>JANZLQ010000089.1:36713382-36746975 GCA_026212715.1 Elanus axillaris
CCCCCAAGCCATTTTCAATGGCTTGTCCTGGAGCAAACCAGGTTCTGCAATGAGGACATTCAGAAATTGGCAGTTCTCTGACCACAGAAGGAAAGTATTTGTGATATCTGATCTGCATCCTCCAAACCACATCCTAACAGCACGACCAGCACAAGCCCTCCACCACCATCTCCAATTAGTTTGAACACAGACAGGTTCCCCCATCCACTGCACTAAATTGACCCTCAAACACTTGTGTTGGTATAACCGGGACAAGAGGAAGTAGGAGTTGCTTAAAACAGTTTTGCTACCGTTAAAAAATATGTATGGAATCACAGGCTCATGTCAGAGCGAGCCCCGCTTCGCACCACTGAGAAGTCAAACACAGCTTTAGAAACACAGGCCCTGCAAACAGGGAAGACTCAAATATTTCTAGAAGAAATCTCACTTTTGGAAAGAAATACAGTGAAATGTAATGAGTCTAAGAAAATGCTTTCGCATTCACAGCAGCCATTATCTGCAGGACACGTTATTCTTCTTCCATAAAAAGAAATATTCTTGGAACCATTTGCTATTTTCCAGGAGTTTGTATGTGGAATTGAAGAACATATCAAAGTCTGATCTGTCAAATCATGTCACTGCTGATCATTATACAGTTGAAGAAATAGGTGCTTGTTCCAGAGATGTTTTGAACAAACTCAAAAATAACTAGAAAGAAAAATAACTAGGAAAAAAAATTGCTAGCACATACAAACAGAACACGTATACGCACCCCATTTACTTATTTGTACACACAAGTACTCAGACACTAAGAATTTAAAACAAGGACGTGACTACAAGGAAGGCTCCAGATGAGAAGTGCTGCTTCTGCACATTACTGTTGGTGCTGGTGTTTGCATGCAGGAGATGAAAGAGCTTACACACAGCCCCGTTTTCCTATTTTATTTTGTACAGCACATGTTGAAATTTAAGATTAATCAAAACATACATAATGCAATTATATTTTCACTGAAAAGCAGCGCGGTAAATATAGCTGCTTTCAGGAGACTCTTGCCATGGCTTGCCACTTGAATTCAAAAAGGAGTGGTAATAATTGTTCATGTAGAAAAGCCTCTTGAGACATGAGCAGTACCTGGAGGTATGTGCACAGATGGTTGGTCAAGGCACAAACAGTCTGGAATTTGTCTTGTCTGATGTGCGTTCATTAGTTTAGTTAAATCACATCCGTCTGAAGAGCGAGTGAAACCTGAAAGCATTCTTTCTCTGTTTAATTGCAAACATGGTAGATTAATTTGAAAGCATCCAAACAGACGGGCTGCTTCGTAACAATTTTGAAGAAATACATGCAATTTTAAAAATCTGTTATGACAAAAGAAAACAGATTGGAGGGAATGCATAGCTACAAAGCTCACTGGCATTTTATGAAGAGGTAGTAAATTGCCTGCTGCTTGTTCTCTGTGCCATTTCACAGAGAAGGCCACCAGTAGCTGGATCCTATCTCCAGCAAGCTGAAAAGCATAAACATCCTCTCAAAACATAACCACTGTAATTAATCAGTGGGTTTATTCCCCTCTAGTTTATTTTTATTTTACATAACAACACATTTCAATATCCATAGTACATTCCATCTCTAAAGATGGAATTATCAGCAGTATTCAATTGTACAGGGGATCAAGGAAACTTAACTGTGTTTCTCCCCACACTAGTGTGAAATTAAGGCCACTATCCAAAGGGCAACAATATGGTTATTTTCAGTAGTTTACATTTATTTAGACCTAAAATTTGACCTCAAGTTTTCAAGACTTGAAACTCCATTATTTTAAAGGACAAGTTTTGCCATGCAACCAGATGCATACCCCTCATAGGAAATGTCTGTAATTCAGCAAGAGACAAGCTATAAAAAAAATGGTCCTTAGCTCAACCTTAGGATGAAATGGAATAACCAAATAACTTCAAACACATACCAGAAGTGAGCATCAGGAATGGGGAGATCAGGTCAAATGGCATTATGCAGGAGTGTCTTATTTCACAAGGCAAGTACAACTAATCAGCATATAATAGCTCTGATGAAATACCAGAATAAAGCAATCTGGTGCACAAAGGATTCTTTTACCAAAGTAAACTTCACACCACTAGGGATTTTTTTTTTCTCCCTGAGTTTCCGGAGGGGAATCTTGTGAAAACTTGTGTAGGAAAAGCCAGCCTACCCTCCTCCCACCACCACACACACCTGGGGTGCGCACGTGCCCCGAAGGCAGTCATATTCGGGTGAAAACGTCATGGAGCTAGATTTAAGGGAATAAAATACACCAGAAGTGAAACAGATCTCCAAAATTTTTATTAGGCTTATATTAGCTACGGCTGAGCAGAAAGCCACAGGCAGACAAGTTAATCCAATGGCTCTATGGCGTTCTCACTTCTGCAAATAGTATTATAGCAGCAAATTCATCTGCTGCTCAAAATCAGTTCTAAAACGCACAAACATGCCACGGTTACAGCCCGCACCATTGGCATAAGAGCAAGCTGCACAGAGAAAACTTTTATACAATTCACCCTCACCATTTAGGTTTTTCTGTGCTTTCTCTTCAATCTAAAAATTAAGTTAGCAATTTTTGCTATTTATATTCCTTTCCTTCTTCCATGCCTTCACACCTTTCTTACCTCACTTTCCACCATATTGATCACAACAGAAAAAGGGGGCTCACGAGGGATACAGTTGCAAAAATAGAAAAGTTTTCAGGCACACAATTCTCACAGCACTTCACAGCAATTCTTCCAAGCAGCAATGGTGTTAAGAAGAGTTAACCGCAGCCAACAGTGGCCAATTGCTTTTTTCCCCATGATTTTTTTGTATCGTTGTTTCTTTACATTTTTTATTTGAATTTTTTACATTTTAAAAATGTCTATTTATAGTATTTGCTCTGGCACAATTTGCTTTAAATAGTAACTACTGTAAACTTTTTAAAGAGAAATTAATCTACGCAATTCCAAAAATACAAGCAGTAATCAACATTTTGAACTAATTTGCTCCCGCTTGTTAAGCCTCGCAGAAACATTCGAGCGAGTGAGTTCTGGGTGCTGACCAATCGACAGCTGTACAATACACTACCAACTGCACTCAGCATCCCTGTGCTTTTCTAGAGGCCCAAAAGCCACATCAAACAGGACAAGCATGAAGAGGGACCTTTCTGCTCCACTGACACCTTCCTCTCCACTGGTCAGCCGGAGAAGACGGAGCTCTTCCAGCTGCGGTCCCCGCACGCGCCGGGGCGAGGAGGGGAGGATGACATTGCCCCGACAGCTCTCCATCCCACAGCACAAAAACTGGTCCCCTGACAGCAAAGAGCCATTCTGTGCAACAGAGACAACATCATGTGTTTCCTAATGAAGTGACAACCCTTTTCAGGTTCTCTACGCTCTATAGTGCCTCTGACAAAAGCAATTGGTAAATGAAATTCACTACATCACAGAAGATATTCAGTAAGCTTCAACACTGTTTCACGTAAATACCAAGTTATTCCAACTATTCGCTTGAGGAGGAACAAGCCGCTTCAACCAGACTTACACCCATCTAGAATTTGGGCCCCGATCCTGCAGACATTCGCAGTAGGGTACAGATTTATGCACTCTCAATGGTTTTACTAGCGGTGTACTTAAGTACCGGACTCCCCTAGACGAGGGCTGTGACCCCACGCACACACCCAGGGACACAAGCAAAACTTCCACACGAAGAGAAGTGCTTGCACAAAGGTGCAAGTCAGATAAGGCATATGCTTCATCTGTTTGCTTTCTTCCTCCATTTAATAGCCAAAGTATTAATCACAGTTAGAGGCTGATAAGCATAGCATTTGGTGATAAACACCCTCCCCTTCAACGCTGCTCTCTCACGTAATCTCTCCGCAATAATATCACAAAGACCTCAGTTATCTCTTCTAGAGTTCCTCTGAAGTGGAGAATCCACTGAAATCAATGGGGTGGGTTTGGGGTTTTTTTTACCACTAATTAAACTATGAACAAGAAAAAAAAAGGATATGTATCATATCAATCTGCAACGCTTGAAAAGCATGCATACCAAATTCCATTTACAACAGGGTTTCAGCACACCTTTGTGCAAGACAAACTTTTCTGCTGTCGCCATTCACCGCTAACCTGACTCCAGGCTGACGCTGTGCTGACAAAGTGGCTCATTGTGTTTTTGTGGGAAACGGCTTTGGAGAGATCTCCCATTCAGCCCCGGGATTCAAGAACAGGCATTCACACGGAGCGGCCGCTGGAAGGGAGCACCTCTGGATGGCTGCCGGAGAAGTTTCTCATATAGAAGGAAAGTTGAACCCCTTATTATCATTGTGCTCACAGGATCCAAGTGCCTAAACTGCATGTTTAACAAAAAATTTCAACCCCAAACCCACCACCCAAACCCCATCACTCTTGAACTTTTCAGCATCAGGAAAAAAAGGGTTTTTTTCGCCATCCCTCACTTTCACAGAACATGAAGTAAAATTTGCAAGAGTTTTTTATTTTCCTGACCTGCTTCTTGAAACTGAAGATAGCATGCTACCTAAGGTTTCTCAATTCAAGACAGACAGGAATTTATATTAAAAAAAAAACCAACAAACAAAAACAGAACCCACCAAACCACCAACCCAAAACCCACACACAAAAAAGAAACCACACACACAAAATCATCAAATCATTTTTGCATTTTTGATTGAGTAATTTTGGTATCCAGCACCTTACAGGAAAGAAGCCTCTCCTACTCCAGGTATCTGATCTTTATCTCCTATGATAATAAAGCATCAAGGAATCAAAACCACCGGATCTTTAAATGCAGAGTACTAGGTGGGTTTGTTTTTCTTTAAGGTGGGAAGACACAGGGTCTCTATCTACATAGAAAATACTGAATCTCCATCATGCTGAATATGCCAACTGATGTAGCTTTAAAGCTCAAATTATCTATTACATGGTTTAAAAGGGAAAACCTTTGGGTTTTGTTACCTGTCTGAAATGGAGCACAGATTGTAAAACAGGCTGGAGGAGAAATGAAGTTCTGTTGACACAGCAGGAAACAGGCCAGTGGGGTTACCAGCACCCAGGTTGTCCGTATCCAATTTAACTTTGAATCCTCACCCTTCTAAGTTTAATTCCTGCTCTCTGCCAATTCGTTCAGGCAACAGAAGGCTGAACGTTATTCCCAATCAAAATAAACCAGTATTCTTCTTTGATAATAAGCAACACACTAAAGTACTGGACAACTTGCATTATGAAATGGGAAGCCAACATCATTTTAAAAAATTTCACCAAAGCCAGCAGTGCTGGTTGAAAGGCAGACACGTGGCATGGTGCCAGGGAGACAGATGCTCTCTCCTCCGCCTGCCCCGGGTGCAGTCAAAAAGCAACAGCCCAAATCCTGTAACTCCTAGTTATAGGAGTTACCCATTACCAAGTTATACGTCTACTAAGTTCTAAGTCTTTGTTAATTAAAATTTGCTAATACTTCACCCATTGACTTTGATACTACAGCTTTCAGTGTCAGCAGAACATGAAGAGGTAATAGCAGTACTGAAGGGTTATTAACACACCTTACACTAATTACTTTTCACATAATGAAGAGTTTCTGAAGATTTATGAGAATTCTCCTAAATCCTAGAACAAGCAGTGTTCACAGCACATTGCTACCCAGGCTCCTTTGGGAATAACCCCTGAAAGAGTGAATCTAAAAGGCAACCTATCGTTTCCAGTTGGGATTTTTTGATTCCAAAATATCCTACCCCACTGCTTTTAGCTCAGAAACAAGAGAAAACATTACAGCAGCTTGCTGTTACTATGAGCTTAGGCAGAAAGGTAGGAAAATAAAGAAAAAAAAGAGGAGGAAATGAAGCAAGAAAACAATGTGTTCTACACTAGGTCTGCAGATGATACCCAGTTTCTTGTTTACTAAAAACTTGGAGGACATAGCTGTGACCATCCAAGCCTACACAGACTCCATTTAGGATAAAACAGTTAGCATTAACCTGCAGGGTCCCATTAAAAATTAATCTTGACAGAAGGCAGCTCAGGTGCTTTATGAGACACAGCTGGACACCCATGCCTGCAGAGCAATGGAGGAAACACTGCTGCGTGTTGGAGACAAGCCTTCACGCACTAGGAAGCTCACACAACTCCAGAGAAAATAAATTTTAAAGATAAAGAATAATTAAGGGGCCTCAGACAGCAACACAAAGTTCTTTTGGGAGAGTCAAGAGGCACATACACAAGATTATAGTAAGAAACAGAACTTGAGCAAGGTGAAGGAAGGTAAATTTCTCCACAGTCAACCAGCAATAAATTTTTAGTGCAAACTATTTAATCAAAAAGGGGACAGTCATGCTCCTTTGTGTTTCCCTGTTGATAAAACCACACACAGATCCAATGAAGTCAATTAAACCCTTGAGACTAAAGTTAGCTCTCCGCATCCTTTAAATGGCAAAATTCTAGTTAAGCAAAAAAACTGAAATGGACAAACAGCAGAAAGCAAACCAACTTTCAAGTTTCATGCCACCTGTTAACTGCAATTTCATTTTCCCTCATTACACTTGTAGAAATTCATTTCCATAGCTGCATACCAAACTCCAGCGGTGCAAGAGTCTAGCGACAAGATTCAAATACATTTAAGAAATCCACAGAAAGGAAGAAGTTCTACTCCGTAGAGGTGAACCATGAGAAGGTTGGTCTTACCAAACGTCAATGTGTTGTTGATGGAGAGAAAAAAAAGTTCCTGACTTAATAAGACAAACGCACTTTTATTTCTGCTCTGAGATACACCCGAGTATCTCCCTCCCTCTCCCTGGCTCTGTAACAGCATCCCCGGCCCCATGGACGCAATGCACTATTCCAGCAAAACAGCAGGGAACAGTAAACTTCCTGGCCCGCCTGTTGCCGAAAGCTTGCTGCTGTCAAACCCCACGCTGAGAGCCCTTCCAGCCCCAAATGCTACCAAAGGTTATTTAGTCTGTGTTTGTCCCAGGAGCACTTCACACCACCTCCACCAACGCCTGTGGCCGTGATGAACAGAGATGCATCTTGCATGGGCTGAGCGCAGGCACACGGAAGCCAACGGAGCTCTGCAGCGGGATCGCCCCTCTTCCCCATCCAGCCCCAGAACGGTGCCACTGGAAGTCCGTACCACAGAGCCCATCCAAAACACCTCTTTTCTTTCTCTGCTCCACCGATTTCCAGAAGGTAAACTTCATTCGTTTCCCAGGTTAGCATAACAACCTGCTTGCTACTTACAAACTGGGGGTAGATCCATTGTACAAGCCTCAGAGTGGACTAGCAACAAGTATGTAAAAATAAAACCATCAGTAACAAAGCAGAGTTTATCTCTGGGTCCTTTTGAACAAAATCATTCTGACAGTGATAAATCTCTAGCAACAGCCATTCACAGCATTTCAGCTTTCTGGAAAGAAGCATTAAAAAAAACCCACATGCTCAAAAAGAAATGTTTCATTTATAATTCTACCTAGAATTCAAAAATTAAAGTATTTCAGAAAGAAAGAGGAAAAAGACTCTAGCTTTGCATCTTAAAATATGCAAACCTGAATTTCAGGAAATGGACTTTGACTTCACTAGTGTATGGGGGTGGGGCAAATTACCTTAAAAAAAGGTAAGCGCTTTTGGAGGGTTGGGGAGAAGGTACAAATAATACATAGTTCATCCACAGAATTCCAATAAACAGATAAGAACAAAACATGTAAGTCCTTCAAATGTAAGAATATCCTCCTCAAAACTCAAGATGGAGGAATCCAAGTGAGAAAAAGACTGAACCTACAAGAAAGGCTAATTCTTTAAGACTGTTTTCTACAGTATCTTGCATACATATACAGCACTTCACTACCACATGTCCTGACAGTCGTCAGCATTCAGCTTTTCCTGGGCATTCGCCTCCCTTTACTTATTGCAAGAAAAATTCACAGAAATCCTGATGGCGCAAAGAACGTTACACTAAGTTTATGTCCTTTTAGAGTAAGTTCCACATCAAATATAGAAATACAATATATAAGTATATAAATCAACAAGTTTTAAAAATTAAAATGAGGGTTGACAGCAGCTTATCTTTGACAGCGGAGGCAGAAACTTCAGAATATCAGCAAAACCAGGAGTTGGCCTGCAGGGTTCTGCAGACAGCCTGATGGCATTAGCACAGGACTCGAGCAAGGAACAAGCTTTCCCAGTGAAATTTAGTTGCACTCAACTTTACGTGAATGATATAACTGACACATGACCCAACAACATTTTATTCCACTGCCTTAACACCCAGGGGAGCACCATCGAGGCACACTTAGTTTGTGTGACTAAGCCGGAACACCCAGACACTAACACTGAAAGTACAGCACAATCTCAATTCTTTAGTATTTACATTCTGACCCAATTCAGTCACATTTTGGCAGTGCACAGCGGAGCCCATACGGATACCCACCTTAACAATAGAGTACACAGTTAATCAGTGACAAAAGCCTACCCATTAACCCCAGTTGGTCTTCCAGCAAAAAGCTTCACAGGTCTCAGATTCAAGTGGGATGCCTTCGTTCCCTAATTTCAAGGGGCAGGGTATATAGTTTTCCATCATTTGACATGCCAATACCTGGTTTTAAAAAAATAACTAACTGATATTATTCTCTACCCACACCACAGTATATTCCTCTTGGGGCAGGGGAGGAAGATGACATGTCTATGCAGCAATTTTAAAAAAGGCGTTCAATACTAATGGACCCTTGTATTAAAAAAAGTGCTCCCGCTCTCTCACATGAACATATTCCTCCTCCCACTTCTCTCTCCAGTCTCTAACCATAACTCCAGGATGGTACAGAAAGGCAGTCTAGGCATTCAGAGTTGTTTTTAACCTGCTGATGACTATGTACGCAATGGAGCATGCTGCAGGGAACCCCCCCCAATACCAAACAGCTGTTCAGCATCTCATCCTCTTCCTGAGCTTCACTAAGGAAATTCCCTCATCCTCAATGAATTCTGACTAATTTTCTCCATTGCAGCAAATGAAACTTCAACCATAGTATTTTTCTCTAATCTTGCTCTCTGTTCCTAGGCATTGCTGCATCAAGCCCCGTTACAAATAATCTAAATCACAGATTGCTGGGCGTAACTGCTGACCATCACATAGGTGCCAGAGATACCTTAAACTTCATAAAGCAACTTCTTAGAGAACAACATATACAAGTGAGTGCTACAGCTCTACACGAAGAAGCAATCATTGCCCATTACAGTTTTAAATACTCAGAAACTAGTACTATAAAATTCAGCAACATTACAAGTCACTTCACCCTCAAGAGTCTTCTCTGTTGAAGGAAGAGCAGAACAAGATTTATTATCATTTCCATCAGCAGCTCAACCTGCTACAACTTTTATCTTTAAATTTGTAGCTGAAGAGACAGTGGTTGCTCCGAGTTTCCTCCTTCTCATCCATATACATTAGTGGTGCAGAAATCTCAGAAGAGGACTTGGTCAGAAGTAATGAATGAGGGATTCATTCTCACCTAAATGGAGCAGACTACAATATGTCTATTATTAAGAACACACTGAGGTACCCCAGTCTTGAAGGCTTTTTTTGAACACTTCTCGAATTGATTAAATTAAGGAAATTCAGTTTGTTACTAGTAATTTCCTTCTTACAACAAATATGAGTGGGTTGAGCCACCTATCTGGTAAATATGGAGAAAGTACTCATGCTAATAATAAAGAATGAGAAAGCGGCAGTACGATCACCAACTGCGTTCTGCTTATAGCGTGAATGCTGAAGCATCATTGGGTTGCAAGAGGGTTAAAAATTCCTGAAGATTAACAGAAGACTAACCAAAAATGCACAAACGTGGTGGTATCTAACAGCAGAGCTACTTCGCTGGTAAACTGACCAAATTTTTAGACCAGATAACAGACTGGAAACCCACTCTCAGAAGTTACCCTTCCCTCTCTAGGAAGGATCACTATGGGAAAAACATCATTTAGTGCAGTTTAACATTATACACCAGCTGTCAGATCTGTAACTGATACTGTAACATGGATCTACATTTGTCATCAAGTTACTTAGCCGCTGGAAAGCCAGTAATGTACAACTATGGCAAGTGAGCTCCCTATCCCAAATATAAATAGGTATGGCAGACAAAAGGATAAAGTCCTTATTTTCAAGTTTATGTTAAATTTACTAAAACATATAGTCAAATACAAGACAGAGGTCACAAAAATATATTATTTTTTAAACCATATCCAAAAAACCTAATGAGTGGCGAGAAGATACAAGTTTGTAGAACAGGTACATAAAACTCACTTCTGGATCCAAACTTTAGCATTTAAGGGCATGCCAGTGGCCCCAAAAACAAAACAAGAGAGGTGGATTCTGTCTAGTACAATAGTGTCAGGCCACTGTTCAGCAGTACAATAAATCCAGTAACTACTTTAAAGCTGCCAAGGGAAACTGTAATCTCCCATAGTATACATTCGGGGTCTTACTCTCCCCATATCTAATCACAGAGGTTTGAGATCATCATGCAAGTCATGAGATACATACATATGCACATATATATACGTGTCATCTACGTAATGGGTAGAATTATCTTCATGTAGCTTAGGATCCTTAGTATGCTTAAACCACATTCAGAAATAAGCAAGTTCACAGAACTACGAAAGACTACAAAGCTAAATGGTGAAGAGAAAGATCTCAATTTCTCCCTCTCATTTACCCAGATTTAACCCACTACAAAAACATGTAGGCTGACAGGGCGTCCTTCAGCCTTAAAGCACAGCATGCCTGTATCCCAAAGCCTTATACACACTTTCTTCAAGAGAGCAGCGTACCGGGGAGTGCAGCTCCTGCCACTTGCACATACCAAAGATTCCAGATCATTTTTGCACCACGACTAAAATGTTCTCATCAACTTGGATTTCTGTTATAACATGTTACTCCAGCCTCAGAAAGTGCAATCTCAGCATGGTAAGTTCAGTGTTGGTTTAGGAAGCCTTCTCTTGGGTGCTGGGGATGGAGAGAAAATGGGTTAAGAAGTTTAACACACACCATAATCCTCGTATGTCCGAAAACATAGTCCAGCTATAAACCCTAAGAATGGCACACACCCACCATAGTCTTTTCTCATTTTATTAGCACAGGGAAGATAGGAACAGGGGTACTTTGTTAATGCCTCACCTCTTCCTTACACTGCCTTCTTTCTGTACATTTTACTAAATTGCTAAACATACGTTGCTAACTCTGAT
Source organism: Elanus axillaris (assembly GCA_026212715.1). Lineage (NCBI taxonomy): Eukaryota > Metazoa > Chordata > Aves > Accipitriformes > Accipitridae > Elanus > Elanus axillaris. The sequence continues at coordinate 36,724,618 of JANZLQ010000089.1, forward strand.
GTATGTCCACAGGCAAACGAATCATTTATGAAAATACTTGTTGCTAGAAACACAAAAAAAAACCAAAAGGAAAAATTATGGTAAACAATAAATTCTCATTGTGTTTAATAGCTGTAGGTCTTTGTTAGAAACAGTGATCCCAGAATACGCAGCCACATTCAGGAGACTGAGTGAATTCTATCTGAAGTTTACAGAAGGAAGCATATACAAACAGTCTTACAAAGGTATTTTCATAGCAGGAAGCTACAAGCCCTTCTCCGCTGCTCCGGCGGCTGCTGACCCCGCCGCACCGCAAGCGAACCCTGCAGTCAACGGGGGAGCAGGCAGCAGCAATGCAAGTACACTTTATTTTCACTACGGGATTAACCAGATCACAAATCACCAATTAAACCCCGATTTATGATTTAGGCTTTAATTCATTACAAACGCAATGGCAAAACATGCAACAGAGCCTGGTAGAAGTCAGTCTGGAGTGCTTTGCTCCGGCTATCCCTGTCCCGAGGCTCAGCTCTGTTTGGAAGTAAATGCCTTTGTAATCACGATGTTCAAAAGTCTCTTTTTTTAAAGAATCTAATGGTTACTTGCTGTACATTGTTGACAGTAATAAATATAAATGACTGAATATTCAATGTGCAACTAGGCATGCTGGTGGTTTACCACTACATAAGGGGTGTGTATTTTTCTGTTCTCCAAAGCCTTCCTATTTATTCACTTAAGATGGGAAAACTAGAAACTTCTCATCTTCTGCAAAACACAAGTTTCCCTCCCCCACTTCCATTTTGTGGATTTTCAGCCAGTAATATTGTTGAAAAATAAATTCTTGTGGACAGGAAATATCCCATGCAAAGGATATCCAGCCTTATGATACTTAAAATATTATGCATTCCTTCTTATCTGTCATTGCGCAGGCCAGTTGTCAGCGTGCGTGTGGGTGTATAACGCCTTTGGGCAGCCAGGAAGGGCCCCCGCATATCCCCCTGCGGCGGCTGCAGCCTCGCACCTTCAGATTTCCTTAAGATTTCCCTTTTCTCTGTACTCAAGTCCAGCCGTCGCGTTGCGGTCCAAAGAGAAGCGAAGCAACGCAGCTTTCCAAGCAATGCTGGCTATCAAAATCACGTCCTCCCCAACCTCTCCTGATAAGGTGCTTTAAATTATGCCCACCCCCATCTTAATGGCCTAATCTGATGTATGTGGCTTGGCCTTTCAAGCAATCCCTTCGTTTCATTTCCTCAACAACGGCACTCCACAAAAGCAAACATCCTGTGCCGCTTCCAGAGCCAGATCCCACTTGCAGCAGGCAGCTGCCAGCAACACGGGCAGGACGGGAGTGGGGGCCCAGCAGCACAGCCCCAGCCTATGCCAGGGAGCTCGGCCAGCTGCCCTCGTTATGGAGCCGGTTCATTCCCTGGAATAGACCAAAAATGATGGTAATGGACACGTGATTGTAAAAGAAGGTTTGTCTGACAGGTCTTCAAGCAGCTGGCAGGGAGGTGGTGCTGCAGCCCCTGCTGCCTGTCCCAGCCCCAAGCTGGGCTCCCTGTGCAACCAGCTCGGGACCAAACACGTTCATAATGGGGCTTTGGGGGGTATTGGTGACTGTACAGAAAACTTAAGCTTTTAATGAAGTCACCTAAACTATATAATGTAGCTAACGGGGGGATAGTCACGTCATTACCTACTACGCAACTCTTCCCTGCTTGACCAGCTTCAGGCCCCATGAAACAATAGCCAAGTTGACGATTCTAACATCTAACATTTTCTCAGCAGTCAGTAGCTTACATTTCTTAACCAAAAGCAGACAAATCTTAAAAATCACTTGTATTAACATCAGGATTCGATCCCTTTATGGCACTCTGACACTTCAGTAGCTTGCTGTCTCTTCCTATGAGGAGGACAGCCAACAGCCAAAGCTAAACAGAGAAGCAGCTGAGGTAAAGTCAAGGCTGCCATCTCTGGAATGAAGGCAGCTGTTCAACAAAAGAAAGCAAGCACATTTCAAGGAAGAAAAGCAAAAATTCTGACAGCACAAAATTGCAGCCATGACACTTGGGTCTTTTTAAAATACATTTTTCTAGAGGTTTTTAAGTGCCATTTATTATTCTTCTAGTAAACAGATGTCCAAATCTAGCCTCAGTAATAAATAGTAGTTCCACTTTAGATCTTTGCTAGTCTCTGTTTAAATATCTCTTTTCTTTTTAAGAAGACCAAATCACTGTGGTTTCACTGGAGACAACCAGGAGCTAATGCTCCATTTGTAGAAGACTTCAAAATAACACCAGCTACATTTTTAGTGCCCCATAAATGATCACACTTTTCAGAGTGTTTTAATACAGCTTTAGCCAAAGGATCTTCTCATCTCAGTCAATTATACTTGCAACATCTGACAAGCTTATGGCTACAGAAGACCCACTGTAAGATGAAAGTTCCCCATGCACTGACCCTTGCGTCCCGATAGCACGTAGGCATTAACGCGCTCTCCCAACCCTGGCTGATTCAGTGCAAAGCTGAACTCGACTCCCGATGACCACCACCACGTCCAGGGCCGTTGCCGGCTAGGTTCCGCGACACCACCCTTAAGACAAACTCACAGGTCAGTATAGTAGAGGGGATTTTATTAATACAGTCCAAATATAAACATATAGATATAGTTTTAAACAGCTACACAGGATTGAAGAAAGAAATCGCTACTTTCACAAGAGAAACCTCCTGTACTTCCTCTTGTAGCAAAGCACCCCTAAAGATATTTACTCAACTACAGCCACAGATCCAGTTTTTATAAGAGTAAGTATTCCCTTTGAAAAACAGCTCTGCAGAAAGAAGTATGTATCTTGCCCAAACACCAGATGCTTGGACACACTCAGGCTTCAGTCAGCGCTGCAGCAACAAAAGTAAAATTGTAGTGTTTTTTTTTTCTTTTCTGTTGGCTTCGCCTTGTTGGCTGGCACAGGTTAGATCCTACTTGGTGCCTCACATCAATAACTGATGTTCAAACCAAAATCCAAACAAACTACATCTTGATCTGCTCACAAATCAGAGCAAGCACTTCATAATAAAGTCATGTTTATTCCAAAGCACTCAATGCCCGGGGGAAATTTGCTTCTAGAAATATTACACTCAAATATTTTATGACCTCTCTGATGTTCAATACTCACCATCACAATTTACTCAAATCAGCAACAGAGCGCATCGCAACTGCCCACTCACCTCATGACAGCTCCCAGATGAAGCCTACTGGTTTCCAGGCGTAATTCACACCCTTGGATACATGATACCTTTGGGTTTCCGCTCCTTCGAGATCACCCTGCTGCCCCACCACCAACCCTCCAACTCACTGAACTAGTGGTTCTGAACATTTAAAGGCTGAGACCAAGCCGTTTCCAAGGGTGACTACCTTTATTAGACATTGCCAACAAGCTTTGACTAGACTGCAGGAGTGAGGAAGAGAATTTGGAGAGCGCAGTGTCTGCTCTGACACATCTGCCCACGGGGCACGGAGGGAGGAGAGCCAGCAAGGTAGGCAGAGAAGTCTTTGTCCTTAGGTGACACCGAGGCAATCTACACATGCCAAAATTGTTGTGCAATTAGTATGTTCTTAATTTTGTACCCTTAGAGAAGTAAGTAAGTGTACTTAATCAACTGAAAACGAAGTAATGCAAAATAAAGCAACCCGTCACTAATTAGTTAAAAGATGTCAAATGGAAGCAAAATGAAGTGTCTAATTGTTTATCACCAGTTCAAGTGTACAACACAATACAGACCTATAAAAAAACATGCCTAATTTAATCTAAACAATCCAACTAAACACTACTGCTGAGTAATAGTGAAGAGAAAAAAAGTTAAGAAAACACAACAGTTAAAATCTTTCTGGTGAGGTTCACTGAGATCTTTTCAGTCCACTGAAGTTAACTGACAAACTTGAACCAAATTCACAAGATTCAAGGCTTCCTCCAAGATGATTTTATGCAACAAAACTCATTTAAAGACATGACATTTTAAAAAATGAAGGCTTCTGACTTTTCCTCCAACAGTCATATAAATTGTATACTCTCCTTTTATTCTCAAAGCTGCATCTCAGCCTGCAAAATCATTAAGCCTACTGAGAACCTGGTATAGACAGGTATTAAATCACTAAGGGAAAATTTCTTGAAAAAGCTCCATCGCCATTATTGCCTTTCTTTGTCCCTCAAAGGGTTCTTTAACACTATCAGTTGACATTATCAGTCATGGATGTACAATGTAAAGGCAAGCAACTGAAGCTTATCAGATCCCTGATAACTGTCATTTTAACAGCTTGAAAACTTAAAACAGTTTTACGGGCAAATATCTTGAAAACAATTAAACTATGCTGATGTGCATGAGAGAAAAGGCTACCTATATGCTTGCCAAATTCCCATTTTTATTCTAACCGGAATAATCACTACAGAAAGTAAGCATCTGTAGGAAAGTGAGGGAAAGGGAAAAGGTAATGGAGCATTTCAGAGGATATAAAGTCCCCTCAAACATTTTTCCAAATTCAGTTTCATAGAACTTAAGTGCCAAATATAATCACATTTCTGACAAGTTGGGTTTGTTTGTTTGCTTTTTAATTATAAGTCATCATCACTACTTCAATAACAAAAACCTAGCATCCAAAATCCTTCTGTGTGTCCTGGAAATAGCAGCAGTGCGTCTTGCAGAGGAATCCTGTAGCATCTGCAAATATTGTGGAAATGTGTTTTCCTTATAAAATCAACCCAATTGTTCAGAAAAATAAGCATCTTCAGTACAGTATACCAAGCACAGTAAAATTCAGTCCTTGAGTAGGAAAGTATAAATTTCATTAAATCACATAGGATCAGGGCTCTCTTTCATTAGTAGTAGAAGAGATTCAGTGCTGGAGTATTTGCCGAGGTATTATCAGTAGTTTCACAAAAATAATAAAGGTAAAAAGATTGGGCTTTTTTGAGTTATTTTGTCCTAAGTACAATTATTGGCAATTCAAAAAGATTTGGGGGAAGAGTTTAGAAAACCATTTTCAGAAATAATCAAGAAACCTTAAGCTGCATTCAACATGCAAGTTCCCATCAAGCCACATTAGCAGTGCTCTAAAAAACAGAATTAACCAAAAAGATGCTTGGAATTCTTTCTGCATTACACAGACCTTCCCATTCCGGGTCCGGCATCCCAGCTCTCTCATGTCTACATTTAAATCACTCACCCACCCTTCGGCGAGACAAAGCCTACTGCTGAAACCAAGCCTCCCAGGACGCAAGTGAAGAACAACAGTGAGTGCAAATGTAACCACAGTGTAGGTGAACCTACATAACTGAGTTCAGCTGAGTTTAAGTTAAGCCCACCGCTTTAAGGAAAGACCTCTCTATATGTACACACACATATAGGGAAACACAACCCAAGAGCTACACTGAATTAAAAAAACCAAAACAGACTTCATTAAGCGTTGCTCCGCATCTCGGCATGCTTCTTTTTGGATGCATCCTAGTGGCCGAGATTTCCAACCAGGATATTACTAAAAGGAGATGTTAGTAATCTAATAGTTCTTTACACCACCTGGAATCCAACACACAACAGATACACCTCTGTTACAGCTACCTTTCTGCTACTCGTTCATACCTTGGTATTTCAGCATTAGAATTGTGCTTGCACTTCAAAGCTCACTACCCCTTCCCCCATAAGGAGAGAAGTCAGAGATCCTCGGACAAGCACTTCAAGTCAACACACCCTTTGCTATTACAGGCTTTAACATAAGCAGATTACAGCTCTGCTGTATTCTATCTCAACTTTTGTTTACCTCTTACCAATGCTGCACTAATTACCCCTGACAAAAGACAGACTTTAATTAACAAGCAAATGACCAACCTTTATCTATCAACTCCTTCTTCCCATACAAGTTCTGCCACTAAGTAGCTATTAAATACGAAATTTTAGCAGTGACTCATTAGGAGATATTCTTACCAGGCAGAGTTAACGCGGAATTCAAACAACACGGGATAGATGCGGGTCCTGGGGGCTGCCAGGGACGTCCTGTCCTGTCCGTGGGAGAAGCCAAGATGCACCTCTGCCTGTGGGAGAGCCTTTCTACAGATCCAGGATATTTGTGCTCTTGCAGCACAGGCTGTTCCAGGAAGGCTAGGTATCTGCTATTCAGTGCAACGTGCTCCACAGTGAGTAAATATAAAGACAGACAAGATCTCCGCCTCAAGCTGTTCAGAAGAGAAAGGAAAGATCTTTCCTGACACCCTTTCGTACAGAGGAGGTGAAAGCCTGTCTCTTCAAATATGAGAAACAAAGAGCAGAGACAGTTTCAAAATAGGAAGAAATTAAGGTATTGGGACAGGTAGCTAAAATGAACACTAGAGGAGAACAAGTAGTTTAAATCAAGACCGAGTAGCCGAGCTGTTCTTTTAACTGGCATATCACCCGCTAAAGTGTTCTACAGGAACTCTTAAGAGAGAGCTGCCCCATACATGCATGGCAGCGCATTGAGGACACCGGGAGATTTCACGCGTGAAACCTTTGCACTTACCTTCTCTTAAACCCTTTCCTTTAAGGTGGGACGTGGGCAGTTAGGGGACAAGACTGGCAGACAGGGAGAATGATCACCAACGCTTCGATTTCAAACACCACAAGCACTAAAAGACTAAAGCCAAAGTAAAATACCCCGTTTGTCCATTTAACAAGGACATCTCCCCCTCACGCTGTACCTCAGCAGGAGCATCCCTGCCTGCTGGGCAAAGGTGCTGTCGCGGCTGGGGAGGCGGCGTGGGACTGGGAAGCCGGGGCAGGAGGTGCCCCAAACAAAGCACGCCATGCCCCACTCAGAACACCGCCAGCGCAGGACGAGGGATCACACTCCATCATCCGCTCCGCCACTGCTGGGCTGCTTCAGCACGGGTTCGGGAAAGGTTGGAGCAAGCCCAACGCCAGGCCGGCGGCAGCAGAGCCACACCGGACGCCTCGCTGCTGCCTCTCTGCCTGACGGCACTCGCCCAGCCGCAAGGCAAGTCAGATCTAAGGGTAACTTCCAGACCAACCTGGGGGTCTAACTCGTTGAGCCAAAAGAAGAGAAACGATAGGAATGAAGGGGGCTGGAAGCAGGATTGACCTTTCAGGAGCAGCACTAACTTAGAACTACGTCATCAGGCCACGAACTTGCCCTCTGAGGTACATCTGTAGTATTTTATCTATCAATATACACACAGAGTTGGATCACAGCACCTCCTTTTTTAATATCACGATGTTTAACTACTTGGCCGAGGTGATCTGTCAAGTTCTGTACTGCAAACACTTGTGAAATCGTTTCCTTCCCCTACTGCCTGCAATGTATTTAGAGAATTATTTGATTTACACCACAAAGGGAATCAAACATAGCTCAAGAGCAAACAAAACTTCCCTACACCATACACACAACCTATATAAGATGTGTGAAAAAACCTCAGTGTTTTCCTACCCCTCTGGCTTCTGCACACTCAACAGCCAACAGCTGGAAGTTTCATCTTTGCAGAACCAGTCCGGATCATCCCATGAGAGCTTTTGAATCGCCACAGCAATCAAACCTTATTAGCGGGAGATTAATTGAAGTCAGTACATGCGGTTTAGGTTTAAAACAACAAATGCTAATTTCCCAAAACTGATGAGGATTGAGAGGAAAAACTGACCTGGAAGAAAATTTGCATAAAGTTACAATTGTGAGCTCATTTAATTTTTTTTTTTAAGACAAACAATTGTGAAGGAGAAATTACAATCCCCTCACTTGAGAAAGAGGGAAACTTTGGCTAAAAACCTATCCCGATTCCATGGTCAAAGGAAAACAACATAAATGTAATGCAGTATAAAAAGGGGTGAAGGAGGGAAAGAAGAACAGATAGTGATGAAAGTGAACTAGAACTACGGAAAATTGGTAAGTGAAACCAAGACGGAAGTCAAGACAAGTCAGACAAAGAAAAAAAAATAATGACTTGCAGGAAAACAGAAAATGAGTTGCTTTTCAAAATAAATTAGGAAGGACTGAAAGCTAATAGTGGTATAACCCCACAGCAAAACAGAAGTGAAAATCGGGCTAATGATGCAGGAAAAAAAGCATTTAATAAATTTTTCCACTCAGTATTTGGAAAGAGGCAAAAAATGCACTTGTATCAGACAGGCTGATGAACTATCTCAGTGGCCAAGTCAGTCAGCCCCCAAATCTTGCAGTTAAGTTTCAATGTGAGCCTTTAAGGAAACACCTGACCTCCTGTCAACAACAGGATGCACTGATGTGGAGGGGTGGAGGTGAGACCATGCTGATCCAGCACCAGTAGCTGAGAGGGAAGCAGGGTGACCAGTGCAGTTACTGCCCATTAGTAAGGCATAGCTTTCAGATAAAACAATCAAAAAGTCAATGGAGGATTCCAGCGATAAGGAATTCAAAGATGAGAACATTATCAGCATCGTTGTTCTATGTAAAACAGGTCCTGTCAAACAAATCCAGGTGTACTCTCCAACAAGATTACACCTTTGGTTGGAAAGATAGCTGTGTTAGCATGTGTATATTCTTTAGCCAGCGTTTGACTTAGTACCAGGCAACACTGATAAAAGAGTTAGCACTGCACAATCAAAATGAAATATCTTCAATACACTGAAGATACGTGGTCAGCTAACTGACCATGGTTTAATCTGTGAGCTGATAACACTGTGAAGTCAGCCATGCCATGGGCGCAGACACACCAAAGGCTCGATGCGTGGCACTCCAGCCCGATTTACTAGCACTGTGCAAGATTTATTTATATGGTCCCAGGGCCAACAAGGATTGGACATTAAAGAACAATAAGAACCAGCGAGCAGAAGCAGGAGCCAGGCAAATCAGAGTTGGGCACAACATTAAAAACAAAAATCCAAAGATTAGCTACTGGCCTAGATGGGATCAGCCAGGGGAAGTGAACGGTATTTCCTCCTCTTATGGAAATATGACTTTACATGCTCAGCAGAAATATAAATTACAAGTAAGCCAGGATAACTTTACCCTTTCTAAAAAAAGAACTATAACCTTACTAAATTAAGCATATGCTGTACAGCCTACTGACAATTTTATTAGCTTGCAAAAACTTAGTTGGCATTCGTAAGAAAACCATTTTCGCCTCCCTTACCCATAACAAGTCGAGCTTTTATAAAGATTTCCTACAGATACAATATAATATACTAAGCAGAAGGCAAATAGTTATTGCCCTCTTGCCAAGCTGTCAGCAATCCTCCTCTGGGAGAAGCTTTCAGAGGTACTCGAGCCATACACAGGCGCTGCCGGGAGGCTTGTCAAGTCTCACGTTAGGGAGGGAAACCCCCAGACACATGCAGACCGCTAATAAGACTTCTAGCCCAGCCTCAACTGGAGCAAGCCCCAACAAACAAGTATCTCCAGTTATTTCAGCTCTGCGTCTTGCTTTCTCAGCTCTAAAATGGGGATAATGAAATGCATCACCTCTGTGATGTGCTCTGGTATCTACAGGGAGCAAAGGAACCATCACATTAGTTATTAGCCAACATTTATTTAATGATTTCCTACTAAAATTGACAGCCTGTCCTGGCCAGTAATGCTAATTAAAATTATCTCTTCACAGGATCCATTTGGCTGTCCACATTAACAACTACAACTTTACACTGCAGATTTTTTCATATGGACCCTCCTAAATTAGGAAATGCTTAGCAGTTTGGGGGTGGGACTGAAACTAAACCACACTACCCAGCTTCCCACATACAGCCACCATTAAATAAAACCCCACGGATCACTGCTGCTGCCCGTGCTCCTGGCCCTGCCAACCTGCCCACAGGTCCCCTGCCCAGCCCAGGGATGCTCCCTCCATCCCATCTTCCCCATTCCGAGCCAGGTTCTTCCAGCCAGCTCCTGCCCTCCTGTTCTCCCACCAGCACCTTCACCCCTTGAAGCTGAGTTAGGTCCTATTGCCCACATTAACTCTTCCCTTGCCATACGGGGCTGAAATCCCATCAGAACAATAAAATCAAATCCAACATACTTTGCAGCAACTCAACCACGATTCAGCAAGTGGCCACAATGCAAGATGCATGCCATTCCCCGTCATCTCATTAACTCCCCAGCCAGAGACTTTTTAAATTAAACAAAAAAAAAACCAAAAAAACAAAACACAACCACTTTTAAATGCGCTGGCTTATTCTGAATTTTAATTAGCGACAGGATTTCAGACAGCGCACACCCACAGCCCCAAAACAGGGGTGAGGGGAGTACGTGCGCGTGCTTCTGAAACCATTGTTCCTCCGTCAATACAGCTCATCCTCCAGCCCATCCAAGTTCTCAGCTGCCCAGTCACACAACTTTAAAAGTCAACAGCTGGGCATTTTATAACCCTGGAGAACTCACAAGCCAATCCTTACGTTGCTGGCAAGGAGTCTTGGCCAAAGCCAAAGGACCCCATGGGGACTGTTCCTGCCCTACCACACTGCTTCACCTTCCTCCTTCAACCGACAGCTAACGAAGGCAAAGTCCGTGCTTATACGCCCGGCAGACAGCTGTTTTGTAAGCAGTTAAATGATAGAGGCAGGCGTACTGAATTGCGTCGGGCAGTGGCTGGGATCCAGGATCTGCAACCATCTGGAAGTTTTCTTGGGTTTCGTTTCAAGTCTCCAGCACTGATGGACAGAAACAAGCTCCCAGTTCTTCTGCATTAACATAAAGACAATTAAAACAATTTCCCCCCCCAAGTAGCTCAGAAATGAAAGCACATCACACAAGCTCAAATGAGACAGTGTTGATAATATATTTAAGTAAAACCTGACTCTCTGGAACAAAAACACCCCAAAACAAAACCTCAGTTCAATCACAGAAAAAAGCTTTGTCAACAAGTTCCTGTGACTCCTCGTTATGAGGAAAACACTGGGATGAAAGCCTGCAGAAGGACTCGCATCCTCCTATCTCCAAGAAACATTAACTACTGCCTCACAAAAGCGTTTCTGCTGAGAAAGGGAATGCCACAGGCCAGTATTAAAGCAATTTCAGTGTAGCTACCAAGCAATTAGCTAGATAATACCTTCACTACATGATGATTTTTCCTTTTCCAGAGTACTGGTACAAGCATAACTAGTAATTTGTTGTTTGTACAGCTCCTTCTGAAGTTGCAGGTGACTCAATGTAGATTTTCCTTTCCGTGTTACTGAAAATACTTCTACTTTGGCATTGCACATCTGTTCACTAATTTTTCACTTTTTTTTTTTAGCCTTTTACATCATATTTTGGGAAAATTTCCATCTTATATCAGCAAATATAAATTCAGACATTTTGATTTTAAATATTTAAACTCACAGTTGTGAAACACTGATCTTGTTACTTTTTCCTCCCTAAGCCAAAGCATAAACAAAGTTTTTCTTGTATTCTGATTTTGCTTTGAAGCTTGCGATTCTCCCAAAGTTAACGTGCTCCTTCCTAGAGATTATCATGAGTAAAGTTTTGGATACAAACCTCTGGGACTTGCTCCAATAAGCGATCCACCACTTTTCACAAAGCGGTTTTGGAAAGCACCTTTATTGTTTGACCTGGTGTTCAAAGCTCTTTGAAAGCTGCCTGTCTCCTTTCCTAAAGCTATGTTACATCAGGACCTTCTACCAATAAAAGTGAGTATCTAACAGGATATAGGAGTGAAATTCCACCATGATCGCAGCCATATCAAAGTTTCAGCACCAATACTTGTACACCTCTGCACATATATAACTTCAAGTGCAAGCAGCCTTGAAAAAAAAAAAAAACTTAAGTCAATTCATTAGAAAAATAAGGATCAGGTACATAAATTTTGCTGTTGCAACGGCTGCCTCGAGCATTTTCATCACACAATACTGCAGGACAGAAAGTCCTTTTCTGTTTTCCTGCTTCCTTGAAATCAGTCTGCCACTTGCAGACTCCTTATTCACATATAAAAACACTACAGCCACATGTTCTTTTGTAGGCTTGCATAAAGCTCTATACATTAAAATTAGTTAGGTCTTTCTGCCTGCCATAAGATGTCTCCTGTTTGGATAGCTGGACTGTTTGTGGACCGTTTGATCGAATTCTGAAAGTTTTTATTTATTGACAGCTTGCCTCCATGCGTTCATCTGCTGACACTGGCTTTTGGCTTAAACACTCCTGTACGCCTTTACAGCACTTACATCTCTGATGTAGAGATAGTTCATTGTAACTCTTTTCCTGTTAATTATTTCTCCATGTCATCTTACCAGAAAGGCTTTATACACTTCCACTTATCCATGTAACCCTCCCTCCCAACTCTACCATGTCAAATTTATCTATCTTTCACTAACATAAGTGATCAGAATGTATATGTCTTCCAAAAGAAGTCCTGGAAGGACTTGCAAAGTAGTATTAATCTCCATTCCTATCCCTATTAAAAGCATAATAGAAATCCACCCTTTAGTGCATGCCTTTTTTCATGGCTGTTATCACCACTAACCAACCACACTCACACACACCATGGTCAAGCAGTGCAAGTCATTGCACAGCAAAGTCTCTGTATCTGCTTTAAAAAACCCTCAGTGCTAATATTGATCACAAAGGTCAGGAAAAGATGATGTTGGCAGAAAAACATATAGCAGCCACACTAAATCTTTGTCTAATATACTAGAAGAGAATAGATAAAAATGGTATTTTTCTGTTTCTTCCAACTGTGTGTTTTGCACGACAAGAGTCAGATTCAGTCGCTTCCCCCTTCCATCTGCCAAATCCCTTTGCCTTTTTCAAAAACGCACAAGTTGTGGAATGTTGTGAAACATTTTCTGCAAAAAGTAGGGATGTGCAAAAACGCTAAAACAGATACTTTATACAGTATATAGCCAATATAAAACACTCAGTAAAGAACCAGTCAGGCACTCTTCAAAATTTTTAAGTAAAGTCAGCTTGTAAGATAGTCTTAATCTGACTTGCCTATATTTTGCACATAGCTCCCTCAAATTGCCTTGCACTAGCCACATGCTAAGATCAGGCAGCCCCTCGCTGCCCTGCCCAGGGGCTCAGGCACCCCTACCCAGCAGCAACAAACCCGCTGCCAAGACAGAGATCCTGGGGGCAGCTCTGCACATCCACGGCCGTTCGGGGAACCACCACAAGATGGTTAAAGCCCACTTGGCTCTAGGGAGCCAGGATGCTGATATATAATTAAGAAGCTTTAAAAAAAAAATTTTTATATATATATATATATACACACACACACATAATTAATGGAAAATAACTCTCCTGAGGACAGAAGAGGAGGAAAGTTGACAGGTCCAATCTGCCATCCCCGTATACTTTCCAACTGGAGTACAAAACCTTTTCTCACCATCTGAGGCTGGTCCAGGCACCGGGCCAAAGCTTTGCATTTCCCTCATGAAGTGAAAGGACAGATCTCCCACTGCAACGTCACTAACCCACAGCCAGAAAGCAGCACCTCATCCCTACCCAGCACTGCCCACAGTTTTGCAGCTGCAGAAAAACCATGTCACTGCCTGTAATGAGGATATTTGCTCAAAGGTGATACTATCACTGTTCAAGTGAACTCAATCACATAAGAGAGCGGATTACTATATTTGCTTATATTTCATCCGGCAAATACCACAGAATGTTAAACGATGGCAGGGCCACAAACAAGACGCCCAATCTACTTGCAGAACTATTCCCTTCAGTATTATTATTTTCATCGTCTTCACATTTCCATATTTTCTACCTCACAACTCTCACATTTCAGAAGATGCTACCGCCATTTATCTACTCACCTTTGTCCCTTGCACTAACCCAACAATTCAGGATGCATTCAAATGAATACATTCTATGTCTAGAGAAACCTAAGGAAGGAAAAAGGCAATAGAGAAATAAGGATTTATTAAGACAGACAAGAAAGGACCCAGATCTGCTAGCAGGGACAACACTGTAAGAAACTGAAAAACTTTTTACAGCAGCTTTTTAGAGCATAATATCATCCTGTTTGACTGCATGATCAAGAAATGCCAAAAGGAAGTGAAACCGTTGATGTCTAACTTCAGTGTTTTATATCCACAAATATTGCCTTTACAGTAACATAGCAGCTCTCACACATCCACTGAAGCAACCTATTCAGATACCTAAAAATTAAAGTGTAGCCGTCTTGTACATTAAATAGATTGCGGTTACAGAAGTATCTGAATGACTTGACTCTTATGTTTTATCCAGAAGCCAGAAGTGGCTGCTGTGGAAGAGATCACAGACCCTTTTGGTTGCACTCAGAAGGATTGCCTAATTTCCACCCCATCACCATTTCCTGCCCACTGAACAAGGCAGCTGGAACATCTGGACGAGCACATCCAGCTCTCTTAACCAAGAGGGGAAAGGGTAAAGATAAAACACTGCACACACGAGAGTGTGTAGAGAGAAGGCACTTAAATTAGGTAACAAGATCATTCCTCTCCATTTCACATATCCTAGCAGTTGTGGGCGTAGGGCGCCCTGACTGCTACTTGCAATGTACGCTGACCTGTTGAACGGGCTTCAAATCAGCAACAAGAAGCTTGAGCTGTATGTCTAACAAAGTCACAGAGGATGTTTATCTTTAGTGCGGTCATTAAAAGCACCAGTGAACTTCATAAGCAATAATAAAGGTCTGTTAGAGCAGCATATGGAGTTGCAAAAATAAATATATGTGGAGCAGAATCAAACAAGCTAATTTTGCCACCAGCTGACATACAAGAAACAAGGATTAAGGCTGACTGGACGTACGCATGAGCAACGTTAACAATTTGGATCACTTTTGTCCAACTTTACGTCAAGATGTGCAGAACTTTTGCTGGGTTGAAAAATCTCAGAATTTGACTTCTTTCCTCTTTAGCCATAAGATTCCTTGTGTATCGGTTACGGGCAGCTATCAATAATGTAACCCACATGTCCTGTAGCAGTCCTATAAGAGTGTGGTTCTAGACCTTCACGTAGCAAGGCTGGAGCATATGATAGAGCAGCAAAAAACTCAATGAGCCATAAGCTGCTGCCTTGTTATGGCACTTTACCTTCCCGGCATGGTAGGAACAGCTTATTGCTGCACGGTACTCTGCAAGAGTCATGCAACAAGACATTACCTGCGTCTCTGGTGAAATCCATAGGATATTTCTGACTTCTGAACATAAGACACCATTACCTCGACAACGTCTGAAGTTAACCAGAATGTGAAATATGAAGTCATTTTGGTTTGGTCCTTTAAGGTTTTTGTTTGTTTGTTGGGTTTCTTTTGCTGTTGTTCTGAGGTCCTGCTGAACTAAAATGTAATTTAGTGTTATAACAAATAAGCCCAGAGGACAACATACAAATAGGAAGTTACATAATGAGGCACCACGGGTATGAGCTACCTGCCTGCTTGAGTGTAAGTGAAACACAGAAGTACCAGAAAATTATGCTTCACTTCTGCTTATTCCGAGAGTTACTTTCATCAATATTACCCGAGGCCAGGAGAGCATCTGCAGTAACCTAAATCACTAATTTCTGATTAAGGAACAGTGAGAAAACAACTGTGTCAAACAAGCTAGACTTAAGAATAGAGCAACACATTCACTAAAAAATTCATTCATTTAAAACTAACCCTTTATCCTCAAAACATCTAACATAACTTTCCTGCCAGTACAAAATAGGCTTGAACTTCTCAGAGCAGAGCTGAACGCCTGCAGGGTCACAGTGTGCAAAGCGAGCAGTGGATCATTCTTACAGCTATCAAGTCATTTTGCGCAGACCCAGAATCTTAAATGTTGTTAGACTCCAGAGTTTATACAGGGGACTATTTGTGATGCTGGTGCCATTTTCTCTCCTCCTGCAAACAACATAAGGTCACTCACTTAAGAGGAGACGACATACATGCATGCTCAGGTATCAACACAAACATAGCGAAAGCACCATTCTCTAATGGACTGATGACTTAGATTGAAAGTTATGGTTTATTTAAATTTAAAGATTTTTTGTATTTTTTTTTGTCATCCCATTCTCTTGCCCATAAACATCACCAACATTCCCACAGCTCAGCCTGCTTCTGGGTTGTCTGCAAGCCTAAGCTCTCCATAGACCGTTCACAGCGCTGCAAGCCACTTGCAGCTTAACTCCTTCCAATATTGCCACCTCTGTGCCTTAACGTTCCCTCTTACACACGATGGCCAAAACAAGAGGCCACCTCGCTACATTTCCAATTTCTCATTACCTTCCCTATCACTCTTCATCCATGAACACCCTTACCAAACAAGTCAGAAAACTTCTGACCCATTGCTCATAACCAGCTTTTGAAGACACCCGTGGATTTTTCTCTACCTGCATGCCTGGCTGGTACCATCAACAGTGACTCAATCTACGATCCAAAAGCAGTGCCCTGTGGTCCTGCCAGGTCAGACCGCTTGGACTCCTTCTGAAGTACTCTGGGACCATATACCACGGCCTTCCTGTGTCATTTGTACCCACCTCCGAGCCAAGACACGGCCACCTTGGCCGTAATGCTGGGCACACCCCCCTACACATGCGGATGGACACGTTCCTCCCATACAACAGCCTCCTGTCCACATGCCTGCATTTTTAGTCATGCAAAGGCCACGAGTCACACCCATTGCGTGAACAAAAGCATGAAGCAAAAGGGAAGAGGACAGAAGGGAATGCAGCACGCCACAAACACAGATCTGCAGCCCCTCCCTCACCCACATCTGAAGCATTCAAGAAAAGCCAGCAAAGCGCAAACATTGTGCCAAATTAAGTATTGTGTATCTAGTTGCTCAGTTCCCCAAACACACAGATTGTCAGATGGCGTTGGCTGCTCAGGGGGGACACTTCTTCTGCAACACCAAATGCTGCACCCCGAGCCTCCGGTGGAGTGCGAGAGCAGAAGTAACCTCGCTGCACAGCTGAGGATTACCTGTAGCAACCGTGCAACCAACAGAAGAACAAAAATCATACAGAGATATAATTAAAAGGAAAACCCTATCGGAAGCCATGGGCAGCTATTGAATAAGCGTGCTAAAGAAAGGATGGGCAAGTGGGACACTGACAAAAGCAGAAGTTCTAGGAATAAGAAAACTCACTAAAGCAGAAGCCGATTCTGTAAAAATCCAGAGTAAGAAACAGTTGTTCGCTTTCAATTGCTTTTCTTTGAGATGCCACATCTTCTAACACTCTCCAGCATTAGAAAATACAGACTCGCAGCCCTCCCCTCCCCAAGGCAGGCTTTGAAAAAAAATTTCCTACTTAACCTGCCAAAGCAGAAGATTTGACAGCAGCTGAGTACCCCTCTGCCCAGCTCAGGGGATGACTCAGTGGAAACTAGCCCTCAAAAACTGAGTTGTCATCCTTCAGTCAGTGCAACTGAAGAGGAACAAATTTCTCACCTTAAAAGCCATAGCTTCCAAGGTAGGCACCGTTAAAGGCAGCATTGTTTACCTGAGGAACAGAACCAGCACATTTTGGTAAAAAACCAACAGCTTACTTTCAACTCCTTTTTTCAATTTTTAATAAAATTAATAAGAAGGTATCTACTGGACTTAGACTATAAAAATCATTTCCTCAGAGCTTTAGAGTATCTCACAAAAGAACAGGATATGAATACATGTTAAGTAAAGTGGATGAAGAACTGGGCAAAACAAGACCAACATTTTAACTGCTCAAGTCAACTAAACACACAACTCTGAACAAAACACGAACCACATAACCACCGTTCTGCTACAACAACAGAATGCACACATGCACATATTCAGCTGGGTCTCAAACTTGCATCCAGTTGAAATAGATCCAGAAGAATCAGGCACATGGCATATCCCACTTTGCCTTAACTTGCCACAAAAGCAGGACTTTTTGCCACTTTCCACTTTAATCTAAACCATTATTCCTGATGCTAAAAACATCAAATGAAAGGCAAAATATTTAAGTCACAGAGTACAGCAACACACTTTTTTCACGAAAAGTAATTCAAGCCCAAGCTGTGCTTTTGCTTTTCAACCTCACCACCTCTATCAGTACTCGCAGACAAAAGCCACTGTTCAGGCTTCTGAGTTCAGGCATTACAAACCCGGAATAATCCACAACCTCTGTAGTTCCAACTGTGTCACTTATGCTCTGTTAATTTCTTCTAATAAAGCGATGCTTCTGTTTGCCATACGGTTGCTAGTAACAAGTCACAGAAAGCAATTCTTTCTCTTCTGTGAGTTGACACTACGTGAGTCTGCAAGAAACACAGGCTGACCAGAAGGCCAACCTATTCAATGCTCTCATTATCCACAAATGCTATCATCTTTTTTTCCTCTGCTGCATTATCCCACATCAAAAATTAAGTAACAAGCAAAAAGCAATGCATAATACTTAATAACATACCTACATCAGCTCAAGTGTCACAAGCTTGAGATCACTTATATAAATTGCCATCCAACAGGCACATACTTCCACAACAAAGGCAACTTAAAAAGTAGAATAGATTCTAGCAGCTAACTAATCTTACACTAAAGAAAAACAGTAAGGTGATCCTGAAACAACAGGACAACTCTCTACTCCCATGCTGTTTCTGCTACTGAGGTCCGAAAGAATTACACCATCTCAGTTCACTACAGTGCTGGGCTTGACTAAAGAATCACGCAGAAATATGTGGGGCAAAAGATAACCTAGGGATTTAGATTATAAATGTTAGCATTCTGTTAGTGGGCGAGTGGGGAACTGGGAGCAACCATGTAAAATTGACACAGCTGCACAGAGGCCCAGAGAACTAGCTACAAACTAAGCAGAACACATTTGATATTTTGCTAGTTTAGATTAAAAGCATGGGGAAATCTGTCCACAGCATCCCAAGGACCTCTGAGGGTGGCAAGGGTCATCTAAAAATGTTCCTTATTGAAGTTTTTATTAACAGCCTCCTGAGAGCAATTTCTTTTTCTCTTTTCAAAACATTCCATATGAAACATTCCTGAAAGCATGAAGTATATGTTTAAATATGTATATACACACATACACACATTCTATTATTAGAGTCCTTTGCAAGGACCTAATAATAGAAATGTCTATAATTACGTATAAGGCCATTATAAGACACTGACATGCTTTAAGCATGCTTTAAGGTATGTGTATTGCTGTCACAGAAGTTGACATAAAGAAATCAGACAAGCCTATCGCCTTCATCTCCAGAGAATTCAAGTGTTTGATTTCAGTTATCCTAAATCTAACAAAAAAACCAACCACACAAACAAAAAAACAACCAACCAAAACACAACAGCAGAAACACTGCTCCTGAATCCATCTTGTCACTCCACTGAGTAGCTTCTAGAGGAACTAGAAGCAGATGCCAGAACAAGCAAATGCCACATATCAGTGTTAGCTGCAGTCTTTGTTCTCTTCAAAAATTAATATAAAATATATACTTAATCACTTCAGAATTGTTTGTTACTTCACATTACATAAACAACATTATACATCGCCACAGTTTAATAAGCAGAGTAGCCAAATGGTAACTTTCAGTATATACCACCCCATAAACTGTCACCACTAGATATACAAATAAACAATGTTTCTTATACAGTTGGTGTTGTAGTTGGCTTTTTGTCTGTTATCTGCTAACAAACACCACAATTTACTTGTAAACAAAGGATTCCTTAGATCAAATGCAGAAAGCGTGTCACTGGAGAAGCCGTATGTTTTAACCTCTAAGCTCAAGGAAAGCCATCCTTTCCCAATTAAAAGCACCATGAAGATTTGCTCAAAGCCACACTACCTGGGACCTCCAGGAAATATTCCTGCTCAGGAACAGACTTTAAAACACAAGACTGTGCTTTTCTTGTGTACTTGCTCAACAGCACCATCGTTTTTCATCCAGAGCGGAACACAGATTTAACATCTGCAGCAGCATTTCTGAAAGGCAACTAATCTCTCCAGCACTGTTACAAATTCCACAATAAATCACGTTTAATTTAGTTTGCGCTTTTTTCCTGGCTGTCCAACAGAGAGGGGGGGCTTCCAACTTTAATTTTGCTAAGAGATGCTTAGAATAAATTGGTAAAAATGCGAACCACCGCATCCCCACTAGAAACTGTTTGGAGAGTTATCTGCTTACTGACACACATCTACATTCCTGCCTGTAGATGGCCTGTTACCGTTGTGTATCCAGCGTCTCCTATTTCCACCGCCTTGTTTGAAGAACTTCCCTCTTCCCACATACCTTCCATCTCCAGGGACAGATCACACAGGGACACTAAACCTCGGCCGTAAACAACATGACTTTTGATATTCCTGCTTCTAAAGGATCCTCCACCGCTCAGCTGCTGCCGTTCAGCAGCCCAGAGGAGATCACCTAGGCACGAGTCCTCTGTGCAATGAGAAACTCTTTGCCTCGTTGGTATTTTGCACAGCTGAGATTTACGCAGGGGTCCGCTGGCTTCCTCTGCCATTTATTTTATTTGCTGTACACTAAAGGCTATTGCAAACAAATGGGACTTCAGTAACTTGCAGCATGTGGCGCAAAACCATTCCGATGCACTGGGACACTCGACTTCCAGACTTAACACCCCGCTACCATAGCATCCTTGGCGGAGAGGGAGGGATGCCATGCTGCTCCCCACAGGACACTCCGTCTTCCCTCACATCTTTCCTTTTGAGAGGCATGGCAAACCATCAGGGGAAGAAAAGCACTGTGCAGAGTAATTTGTTTTATTCAGCTCTATGTATATGGGCTCTGGGACTTGTATGTAATTATATGTATTTTGCAGGAATTAAGATCCTCACCCTACAAACATTTATTCATACCATAAACTTCGCCTCTGTGCTAGCGCTCACCAGACTGACAACCTACTTTTTTGAGAAAAAAGCCAATTACACTCATTAGAGAGTTCATGAATACAACCGCACACATGCAGAAGTTTGCTGCATGATCTGTATATATTCTCTTGCAGGGGTTTATGAATTGTAGAAGTTTGTTAAGTTTTCCTTAACTGCTGCTCTCTCTCTCATCAGAGGACTTAAAGGAATCTATAAAGTGAAAAGAAAAAAACATAAATTATCTGATAAAAAAAGAGATACAATGCAGAAATCTTCTTTCAGTTCACTAAATACCATATGCAGGAAGAAAAAAAAAAAGTGCCAGAATAAACACACTTCAGACTAGAAGTTACAAACTTTTCTGAGTAAAGATAAAATGCCTGTGGTATGGAGTTACAGCTCCGAGCTTCTTGGCTGTAGTCAAATATCAGCTTATTTTGGACGCTAACCTTCTTTATTTCTTATCCTTCAGCCAACTATAGGCTAACAATATGAAAAACCCCTCTCATTGCTGTCCCAGCAGTGACCTCAAACCCAAACCAGATGAGTCGTGACGGTTCATAAGAAAAGAAATTAGGAAAAAAAAAAAAAAAACCTTGTAAAATATGTCAACTTCCACACAGACTCATCTCTGAGCTACATTATGAGCATAAACTAGCTAAAAGATACTGAACTGCAAAGAACAATATGCGATACTTCTGGGGCAGCAGACGTTTCTGTCACAGCAGGGTCCTGATACAACCACAAACTAACGAGAGGGAACCACAAAGATTAGGAGAAAAGCACTAACAGACCGCTTCTGTGCGAGGCCCAAAATGACCCCAGGAACACCGCCAAGAATCATTTTCTTACTGGTAGCACCGACAGCATGTTCTCTTACGGCCGGTGGCCCGGGTGAGAGGAACAAGATGCCTCCACTCAGGAGGCAGCCCACTGCCGACTCCTGAGGTTTATGGAAGTGATGCCCTTATCTGGACTTCCAGCCAAGCGCACGTCGTGTCATCCATGTCCAGACCAGCAGCTCCCCGTCAGAAAGGAGCAGAATCCCAGACCAGTCTGGGCACTGAGGCTGCACTACCAGGCCTGGCAGTCCCAACCTTTTTTTAAGTGAGCCTAACTGCAAAAAAGGTTAAGAAATAGCGTTCTAGACTTAAAAATGCATGCAAGTTTGAAATCCCATTACCTAGCACATTGTTAAACTCGAGTTAGACTGGTTTGGCACCTTTCAGGACCGTACTGGATGAGCCCTGGGTTCTGCAGGGTAAGCGGTTAGGGGATACAGCATATGTGGTCAGGGCACAGGGAACCGGGATATGTGAACTCTGTTCTCACACATCCAGCATTGAGTTCCCATAAAAAATAATAATAATTAAAAAAAAAGCACAACCAAAAAAAATCACCAAACAAGAGACTTCAATTTTTCTATACCTCGGTTTGCCCATCTGTGATGGAGTTACTACCACTTTAAGGAGCCAGGCCAGCAGCACTTTTAGGTACTCACACAAAGAAATGCAAATGAAATACTAAATTACTAATATGGAGAGAGGCAGGCTTGCCCCCCCCCCCACCTTTTATTATACCAATATATATTGGATAAATTGTTCATTTAATTTAA
>JANZLQ010000089.1:36748135-36762835 GCA_026212715.1 Elanus axillaris
CCCCCCCCCCCGGGGGGGGGGGGGGGTTCGCAGCACCTCGGGTACAACAGAAACGGGGGGCAGCGACCTGCCGGAGCTCCGGGAGCCCCGGCCTCCCCAGGACCCGGCCAGCCCCGCCAGCCATGCACAAAGGGGGGGGACCCCCAGGGGGGACGGACACACGACGGACCCCCGGACCCCGAACCCACCTGGAGCTGGCTGGAGCAGCCGTACTGGATGAGGGGGGTGAAGGTGGTGAGCTGCAGCTCCGCGTCCGCCTGCAGCTCGTGTCCCACCAGGTTGGGCATCTTGGTGACATTGTAGCCCAGGTTCTGGCACATGGCGATGCGGATGGCGTCGCAACGCCGCTCCTCCTCGTCGCCGAACCCCCCCGCCCCGCCGAGCAGCCGCTCCGCCCCGTCCCCGGGAGCCGTGAGGGGCGGGCGGGAGCGGGGAGGGGACGCGAGGGGAGAGGAGGGGGCCGGGGCGGCGCCCGGCAGCGGCCCAGGCGGGCGGCGCCGGCCCCGCTGCCTGAGAGGGGCTCGGGCCCGGCCGGGCCCGGGCGCCGTTTTCCTCGCCCAGCTCCCGTTTCGCCTCGTCCGCCCCAATTCCTGCCTCGTTACTTGTTCCCAGATATCACGCCGGGATCATAAATCACCCACCGAGCCCTCCTCCTGCCCGCTTGGCGGCCTCCACCGTCGCGGCAGAGGCTGGCGCCTGTTGTCACAAAAACGCCATTTCTGACTGGGGAGGTCCCTCCGTCCAGAGGGTTTGGGGCTGGGATCTGCGTCCATCTCCTGTGCTCCTCTGCACCTCCTCCCCTAGGCACCTGCTGCGGGTTGCTGCAAAGGCAAGGCGTCGAGTTAGAAGAACCCATCGGCGCGGTCATCCCTACGTTTCCACCGGTCAGGCGGGAGAAGTTTTACCCAACGTTTTTTCAGAGATCAAGAAATGCTCTGACTCAGTTAAATTGTTGCAGCCCAAAAGAAGAGGCATTTGTCCCCTGGCTCTGGAAGAGAGCCCCGAGGAACCACAGCGGTCATTTACCTCTCGGCACCGCATCCAGGCAATGTGGGAATCATGACTACAGCTTTAATCTGGTTACAGGAAAAAGCTTAAAATAGGACTCGGCCTCACCCACACAGCAGATCACAGCCATGCTATGAAGGGTCTTTTGATTTGGCCTTAGTCTTTCGAGTAGTTAAGCTTCCTCCGCAAAAGCTCATCACCCGTACGTCCCGTGCTCCGCGTTCTCTCTGTTGCTATATTCTTCAGTGTTATTTTTCCTTACAGCTTTCATCAGCGGTTGATCTCCTTTACCCACCAGAGCAAGGTTTCCTTTCAGAAACTAGAAAACCCTGTGGAGTCTTAGGCAGCCCAGGTGTATTTTCATCAGCTTCTGTTAAAGTATCAACACAAATGTTTTTCCCACAGGACTCCTGGATGTTCTACTTCTTCTTGAAACTCACACTAAAGAAAAACTGGTTTGGCATAAAAGTTCCGGTAAAACCAAAACATCATGCCCAACTAGGATGGTTTTTTTTTTACTTTTTAAGTGATCAAAACACAGAAAAATGAAAATAAAGTTATCTGAAATAGATAATTCCTACCAAAATAATAAATCAGCATTTTCCCATGGGAAAGATTTTTCAGTGTAAAATGGTCAGCCAGCACTAAGTATTGTTCGTCATTAATTGCAAAAAACTTTTTTAATGAGTAAAATCTAAAAGTAGAAAAATGTTTTGTTTCATTAGTGAACCAAAACACACAGACTTTTTGATGATCCTGGACTGAGTTACAGTCAGATGAGATTAATTATTCACTAGGGTGGTAAAGCCTTTACTTGGTCTCGTAGACTGCTTTGTGAAGGAAAAGATAGAGAAAAGGGACAGAGGGAGGCAGTGAAGGCGTTGGTTTAGAAAGGAAAAAAATCACTGACCTGAGTTGAAAAATGACAAAAAAAATAGAAAATTTAAATTGAAGAATAGAAAAAATCAAGCCTGAGGAAAGCAAAATGAAAAGAAATAAAGAAGAGGACAGAGGTGAAACCACAGGACTGATCTGTAGCTTTTCTATCTGATGGGCCGGAGGAAGGCTAGGTCCTCATGTGGAGAGTCAAAACAGAGGCCCCGGGCACGGGGACATTTCCAGTCTCACCTGGAACCACAGAAGTGGCCACTCACAAAAAACAGAGCAAAGCCGGGGCCTGGAACAAATGCACGCCTTCTCCTTGGAGCACTTTCTGTTCAGCCACGCTGCCCTGATGTACTGGAAGAGCAGATGTGGTTAACAGCAACGGTAGACTGGTTCAGTGGAAACTGGGCATGTCGTATAAACCGAGGAAAAGGGCAGGGGAGAGTGAAGCAAGGACTGCTTTTTCTCAGAAAGTTCCTACATAAATAACATAAAAAACTATTTCTTTAACAGTTTATTCCCTGAGCCAGCTCATCTGGGAAGAGCATTAATCAGACCAGGAGGAAACGTCTTTGCCCCTGAAAAAGGAAAAGGATTAGGTTAAGTGGTGACACAGCAGGGACAGACAAATTACGCTGGAGAAAATGACTGACCTAAACTACCATCCAAATAAATACAGACCAAAGCCATGAACTTAACTTTTCTGTTTTGATGAGTCTAGGGTTTTTTTCAATAACATGCATATTTTTCTTTTATCACGGTAAGGTCTTTCTGTTTATTCAGGAAGCAAGTGGCGTCAGAAACGCAATAGCATGTCTCTTCCATCTCCCTTCCCACGTGCGCCTGTTGCAGATGAGCAGGATGAAGGGACAATGCTATCTCCTTCTTTCACCTTTCTCTTGGACCCATGTCCCCAGGACAGCCGTTCCCAAGCTGTGGACGTACCCGGACCAGAGAGAAACCCCTAACTCCTTTCAAGCAGGAATTGTTAAGCCATCATACAGTAACAGTTTAGGCACTGTTGACTGGGGCTGGATCCAAACCAATTCTAAATCCTGTATTCTGCCATCATCCCCATCAGCCATCCCCTCCTATTTGGTGACAAATCCCAGAAAGAGGCCTGTGGAAACTCTCTCTGTACAATCGGGATGTGCCTTTGGAGACCAGATGTCATTGTAAAGGCTGCAAAGACCGTCTTTATTCTCACAGGATGCTTTTCCTCATGTTTCTGATGGGATTCAAGTTAAACTTCCAGTGTTCCCACAAGCTGCATGTTCTGTATTCTGGAGGGCAGGCAGGCTGAGATCTTGGCATTGGTGCTGTTTGACAGTATACAGAGAATGCTTCGATTGATTTATTTGCTGTACTGTTGGTTTTTTTTTACCTGGGGTGTACTGCCCTCGGTCATTTTTAATACCGCATAGCACCAGCATATAGGGTGGATGGTTCTGCTCAAACACTGGATGGACCGTGGCCACAGGATTTTTCTTTCCGTGTGCGTTATTGCATCTCTGAGCAGCTGTGGGGTGGGCTGGCTCGGGACTCAGTGTCCAAGAGGTTACATTTACACATAGCAAGAGCTCCGGGTTCTCAGGGCCAGCAGCAACTAGGATGGAGAAAAAGACATACTCAGCAAGAAACACCTTAGGTGACCCCTCAGCAGGCTGAGAGCGGGCACTGCAGCATCCCTCACGCAGACCTCGCTCTGCCAGGGGAAGGGCTCCGTGAGGTGGGAAGGGCAGGATGCTGAAAGCAAACAGCTGGATGATCTCCTTACAAAAACATCCAGAAGATGAGGTAGCACCTCTCCTCCCTCCTGCTTGTCACCATGTAACTTATTCCTTCCACAGAATAAAGATGGGACCATATAATGTGCTTTTTCTTGTTAATAAGCCCTTTTTGGGGGGCCTTGTCTTTATGTATCACAAACCATTAAAGTAAGTGCCATCTAAACAATTGGGCACTCAAAATCATACAGCACTATCTGGTCACAGTAGTCTTCCCTCACTCTTTTATCTGAAAAAATGAAAACTAAAGGCAGATTAGATTGTACAGATTAAAACAGATTAAATTCAATCTTTATAATGTTTTATTTTCAAGATAGTGCCCATAGAGACTGGCACAAGCAAGAAAATCTGGGTAAGCCTATGTAGTTCGTAGTTCATAATGGTCACTTTTACTGCAGGCAATCCAAAATTCTGCCGGACACTCTCCTTAAATAACTAGGGCATGTAAACACTAGCATGAACCAGGATTTCTTTCTGTACCTCTCTATTTAGAGGAAATGAATGCCAGTTATTCACTGAGCATATATTCATGTTTTTGCATTCATGAACTGACCGAGTTTGGTGAGGAGTTTGTATTCATGGTATTAATTAGCAGATTTTTCCCTTTTTAGGACACAGGTCAGTATCTCTCATGCTCAATACATGTGCAGAAATTAAGCCCCAAAAATCTTATTCTTGGGATAAGATCAAAGAACTAATCACAGTAAGATTCTGAAATAAGTTATCTGCCTCTCTTGTTAGTGGGGTGCACGGTAACTTTGCATTGTACACCAATCTGTGATAAAACCAATTACCTACTGGATATCCTTTTATTACATTTAATGGTCAAGTCCTTAATTTGGTCTTTGAGTCTCTCAGACGACTACTAAGCAATAAAGACACCCTATCAAACTCTACTAGAAGTCACAAAAGACCCAGGGACTTCACCAGCAGCTAGAAGAGGCCTTCTAAACACCAGTGCCACTGTTCTAAAGATGTGATTTCTGACACACCAGAAGTTGTTGTTTGTCAGGAATATTATTCTATTAGTTGTTTCTTCAGCTTTACAAAGGCATCATGGAAAGAAAATGTTTCTGTTTCCCTCTCTTCTATGAGAAGCACCATTGCCTTCATAATTTGTCTGCTTGCAAGCTGAAGACTTACACAGGGCATTTTTTACATTTTTTCGTCTTCGTTGGTTTTATAAGTTTAAATAAGTTCCCATCTGCCAAGAGCTTCCAAAGAGCATTGGCGCTTAACCAATTCAAGAAGCTTGCCATGAAGATTACACACCAGTTGTGCTTATTCAAAACAGTAACTTCTGACCACTGCACCAGAAGAAAATACTCTCATTTATTGTCTCATAATCACACATCTCTGAAGTGTTAGTTCCACTTTTGCCAATGAGAAGGATGTTCCTTTTGCTATTTTACAAGTATTTCGGCTAAATCTCCTTAACACTGCACAGTTCTTTGGCTCGTTAGGTTTGCTTTGGTTTTGTTTTGTTGAAAGCTCTTGTTTCAGTTCAGGCTCTAAAGAAAACAAAGCAGTATTGCTTGCATTGTTAAAGCCAAAAGTAGGGCCATGGAAAAAAAAAATGTTCTTCTTGGAAGATTTTGTAGATTGGTATTCATGAAACAGCTGGAGATGAAACATACAGCACTAATCCTGTCCAGTTGCTCCTGGTCATGTTGCACATTCAGGAAATTCATAATTAGGTGGTTATATCCCCAGTGCTTCCCCTGCAGCACTCTTTACAACTAGCAATTTATCTTCTTTCTTGTTGTTAAAAAAAAAAAAAGAACAAAAAACAACTACAAAGGAAGAAGTGGGGGGAGAAAATACAAGCAGGAATGACTGAAAATATGCTTAATTTTTTTTTTACAGCGAGAAGAAACTAAAAAAAAAAATCAGATGTTGTCATTTCTGCACATACCAGCAAACTTGTGCTGATCCATTGCCCTTTTCTATCACAGTACTTTTCCTCTGTGCTGTATCTCCTTCCTCTTCACAGTATTTATTTTGCCAGTTAATTTTTTCTTTTTCCTTGCCAGTCAGGCACCCGCTTTCCTGTAAAGGGCAGCCACACCTGACAATTTAGAAATAAACGCTTTAGTAAGTAAACATTTATTTTTCTTGCCGAATGGAAGCACTATACATGGGGGTTTTTTCCTAGCTCCCTCCAACGTTTCCAGTGAATTCCTAAGTATTTTCTGCTCTTTAATTTGACTTCTCTAGTGGTATCATGAAAGCCTGGTATCATGGGAATCTTCGTACTGCATGTTACAAAGGGCGTTTTGTCAAAAATTCATGTTCATTTTAAATCAGTCAGGGTACAAGTGGATGGATTTTTCTTCTTTTCATAGCCTTTAAATAGAAAAGCCTTAGCTACTGTTAATTAATTGCATACCTATGCAACGTGGAGATTTTTGTGTACAGGTCAACTGATGAGAAATCCAGCTTTGGAATAAAACTGTTACCAGTGACTCAGCAGGTTTGCTCTGCAATAGCAATGCGTTAAATGTAAGGTTTTTAAACAGTCATTATTACTGATTTGTCCCAAAGTAATTTTAAAAAAGCACCTGGGAAAACCAAAAAGAAGGCTACTTGGATAACACTGCTAGTTAAAGTTCAGGAGTTTCCATGCCCGTGATTAGGAAGCTACTCCGGTGGCTCAGAAGTCTGGCTTTTCAGAGATAAAAAAAAAAAACCACAGCAATTTCATAATGCGTACAGTGAATGCACAAATAACTTTAAAACAACAAGAGAGTCATAAACCCCTCTGGTGCTGGAATGGCAGTTCCAGCCCCTAGATCACAAGATTACCATAAATCCCAGCGAGAGGTTAGGGAAGAGCCAGCCCTCACCCAGCCTTCCTCCCGACTCTTCTTATCCAGGGGACCCTCGGCCATGTTGCTGTGCACTTGTGGTTTCCTCCTCCTTTCAGAATTCTAAGTGTATTTTTAGTCACAAATGCAGCAGAAATACACCTAGACAACTTTTTTTTTTTTTCCTAGCCATCAGTGAGCATCTCCGATTCCCTAGCTGACAGTGTGGAAGCAGAAGGCTCCCTGCTTTTGGATGGAGATGCCCAGTCATGCCCACATACAACACCTCTTTGAAAACATCATGGAAAAGCATGATGATTTTCAAAGAAGTGAGACAGATCTGCTCAAAAGCTCTATATATCTGCAATAAAACACGATCCTTTATGGCAAGTGGAAGGCTCTTATGAAAAAAAAAATCACCAACTTTCAATATATCATCTGGAAAAAATGAAGCATTGAACAATTTAAGAAAATTTCACATCAGATTCCTCCCCATCAATGACTTTTCCTAGAGCTTCCCCAAAACTGCATGGAAATACATGAAGTGTTACTTTGAAAAGCAATCACGTTTTTAAAGTTATTTACCAAGTTGCTAACTTGTCCAGACTTAAAAGGTGATGCCTGAGATAATCTATCTATTTCACATTGACAAACAATTGAGTCTGGAATATAAATGTTTTGGTACAGCCTTGGAAAAATCTCTTCAGCTGACTGTGCCTCAGGCTAGAATGATTTAAAAAATAATGCTTATTTTACAATTCCATTACTTCTTTTATCTACAATAAATAGCCAGGCTTAACCTCTCCATCATGCTCTGTCACACACGCTATCACACCCAAATTTTACCCCCCTTTAACATTTTTTTAACAAAGTGAAGATCTAGCAGCAATGCCCTAAAGGTCAACAAAACCTGGAATTATTTTTGGCTAAGGGAGGAGCAACCACTACAAACAGGGCAATACAGGCAGCGTGCTGTCTCAGCTCCTGCCTTATCGTGTGCACCCTGAGCAGACCACAGCTGCGATGATGTGAAATGGTGTCTGCATAGCTCCCGAGTCAGTCGGTGGTTGATAGGTCAAAGATGAACTTATATCTCGCTTGAAGGCTGACCACAGAGCTGCTACGGAGCCAGAGGAATGATTGTAGCATGTTAAAATAAGAAGGCAGGTGGATTCTGCACAGGTTTCTGCTGCTGTTTTTCTTTTAAGCCTTGAAGATTCACATGTTTTAAACAAATCTTGAAGTGACGGGAAAGCAAATAGAATAGCTTTCATTACCCACACAATGATTATGTAGTATTTATAAACATGCTTTGTGATCTCCAGAAGAAAGGTGTTACAGAGGAAAGGTGCCATAAAAATGCCATTTAATCCTGTTAGAAGATAAACTTTATGTCATATACAATAAAGATTAAATAAATATAATAGACATTTTAGAAGGATTGGCAAAGCTCTCATGCCTGTAATTCAGGTGTTCCTTATTCCTCTCTCCCCACATTACTCAGCTTTAGAAATGGAGTTGTGAAATAAAGAGCAATCCGCTTTGGGTTGCACTCTTCCCCAGTTCCTCACCACGGAGCACGTATTGCTGTTTCCCTGAATTACATTATCTGCAAGATTCGCAGAGCTGATTCCCAATGCCCACAGCCAGCCTACACTGGAAGCGGGGCACGGCGGTCCCCGCTCTCATCCCTGACCCCAGCCCAGAGGCAGGGCACTGCTGGAGGTTCAGCCTTGCCCCGGCGGTAAATATGTCTAACCCTCTCCCGCCTCTTGGCTCAACTCTGTGCTATCCCACGCATTGAAGCAGAAGAGACTTAAGTCCCAAGTGAAGTTTCTACCCTGCCCTACGCAGGGTTGTTAAATGTCTCTGTTGAAAAGAGCGTAACTATGAACGCTGGCAGCAGATAGCGAGGTGTACGTGTGCGTGGCTAAGGCTGCCTCGCCTGTGACAGCCGCACATCTCACGGGACTCACTTTTGCGGCTCTCACGACTGTCAGCCCCCAGCTGACATCTCAGCCTTGCTCTAGCACAACAGTGCCTGGGTTTCGGTCAGGTTTTAGGCTCCTAGATACTTCAAAACGCTAGTAAGAGACCTAAACGAAGGGATTTTCTCATGATTTCCCCAGAAGTCCAGCTTCCTCTGCATTCCCCTGCCACCTCATACATCTTTTTTCAAGCAGCCTTGGTCTCTTTCTCCCTGCCTTCAGCAATCCACTTTGGTTCCCCTGGTCCATTTTTATTCCTGAGCCTTTTTTACTGTCCCAAATTCACAAACATCCTCAGGGTCTCACCGTCTGCGGTCCATCGTGTTTACAACTTCTCTGGTTTCTCCCAGCTCTGCTTGCTGCTGAGTGAGGATGGGAAAGGGCAAAGACGCCCCAAGAGCCATGGTCTCCCTTACCACAGACCGCATCTCTTCGCAGCCGAGGCCGTAAACCACGGTTACGTGAGCAGTAATACTGCATCTGTGTACTTCCAGATTTCTTCTCAGCGTATTTGTCCCAGAGCGGGCCTGTCTGTTGAATTTGTCAGAGTGCACGATACAGTTCATGTCAACATAACACCTTTATGCTAACCCTGCATCTGCTCTGGGATTCAATGTATAGTTGGGATGAAAGTGATGGACAGTGCCTGATCTGGCATAAAGCCTGGCTGTTCAAAGTTAATCCATCAGAATTTTTAAAATAAACTGGAACTGGCAGAGTGAGTTTCAGCCACATAAATACTTTGTCTCATGTGGCAGCACTTTTTAATCCTGCCCTGTCCCTGTCCAAAAAATAAACGTATTTTGTTGTCACACCACTCCCTTAGTCCTTTGGTGTTTTGGTTCTTCTGTAACTATAAAATAGGGATCCCAGCATTTCTGTAATGAGATTCATATAAACTCCTCATGAAAGCATGCACTCACTTGGAAGCAATACTGAACGGATATTGATCATTTCTTTTGAATGGCACTAAAATCCTCAGAGATTAACCCAAAAATGCATCAGTCCTTCAGAGTGCTGGGGGAATGTATTTATATGTAACTTTACCCTGAGAGTAACATATTCAAAACAGACTTGGCAGTTCATTATATGAGAGAGCTATAAGAGTACTCTGAAGTATTCAGAATAATCAAGTAAGCACATGCAGGATCAGGGTCCAAGAGGGTGGTGTTTGGAAAAAGCATAGTTCTGTCTGGCACAAAGAAAATCCAATGATTAACAGAATGCTAATTTCAACAAATACCCAAGATCTGCCTATGTCTTACTTTACATTTCTTGTACAATGGTATATGTAGAGAGAGACGGCTACAGTTATTCTTGTTGGGGAAAGATTTGAGCTACAGAGAATTATTTTTTTTTTTAAGTCTTAGTAACTCATCTCTTTTTAACAAGCTTGAACTTGATCCTGAAAACCATTTAGTTCCATTCATCAACTGACTTTGTGACTCCATCTCAGTAATAAAAAAAGGCACCTTTTAAACATAATTCACTGAATTTAAAAGAGAAAACTCTTGCAATCTGTAAATTAGGCATCCAAAACTTAGAAAAAACTTAGCTATGTTAATCAAGGGATGGAGGAAACAAATTTAAGTGAGCTGATGCAAATGCTACATTTTAAAGAGCCAAAAAATACTGCTAAAGAAGGGAAAAACAAGTCCTTTTTTTTTTTTTTGTGGTACATCAATTAAGTGATCAGGTGTTTTTTCACTTGGGACACAGGTTAAGAGACAAAAGCTAAGAAAGTGAGAGCAGAAGAAATTTTAGGCAGGTAAACTTTAAGATAAGCTTGTTAACACCTGACTCCTTGCAAAGACTAACAGACATTATTAGTGGGATTTCTTTAAAGAAGCTGTGTTGCTATCACCTATAGCTAAAAATATGAGACCATACGCTGCCCAGAACACGCAGCATGTGGGAGAGCCTTGACAGGCCAGGAAAGAGCAGACAAATGGGGCTCAAAATCTGGGATGAAACAAAGTGATCTTTTGCTATCTCCCAATTAATTACATTGGCAGAAACAAGCTGCTTAATAAGGTTTCTTTGGGTGAGAGATGCAAACCTAAATTCGTGCTCCTTAATTCAAAGGCAGAGGTAAAAACCAGCTAAACCTGTGGTACTTCTGCATTGTTCAGAATACAAATTGGGTTAGGCTGAGCTTTATTCCCCAAACTACAGCCCCAGCTATAGGTTCATGATACAAAGTCCTTCGCAGCAATTCAGACTTAAGGTATTGCTGCCCCTCACTGCTAGTTGGTACCTCCGTGCCCTGGTCTCTCTGTCGTGCTCATCCTTTTGGTTTTTGCATCAGTGCTGCGAATCAGGTCAGCAAATTGATCTGGCTGAAAAACAGCATTTGTAAAAATGTTTGCGTTTATTTTTTCTCTTCCAACCAGATATCTCCACAACCACTTTCGGATGGGACAAAAAGCAGTGGGCCAAGGGCAGGGGTGGTGGTCTGCAGTACTGAGGCAGGCATGGATGGAAGGGGAGGACAGCAAAACGTTGAGCCAGCATTGCTGCCAAGCACATGCAGCAACATGACTTTGAGCCACATCTCGTCCAGGCACACATCACGTACTGAATTCCACCAAAGGGAGACAATTCTCTTTCAGTTCAAATGCAAGGGACTTGTGGTTTAGAACAGAAAAAGCTGTATTACTTCCTCTCTCTTGCTAAAGATTTCTGAGCAGCTACAGTGTTCACCCTGCTGACAGGCATAAAACCCTACCTGGTCACTAATCCCTTACCTGCTCCCATGGATAATTGACTACTAAGCATAAATGTTGCCTGCAGCATTTTCTGTTGGGAGGTAGCCCAGCTGCTGCAGAATGAAGATCCAAACTTGCTGATAATCCAGCAATACTGGGGTTATGTTACCAGTCTCGTACACACCCTGAGTCATGTGTCTGCTGCCTCAGTTCCTTCTTTTTGCTTCCCTGATGAGCACATGCATGCACTCACATGCGTATGTGCACAAACTGCACGCTGGGGGGTTCGGGAAGGCTTCCTGCATTCAGATTTATGCAGCCCAAATACCACCTACAGGAGTTTTCTAAGGCTTAAGTGCTTCTGGATGCTGACAGGCAGCTAAAATAAAACACTGAGCTAGGGATCTAAGATGATGGTGCCTCTATCCATTATTAAGAAGAACTCTGCTAGATCCTCTGCCACCTGTTAGCCCTCCACTCCGCTCAACTTCTTTATCCTGATATTTGCCAAATTCTCCATCTGTCCATGATTCACCCTGCTCCTGAACTCTCCCCCCTAGACGAAGGGTCAGTCTAATTACGAATCTCTCTTCTGATAGCGTCAATGGTGCAGCCATTTTATGTTAGCTGTCTTATTGTAAATTTGTGAACGATACTACGCCTGGTGAGCTGATGGTAGCACCAACTGGTAACAGAGTGGTGCTGCAGCCAGCAGCCCTGGGGTATGGTGGTGACCTAGGAGGGAAGGGTCCCAATTCCACTGCTGTGAGCCAGCCAGTTCTCATCATCTCCTTCTCTGGAAGTTTAGTACTTGCTTTTCTTGGTGTTGGGCTCTTGCTTTCATAGTCCTTATAACAAGGTCTTTTTAGGGCATGTAAAAAAAAAATTGCTTTCCACTGCTGTTTTCAGGAACATTCATTTGCTTGCTTTTTCTGCATGCTGACATGCAAGTATCCAGAACACCCCAACAGATCTCCATTCAGAATTGCTCATGTTAGTGTCTGAGAAGCCGCCGAACTTCCTTTGTATGCAGTTCTCTTTCTTCTGCAAATAAAGCTGGAATTAATTCCTCATCAGGATAAATCCATTGCAGGTGAAAGCTTTTCAGAAATTAAAACATCCAAGAAATACAGCAGCTTCTTTAAACATCCCCAAAAGTATAAAGATGAAGAAAAACCACTGAAACAGCCAACAACTTTGAAAGCAAGCCTGTGAGGAATGATGGAAGTGCTTGGAAGGGAGACTTCCCTAGGGTGAAGAGTGTTGCTTAACTGCAGGACTGTTTGAAATGACCTGTCTGTGCTTAAACTCCAGATTCAGCTCAGTGCTCTTCACCCAGGCATGTTCTTAGCCAATGTCAGTCAGAGCCAGCATACCAACTTCTCAGGAACTATTATTTTTGCTTTTCCTTTTATTTTTAGAACCACTTCAGAATCAGTTGTGTCTTAGAGCTTAAATTATAAATGACCAACAGTGATGAGGGACATGCCTTACTTCTCCAATACACACACCAGTTTGAGCTATTTATTTCCCTCTAGGTATTGCCCTAATATAAGTTCTCCTTAATGTACAGTACCAGGTTGTTTATATGTCTCAGGGTAGTTTCAGGGAGGGTAAAATCTGGCTACATCATTTTTCTGTGCTTTGTAACATAGCACAGAAAGAGAGAAAGATTTTTATTTTCCTCAGATGGTATCAGTGCTTGTTGCAGACTAGGTCCTATTTTATTTCTTCTTTGGGACTTCTGGTCTTTGACTTCCTCATTGCATACCTAAACTCCTTTCTGGTGCACATGGGTTGTATGAGGACTTCAGTCATCCCACCTGGAAGATGGAGTATGACAGGACAGTGTTTTGGAGTGACCCTTCAAGGCATCCCTTGGGGACTGGTAGGCTGTCAGGACACACCACGCAAACTCAGCTCACTACCTCTGTTAGGATTTACAGAAGACAAAGCAAGCCCGTAAAGCCAGGACAGTGACAAGGTGATAAAGAGGATGTGGTCACTTTGTAGAGTTATAAAACAATGGATGTGTTCATCAGCTGGTCAAGGAACTACTTTGATGGGCAAGATCAGTAAGCTTAGTTATGAAGGTAAAGAGATGGGGCAAAATTTAATCTCTCCTTTGTTTTTGTTTTGTGGAACCAGAGGCAGAAACCTTGCTGGAAACAGGAGTTCCTTCTCCCTGTTCTGGAGGGTGGTTTGACAGAGGAGCTTTCCTACAGAGGAGAGACATCCTCCCAGGCCTCCCTCCTCATTTCATTTTCAGCTTTTCTGACTCCTGAGGCATTTTTCACAATTCAAGAACCAAAAATAGAAAGAAAAAAAAAGGGACGTACAAACCCCTGCTTTTCCTACCCTTCCTTCCAAACTCTGCTAGCTAGGTTAATTTTGCTGTTCTTGTTTTTAATGTGGCATTTTCTTCCACATTTCATGGATCCTAAATGCCCCTTTACCTGTGATATTACCAAGACTCTTTCCTATCAGGATTGTATATATCCAGAGCAGACATCTTTGATCATATTCTACCTACTACAAGGAGCAACACACCCAAATCACTGGTGGTGTTTAGACTCCCATTGACTTGTTTGGGTGTCCCAATGCAAGGAAAATCTGCAAAAAGCCAAGACAGTATTAGCTTAGTTCTTCTCGACCTTCCCTTATCTGTAGACATAGACATGGGTCCTTAAACTCAGTGTTTAGTTAAAACATAACTGCTGGTACTGTTAAGTTCGTAATGAGGAAAATGAAGTACAGATCAAAAGATTCGCTTTTTTGTGGATTTAATTTTCTTCCTCATGTTTGCACTTTGGTCGTAAACACTGCTGTTCCCTCTCTGCCCTCCTGTTCCATATACTGCAGATTAAATTGGGAAATATTTCTAGAAAAGACATGAGTATACAGAAGGGCGTATTAGACTACGACCTTATAGCTGCTTTTGAAGGCTACATGGCAAATGTTCTTAGTATTTCCAAATTCTCAGAAGAAGATTCATAGATTGCTCTTCATTAAAGTGTACTAATTGGCCACACATATGTTTATTCCCTCTCTCATGCATGCACATGCAGAGCAAAGCCAACACATATATTCCAAGATGCCTGAAACAAATAATGGACCTACAGTATTGCCTCGATAGCTACTGGCATGAAATGAAAAGTAAACACCAAAACAGGAAAAGGAAGGCTAAAACTAGATTAAACAGATTGCTGCATTCAAAAGCGTGCAGTCATCTGGGAGCTTAACGAAAAAAAGAGTTGAAAGGAAAAGTTAAAACAAATAACATACAAGCCTCTCCTGTATTTTTCAAAATCCCTCACCAGCTGTGTGGTAAAATGCCTTTAACAAACTAGCATGCAGTATAAAACTTAAATGTACAGAATTAACCTTTCATTCACTAAGGTAAGCAAAATATCAGGCTATTCCTCATCACTAGAATTCATATTAGGCCCAGATTGTTTGACAGGAGCTGTAAGGAAGATGTCAGGGATCAAAAAGAGGAGCTTCTTTGTCTCAGTTA
>JANZLQ010000089.1:36762879-36826749 GCA_026212715.1 Elanus axillaris
GCTGCATATATGTAACACAATATGGCTTCAATTATCTGTAATAGGAGGTGTGCAAAAATCAAGGTGATTTAAAAAACTGGCCTATCACCAAAGCCAGCTAGATCTCTCACTGTTTCTATCTTTTGAAGCCAAAATCTCCTGCTGAATACTCTAGTCCTTTTTAATCCTGATTTGAATTTGAACTTGAACCCTAGGTCCTAGAATAAATCAAACTGAGATCTCAACATGTTCTTTCCAGACCATTTCTGATGAGAACACAACCTCTATCAAAATCACCTGGCTTTGCTTCTGCAACAATTTCCAAGAGCTACAACCAGGAATTTCACTACTTTGACTTCACAGACATATCTTTTTAGGTTAGCCGATTGAGCCAAAAAAGAAATCCTAGCCTCCTTCACTACTGTTTTAGGTTTTTACATTTGTAAGTATGAAAACTATCTTAGAATAAAGACTTTGTTGGGACAACCCATCATGTCAATTAAGCAGTACTTCTCCCTCATCTGATCTTCAAGAGAGAGGGTAATCAACTTGTCTGCAATATTTCCGAGTTCAGCTGTAGCCCCATAAACTTTTTGGCATGAAATGTGTTGCTGCCCACCAGACAGAAGGCACAGAAAGAGCCTTTTCAACCAAGTCAAGCAGAAGTGCATCTGTTGTTGCCCTGATAGGAACACCTGTAACCAATCCTACAGACCATTTTCACCATGGAGTCTGAAAGCAAGATCTTCTCCTATTATGCTACCAGGGGTTTTATGTTTGGACAAGTGCTTTCTGATAAACTGTGTAACACAGGACACTTTTTCCTTCATCACATAGTCTTCTGGTCCAGGCCAGAAAAGATCTTTTCATTTCATTAGCCCAGCCTGGACTAGTGAAGGCTCCCCTGCAAGTAGTTATGACTCTACTTACTCAAGAGCCAGATACTTCTAATGAATTCAAACTCAGGTAGCTAAACCTACATTTCCAATTATATTTTCCATAGCACATTACTTCTTGTTTATCCTTAACCAATGTCTTGCAGCAAGCACTTGACTAACTTGTTTCTAAAATCAGCTGTATTTCAGTTCCCAAGCGATGGAGATACAGACTACATGGTCTCCAGTTCTTCCAAATAGAAGCATTATACTCAAACACAAATAGAATCTGAAAGGCAGTGACAATCATTATTTGCCCTGCTAGCATCCATAGTCATTAAGAAAGAGGGCGTATTTGTAAAAGTCACTACTTCTCCTAGCAAGCCAGTCTTACTGTTCTTATGTAGCAAAACATTTCTTCTATAAAAGGACCTCTTGATATATCCATGTATGTGAGTGGTTTCACTGCTGAAAGCTGTTTACAGCATAAGTCTGGATAGAAGATGGTAATAAAGCAGGAAGCAGAATTTAAAACTCCCATGGAGCTCTGCAATGAGCAGGACCTCCTGCGGTAGCAGGAGAGCCCAGACTCCTATGGACTACTTAGAGACTTACATTAGCCCAGACTCCATTGAACTGGATCATGGCTGGGAGCACTGACAAGCTAAGGTCAATGCTAAGGTGGTTTGTGCTTTAGATGTCTGAACTATATCCAATCTCTAAATGAACAGGAGATTTGAAGTTCTAGGAAAGCCAGTAACTTAACCTTACTCTGTACAAATATTGGTCCTGAAAAGCAGAATAGGTATTTTGAAAGAAATACACATTACAAATGCACATGCTGTATTTCCACCTGTACAAGCCGTAGACACCAGAAACACCTAAAGATCTGAAAGTTTGAAAGGAGGACATTTCCTTGTACTCACTGCTGAGCCTTCAGCTGCAATCCCTGTGCTTATTGGAACACAGGTTGTAGACAGCAGTCTGTACTTACTTCAAGGACTGCAAACAGAGGGAAAGAAGTACTCAGAGAAGAAACCCTGGTCCAAATGGAATCAGAAGGAATTTAGCTGTTTACATGAGTGGAGCCAGGATTACCCCCCTGGCCAAGATGATAAGACCCTGAAGTTTATCTGTACATTTACTCTTGTTTTCTGCCAGCAATAAACACAGTAAAAAGATAAAAACGTATCAAAGAAGCTGACTGAGCCACGAGGGATGTTTCTCCTAGCTTCAGGCCACAAGATTATCTTGCACAAAGCAGTAAGTATGAAAGCCGTTGTGCAAACACTACACACCATTGTTTATTTTGTCATATCACAGCTAATCATAACCCTTTCAAAATGCTGAGCAGATATTATAGAAAGCACCACACTGTCATTACTGTGGAAGGTAATCACTGCTAGATTGGAGAGTTCACTTAAACCACTTCAGCTGTGGTTTATATGCATTGTTGTACAGGACTTTGCAACTCCTCTGCTCTTGAGAATGAAAATTGATTATGGGCAAGAGCAGTTCCAAATATGAACTTTGCTATACCCCAAGATCTGACTTAACTTACTATGCCGTATATAACACTACCATAGCTTTGATATACTGTTTCTCCGTACTTTGGCAAGGGAAAAGGGCTTCATCACACAGCTTTTCCCAAGTGCTGCTATAAATTTTATTAACACTGTGCTATTCTACTGGAGGGCTCCGTCAGAAAAACTGGTGATTTCAAGACATCACTGGTCACAGGCGTCCATCCTGCTTAGGACAAACACTTATGCTGTCACAGCTGATGAGGTATATCCCAGAAGTATACAACTCACTGCTTATGAGAGAATGTATAGGTGAAGCATCCATTTGTTTGAGGCTTTCTTTTACCCAGGATCGTGCCAGCTCTGACTGTCACTAAAAATCCTTGAGAAATGACCATTTGACCTCAACCAATTATTGATGATTTACTGATCCAGGAGAATCATCACAAGGAGAAAGATGACAGAGCTGAGGACACCAGAAGGACTTGTGCTACCTTGCTGCTAAAGGCTACTGCCTTTCCAGCAGAGCTGGCAGGTCACCCGTCTGCACTGCACAGCCTGAGGTCTGGCACATTAACTGAGACCATCAGGAATTTGCACCAAGACATTACACCAAACTGTGCAGCAGGGTTCTGGCAAGGGGCAGCTGGCAACAGCAGGGGCAGGGAGGACAAAAGAGCAGACAGAGGTTTCAGCCCTTTTTCCTTCCCAAGTGGGCCATTGATTAGGTTTGTGCTCCTTTTCTAGAAGGATGCTGACTGTTTGGGGTTCCCCCCCCCCCTTTTTGTCCCCATTAAAAAAAAAACCCAAACACATTGAAGGTAAGGCTTTTCAAAAACTTCTTCCACAACAAGAGATTTAAACCATGCTTGATTTGTTTCCAATTTTGACTTCTCTTGTTGCAAGCATCACAGATTCAAAGGCACCAAGAAGAATCATAGAATCATTTAGGTTGGAAAAGACCTTTAAGATCATCCAACTGAAAACTTAACACTGCCAAGTCCAGAGGCTAAAAGGGCATCAGCTTTCCCAGTCCCGATAGACCTGACATGTTGCAGCGTTCTTCCTTCCCATCATGTGACCTGACACAAAAGAAAGAGAGAGAATTACACAGCTCTCCTCCTCCTGCATCCTCCTGGAGACCTCTCCCATGGACGCAGCGCACCGGACACAGCCTGTGTGTCAGCAGGAGCCAGCTCCGTTTCCCTTCTCCTCCTTGCAATGAATAATCTCCAGCTCATACCAGGCAGCAGTAGCTAAATGGAAAAACTTACCTCTTCATTTATCCACCACTAGTAACATAAGGTTTAATGATATATCCCCACTCATTTATGCCCCGAGATTGGCACCTGAAATTATAGTGCAAGTTCAAAATGGTTGTCGTCAGCATCCATTCACTTTATTAAGTTCAGGAGCAGGAGAAGCCCAGCCTGTGGAAGCTGGGTCATTTTTCAGCTCTTGCACTGTTCTTTGAGCCAGTTGCTGCCCTTGCTTTTATTGCTACAAAGCCAGGCATCAGTGTGTAAATCAGCCCACTTCTGTCTCACTAGACAAACTCCCAGCAGAGGTGTGAACTTCCCCAATTAATCTTAATGAAGTGTTAACTTCAAAGCTGAGCTGCAGCCATTTATAGGTTAACAGAATCTTACAGAGAAAACCTCCCAGCTTAACTCATTAAAAACAGCTCCAAGGGGACAGGATTGGTCAAAATTTGGGGGTTATTCTGGGATCTGGAAAAAATCCTACTTCACTGGCAGCCTTCGCCTGTGCACCACTTCCCATTGAAGCTGCATTGTTAGGAGACCAAAGGGTCAGGCAGCCAGACTGGAAAAACTGTACAGTGAATGCATGCTAAAAATATCACTGGAATGGAGCAGATGAAGCACGATAAGGAAGCCTAGATGATAAAGGCCGTAAGGAACCATGTAAGCTTATTGAGCCAAGTGATGACCTTGCTCATACTGTCTTTTACCTTTTTCAGGTCAGTGAAGTGCAGAGCCAAATTCAAGTCCTGAGTCCAGATTTAATCTATGTATTTCCAAAATCCTCAGTCACCCAGGGATGGAGGTCTTGTACACCCTGAAGACAAAGCATGTGCTTCAAATTGGTCTGTAGGTGCTTGCAGTATTACTATTAGTTTTGCTAGCACTTTCAGCCATTGTGTTATTAGTGCATTTGGAACTGTGAATCCACATCATAACCCTAAATATAGGTCTTCTGGAAAAAAGTCCTTCATTTGGAAGAGTCATTAACTTTATTTTCCTGATACAATGCCACAGAAGTGGAGTCTTTGCAAGGAAATCTCCTCTGACATGTCTCTGCCTGATTTGCAGCCAAGGAACCCACCTAAGAACTGGGAAAGAGGATGTAATTTGGGAAACCAGGCTATGACCCATCAGTATGTATTCACTTCCTATTCCCAACATGAACTGGTTGATCTTTGTGCTCATTTGTTACTTGGAAATAGGACAAATGCGTTGAGCTGGTATAGTTGTAGGGACCATATAAACAGACTGGTAGCACCTTTCGTGGAGGGGAAGTGTCACCAGGTCAGACTTGCATGACTTATACGCTCAGGTACTCCCGCAAGTGAATAGTCAAGTACCTCATTTTTAATTGCCAAAGGCAAAAAAGCATCTCCTTTAAAACAATTACATGGATCTGTTTGGTATAGCCCAAGAAGGCAAAGGTGCTATGCTGAGCAATGCGGATTGCATTCCAGATTTAAGAACTTCAGTGTAAAAGAGGATCCTTCAAGGCACTTCATTACAAGCTCACTTGAAGACCTCTGACTCAGCTGATTATTAATTGCCAGAACATGCCCACATTTGCCTGTGTAAGCTTTTAAAATTTAAAACCTGAAGAAAAAGGTTAAATGAATTATTCCCATTTTGAGAAGTTCAAGAGTAAATTGCTATGTTGCCATGGATGCTGTTTTCTTTGTAGTATTGTTTTTTCCTTGTTATTAGCTACTATTAACTGACAAGAAACAGGAGCTCACTTCCAGCACCATAAGATAGCTCTGACCTCCAAGGTACAGCCACAATAGTAGCGGGGCACCACTCCTACAAAGTTTTAGTTTGGCTAGCAGATGGATATACGTCAGGTGATGCAGAAGCAAGCAATTGTTCTTCCAGATCCACAAGATACTCTGCAGAATACCTCAAAACCAGCTGTGCTCACCAGGGTCAGGAAGCAGTTATTTTCACATTGCAGTTGTTTCATGCTAGCAGTTCCTGTGTGTTCTTCTCCTTTCTCTGAAGTGTCTCACTAGAGAAGACAGGCTTATAGTCTGAGAGCTTGGCAACAGCAGACACAGTCAGTAGTGGAGCAGGACAAGAGGCCCCACTCCTTTTAGGAGACATGGGTCATCCCTGACATGGCGAGGAAGGAGTTGTTTTAAATTACAGAGTTAAAAGGTAACTGGGCAAAAAAGGGTCTTTCAGCAGCCTCAGGCTGCAAGATCTGTTGAGCTGCTGTGACACTGCTTAGTCATGAAACCAAATCTACAGTTACCAATATGTTCTTTCCTAAGTCAGAGAGGCTTTATATTTTTTTCCATTGGAATATTAGTGAATACTTGCTATGACACACAAGCTGCACAGGCTGACAGAACTCTGCACTGCCTCTCCTTGTTCTGCACCAGCAGGAAAACTGTTCTTGTTTGTCCCACCAGAAACACACTGCTGATTGCTAACTCATCTCCCTTTGCCTCCTTCCCAATGAGTGTGTTCAGATGGAACAGTTTGGGCTGCACACATTACACTGGCATTCTTAATCCCTTAAGGACAAGCTCCAAAAGGAACTAAGGATACAGTAGCTCCTAATACAATAGCTTCCCCAACCAATTCAGTATGCAACTTAAGTCTGGACTGCCTTCTCCAAAAACTGGCCCTGATATACATACTAGAACACAATGCAATAGCTGTACTTGAGCTTGACTTGTCAAATTTATAGTCTTAAGAGTCTATGCCCTTTTTAGTTTTAATTGCATACCTGGTATATTCTTCACTTAAAAGACTTTTTAGAGACCAGAAACCAATTACTAGCAAAAATAATGATTCTACATTTTACAGATCAATTATTAATGTTTAAAAACTTTATGCTATTTCTTCTCTAAATTATTTTCACTTACATAGTAACATTAGAAAGGAACAATGCATCTCACCACAGAGCAGCCCTATTGACTGGGGAGAAACAGGTGCTTCCCTAAATGCTGCTCTGCAGCGCTGCCAAGACATCTGTAAATAAGTCATGCTGTTGCACTTTTCTCAGTCTGGTTTGCATAACAGAGCTTGCAAGAGCTTAAACCCATACCAACGAACATATTCTTTTGGATACCAAACCACTAAAGCCATGGAGGCACAAGTTCTTAAGCATCCCTCATCTCTTAATTAATTTCAGTACTAATAAGCAGGAGGGTGTCCACACATATGCTGATGCCTACATCTATTTCTGTAGGTAAACATGGAACAATTAAGTAAACTATGACTCTCTGGCCCCGAAAGAGATGACTAAGAAAGGAGTGCAGTAGAAGATTATACTATAAAGTGACACACAGGACGCAAACAAGAACTGATCGTTCACATTATCACTTCAAGTAGTGATGGCCATCACACAAAGCTAGCAGATACCAGGTTCAAAACAAAGATGACACTGTTCTTATCATACATTATGTCATTGAACTCCTTGCTACAGGACACTATGGAGGCTACAGGTTTATGTGGGTTCAAGGGAAGTCTTGAGAAATTCAAGTAAGGGAAATCCATTGACAGTTTTTAAATATAAAAGCACCAGCTCTGGTTCACTGAGCTGCAAATAGTCAGAGATTAAACGAATACATTGGGGAAATACCACTTCATCAGCCTATGCCCACCCAACTATTCTTACACTCTTCCATTAATATTTGCTTTTGACAACTTGTCAGGGAGAAGCAAGGGCCTGCTGCTCTCTAAGGAAGGGTCACTAAGGGGGCTAACCTGGCCAGCAGGACAGGGGGAACCTCTCCAGCCACAGCCCATTCCC
Source organism: Elanus axillaris (assembly GCA_026212715.1). Taxonomy (NCBI): domain Eukaryota; kingdom Metazoa; phylum Chordata; class Aves; order Accipitriformes; family Accipitridae; genus Elanus; species Elanus axillaris. Next base: position 36,770,282 of record JANZLQ010000089.1, read on the forward strand.
ACAGTACCTGAGCAAGGTGAGCAGGGCAGGTTCAACCAAGAATCCAGACCATAAGGCAATATCACAGTGATGAGACAGGTCCAAGTGCAGTAAGTCAATCCATCAGAGCTAAGGTCAAGTCCAGGGGCTGCCAAGCAGACCTATGGCAGCAAGAGAACTGAATTCAAATCAGATCAGTCTGCAGACTGAGGTCTAGACCAATAAGCTCTACAAACAGGTAGAGGCACTGCCAAACTAGAGACTAACAACCAAGGGTCCCCAGGCTGAGCTTAAATAGAGCTGCTGGGGCCATGGGTGTGGGTGGAGATCCCAGGTGAGGCTGATCAGGGCCAACAAGGCTTACTAAAACACTCATAGCCCTGTCATTGCTGCCGGAGAGCAGGGTCTCTGGTCCTATCACATGGTAGTTTCCTATATCATATAAATCCATGTCTGAATGTATAAACTAACAACTTACTGGCAGTGTGGAGCATCAATCTCACCAACTATTTCAACTTGAGGGACAGTGATATGATGAGGCTATTAATATTTAAGTAGATGAGGACCAAGCCCTGAAGATGAATACTCCTATCAACAGATCAATAGACTGCAATCGTAGAACCTGTAGACAGGCATAGTCACTAATTAGCACCTCGCACAGGTCCACGTATTCATGCTTCTGAGATCCAATAAAAGACTAATGCCTTGGCTGAAGTTATGCTGTACAATGTTAACCTCTTCCTGAATAGAAAATTTCTGAAAGACCCAGTATCTTTTACTTTTTGTCCCACTGATATGTTTCATGTTACATTAAAAAGGCAAGAAATATTGGGTGATTTTAACATATAGATTCATGGAAAGGAATCTGTTTGAGTTGCCTGTTACAGTTACATAATGTGTATTATATTAATGGTTTTCAGCCTTCCATAATACAGCTTAGATTTCAACCGACTATGGAAAGCCAGTCTTAATGTGAATCATGGACAATCATGTGATTCCCTCTTGCATCTCTGATCACACAACATACTCTGGCAGGCACAACAGCAACATTTATGGAAAAATAGTGGCACTTACACCGTTAACGTGTTAAGCTGCTGCAAATAAGAACACCAACACCAAACTATCCATTCTCTCTGTGGACCACTAATAATATATTTACTAAGGTTGCTGAGCCATGGAAACATACAATTCTGTACTTAATAACATCATTCAAATGGAAATTTTCTACTCTGAAATTTCAGGACTCTAATTAAAAGCATTAAAAAAATCTATACTTGCTTCATGCTTTTTTGTAACATCTTTGTTTTGAAAATTACTTTCATGATATTTCCATTTATAAGAATCATAAAGGGAAATGAAATAATAAGAGTTCTACTTGTAAAAAATAAAAGTTTGTTAGCCTAAATTCATGGCTCAATATCCCACACCACACATGAAATTAAGACAACAAGTCTTTTTTCCTACTGATGCAGTAGTGAACTCTCTTCTTAATTAAAAGTACCATTGCCATAATGGCAGTCCAGGGTGCTGAGACTTCCGTTGTATTATTAAGCTGGGTAAACAAAGCGCAAAGAAGGGTCTGAGGACAGAGCATTCAAAGAAATGCCTGGGTTTCTGTAATACTCAGCAGAAATGGATGACAATCGTGACACTATGTATCCTACCATGACAAGCTATCTGTAGGAAACTGGATTTGGCCCATCAAATCCAGCACTTCATCTCCATTCTGAAAAGTCGCTCAGAATGAGCAAGGAAAAAATGGGAGCAATGGGCTACAAGTGACAAACTGCAGAGGCAGTTAATGACAGCGAGTCTAAAATATGCTACAGAACACATTGCTGTATTAGCAACTCATAGATGGAAATGGCAAGGCCAACAGCTAGCCAGAAATGGAAGACTTGTCTGGACAGAAAGAGAAATGACCTGAACTTCCACCCACAATTTGATCTGTAGCCAAGGCAAAAATGCAGTTTGTATTCTAAACAGTCAGTGCTGTTACTGCAGTGTGTTTGCTGTTCTCTGGGCTTTTGGTTCCAGGCTGATGTTCTATTTCCATAGAAAAATCGTTGTACCTCTACAATAAAAACCGTTAAACTATAGTTATAAATGAACATGGCCATGGAACAGCTCTCATACAACAGCTTCTTATTAGCTTGCATGCTGCCTTTCTTGATTATTGCAGCTTCCTCCCCAGCCTGCCTTGGTTCCTGGAAGAATGGAGTGAAATGCAGTTAAGATTTTTATCCAAGGCAGTTTTTAGCCCTCAGTTTATTGCCACCAGCTCACTCTGGCAGGCTTGAACATCTCAACTTGCTTTCATAATTCTGTACCAAATTGTCTGGGCATGAAAAAAATGTGTATTATTTAAAGCTATTATTATATATTAATAATTTTATTATTATTATAGTCATTTTTCTTAATGACACACACTACATCCAGACAGCTTTGCATGGGGCAGCATAACTGAAAGTAGATATGGTGGGTTAGTGGATGTGGGTGCTGTGGTGTGTTGTCTGTGTGGTTAGTGATGGTAAGACTATGAAGACAGCTCCCCATACATGTCATATTGTATCTTATATTGTGTCCAAGCTTAGTCTTTCTGTCAATCAATAGTTCAATACTCTTTAGTACTAGTTCAGTCAATCCTTTTTCTGGCAATAGTTTTATACACCACGGTACTGTACTGCTCCTACTTCTTTTCCATTTTTCCTCCACTGCTTCCAGCCACCAGCTCAGTGTCTTCTTTAAGACCCAATAGGTTCATAGTAATTCAAAATACTGCTGCCATGCCATGCTCAAACAACATAAACCTAGAATGACTCTGTTCTGGCTTTCGCAAACTGACCCTTTTCTGGCTTTCTTAATACACCTTGCCTTAATTGCATGAATGTCTCAGCTAGCGAGTTCATCGAGGAGGTGACTTCTGATTTCTGTGTGATTTAATCTCTGTGTCTCCGAGTGCATCTTAAGGGCTCCTCAGGTTTGTGGCTGAGACGAGGGGCACAGCCAGCCGGAGTGGCCATTGGCAAACTGGCAACCAGTGCAGGAGGTGGGCGGCAAGGGCAGGCAGTGCTGGAGGCGTCAGGCAGCTCAGGCAGTGTTTGAGTGGGTTCCGGGTGGAGGCAAGAGGAGATTTGGGGCAGGGTGGGACCACAAAGGGGTGTGGGAAAGGGGAGTCTATGGGTGCTGGTTTGGATTAGTGGGGTTGGACAGCAAGAGATTTGGGGCAAAGAGGCAGGGGACTGGAAACTGTCTGGGTTTTATCAATCATGTTAAAATGCATTACAAATATTAAAAAATAAAATCTCATTTTTTTACCATTTTTCTGCAGTATTAGATATTGTATAAAGACACGTAATACATGTTATAAATACAATACACTATCATCTTGATTTAGCATTTTAGTATAGGCCCATCCAGTGAATTGAGTTCAGAAAGGGACCTCTTATTTTCCTGCTGAGAATTGAGTTCTTCGTCCAGTTTAAAGTCTTTTTATAGGTTAGCTGCTATGGAAGCTGGTCTACAGGAGAGCTCATCAGCTTAGTGGCACTGCTCACGTAGAGCATCTGACATCTGTACTCTTTTCGTTCACCACATTTCGCTGAATACCACACAATGGAAAATATCTTTGCTTTAGCCCCTCGTTACATGATCTTGGCCTCCTATAACACCACCCTTGTTTTACCAGAGGCCGGGTAGAGTCAAGAATAAAACTTATACTTTACAGGAACATTTTTTAAGGAGAGTGAAAATTGTATCCAGAAGACTCGCTTAAAGAGACTAAATTAACTCTGAAACTTGTCACCTGCAAATACAGCTCAGCTGCTTCTGCTTCGTGTATTTTTACCATTTTACAAAATTATCTCTAGAGAGAACCCTAGATTTCAAGAGATGATGGGCCTGGATCAAGTACCCAAAGCTGGGGCGAGGCCATTAGAAACTCCTCAGCCCCAGCTCTGAGATGTGAGCAGCAGGGCTGACTGGAGTGTGAATAACTGAAATTTATATCAGGGTGATGGTGATGTAATTTGTACAGCTGAGACATCACATGAAAGCCAAAGAAAAATATGAAACAACACATTCATAAACACAGACACACACAGATTAGCGGGAATTTTCACCTCAGGAAATCATTGTGGCTCTCTATTCCTGTCAGTTATGTGTCTGCAAATGTCACCCAGCAGCAATGCATCACCCCATGAACAGCCCCAGAACACAGAGGCAACCAAAAGGGTGATGAGAAAGACATTGCCAAATACTTTTGAAACAAGTCAGGGATTGGACCCATCAGGAAAAAAATTACGCAATAAAATAAACAGTTTTTGCCAAGAAAACCAAGACTCGGGGAGGAAGTTGCCTGTGCCAGTCCTGGCCACAGAGGAGAAAGCTGTTTCTCTGGGAAGGACAGTGAAGTTGGATTCGATATTTGCTTCTTCTCCTTGTCAACTTCCTTCTCTACTTAACCTCTCAGACAACTAAGTTTGTCCAAGCTGGTGCTCGGACCCAAAGCTTCCCCTGTCAATGGTGTCTGGCTACACCCGTGTGAAACCACTGAACTAAATTTTAACAGGTACACATGGCATGGGAGAATAATTTCTCTACCCAGAGAAGCCCCTTTTTCTTCTTTAACCTCACCTCCCAGCAGAGCTCTGTCGTCTCCCATTAGAAGAAAGGCCTCTTTTATCTTCATGATAGACCAACAATTAGAGAAGGAAAAATCACAGGTCCAGGAAAACCTAATTCCATTCTCTGTTCCCTGTGAGCACACCTTCATGGCTCACTGAATCAAGAGGAGGAGGGTGGGTAGACCATGCCAAAGGGTGCACCTTCAGATACACATAACAAAAGACACAGAGGTGCATGGCTCTCCTGTGAGGAATGAGAGCCTACATGGACCCACTGCTGGAAGAAGTCTCTGGACTGCTGGAAGAAGTCTCTCTTTGTGTCCTGACCTGGAGCCTTCATGCTGGAGAGCCTTCTGGGGCCCGCTCACCCTCAGATGCTCTGCTGACACTACTGGCCAATTTGCCAATCATGGCGGGAATCACAAGTCTACAAGGAAATGAAGTCACAACAGTAACTGGAATAACTTCAGAAAAGCCTTCCATGAGGCAGGAGGGACAGAAAACCATTACCGACAAGGGCTGAATTAGAAACAGTGGAAAACTCTGTATCTCATTACAACTTGCCACAATATACGGATTAAAAGGATTAATCAGGTTGGTGGTGCCATATGCTGCTCCAGGTGGGCTGAAGAAGGGCTTGGCTCGGTTGAGTACTCAGAGAGTTTTAACAGGTTAATGCTGGCAAGTTTATTTAATACACTGAGCTCAGTTCCTGTTGGCTAATGTTAATGTTGGCACAATTAGGCTGATGAAAACACTGTGCAGATGTCCTCTGGTGATCCAGTCCCTCCCAGGCACTTGTAACTATCAGATAATAAACTCTTTTTCCATGGTTGCTCCGGCTGGTGAATCACTGAAGATTACTTACACTAGTTCTCCACTTCCTTTTGTGATGTGTCTGGGCTTCTTACCGAATTCAGTGCTTTCTTCTCGGCCACTCTCATCACTGGCCACTCACAATTTTTCCGGGATTTCTTGCTGCTTGCAGAAAGCAGGGCTGAGCTAGGAGCACAGCAAGCAGACGGCCGGCTGCCTCCGTGGCTGGGGCTGGGCGAGTGCGGGGGTGTGAGCTCCAGAGCAGCAGTGGTGGCCGGCACACTTCTCATCTCGCTGCTTTATTTTGAATTGCTACAAATACTTCAGCTCGCTGGAATTTTTTCTTCCTTTTTTTCTTCTTCAGGAGCTTTTCCTCCTAACTAAACTTGTCTTACTTCCATGTAGCTAATTCTCTGTTAATATTTACTAAATGCAACATTGAAACACGATTGTAAATTTAAGCTCTTGCCTTATTTAAACCTCCATCCAGAATATTCAGAGCAAATAACAGTTTTCCTATTGGATTTTAATTAATCTTGTCCATTGTTTTTGCTTCTAACACGTAAATTTTACTATCTTACTCCTACTCATACTAATGCTCACCTTTCCTATAATCATTGCTAGTGAAAAATAGAAAAACAAGAGGTAGATGTTGAAAAACAAATGGGTCCTTATAGGTGCCTGTTATTCAATATTGAAGTGGACGTATGAAAAAAGCACTCTGTACAACAATTACTGGCTGCAAGAGCTCGAAAGCACGAGGAACGAAGGCAAACCTTTGTTCCCTGAAGAGCGGTGGCATCACATGGTGGGACCACTCTTCTAGTTCTCACAACAGCAACCTCTAGCATCAACATGAAGCCTGGAACAGATTTTAGTTGCTCTGCCTGCCCCCATACCTGCTCTTTTCCAGCTCAGGAAGAAGTTTTGAGATTCTGGAGCATTTCAGCATTTTAGCATTGTTCTGAAAAGTCCTGTATCTGCAGGGTGGAAAGTAGACAGTAAAAGGGTGTGTTGGAAGCAGTTTTAGTCCCCTGGCTATGTCTGGAAGGAGGAATGTGGGTTTCATAGCATTCAGACAGCTCCTTAGCCTGGGTGTGTTGTCTGCTCAGTGCCCAAGTTCCGGGCTTTTCTCTGTATTTTCCTTTTTATGGGAAGGAAATTTGTATGTGTGGGCCAGATTAAGGTCACTATGTGGCATAGTCAGATTCTGGGGCAGGATAATCAACAACCAAGACCCCAGGACATCCAGTGGTATGTCTCCACGGCTCAGCTGAATTGTCACCTGGTAGCAGTCCTTATTGCCTGGGGGGGACGAAGCCCTTGATGTGATCTGCAGAAACCAGGCTGTTCCTGTGGTGCTGACTTTTCTCTTATTTTCAGCTGCTAGAGCATATTAAATAAGCCTTTTCCCAGTATTACTCTTCCATGCAAGCCCCTGCTTTAGTTGCCATAGGGATGGCTTGTGACTGCGACTGGCAGGGATCTCAAGGCCATCTCTCTGGTGATGTGATGTCTGCTGTCAGTGAGTGAAAGCCCTTACTCATTTGCATTTCACAGCTACAGCAATGTTTATTGCCAGCATCAGAGCAGAAGAAAAGAATGATTTGTTTTGCTTAATTTATTTTTTCTTGCAGGCCAGTTACAATTCTGTTTTATATTCTCTTTTGATAGAAGTCAACATGAATCAAGCCTAGAAACTCATCATCTGAGGCAAGGAATGTGGTGTTGACCTTATCTCCGATCTAAAGATGTCATACAGATTTTCAAGAAACATAAAGCCTAAGGGATTGATCTGTGCATGGAGGGAATCAGAACTGATCTGTGCATGGTGGGTGGCAGTGGTCAACTGTGCACTTCAAAAGGCATTCTCACAGAATGGCATGAGTCATTTATATGCAACAGAAAATGAGGAAAGCAGCCTTTCTTCCACTGCATTGTTTTAGTTTGCAAAATGGTATGTTGACAGCATTGTTTCTTAATTAAAAATACTTTGAGCGTGAGATGTGATAAACATGAACCTCTAAGAAGAGAAATAAAGCAAATATTTTAAGAATAATCCAAACTATGTGTGATTTGTGTTTCAGCAAACAACTCTGGGGAATTTATTTGTTAAAGGATACTATCTAGACAGAAACATAAATGAAATATCCCACCTTTCTGTAGCACTTTTCACTGTAACAACTCATCAGTGCTGCATCTGGCACTACAAGAGCCATGTACTTTCCCAAGGACCTCTGCTGTCTTCTCTGGAGTAAGATGGGCAACAGGAGGTTTTGTTTTCACAGTCCTGAGAGAGGGAATGAATTTCCCACTGATGCCTCCTCCCCAAAAGTTAGCAGTTAGGTGGGATTTCCTTCTGCAGAGCCACTGCACACAGGAAGGGCAGGGACCAGGGACCAGACTGTAAGGCTGAAAAAGAGAAAGCAGGGATCGGCTGTTTCAGCACGCAGCGACCCTTCAGAAAGGACTATATATGCCCTGTGGCATCCCTCCAACACGGATTTTGTAGGCGTCGTGAATGTGAACGCGGGAGAAAGTAATGGATCAGCCTAGTCCAGGGAAGGCTGAATGAGTTTTGTAGTTTTGGGTTTGTGTGGCAGGGTTTTAGTAGCAGGGGAGGGGCCGCAGGGCCGGCTCCTGTGAGAATTTTCTAGAAGCTTCCCCAGCTCCAAGTTGGACCTGCCACTGGCCCAGGCCAAGCCTGTCAGCGATGGTGGTAGTGCCTCTGGGAGAGCAGATTTAAGAAGGGGAACCTGCAGTGAGTAGGGGATTGGGATGTGAGAGGAACCCCTCTGCAGATACTGAGGTGAGTGAGTAAGGAGGGAGGAGGAGCGGGGGAGGAGGGGATGCCCCTGCACCCGTGGGCAGACAGCAGGCTGTGTGTCCCCCCCCAGCCCAGGGACGGCAGCGGGGGAGCAGAGGCCCACCCGCAGCCCGGGGAGAGAGGAGCCCACGCTGGAGCAGGGGGAGGCCCTCCCAAAATGGCCGCCATTCCATGGGAAAGCCCGCGCTGGAGCAGGCTGGGACTGGAGGACTGTGGCCGGTGGGAAGGACCCACACCAGAGAAGTTCATGGAGAGCAGTCTCCCATGGGAGGGACCCCACGCTGGAGCAAGGGAGGAGTGAGGAGTCCTCCCCCTGAGGAAGAAGGAGCGGCAGAGACAAGGTGTAATGAACTGACCCCAACCCCATTCCCTGTCCCCCTGTGCTGCTGCGTGGGAGGGAGAGAAAATCAGGAGTCAGGCTGAGCCCGGGAAGAAGCATGGGAGGTGTTTTAAGATTTGCTTTTATTTCTCATTACCCTACTCTAATCTGATTGGTAATAAATTACATTGATTTTGGTTTTCCCCAAGTCGAGCCTGTCTCTTGCCCATGACCATAAGTGGTGAGTGATCGATCCCTCCCTGTCCTTCTCTCGACCCATGAACTTTTAATTATATTTTCTCCTCATCCCACTGGGACCGGGCTGGGGAGGGGTGAGTGAGTGGCTCTGTGGTGCTTTGTTGCCAGCTGGGCTTAAACCACGACAGTAGTTGAGTTATTTTAGCTGAGCTCTTCCTGGAGGAAGAGGAGTGCAAATTCACATACCCTTTTGATTAGGACTTTGTCTTCCACGTGAGCCTCTGAGATAATGAAGAGGACAAAGTGTATCTGGAAGAATGGATATATTATTAGTGACCCCTGAAACTATCTTTCAAACTTCTGTCAGATTAAATCTCCAAATTAACTTGTCAGAAAGTAAGGCTGCCTTCCATTTCTTGTCCATCTGAGTGTATTTAAGACAGGCCATGTCTAAACTACAGGACCAGCAATGCTTTCTAATTGTGGATTACATCCAAGCATGCAACTTGCTCCTCTCTCCTCCTGTATTCTGGTCTCCATGGGAAGGAAAGGCAGGCAATCACCTTCCGTGCAGGTTTCCAACTGAGCAAGACTGCACAAAGTCTGTAAAGAATATTTCGCACACAGTCTACATGTTACAGAATCAGCACCGCCCCATCCCTCTTGTGAAAACAGTTGTCATCATCTCTCTGTCACTCCCTGCTGGTCTTAATCATTGTATTTCCCTTGTATCTCTTCAGTGCTTTCCTACTCCATTGTTATCTTTGCTTTTTCCTCTTCTCCACCTCATTTCACCTCCTGCTCCACCCTCCTTCCCTTGCTCCCCTCAGTCTTTACCATGCTACTCCTCACGTGGGTGAAAAATCCTGACTGAATAGACAGGGTCCTGCCAAATAGGTGGGAAGGATTGACAGAGAATAACTGGATGTACTGACAACTGCAGACTCTTACAGTGATGCCTGTCAGCAAGCGGCAGACAAACAGATGCTGCATCGCATGGCAGAGTAGAAAAATGATGCTGTACCAAAGAACCCAACACCAAGACTGCTAAGGCTAAATTGAAGAGCTTCAAAACGTCCACGCTATCAAACATGGGTTCCACTGATGGGTTTAGGAAGGCAAAAAGCTTTTAGGCTTGACAAATCAAAATGTAACAGTTACATCCATGAGAAATAACAGGGCTGAGTACAGTATTTGAAACTTCACGAGACTTGTTTGTCCTGCTCCCGGTACGTCTGTGTGTGTTACGTGCTTGAAAACTGTGAGGTCCTTGTGAAGCCAGAGACATACGGTAGAATAAACATTTGTATAGTGTGTAACTCACATAGAAACAAAACTGTCTTTGCAATTAAAGTCCAGGAAAGCATCCTAAAACCCCTTTGACTTAAGTATCTTAGGATACCCAGTGTATGCTCAGTAACTGATACACGTCTGCTAACCGCAGGCTCTGGGCTCTTTCCTGAATCCAGCTTGCACAGTGTTTGAATAGGAAACTTGGTAAAGGCATTACAACTTTCCATTGAGAGACTTCACATCTTGCTGAGAGGTCGATTTACATTTTTAACCCTACTGACTGTTGACGTATTTGCTCTAATAGTGTTCGCAGACAAACCTGGGAAGCTCTGTGGCTCAGAGTGCCTCCTGATTTCATGTGGATTGCTGGCACTTTGAGTAGACATTTACCAGCAGCTGGGAGCTTGGAGATACAGCATCTATTCTTTCCTTTCACATTTGCCTACAGAGCTGTAAATGTCAAAGCCTTTCAAGTGCCCCTCAAACAAAACGAGTTAGTAAATCAGCAAATGTGGCACCGCACACACTCATGCAGTGCATGTTAAGCTACTGTACTTCATTCACTTCTTTATCCAATGGCTCCGTGAGAAAAGAGAGCTCACTGAGGCGCCGAGGTGCCTTAGTCATTTTGTTTGTTTTTTTCACATGGCTACTGTTCTTGTTTTGTTGGGTTTTTTTTCCAAAAGCTGCGTCAGATGTGCTTAGCATTCAACTCAACTAGATACATTGGATGAAAAGGCTATTTTCTCTTCACTGATGAAATATAATTGAACCCACTTATAATGAACTCACATACCAAATAATGAAACTCCATTTGTGTGACTGGGGCTCTTTTCCGAACCCCACAATTCCCATTCCCCTAAGGGAATGTTTTATGTGAATTTCCACCAGTTTCACTGAGATCACAATTTGGCACATCAGCTTTGCTTGAAAACGTGAGTTCTTCATTGTCTCTATACCAGAGAGAAGCAAGGTTGTAAAAAGAAAATATAAAGAGTAGGAGCAGCTTAATTAGCAATCAACGTTATTTGCAAAAAGCCCCAGTCCGGTTTTGCCAAAGAAACCATTTCTTTAGCACACACAGTTTTTCCTAGTCTTCTCCTCTGCTTTATTATTCCATTTTACTGCAACTCATGGTTTACTGAGTGTCGTCTTTACCTTCAACCTGTTTAAAGTTACCTACTGCAAATTCTCCAGGAAGCTGCCAGTTTTGGCACAGTCCTGCAATCTATTCCCTTGAAAGCAGTAAGGGCCTTGTTAAGGAGTGAAACAGCGTAAGGCAAACGTTTGTATTGTGTCTCTGGGGCTCCTGCAGAGATAAAACTCTCCCTTTGGTTCAAATATGGGAAGATGTCCCCAACCTTCTTTACGTACAAGCATTGTGGATAAGCAGGGTACTTAGCCAAAAAGTCTCTGCATGACCTCATGTGTGTATCTGGAGAATGTCAGAACTGCTCACTGAAGATAAGGAAGAAGACTCGGCCCCAGACAGGGAAGATGTGGAAGGAAGGGTGGGCTACACTCTCTGTACATGCTGGATTTTAGGAAAAATAAATTTATCATGCACTTATTCAAATCTGACTGCCTAAAGCCAGGCATTTCTTTTCCTCTGAGCTCTGCCCCAGGGGGGCTGGTGTGCAAGAAAGTCAAACCAACTGAAGGAGACTTAGTTTTTCAACTGAGCGGTGTGCTTTTTTCTGAGGTGGCATTAACCTGGGAAATCTGGGAACTCAGAAAAAAAATCACTTAAATTTGACCTCAGTGCCACTGCCTGTCACCAGCCCAGCGTTTTCATCAGCCAGGGTGAGGTCTAATCTGGGAATGGGCTGCTCGCAATCAGAGATCTGTGGTAGAGCAGAGCCACAGGACTTTATCATGGGATCATTTTGTGAGAGGTTCTGATACGTGACTGTTGTCTGCTTTCGGTCCCGCACAGGAATAAATCAGTATGGCTTCATGCACCATGTTTAAAATTAGTATCATCAGCAGGTATATGTGTCAGGGCCTCATGTGGACTTAATGGCCCTGAGCAGCCTCACCTGGGACCTCAACCTCACCCACACCCTGACCATGAGCCCTGGACTCTATTTAAGCTCAGCCCAGGTCCTTTACCCCTGTTTGAGCTTTGTTATAGGGCTGTTGGTCTGTAGTTTTGTTGCTACCTGTGCTTCTTGGAGTAATGCTGCAAGTAGCTGTCTTCTAGATAGCCCCTTGCATGTGCATTGCGTCTCACCTGGTCCTTGCTCCTCTTGCTCCTGACGGGGCTCCTTGGGTGGCCCCTGGACCAGTTCATCCCTTGCTGGCTCTGGGGCTGTCGATGGCTCTGGTTGGTGTGCTCTGGCTCTGTGGGAGTGAGGCAGTGCCCTCTCTGGGGTTGGCCTTGGTTCCCTTCCCTCAGGGAGCAGCCGGAGCCCTTGCTGTAACAAAACTAAACCATCTTATGTGGTTTTTATGTGCATTTTCTTTTCAGGAAACAAAGGGGGGGAAAAAACCTTTTTCTTCATGTGCTGGGAGATGAATTGCTTAAATTAGTGAGGACTTCTCCCAGATGGTCACATTGGTGGTAGCCCTACTACTCCTCCAAGAACATCTCTTTACCCATGTAAGAGCACAGGAGCTGACACTGTCTGCCTCAGGCTCTGAGAAAAGACATCAATTTTTTTTGAGCTCTTCCTAAACCAAAAGAAATATATAATGGTTTCTGGCTTAAATGGCACCTCTTTCCTGCTCTGATCTGGTCATTTGGACACAGGCACAATATTGAAATGCATGTTTCTGTAACTGTCACCCTGCTTTCACTAAAAAGCAATGTTTCTCACTAACTGATTTTTTTTTCTGTTATAAAAATTATGTTAGCAAATGCCTTTCTTGTAGGTGTAGACTTTAACTTTTGGAGTGAACAAGTAATTCTAGTTCACAGGAAATCATCTTACAAACTGAAGCAGACAGCTATATGAGTAAATCCTATCTGCTGCACCGTGGGTCTAGTTGATAACAAACCACATCTGTCAGACTAAAGAAAAAGTGGCTGTACCTTTGTTAAAGCACCATGTAGGCTGAGAAGTGCTATTGTTAGTATATCTATGCTAATCTGAGAACAAAATTGAGATGGAGACAAAGAAAGGCTGGGAAGGTGTCTGGGAACTCCCCACCCTTTCTGGCTTCACTCTGGGGAAGTGCATGGGTTGCTGGATGCTGCTTCCCCAACACCTGTGACAACAGGGGAGGCAGCATTAGGGAAGACCTGCAAAACTCACTTAACTTGTTTTTCTTAGGCTCTTTGGCTTTTATGAAGTATCAGTTTATTGGTGCTGGTCTCTAATTGACCCCTCATTGCATTGGGTTTCGGATCAGGTTGAGACAGGTCAAGTCCTTTATTACTCTTGTCTTCCTTTGGAGATTGCTTAGAGGTTAGACTAGGTGAGCTAATACCTTGATTGAATTCACTCTGCTAGGTAATTTATTATTAATATGCAAGGAAGGAGCACTTTGGAGGTCCTGCTGAGATGATACAAATGTAAATGGCATACAAAATAAAGATGGAAGATAGCAGCAATGCCTAGCAGTAAACTGTTACCTTGGAGCAATAGTCCAGTGAGCACTATGGCCAGGAGTTTCCTGCAGTTAAATAGAGCTTTAGTAGAAATCCTCACAGCAGCTAGCCTAGCTTCAGGCATGGGCTTCTTTAAATCAGTACTAAAGAGGGATATCGGCTGCTGATTACAATCAGTGAAGAACTGAAGTGTGAGGGTGAATAAATACTGCTTGTCTTTTAAGATGAATTAGTTGCAGTGTCCTACAGCCGGGCTTCTGAAACTGCTGGGAACTGCAGACAGGTTTCCCTGCAGACATGCAGCTTCCCCCACGCCTCGGCAGGGGCTGGGAATTAGAGTGGCAACTCTCACTTGAGTTTCAAAGAAAATTACATAGCACTTCAAACTAAGCGTTGGGAGCAAGGATGAAGGGCTGTTAGTTATTGCCGTGATGAAGCTAATCCAGTCCTAAGGAGGATAAAGGGTTGCTTAGCAATACTTTAGCAATGACTAACAATGCTTTACCAGGCTTTTACTGTTTACTAAGACTTTAATACTGGCTCAGTGGGTTTTCTAGTGGAATGTTTTTACTATTTTTGTAATGGTCTCTCCTCTTGAGAAACTGTCAAACTCATCACATATAATGAACAGGCAGCAGTCAGCAAGCATTTGATTGCTGATCATGTGTTGATTTTTGGCCTGACCTCATTAAGATTCCTTATCTCTACCTTCTCTTTCCCTAGGAGTTCTTAAATTAGCTACAGAGATTAGATTATTTAAGTGCTTTTCATATAAATGCCTCCTGGTCTGTTTATTTTTCTTAAACCACCCCTTGTCCATGTGGAAGCTCATTTCTGGAGAAAGGAGAGACGTACAGGGGAAGAGATTGTCTGAACCAGTCTGGAGTCACATCTCACAGAAAACTTGATTGTACTCTTCTGTAAAGCTCTTTAAAAGCCAAGATATATATCGTTCCATTCAATATTCCTTAGTAGCATAACTGTTAAGAAAAGTCTTGATGGCAAGAGGCTACTATGCAACGTTTTCATATAATTACCATAAAACTATATATTATAGTTGTTTTGGTAGTCCGCTGAAAAATACAGGCACAAACTGGTGCTTTTCTCTACTGAGGTATCTGAGTCATGGCTGTCACTGTAGAAAATGTGTAGTAGTATTTTGGGGAAAGGAAAACACATTAAAGCTGAGGAGTGCATCTGGATTCTTTAAGCATTCCCCTTGGCTGTATCTACACTTTGGAGCTGATGCTATCAGGGGAACCAGTAACAACATGGTAATCCCCAGCAAAACACAGCTCCCATTTTAACTGTGTCCAGAGACTACTGTGCAAGCAAGAGCCTCTGCAGGACTTCATTACGCAGTGCAGATGAGCCCTGCGTGTCTCACCATCCAGGCAGCCAGACCCCTTTGGCTCCTCTGCATGAGAGCCAGGTCCTTTCTGCTCCGGCTGGGAACAGGGATCCCATTTAATCAGAGGTGTGTGTAGTAAAGGACTTGTGGCAATACGGTGGGTTTCCATACGTTTGCAGTCCATGTTTGTGTAACAGCCATATAGGAGTTCTTACCTTGGGAGCTCTGCAGAAAACAGTACTGTGGCAGGACTGCTGGGGGCTTTAACAAACCCTCCTAGGTGGGATACAGCAGCCCCGCAGAGGATGTGAAATTCTGAATAACTGTGTATCTTGCTTCGCCTATGTTTTGAAGTTATAATATGGATTGCTATGAGATGGGATGTGTTTCTGGTCTTCTGAACATGGTACAATTTCCAAGACTCTGTGGAACACAGTGTCCCTCAGTCATTCAGCCCCTTTATCTGTGCAAACTGGGGATGGAGAGATAAACTGAACATATTACTAGAAGCTCCTAGTGCTTGCTCTGTGCTGACATTCTGGTTTTAATTGTCACAGGAATTTATGTATGTCAGATTATTCATCTGGGATCCTGAATTTCTTTCAGCACTGTTAATTCCACTACCTTCTTAAATTTCAGCATACTTAGAAAAAGTACTGAACTGAATGTCTGGGAACTGAACTGGGAGCCGGCAGCACAGTCATCTTGGTTTGAGATGTGGGGCACAGCCTGGTGTGGTTTTGGGGACCCATGAGGAGGGCAAACCGAGTGACACCTTCCCCTCTGCTTTGGTGAGCTGTGCTGTTGGCTCAGCTGCTGAAACAATGCTCTCGGTGTACCCAGCGCTGTACCAGCCGCCCTGTCATCTGTTTGTCATCGTGCTGAATCACCTGGGGAAGGTTTAGTGGCTAGAGACTGTGGAGCACAAAGTCAGCTCTGCTCTTTGATGTTTCTAGAGAGGAAATGAAGAAAGCACTTTCTCTTCTGAATTTTCTTAAGTCATAGTCTAGCTGTAATCTCAGTAGCACTGACATGGAAAGGAAGAATGGGAATGGGCTTTGAAGTTAAAATTCATGTTTTAGTTGTTCCCAGCTGGATTATGAATATTACCCCAAAATCCAGTTCCAAAAACCTCTGAATTTAGCAGACATCTCTTGAAATCCGAATGTTGTCCTCTAAAACCATGACTAGATAGCAAAGGTGACTTAGCTAAATGTTATCTTTGATCCTTTATCAATGCTGTCAATTAGAGCCTAGAGCACAGCAAAGAATTAGTGGTGACATTTTTAGTGAGCTGTTAGTATCCAAGTGTCCCAAAGAGTCCTTCAGGCTTCTTAGAACTGAAAAAAACCTCTTCCAGTTTGGATTTAAACAAGAGAATCACTTTACCACTACCCTCATAGCACTGTTACTTAATGATGCGAGCTCAGCATATCAACACAGCCATTTCACTTGTATTTTATTGCTGGTATTTTTATAAGGTATTTGTCTAACTATCTGTGGGAATCCTTCAACACAGCTATTTCCGCATGTCTGCTTTTCAGTAGCCTCATGAAATCAGTATTTTGGTGCCTTCTTGGTATGTGTAGACTAATAAAATCCAATATTTTAATCTTTTCTACTCACTTTTTCCAAGCCTGTCTTTCTCAGTGGCCCTCAGTGGGTACAGATGTCTGATACTGAAGGTTTTTCTGAGGCTTTTCTAATACTCTCTGCTATATCTGACTGCAATCAGTCCGTGATATTTATTACCTGAATGTAAGGCTTCCTGAGCTCAGTAGCTGTGAGAGGAAGGGAAAGCCACCCAATAACAGCAATATGTGTGACATTTAGCACATTTCCAGCAAAAACAAGCCTCCACTTGGGAAGAAGGATCACGGTGGTACACTCTGTAAAATAAATCCAAATTTGGGGTAGGTTTTCTGGTATGAGCCTCCTGTTGGGCAATGAGCTGTGATAATCTGGGAAGTCTCATTTGGCAGAGCTCTGTTACAGGGGTGTCTGCAGCCATGTCAAACTCCATTTGGGATCTGGGCCTTGTTTCTCTGCTGTCTTTGTCCTCCCTGGAAATGTAAAGAGACAAGAAACATCTGCACCTAGCACAGGGGTAACAAAAAGCCTCACTAAACTTTGGTGATTTGTCTGGGTGGGATACCCAGAGATGAAGTGTTGGAGGCTGCCTGGGGTTTATATAAGGGTGCCGGTCATTGCCTGATGCTCCTCATTCAAGCTCACTGGCAAAAGGGTTGGCAAGTTGATTTTTTAAAAGTAAAAATACTTGGGAGAAACCCCCTTTTTAGGAAAGGAGGGGAAAATATGGGGGATGTGATCTTTTCAGGAGGAGCAGGTAGGTGAGGTAGGAAGGGGCAGGAATGCTCTCATTATGTTTCCCTTTTTATAGGCATCTCCTGCCTACACAGAGAGGAACAAGCTTCAGAGCAGATGACTAGATATGCAGGGTGGGTTTTTAATCCCACAAAGGTAGGAAAATGTGTTTGGGGTATGTATTATTTGTCTATTTTTTTTATATTTCTTGTGCTAGCCAAACTGCGTTTGTTTTGGAGCTGGTCCACCAGCTGTACGCGTGTCATATACCTTTGCCCTGCAGCTCAGAGCGTGGGCAGGGCAGGAGCCTTCTGAAAGCACAGGACTGAATAGTTTGGATGGTTTAGCGAGCTGAATCATCTTGCCAAGGGGCCAGACAGGCAAGGTGCAAGGAAATTGGTAGGAATATTTGGCTGGGACCAGCACTGCCTCTTTTGGTGACATTGAGCTGTTAATGTGGCTCGGGTACTTCATGACACCTCACCCTTAGACATCAGTGCTGGGGTGAGAACAGAGGGGAAAGGCTAAGACACTAAAGGCACAGTTTCTGATTCAGACCAAGAGACAGTATTTAGTCTCAAAACCAGCAGACTTGTTGGGGAGTTACTGCATGGCACCCATTTATCTAGTCACTTAAGACCTGCCCATCTCTACACATGCTTCAGTTATATTTTATGTTTTCCCATTCCATCATGCAACTGTTTTGGGAGTTTTACCAGTCAGTGAGGTAATCCAAGTTAAACTGTGCTACCTTCCACCCTTGTTTTGAGGCTCTTTTTCCTGAGGATTTTCTCAGACTGAAGTGTTTCTGCGTTGGTGCCGCCAGCCCAGATGGCTGTGGACTGTGGCAGAAATCATTAAACTGGCTTTGCACTGAAGAAACCATTCTATGTAATTAATTATATTCTGGTTATAAAAGGTAGCTAGGATACATCTGCTGAAGTTAACTGTAAGTTCAACCAGGGCAGACATTCCAGCCTGAGGAATTTTGCTAGAGCTTCATGAGATCAATTCCCCCATGCCCCCAGTCAGCTGGGAGGTGGATCCCTTCAGGGATCAGCACATCCAAGTTGTGGGTAGAAATGGGGTTACCAAGGGTTTATTCAGCCTGGCTAGTCACTGGGCTGCATGTAGGTAAATGGATATATTGGGTTAGTTCCACAGGGCAAAACCCCAACCCAGACAGGGGAGACCAACAGCAAGGCAACAGCTGATGTTGCTATTGTGGAAAAGCTTCTGTGTGCCTCCTTCCATTTCAAAGCAATCGTCTAAGATCTATTTAAGCCCTCTGAGATGGGCCTTGAGGTAGTCCTCCCACATAAGAGCTAATTTTACTTACCGTTCTTGTTCCTGCTTGCCACCAGGCATCTTGTGATAAGAGCGGTGCCACAGTTCAAGGTGGAAACTTCTCACCTTGCAAACACTGTTGTGCTGAAGATAGTCATTACTGAGGCTGAGGGGAGGTTTCCAACAGGACAGAGGTACCAGTGTCCCAAAATAGCCTTTCCTCCCTACTCTATAAACAGAATTCAGCTGCTGCTGACACCTTCCTCCTCCAAGAAATTGAGGGTATAATACTTGTGTTTCTCAGTTTCTTGGCTTTAGCCTCTAGCCTGCGGCAAACCTTGGCATCATCAGTCCCTCCCCTGGCAATTAGGAGTTAAAAGAAGAGTAAGATCTGCTTAGGCCTCCCCAAGAGCAGCTGTTAGCACCCATCTAGGGTGGGTGCTGGGCTCTGTTGTCAGCCAGTGCCACCCCAAAGCCCCAGTGGAGGTCTCAAAGCCCTGGAAAGAGCCAGGATTTCAAACTTTTACATCCTGTACCTGCTTTCTCCTCCTTTATTCTTGCTTCTCTCTGTTGCCTAGCTCAGCATCTGGGGCTTTGGCCCTTCATAGAAGTACATGACTTCTGCCATGTATGGAGACTCCAGTAACTTAGCGCTACTGCTGTGGATGGGAACTCATCCCAGGAGGCAGACATCTAAGAGCCAGGCACTCTAGTATCAGCTATGTGGGCATCTTAGCTTTCTGCTGGGACTGAGCTTCTGTAAATGGGCCAATCATTAGCTCAGCTGAAGTCAAAGTAGAAGATTTCAGTAGGATTGAGAGAAATCTCATAGCTGGTAACTTGCAAGAAAAAGAAAATGTTACACCAGCTTTGCTATCAGATTGTTTATTTAATCTGTGGCATGGGTACATGTTTTTCTCCTTGAAGGCTATTCACACAATAGAGATGTTACTGTAACTAAAGGAGTGATCAGAAAACATGTGTAATAATGCCAGTGTTTTGAAATTCTTTTCTTTCCGAGGGTGTACATGTACCTTATTTAAAAGGAACTTTACAAGAATCAGCTTCATCAGATTCTTATTCATCAGCTGTTGCCTTCAAAGGAAAGGTTTCTTGTTTTAAGAAAATATGGCTATTAACTAATGCCTTTACTTTTCTTTTGATCTTTGCCAGCAAAATTTCTTTCTTGAATTTCTTCTGTAGTCTTCCATGTACAGTTTGTGGCATGCTCACTTACTTGTTCTTGGATTAGTCTCCGCTTGATTATCAGAGCTAGTTACAAAAATTTCCACCCAATATGATAAAAAGGCAATTTTTGTAGAGCTGTAAAATCAGGCAAACACTGTCTCCTTTCATGTGGTTTGACTTTAACCTAAACTGCCCCGAAGGTAAAAGAAGAGGAGATGAACTGCTCCTTACTCCTGACGGGCATTTGCAGTCAAGTCGGATGTTAACACAAAGCAGGAAGCACTTTGTCAATAATAAATCAGGTGTCCTGAGGAGTAAAAGGTTGTTGGGGACTTCAGTGATGTTTTCTTCTCTGTTATTAGTACCTGTGTGCTAGGATTAATGTCCGATGTTTTCTGAGGCGAGTCAAACACAAAAGCTTGAACTGGGGTGGAAATGTCAGGATTTGCTCAGAAGCAAGCGTGCAGCCGGGCGGGCAGCATGGTGGGGTGGTGAAACACGCGCACGTCCTCCCCCAGTAGAACCAGACGCGCTCTTAGCCGGCGTTGGGGAATGTGAACTTGTATAACCTCCCTGTGCACCAAGAAACACAATTGCACTTCACATGCTTGAAAATATGTCCCTTAACTGCTAGTTTGTTGAGCCCACGTTTCCAAGCCTTCAGTAAAATCTGTAAGCACTGCATATTTGGTTACCACAGCTTCCTTAGTGTTTTTTCCTGTATAAGGATTATTTGGCTTTGCTTATTTATGTGATGTATTATCAGAACTAAACCTCTCCATCTGTGCGAGGAGCAAGTGGTCTCGGGTCAGTCTTCTGCACTGAACGTGTGTCATAGCAGTTGGATCCAGTCCTTCCCTTCCCAAACCTTCTCACTCTTATCACCCTTCCTGATCTACCATTTACAGCTATACAGCGCCTGGGATATTTTAGTAGGCTGCTCCATCTCCTTTGCTCTGGTCAGAGCAAGCATTGACAGCACTTCATTTTTGTGTTCCTTGCTGCTACCAGCAGCGGAACTGCATGAGTGACAATGGTGGCAAGGTGTCCATGAAAAAAACATCTAAAGCCAACACCACCCAGAGACACAAGGGCAGCCTGTGGAAAGCTGGGGTGCTGCTGCTAACGATTTCCTCCTGACTTGATAAACAGAGGATTTTATTGTTGAGAATGACACATCTGGTGTTAAAGTTATATTTTTAAACAAGGAAAATAACCTGTGTCTCAGTGCTGTAGCACTATCTAGATCCTGATTTGTCCTGCTAAGGAGGCATTGTATTTTTGAAGAGCTGGAAAAGAGTGGCAGAGTAGTCATGTCACCTGGAGCTGCTGAAGTAGAATCTTGCCTGACATCTTCATTAGAACCCCTGCAGTATTAATTACTCATAAAACTCATTTGTGGGCAATGACAGTTCGATAAGGAAGCGTGCTGAACTGAAATAGAAATTATAACGCTTGCAGAGAAAATAGCTTTTGTATGCTTGCTGCCCACACGAGCAGAACTGCTGACTAGAAACCAAGAGATTAAAAAGGTTATCGGGCAGGCGTGTGCTGATTACCTGCCATAAAGCACTCAGTTCAGCTGAGCAGACCATCACCGACTGTAATTTTGCCCGACTAATGATTATAGGTTTAGGCTTTAATTCTGCCGTCTGCTCTGTGTGCAGATGGACACCTGCACCGACTGTAGTCAGATGAGATGAGAGAACCCATGCTCAGCAGTGATTTTGTTTTCTGAAATGCCTCACAAATTCTTCCTTTCTCTGTTGGTAGAAATGTCTCTAAGCTTCTCTAAGCTTTATCAAGTGAATATGACAGTTCAAGACTCTGGTTAACCAAGACCACTGAAAACAGCGTTACTGTTTCCAAAATCTAAGTAACATTAATGTGTTTCCATAAATACCATATAGCATTTCCACACCGTTTAGAACCTGTAGTTGAATTATGGAAAGTGAAATTGTAACAGGCTTACGTAGGTCATTAGCTATCAGGGTTGCCAGACTTCCCTCGTCTGGAAGAGATAGTATCTTGGCTTGAACCATAGTTATTGTCTCTCTGGGCAAAAAGACCTTAGGAGGTTAGGCTGGCTGAAGCTGCAAGGAACTTTCCACTTCTCGTTAGGAGCAAGTGGATGAAAAATGTAAGCAGCAGGATAAAGGGTTGAAGGATGATGCTGACCCTGAGCCACAGGTTGAAGAGTGGGGAGCAGAATCGGGGAAAGGACAGTGATGCTTGTGCAGGAGACAGATGGGGAGACTGGATGAACGGAGGTAGTGGGCTGTTTAACAGAAAACGAGGCAAAGTCAGGAGTGACCCACAATCAGGAAAGATTTTTGGAGGAATGATATGAGTTGCAGGAGTCAAGGACGCAAGTCCATAATCTCATGCCTGGAAGCTCAGTGCTCAAATCTGTAGAAGCATCAGATGTGGGTCAGCGAGCTTGAGTGCGAGTGCCAACCTGACACGCAAAGATAAAGGTTTTCTTCTTGAAAGTAATGCAATAAACCAAATAATCTTTCTACTTTGCTTTTGTAAATTAAGGTGTTGTCTGGTGTATAAATACAAGCCAGTGTCTGGCAATGGAAAGACTACAACTTTATCGCTTCAAGTGATGTACAGGTATTCACAGATTAAAACCATGGTTTTACAGCACAGTTGTGCTGCAGGTCCCATCCAATTTGTAATGAAACCAAATTATCATGATACTAGTTGCATCACTTGCGTCAGGCTGAGTTCAACAGCATCATCGGGGTGTCTGCTGCTAGGTATGTGCCAAAGTATTTTATTGAGTCAGGACCTTTATATCTTTCTATATTTTTAGGTCAAACACCTCATTTTAGGTAAGTATCTTGCCATCACCTTCCACTCGTACCTTTGCATATAAGCACAATATAAGTTTGATACTCAGTAAAATGGATACCACCTATGGTCAAATTTAGTTGCAGTGAAATCAAGGCACTGCTCGGGCTTAACAGCGAAATAAACTTTTCTGGTTCTTGAGGGCTGCTAAGAACCCTTTATAACAGGGTGAGATAAGACCCGATGTGCAGCTTCTTACTTCCAAGTGGTGGGAGAGGACTAATCCATCCGTTTTTGCATCAAATTCAACTGCAAGGAGATGTAGGATCTCGAGGGGCTTTGCTGCTGGAGGCAGATACCAAAGCCTGTATCCAGAGCCTGTATCAGCTACTACTGCTTTGCCTTGAAAATTTTCTCCTTGTCAAGGGCAGATTCTTTAAATTTATGCTCTGTACAGAGGTCCCTGCAGTCAGTGCTGTTCTGTGCAGGTGTTAATGCTGACATTAGGCTTGAAGATTTCCTTCATTGCTCAGCAATACATGTTCTGCCATATCTTTCTGACGCAACCATGAAATTAACAGCTTCCTTTAAGTGTGCTGGAGGTTAACAGGATGTCAATACATAAAACAAATTTTCTTAATGTCAATGTAGAGCTTTTGTTATCCCTATTAGTCATGGTGCCAAAACCAGAAAGGTGTTTCTGCTTACAGGGGATCCCAACCCCAAACCGGTGTAATTGGTCAACACCCTTCCACTGATTCCTGTGGCTTTGGGGTCAGCCCTTCAGCATGGAACAGTTTGGCCTCTTGAGTAATGTAGAAATCATATTTAGAAAAGCTCTGTGTAGAGTTAATTCAATGGGGTTTTTTCTGGTGTTTATAGCTATTGAGCAGATTCATACCAGTAAATATTAAATGGGGTCATCTGGAAAGGGGTAAGCACTCTAGCTTTTGCCAGCAAACCACTTAAGCACATGCTTAGAGGTAAGCACACATATTAAGGTAAATAGAACTGCTCATAGGCTTGGTGTCGAGCATATGTT
Source organism: Elanus axillaris (assembly GCA_026212715.1). NCBI lineage: Eukaryota > Metazoa > Chordata > Aves > Accipitriformes > Accipitridae > Elanus > Elanus axillaris. Next base: position 36,793,884 of record JANZLQ010000089.1, read on the forward strand.
TAGGGTTTCTGGATTTGGAGAAACTCATTGCTTGGAATCATCATCTTTTATCCTTAATTAATAGAAATTAGATTCTAGTATGAGAATTAATTTTCATTAAACAAAAAATTAAAAACTACTAAAAGGTAAAAAAGTCAGGATGAAAAAGGAAATGATCTGATTTGAATGCCATAAAATGGAAAGCACATAATTTCAAGAAACACTCAAAAATTTCTTTCCCATGTTCCAATCTGGTTTAAAACTTATTCAGGCCCCCAGATTGCCTGGCAGGGTTGGGTCAGCGCCTCGGGGAGCGTATTGCCATGCTTTATGTCTGCAGTATTGCTGGTGCGTGCAATGCTAGGATCCAGCCAGCCCAGCGGAGGACTGTGCTAGATGGAGTAGGAGGTAGGAAGGGCTCTCCCTTGCTGAACTGGCTGGAATAAGGTAAAAGTAAGGTTAAAGCTTCTCTATGCAAATCCTTAGAGCAATGCTATACATTAGGAAGCAATGATCTGCATGTAGTGAGCAGTTATTGCATGTGGACTTCAAAAATCTTAGTTGGGGATTAAAATACCAAAATTTAGAATTGCAGACCTGCTTTGGCTGTTACAAAACAGTGTTTGGAGAGACAACAACACACATTAAAGATAACTGGCTGCCTTCTGCCAGGAATACTGCAGGAGTGTGCAAAAGCTGCTCCGAAGAGAGCTCCTGGGTTAGCATATATGCCTTTGTCCCAAAGAGGAAGATAAATAAAATGGTAAGAAACACTCTGAATCCTGCTTTTCCCTTGAAGCACCATTGGAAATTTGCTGCTGTGCTGAAGTATATGAGCATCAAAATGGAGGAAATATTTTTCCAGAGAAGTCCAGCACAAATTCAGAATTCCTACTATGCTCAGTGGGAAACTATATAATCCTGGCCCTTTGTTTGGCAAGTGGTTGACTTTTTCATAGGGTGGAGTGTCCCCAGCTGGGGGGGACGGGCGGTGCATGCTGGCATTTCCCTGTCAAGCAAAATTGGCATAAAGAGAGGGAAAATAAATTATTATCAGATTGTGGATGCAAATTCTTTTTAACATTAAAAATGGATAAGCTGTGCACTTGAGAGGAAGGCAGAGGAGGGAAGGGAAGCTGGGGAAGGGCTGACCCTGCAGTGGGTTGAGAAGCACTCCCGTTAATAGCAATCTGCAGCATCAGGCTTTTAACCAACTCATTAAAAGCTTAATTTGCGCTGTGCCTGGTGAAGGAGTGCCTCCTGTTTACCTACCCATGGTGTTGGAGGAAAGGGCCTGCCCTGCTCCCACATGCAAATGAGGATTTATATGGCTAGAGCTGAAACATTTGGCAAGTGAGTGCATGAAATTTAAGGTTACCTGTAGGCAGCTGTTGCTCACCCTGTGGGTGTTTTATATGGCTATTTAATTGCACGTTGCTCAGTCCTACACAAGTACGACTTACGTGAATAACCACAGCAACGCAAATGCTGCTGCCTCTGAGATAAAGGACCTTATTTGAGAAACAAATGCTTAGCTAATTATACCGTAGGCCCTGTGCACTTTTTAAAGTCTGTACTTTATCTCTGATAAAAAGTAAAGAAACGGTCTAGTTCTTAAAAATAAACCCCAAAGCATTTTAAGGACTTTTTTTCCCCTTTTCTATTCTTTTCCCAGATCGCAAAAATAACATCCAATAATGAAATGAAAACAAGCTGAATAGTTACGTTCAGTGGAGGAGGGAAGAGGTAGTCGCAGACAGCTGGAGCATGTCTGGGCCAGTGTCTCAGTTCTTTTCTTTCTGCTAGTTTAGTGCCACTCCAAGAATGCAGACAATGCTGGCTACAACTGTTTCATATTTGATTTCTACACTTAAATCTGTGCTGTTAAATGAAACCCCATTGTCAGGCTGGCACTCATCCACGCTGCCTCTTCAGGTCCTGCTTCAGAGCTTGCTGTCTGTGTTTTGGTGTCCAGCTCGTACCCCTTCAGTGAGGACCAGGTATGCAAAAAGCATTTTGCTAGTTTTGTGCTGCTTGCGGCATTGCGACAAAAGCTTTTGGACCTTTCTTGCAACTGCATCCATGGATAACCCTCATAAATCTTGGTCTGAAGGCAGACAGAAGTGCTGCAGGGAAGGGATGGGGTTTTGGAACAGCCTCAAGAGCGGTGGATCAATTGGGTACTCGGCTGGAGCCGGTCTCTGGGCAAGGTACCGGCTGTGCTGCCTGCGGGAGAAAATGCTTGGGCAAGCAGAGCCTGATTCTGCAAAGGGCTAGTATCCTGCCCTGCTCGAGGAGAGGATGCATCTGGGGATGCTTTTTGTCTCGGTGGGGCCTTTGCATGCTTTGCTGGGCAGGGACCAGAGGGTTCAGCAGTTGCAATGCTTTGCTAAAGGGGGGGCAGGAGAAATGCTGTGTATTGGCAGCAAAGCAGTGACTGTGAATAACAAAGGATCATTTCATATGCCCTGTAAAATAGCAGGGAGGGCATGAAAATTATGAATCTTTGTTAATAACGCTTAGGGGATTACAAAATCTAACAGCTGTCCAGTCCTTTAGACTGCAGAGCTTCTTAGCTCTCTCCCTCCCCATAAGCTGGTACCATGGTCTGATAACCTGCTCGTACATCACTTGTGCAGTGCGCCTTATCATTCAGTAAATGCCAGTAATGCCAAAGCAAACAGAGCTCTGCCCAAAGTAGTTTGCAGTCTACTTCAGCATGAGAGGAGGGAGAGGGGGATAGGATGGGGCTGTGGTACCATAGGATGCGATGCTGGAGCAGGAGGAAGCACTGGCCATGTTTTGATTCTTCAGATGCCCCAGAGTCCACTGCTGGGCTGTTGTCATGGAAACACCGTTATTTTGGGGGATTCAAGACTGGCTCCAAACAAAGGTTAAAATGAAGAAAAATACCCAAGGGATCAGATGTACAGAAAGTGAGATTTTCCTCAGCACAGCAAAATTTGCCAATGTCTGAACCAACAGCGAGTCCTCCGAGGCATGTGGACTGGAAGTATGTCAGGGCTGGAAATCAATGCTGTGCCTCGTGGGAGCTGGTCGGGAGCATGGTGCTTGGGCTCTGGCTCTGCTCCGGGTCACCCAAAGGCATGTTCCCCCTCCTGCCCTTGCCTCTCGTCCTCCCACCCCATAGAGGTGCTGCTGCCTAAGGCTCTACCTGGAGCAGAGATGGTATGTGCTGGATGGTGGTAATATTTCACACCTCTTCTGCTGTTCAGGTAACAGATCTATGTCTGCGCAGGTTTTAACAGCTCTGTACGCTGGTGGCAGTGCAGCGTTCACAGTCGTAGGGAAGAGCAGAAAGGCAAATCTTCAGGTTCTGCTTTCCGTAATGTCAAAAGCAAGTTGTATAACTTCCATAAAATTTTGCCTAGCCTTTAAATTCAGAGGCCCAGGCTATTCCATAAAATTTTGCCTAGCCTTTAAATTCAGAGGCCCAGGCTATATACGCTAAAGCCCTGTCCCTTTAATTGAAACAGCACTGGCATGTAATAGGTATGAAGGGCCTAGTTACTGGTTCATAAAGCGATTTAATGGAATGATGCACATGGCTTCAGGGGCACTACTGATCCTGATGGGAGTGCATTCTGGATCTGCTTGTCCTTGCACAGCCGTGCCACCCTCCTGGCTGCCATTAAGGGCATTACAGGTGGCAATCCACCTTCCCCGCTGTGACCGATGCTCACCTTTAAATGGCCAAACTGAAGTAATCTCACAAAAGTCATCACAAGAACCAAAGATGAACGCAATATCGCCAAATTCAAAAACAGGTCCAGTATTTGCAGGGTGAGGTGGGACCACTCATAACATGAAGGGTCTTCGCAGAGGTTTGGGAAGTCAACGTAGGGAAAGGGGAACAGGACTGTGTAACCCAGATAGTTGGTCCCAGCAATCCCAGCAAGTGAGCAGTAGCAGCATGGGCCAAGGAGAAGAGATGCAACGGCAGCAGCAAATTGCACTGAGGCGCCCATGATGCTCAGTATGCCGAAGGCGAAACTCGCCTCCCACTGAAACGGAGACAAAAGCATTTTATCACTTTTTCTGACCTGCTGAGAGAATTTTTTTAAAAACTTTAAAACTAAAAAGCTCGGTATTTTTGTATTTCTTCATTTCCAACTTGGAAAAAAAAACCTGTTTTTTATATTCAGGCTCCTTTTTTCTGTGTCCAAAAAGGGATGTGATGGTAAGGAAAATTAGTAGTTTGAATGTCATGAACTTATTAAAGAAAAATATGGATATTTTTTTTCTTACAGGGAAGACAAAGTCATTGAAACCATATTTTACTAAAAATACTAGAAGAGTAAATTGAAACAGGTATACTCATGCCGTTTGTCATATAGTATATAAGTAGAGTGTTTGGCCTTTAAAATTTAAACTGCGTACTTGAATACTAACAAAGATCCTCATTATAAAACAGAAAATGTGATAGGAACTGGCAGAACTACTGTGCTGGTGGGATATTTAATGTGCACCCTCTGTAAGCCCTGGACAGCACGTTTGATCCATGGTATTAGCAAGAAAAGTGCTTTCCCCTTCGAATGCATCGTCCAGATTAACTCTGCTTCTCCCTTGCTGTGTGTGATATCATACAGACTCGGGGACTTGTCACTCCAGCTGATGGCACCTTGCACTGGGTTACCACCTACCCCTGCCGCCTCAGCAGCTCCGCACAGCAGGATTTCAGTGTGGCTGAGCTCAGCTCCGGGGTAGGTGGGTGAAAAGCTTTGTTGCTCGAGCCGGCACGGGCTGTTTCAGTGCTGGGTGCTCAGCCCTCGGCACCCACTCCCCGGCTCTCGCACCTCCTTCTTGTCCGGGCGCATCCCTGACCTGGAGGGGTTTGCTATAGAGCCAGCTCCATCCTTTGTGCCAGCTGAGAGGTTCTTCCATGCTGGGGGAAGCCTTAGAAGAGATTTTAGGAATAATTTAAATTTCCTTTGATCGCATAACTCTGCAGGTAAAGAACAAATGCTATTAGAGCAAGCAAGCAATAACTAGCTGCTGCACTTGAGCCTCTTCGGGAGCAGAATGGGCTTTTCTCCTCCATCAGACTGGAATAACTGCTCCGTGTTTCTCCCTGGTCCAGTGCACAGAGGGTGATTTAAAAGGGTTGGATCATGCACAGAAGAGGCAGGACCAGGGTCCTGCTGGTGTACACTCAAGGCCAGTCGGGAGCATCCTGGAAGAAAAGCTAAAATTTACCTTTTGTGGGCTCAGGCATAACATCACATCCTTTTTGTGCACAGCATGGCCACAGATGATGTTTACTGTGTGTTGCCAAAAGGCCAATGAAAACTGTCTGTGCATCTCCTCCTGCGTTTGCTGTTCTCGTGCTCCTGAGCTACCTCAGGGCACCTGGAAGGACATGGCCATCCCCAGAAGGGGACACCCCCCAAGCCACCACGCTGGCACTGACCACCACCGCACAGCAACTTTAATCAGGGTCCTCACACTGACAAATGGGGAAGAGGGAAGAAACCCAGGATGCTGTGAATGGGAGTGCCCAAAGGAAACCCCAGGCAGTACAGAAAGGAAGGTTATTAAGGTTATTTTAATGTCTGCTTCATGCTGCTTTTGTCACTCTGGACAAGGAATGAGTTTAAGCTTGGCAATTCTTCCGCAGTGCTGTCAAAGGCACAGCAGACACTTGTGTTATTCACCACGTCCCCATCACGGCAGGGTATGTTTCGTCACTGCCCTTATTTCAGAACCAGTTTTAACTGGTGAGAGTATCTATGCTGATAATGGGGAGCTGACATACACAGGCACATTTTCATTCATTTAAATGCACCAGCAGTGACTCTGGCTTGCAGTGAGTAATCTTTTTTCCAGTGTAAGCATCTTGGACACACATGTATCTTTGCTCCTAACTTCAGGCTGGTGAATGGAAAGAAGAGCTGAAGATGTGCTAAAGGCAAGAGTCTGTGTCTGAGAACACAGAAAATAGCATGAGCTGGGCTGTAATTTCTGGTGCAATGTTGAAGGCTATATCGACACAGATCCAGAACCTTGAGCAATATTGTCCTGTGGTTTGATTTCCATTCTGGCATGCTAAATGCAGTAAGGCCCAGGTTTTTCATGGCACTTTCCATTTTTGATTTAGGGAATTTGAAAAATAGTTGTCTTGAGGCTGAGCCTGAAGTTACAACCTTGGCATATCCATACCATAAAATTCCCGTGGATAAAAGCAGAAACATCTGGGTTCATGAGTGGATGTTGGCTAAATCCACCAGAAAAAAAAAAGCCTTCAAGGGATCCTAGAAGGTTCTAGCCAGAATAAATAATACAACAAAATAAGTGTGCTATTAAGAGTAATTGTAATAGTGAAGCTGAATTATAAGATGAGGGCCAAGCCCTTTTCACAATCTCCTTTCCAGCTAAGAGCCCTTCAATTTACACTTAACACACATGTGGCTGATGGAACAAAGAAAAAATTGAAGAAGGATGAAAGCAGTGCAGAGATTATTCAGACTTGCTGGTTTAGCTCCAGGCACATCGTTTAAATGAGTAGATGATCAGTTTCCAGTTTGTTTTAAATTCTCTGGCAAGAAATTTTATGCTCTATCCCAAAGTTGGATGTGCTTAAAACTTTTTTTTTTTTTTTAAGGCTCTGCCATTTTGGTTTATTTCTTAAGGCAAGGCTCTGCAAGCCCTCTCCAGGAGACACCTGAGTGCTGGGACTGGAGGGGCAGCCGGACTGTGTCACCAAGGGGCCATGTCCCTGCTCCCAACCCAAGGGGACCCTGGGACTGGGAAACAGTCATTCCTTTTCTTCCTCCCCTCCAGGAGGCTGAGCCCTGCCTTGCTGAGCTACATGCTATACCTAAGCTCAGCAGCACCCAAAATCAAGGGAAGTGGCCAAAACTGCTGTGTAACACCCTTGCAGCCTCTTTGGCTGCACCCTGTTTGTACCAGCACTGCTTGCCTGGTTTAAAGCTAGTGAAAGGGGAAAGGTTTGTATTGCTTGCCCCTTGCATCTCCTCTGGGTGTTTTCAGGGTTAAGAGCTGCTGAACAGCACATCCTCTCACCACCCAGCCCACCCTGCCTGGGTCTCCTCCATACACCTTGCACCAGGTCACACAACATGTCATGGGTTGAACTACGCCCACAGCCAGGTGATTAAAAAGTATGTTGCTGAAAATGCCCTTAAATGCACCATCCCTCCCCAACCAATGTAGTCAGCATTTCTCATTACCTGTACTTTGTCCATGCAGATCTGCCTTACTGACCCTTGCTGACCTTGCACGTCGCCCTTCCCAATTCCCGGAAAGCCTCGGGCATTTGCCCACTCTGCAACCTTCAGCCAACGCAGCTTGGGGTGAGTTGCTTCTTTGTGGAATAAAATCCCTATTGGCTAGTCCTTGTTCTGTCCTCCTCCTTTGCTGCCCTCTTCTTCCCTGTTGTCCATACCACAGCTGACTGGCTGAGTAGCTCCTGAGGGAGCTGATCTGTTGGTGCCACTCTAGTAGTTCCTTCTCCGTGGAGAGACTTGAGGTTGTCCTCCACAGAGATGCTTCCTCTGATGTACTGTCAATCCTTAATGCTCTCTGAAGACTGCCACTAGGCTCTGAATGGTGGGATACACGTTTGGGGTGAGGCAATACTTGAAGTATGACTGGAAATAGCAGTGATACACAAACGGTGATGTTTACATCACCTTATGTTCCGTACAAGGAACAATCCTGTTTACACTGTAAGGAGTGGGAGTTCGATTTGCCTTAAAATAGCCTCAGCACATCTAGGAAATCCATAAAAAGGATGCCCCAGTGTTTCTTAGGACATTATTTTCAGGAGATCTTGTTATTTAACTTGCTGCCAACATCTGTCATTTCCTGCACTGCCTATTGCCCAGCACCCACAGCCTGGATCTGAACTGAACGCTGACAGGACTTAATGCAAAAAACTCAAGAGTGCTGCTTTCCATTAGCACAGCATCTTGACTGTCAAAGCGAAATGAGGAAGTGCATCTGCTTATAGGTCTTACAAAATATTTGGTTTAGATTAGCTGCTATCACTGCCACTGTCCTTGCTTGCAGTCGTATTCTTCCACCCAACTTGAAGGTAATAGGAAGGTCTGCTGAAACTGCAGGGCTCTTGGTTAGGAACAAACAGCTTGAGAAGCTGAGGAATGAGAGATGATGTGGAGCTAAATTTAGAATCTCAGATAAGAAAATACCTGTATCTTCAGTGCTCTGTGGTTTTATTTTGCTCTACACTAAGCACACCTTGGTTTTGCATGGCTGTTTGCAGTTTGTACCGACTCAAAGGAGACTTGTGGAAAAAAGGCTTTGATGTCTTCAGTAAGCAAATAGCAGTGTTAAAAGATCTTCAGTTCTTGTTAGCATGCTGCAAACAGCTATGTTTGAAGAAAAATAAACATCTCAAGATTGATGGAAGGGTAGGAAAGCCATAAAGTACTGTAGTCAAAACCTTAGGTTTGGATGAGGATATCAGAAATGACACTGCCATGAAAAAAACTTTTTCTCTCTCCTTTTGGATTAAAAAGAACAGAACAAACTGTTCATGGTTTACCAGCCATATGGTAGGAATACATGGGTATAAAACCCCATGGCTAAATCAATACCATCCAAATCACAAGAATACTATCAAGTCCACTGGAAAACCAAGGGTAGGAGTCCCCTGGAGATCTTCCCCTCCAACCATTGGGGTGAAGGGGAGAAGACTCACCATTCCTCCAAGCCCCATTTTGACTCAGCTTCCTCAGTGCTTCACCCACTGCCACAGGGCCACCAATATCTCTTAACCCTTGCAGCTACAGGACCTTGCCCCAAAAGGCCTAGGATAAGAGATAATGGCCTCAAGTTGCAGCAAGGGAGGTTTAGGTTGGATATTAGGAAAAATTTCTTTACTGAGGGGGTTGTCAGGCATTGGAATAGGCTGCCCAGGGAAGTGGTTGAGTCACCATCCCTGGAGGTATTCAAAAAGTGCGTAGACAAGACACTCCAGAACATGGTTTAGTGGGCATGGATGATGGTTGGACTCGATGATCTTGAAGGTCCTTTCCAACCTAAATGATTCTAAAAAACCCTCATCAGCTTTTATGTTGTGCAGTCAGCCGGTTTCCATGAGGAGGCACCAGGCATGTGTGGCATGCTCAGTGAGGAGGATGAGGATTTCACAGCTGTGTGCCTACCTGAGCTTTTCCTCTGTAAAGCTTGTTGTACTTGTCTCATTGCATCACTTGTAACTTCCCTTTGGAAATGCAAAAGCTTAGGAAAATGAAAAGAAAAGAGAGAAAACGAAAGAAAAGAGCTAAATGATGATCTCAATTACACCAGCATAACCTGGGGAATGTTAATTTATATCTATACTGTTTCAACAATCCAAATTAGGTTGAGAACAAGAAAGTTTGGGTTTTTTTCTGTAAAGAGTAATTAAAATCAACAGGTCATTATAATAATCAATGCACCACTATTTACTGCATATTTAAATGTTATCAAGAGCCTCCAGGGAGCCTCTCACTTCAGTTTCATGTAATTCCAAGCATTTCTCTGTTTAAAGATAGTTCACAGGAGCTAGGAAATAAATAATTCAGACATAGTTGACTTTTTAAAGTCTCTGTAGCATCACTAACATCTTTCCTTTGATAACATTTTTGTTCTGCCTCCCAAAGCCCATTACAAATGGGACTGGTGAGGCAAACCCTCCATCTGAAGAACCAGGGCTTATAAGAAAAAAACAGGGAAAAAAGCAAAAATTCCAGAAAAAAAAAGCTTATAATGCTAGAAGTAGTAAGTATCCCTCTGGTAACTTCATGCAAGCTCTTCACTTTCATTGTGAGCCTCTCCCTGACGGATTCACAGCTAAAGCTGAGGCAGAGACGGTTCATAATAAACAGAAGCTCCTTAGAGACCGTAGCCATGGCATGTAAGAGCTGTTTACCTGGCCTGATGAAGCACTATTCTATTTATCTTTAGATGTTCCTACAGAAACAGAAGGTATTACAGTGTGGTAAATAAGGCACCTTCACCCCCAGGAACATGGGCTTTTTTCCAGACTTGTTGCCCTTCACTTTGAGCTGCAGAAAGGCCATCTGTGATTTCTGAATTACTCCTTCATCTGCTTTCCCAAGAGGACAGACCGCTTCCTGGTGCAGAGAGAGCCAGAAACTTGCTGACAGCAACTGCGGTCGTTGTTTCCACCGCTGACCTGCCCATTGCAGCCAGCATGAAACCAGCCCCCATGGTGCCAGCAGCTTCTGCAGGACACGGGTACGTCCTCCAGAGCAGGACCACCTTCTCCCCAGGGAGAGCTGTTGTTGATGTAATGTGATTGTAGCAAGGAAATTTAGAGGGAATAGGTTCTAGCTTGTAACTTGAAATCAAGTGAATCACACTGCTAATGCTGTTGGTGCCTTTGATTGCCCCAAATGTGAAAGGTAAGGGCACGGAGAGCTTCGAGAAGCTCTTTGGAGGCTGGAGGTCACTCCTAGGATCTGTTCCTTGGCATGGTGGGGGAAAGGCCTTTGATTTCAAAGGGATTAGAGTTGGGTGCCTCCCACTGCTCATCAGACGAGCCCTGTTTCTCCCTACCTGCCACAGCAAATATTTTGGTTGCAAAAGCCAAAGCAATTGTGTTGTGTACTTTATCATAATGCAGTCCCTGAGGCACACTGCTGATAACCATCAAACTCATTTCAGACTTGTGCCCCCCCCCCGCTGGAGTGCTGCCACCAGCCAGGGTGGCTTTGGGTACCACCACGTGTCCCAGGGCATATCCCCATCCTCCTAAAGGAGGCTTGAACAGGCCAGTCGCTCTTCAGGGTAAGCCAGCTTGCATGGTGATGGAACCTGCTCCCTCAGGTTCCTCATCCTCCTGCAATGACAAGGTCCCCTCTGCATGGTGGGGCAAAGCAGAGTGATAAATTCAACAAGTAGTACTCCATTATCTTACACCTCTGAAGATCCTATAATACCCAATTCACCCCATCAGGTGGGATTTGGCACTGAACTGATTTATGGTGTGGTGCAGCGGGCTGTGTGGAGCGTGTTTATTCAGATAACATCAGCCTTCTTTACCAAACACTATTCCACTTCTTGTTTAATTAAAACACAATTAGCAGGGTTTGCAATTTTCTTAAATATGCCCAATCTTCAATGAAATTAATAATAATCTCTATTCTGTGTGCAAGTCAGTAGAGTGACACATGGAAAATTACACGGTCTTGACTCAGGAATGCAACTCAGAGGATGACTTCATGCTCCTGAATGAGAAGATCGGCATGCCAGATGTGCCTAGTGCCTGACCCCTTTAAAGGCTCTGAAAGATCACATGTAACTTTAAAATGTCATTTCATGCAGAAGGAAGGAAGAAAGAGAGCCTGATAGCTTCATGTTACTTGGCTTCCCATTTAATTTGGTTAGGGCGGTGTGAATTTCTTAATAACATGAAGCAGAGCTCTGATCTCTGTTCCTGCTCTATGTTTCCAAGACACCCTAATGCCTTTCTCATGGCTGGAGTGGTTAACAATATGTATTTTCCTGCTATTGATTAGAAGTTGTATTTCATTTTCTGATGAACAGCAAACCTCGCAGTGTAGCTGATAAGTTTGCAGTCCTTGCTTTCAGTCATGCATTGAATTTTACTGAATTATTTTGTCTGGAGACAAAAGCAACAAACGTGAGGATAGAATTAATACCTTTTTAAAACTGTAATTGTATTTTTAAGTCACAAAAATCAGGTCGTAGTCAGTCTTTCCTGCTCTTGACCCTTTCCTCTGCTATAGACTTGAACTTCGTTCTTTTTCCTTGCCCAACTGCTCACTCCCCAAATCCTGCTGAAATATATCCATGGAGAGTGATCCAGGTCTCTGTCTTTAATAAGCGTGTCCCCAAATTATATAACAGCATTTTGTACACTTGTATTTTTCCTCTCCCGCAGTGCATTCCACGCACCTACACAGTCATGCTAATTAGATCATGTAATAAACTTAAACGTGGCAAAAAATCTGTTCACAGGGTGTTGCAAGACAGAGCTGGATTTGGAAGGCAGCCATTCATGATTTTTGTTTTGTTTGAGAAAACCCAAAGGATGTTATTTTACTGAAGATGAAGCAAACCCCATGTAATAGAAGCTGTAATCTAAGGAGAAGAATTATTTTATCTAAGCAGTCCTCACTGAGGCCTGATACAAGGCCTTGCTTATATGAAAAAAACACAGCAGGAATTTAACAAAGCCATTAAAAATAATTAAACCTAAACTAAAAAAACCTAAACTAATGCTAAGTTAAACTTGATTGGTTTAGTTAAACTTAACTAATCAAAACTAAGCTAATGTTAATCCATAATGTATACCTACAGAGGAGCTAAGTAGCAAGAAACTTAACTTTGAGCATCAGGTGTCTTTTAAATGAAAGGAAGTGTCTACATAGGATATGGTGATAGATTCAAAATGCACCTCAATCATTTTTTCTATAGATGGTCTTAAACTGTGCATAATACAGTAATCCCTGCTTTTGCAGGGTAATACAGGAGAGCAAAACCACAACCTTTTCTGACATACCACTTAGCATTGCAACCTTACACTTGCATGCTCATTTTCTAGGGAAAGGAGTAATTTTGAGCTCTCTACCAATTTGACAGCAATATTTAATTGGTCCTGGGTTTTACAATGCAGTTGGTAACATGATCAACTGTCAGGTAGGAATTGCTTTCTTAATTTCAGTTCAGCTGGTAAAAGTTTTGGCCACCGTTGCACTGAATCACATTTAAACCTGTCGATCTATTGAGTCGGCTCTTAAGCCTAAGCGCAATAATTTTCATAACGATCTAGGCAGACTGAGAGCATTACCAGATGACTGTACTGCTGCAAAGCTAATGAAGGCAGTGACACGGAGCATGAAAAAATGACATGTTATGAAACACACGGAGAAGGAGCTGAGGTTGTGGCTGGGTAGTGGTGTGGTGGTCCGGGAAAAGCCTGCCTGCAGATTTCATCAAACTGCCATTAATGAAGTATGACAATAACTTTCAGCTATATCCCTGATCAACACTAGATGTTGCTATGCTGCTACTCATATAAGCTATACATTAGCAAGGCTTTAAAACGGTATTTACTGCAATTTCCTCTTTCCTGTTTCTGTTATACACTATATTCTGAATACTGGGTGAGCTGCTGCTTTCATTTACTTTTTTTTGAAGTTTCAATTTTATTTGTATAATATGAAGTTTATAACCTCCTTGAATGTACACATAAAACTTTACAAGCAACAGAGACCCTTATAAGTGATACCATGAAGCAACTCCTATATGAATGTCAAATATTTACTTAAACTCTGCTTCTGGATTTTTTGCAATCCAAGGGGAATGACATTGTTAACTGGACGATTCCGGGAACAGACTGACAGCTGCAAGGCCACGGAGGGAAGTTTGTTTATAAGGGAAAAGAAAAAAAAAATGTTTAGCCCTGCTGGGTTTCAGGCTTTCTACACCCACATGTTTGAGTGGGAGAAAGGACAAATCTTGGGACATTGATTTCCCCATGGCAACAAAAAACGGAAATTACTTTAACCCCATCTAGTGACAGATGACTCATTGCTCAGCCTGCTGCTATTTTCCAAGCACTAAAACAATACAGCTGCAAAGAAAAGGCCAGCCTATATTATCTCATAGGCTGAGCGCTGGGGCTCGTGGGAGAGGGCAATTCTCTGGCTGCATTTTATCAAAGACAGACAGAGCTGGAACCCTTTGGCAATTCTGTTATTGTATAAAGGCAAACGTGCCCACCTGCTCTCCATCCTGGCGCTGTTGGAGGGCAAACCCGAGGTATCCCCGGGATGGAGGTGATGCAGCCCATGGGGTGAGCTGCTGGTGGGTGTCCTACTGCTTGGTCCTCCTCGCCCCATGTCCAGTGGTCCAACAGGGCACTTCCGTGCTTTCGGTTTAGACATACACTCCCTTGAATTATGTGCAATGAACTGTGCATGCCATTGAGGAATGATTCATTTACAAATACAGCCCAGTGAGGGGACAGCAGGTATGAGCAGGGTTTCCAGCCCCCTACATATGAAAAAGATATCTGATGGCAGAAGTATGTTGCTGTATTGCTGGGGAAGTCATAACAAGATCCCACAGGAAAGGCTGAAATTGAAATATTCAGCTTTGAAAGTTTAATTATACTAGGTGAAAGGGTAATTAGGGCAAGTGGTTTCTGAGCAAGGAGGGTGGAACCATTAGCACTTGGGGTCCCTAAAGCCAGATGAGGTGTCGCTGGCTTCAGTCCAACCTATAGGACAAGGAGATAAGCTATGTGCTCAGGCAATCAGCCTTAACAGCCGTGTCTGTCTGCTTACACCTTAGACCCCTTGCAGCAGGGCTGCACAGAGCTACCAGCTCATCTGAGGAGCATCTCTGTTGAGCATCTCCAGCATCTGGATGATGACTCTTGCTCAGCATCTGGATGATGACCCTTGCTCAGAACCTTCTGAACATGGCTGTTTTGGAAAGGAGCTGGTTCGAGCTCATGGCTTCAAGGGTGGTTCTTCATCTGCCTCTTTCCACCAGCAGCTCAGGGCAGGAAGCACCCTCTCTACAAACACTGTTTTTCCCAAATCCTGGTAAGGATTTAGTAAGGCTTGTTGAGCCTCAGATGCATTTTGCACATAACATATTACACCATTGACCAGGGAAGACTAATGCTGCTACTGAGATGATATGCTGAATTATTGGTCAGTCAGCATCATTTTATTCACCTCAAACTGGGGGCAGACATCACGGTGTTGGGAAATTCAGGACCCCAGGAAAACTACATGGCGGGATGGTGTCATGGGATATGTGAAACATTTTCTTTGTAGGAAAGGCAGTCTGAACTGATGATATAGTACCTGAGTCTTTACTCAGTCTTGTCATTTGTATGCTGTATGATTAACCTTCTGCTTCCTAACAGCAGAAAATCAGGTCTGTACATTTCTATTTGAATAGTACAATTAACAAAAAGAATAATTCAATTACCAGGTTGTTCTGGAAACCAGATGCTGGGCTGCATTAATAGCACAAGGATTACCTTCATGCAGAAATCAACACATACCGACACAAACTGATGGTTCCCCAGGCTCAAAGCCAGACCTTGAACAGGGTGCTCCAGGCTGCCCAGTGAGCTGCTATCTGTGCCTCCGCGTGGGTTCGTTATCTGGGAACACCCCAGGGCTGACTACAGCCATCCCAAAGCCATGATTTCAACAGCAGCTTAACTGGGGTGCTTGGAGCTGCTGCCCCCACCTTGCCCTTCTTGGCTGCTGAGTCAGCCCAAACCCTTTGTGGCCAGCTCTGATTTCTGGAGGAAGAAAAGGGATGGTTCGATCCAGAGGTGCTTCTGGGCTGTGTGTTGTTATCATAATGTCCTTCCTTCTTCTGATCCTTTCCCTACAGTTTTGTTCAGCGCTCTCCTATAATGCAAAATGTCCCCCTCCCAGAAATGCAAGAGCCCTGCTAACCTGCCAGCTGTGGGGAAGGAGAAACAGAGATCACAACTGCTTATTCTTGAAAAAGAAAATGTGACTGTTGCCATCTAAACTTGTGCCAGCCTGGTAGATCCAGAGAAAGACATGGGGATTCAGATTAAACTCCATCTTTCGAGAATTCAGCCATCAGCGTTCTGGTTTAGAAGCCCATGAATTACAGCGCTAAACAAAAAGATTGTTCCTTTCAGAGAAAAAGCAATTGCCAAAATGTCCACGTAGAAAATGAGAATAACAGTTTTAATTCAGGTATGCTTTTTTGCTTTAATGTTCTCTCCCCTTCTTTAACTAGAAAATGGCCACATTACCTGGAAAACTATTTTTGTATTGTATTGCTTGAGAGGAAAAGAGCTAATTGAATTTGTAGAAGTGGAAAATAATGTCTAAGAGGTCTTTGTAAGGCTGTGATCCTGACTGCTGGTGTCAGCTTTACTGCCAATATGTGCAAATGGTAACAAATGGGCTACCATCAACCATCCTTTACTATCCTAGGGCCCCGCTCTGCTTGTAAATGTCTTCACTGGTTATTATTTCCAGTTATTTACTGTTCAGTTTGTAAGTGCAATACTCCCATTGATGCTGTACCCCAGACCAGGAGAGCAGGGCAAGTAATGGTGGTTTTTCAAACAGCTCTGTGCCTACAGAGCCCTCTAACCAAGCCCAGAGAGGCTGCAGAGGACACACTGCACAGCCACACGTGAACCAGCATCACTAACAAAACTAAGACCTCCCCAGCTGAGTTGCTTGCGCGTAAAGGCGGCTCTCCAGCAACAGCCTGGTCTGCTGGGACCTCTGTAGCACAGGGCCAGGGCCAGGCATGGCCCAAAGGGTCTGGGTTTGCAGGGCTGGTGGCTGTGCAGGTGAGTTTAAGCGGGGTAAGAAAAAGTGATTATGCTCCCAGTGGACTCCAGGACTTTTAGATAATGCATTCATACTTTCCACAGAATATATCATACTGAACTTTGCATAGCCAGAGGACAGCATTTCTTCTTACAAACAAGGACATAATAGTCTTTTCCAGAATAAGAATATAAACCGCTTTCCTAGAAGTATTTGAAGCTTTGGGCAAATGTAGTGCCCGCTCGTTGATTTATCAGCCTGACCCCTGTGCTGTGTTCAGTTCTTCACAGTCGTCCTTAGAAACACTTCCTCTGCCTCTTTCAGCACACAAACACTGCGGTAACTTATGTAAACCACAAAGAACTCCTGTATGCTTTTTGTCAGTAATTCTTAGTTCGTGCCACCAGGTTCTTCTTTCAGCAGTATCTGCAGTTTCTGTTTTACAGCTCTGCAGCATGCTTTGCCCCAAAGCCTCATCCCTAGGCAAAATCGGCAGGCAGAGGAGTTCAGCTCCTCCGCCAGGCAGGCGGAGGTTGGAGTCCAAACTCTCCCTCTCCTTTTTGCAAACTCTGCCAGAATAGTTTCATCTCCCTTAAGCTATGAGGGCTTAGCTGTGCCTGGGTCTCCGGCCAGCCACCACTCTCTCCTCAAGCAGCATTTATACCTCCTAGTGAACCCCAAGGCTAGTTTCCCTTTGACTGCAGAGTCCAAGAAACACCACCCCTTTCCAGTTCTCGTCAAGGCAGAAAGAGTTTCTTCCTTGGTGTCTAATTCTCCTAAGCACGTTCAAGTTTTCCTACTGCAGCCTGCTAATTTCCAAGCAGAGTCACCTATAAAAATTTCCCTCTCTTAATTTCAACACATTTTCCCTTCCACCGGGGCAATGGAAACGGTCACAGGCTGCCGGCTTTCCTGGCTCACCTTTGAAGGAAGGCTGCAAATTTGTGTTTCCTGGGAACTGCAATTCCCAGAAGACATCTTATCTTCCCCCAAACCAGGAACTGAGGCTCGGGGGCTCTGTTGCAACTTTCAGAAGGCTTCCTCCTCCCGAGGAAGCGACGAGGCCTCCCAGAGCTGCACGGGGAGAGGAAGGTCCTGCCTCTGCTGTCCCGCATCCATCTCGGCACGGCCTCTGCCCGTTCAGAGCTCCGGGCAAAGTCAGAGGGAGAGCATCATAAGGTCACTGTCTGAAGGCACTGCTTCCACTTACATAGAACTGCAAAATCCCAAGTAAAAGCATGGTGTTTAAAGGGCTGGCCAGTGTTAAATTAAGCGTTTTAGGGACTGCGTGGGAATGGAAGAAACATCCTCTCCAGCTGTATGTCTCCACTGAAGTAATATTTCAGCGTGTCTGTTCTTAGGAGTCCACAAAATTCTCTATAGCCTCTGATGAGATATGTTTGTGGTACCTGCTTGAACAGCGTGCTGTGATGCCAAACACTCTGCTGGCATCCTCCTCCTAGGGGAAGAACCTTAGGAAAGATTTTAAAGGAAGGACTTAACTCCATGGCCCTAAGCAGTCTCCGTACCGTTTCATGTGATGTGACTCAGTACCTTACTTGGTCACTTAACAACTCTTAGTGCTCCTAATTAAAACCAGTCCTTGCCCAGACTATCGATGTGCAAGCGCTGTCTCAGTCAGTAAAGTCACTAATAGCGGTACCACCCCAAACAAACCTATTTGCACAGGGGCTGTAATCTCCTGAAGTGATCTCTGGTTTTTGCAATCAGAAGTCAGAGGTGTTCCTTTTACAACGTCCTTCTGAAGTCTGTTTTTCAAAATGCTGAACACTCACGACTGCATCTGGAGTCACGAGGAGCCTCCTGAAAATCAGATAGCGGAGTACGTCATCAGCAGCTTAAAAGGTCCAAGGTTGGCATTCGCAGTGCAGAAAGGTTAGGCTCAGTTTCCATCAAGGCAAAGGAGCTGGGTAACAAGCAGCATCATGTCTTCAGTGCTTCAAAAACGCAGTAGGACTTGGGGTGCAACTGTGAAAAGTCAGGTTGGTGTGTCAAAATGAACACACTTTTCCCTGTCTAAGGCAGGGCAGGAGGACACTTAGCTGCTCACCGATAGCAATAATTTACTGAAATAAATACTGACCTTCAAACAAGTACTAGCATTGATATAAATACTAACCTGAATACAATAAACCTAACCGTCGCCTGTTTTTTTTCCCCACTGGAACATATTATGTTTCCAGAGGGTTTCCGCTCAGATGTCTCTGGGGGAATCTCAGCATCCCTTTTCATCACTAAATGAAGCTTCAGGAGAGCTTTGCTCTGCGGGTTCAGCTCGAACCACCAGCCTGACAAAAGCTGCTGTGTCAGGAACTAGAAAATAGAAAAGTGATTCAGAGTAAAGATGAGACAACCTTTCAAAAACCTTGAATCAAGGACTTCTGAAGAGTTTATAAGAAATATCCCTAGTTGCCAAGAGTAAATCTGTGACAGGTATTGCACCCCCACCACATATGATATTTCCCTGTCCCTCACAGGAGGAAAATAACAAAGTGCTATTGCTGCAGAAAGCAATCAGATCATGCTTGTTTCTAACGGCTGCTGGCAGGGAAGCCTCACTGTGCTCCAATTTCGGGAAAGTGAGTTTTAGTTGCTTAAGTCCAGCCACGAATGCTGCACCAGCCTCTGGTACCCCTCTTCCCTGAAAGGCTGTAATTTCAGGGAATGTCGTATGCAATGCTGAGTTTTTATATGAAGTGACTAGCCAGCTGGCTCTAAGTAGCTGTGCAGCATGGCCTGTGATGGCTGGGTGAGATGCACCCCAGGAAATACAGGGGAGCGGTGGGACCTCCATGTGGGGGGGCCATGCAATTGCCAGCTGTTCGCAGGAAAATCAATATTTGGACACCTAAATAAGCCACAACCATTTTGCTCAGCAATCATGGGGAAGGAGTGTGCTCCCTCCCCAGTTTGTTCTTAGAAATCCTCCTGGGGCCGGCCATGTCCCCTGCGGGACCGGGATGCTGTATGCGCATGGCTTCCCTGGGACCAGGAGGGCACCAGAAGCAGCAGAAGAAAAGCAGATCTACCCTCTCAAGATATTTTAGCATATTTGAAATTGCCCAGTGGTTTCATACTGGATCAGCATGCTGTATCAGGGACTGGGTGTTCTGAGCCAGAACTTGCAATCCTGAAGCACCTTTTCCTCCACTGTCACTGCGCAGCCCCTCACTTCCCTACCTCTTTTCACCCACTTTTAAAGCAGTGTGAACACCCTCACAGCACGGATCTGTTAAAAACAGCAGAGAGAGTGGCTGGCCAGAGTCCTAGTTTTGCCTGGTTTTCTGAAAACTGCAGGGTTTTTTCCTTTCCCTTTAATATGGTTAGATGCAGGAATATTATACAATTTTTTCCCACTGCTCCGAGATTAAAAGTCACTTCTTCCTACCTTTAAAACAATAAAAGTGGAAGTAGTTCTTTAAAAAAGAAGAAAAAAAAAGGCCATGAAATGCTTGCTTTTTGGTCCTTCAGCGTAACGCTAAAGTGACAACAGAAAGATGAAGCACCTCAGAGCTGGATTGGCAACGGGTGAACCCACGTTGCTGCTGGCGTATCTTCACCCGCTTATCTCTTAACTTCACCCATCTCATGGGTCAGCTGCCTCCCAGAGCAGCGGTGCTACCGTCCTCTCCGCAGGCTCCAGAAAGAGCCGTGCTGGGATTCCACCTCATCACCTTAACTCCATTCCTGACCCCAAAGCATTGTTTTGCTTTAAACACAGAAGGAACGGTGCTGCCAGGAGATAAGGGTGTTTGGATCTGGGATGGGCAGTTTGCTCACGGCAGCCCTCAGTTACTTAAGTCAATATGACAGACATGCAGCTCTGAATCATGCTCAGCTGCAACCTTCACTCCCGTAAATCAGCCTGGAGTTGTTTGGTTATGGGGAGAACCCAAAGATTTGGAAACAGGTGCCTTCCGAAGCAGCTTTTCCGTTCAACATTAATGCAAATTCCAAGTAAATGATGGTCATTTGCATACGGATGTGCCTGGGGACATGCCAGTAATGATGCCATGACCCCAGATAAATGCCGGCCCTTCTTATCTGAGCACAGAAACCTCTGGTGAGCTCAGCTGGAAATGAGGGCTGTAGCTATGGAGCAGATGCCAACCAAACACCTTGCACTCCTGTTGTTCATCTACATGCGGGAGAGCCAGAAAACTCCCAGCAATGACCTTCCTCCAGCTGGCCTGAGATAACTGGGTATCTGGGTATCAGTAGGGACTGGCAGAAAGTTAAAAATGAAAGGAAGTTAAAAAATAAAGAAGGTAAAAACGAAGCAGCCCATCTCTGGGTGTGCATTACAGGCTGCTGTACGTGATACTTAAATTGCTGAAGAACCGGTTCTGGTTTAGGTTTACGTTCCCTCAGTAAGTGTGACAGAGGGTAAACCAGGGTAATTTGGCACTTCACAGCCACTTTCATTTGAAGGTTTAAAAATGACTGACACCTCTAAGGCTGAATGCCACTCTGTTAGTGTCCTTTATGTATTTGTTAATAATTTTCAGAAATCTATAGTGGAACACTGATTGCCAGCTGAGAGAGTGCAAAAACTGGATGAAAGGCAAAAATTTTCAAGGCTTTTCCTTTAATGTTTTCCTCTGTTGAAAGCAGACCTGATGGATTAGCCAGGCAAATAGGCGTTGTGGTACACGTAGGTAAATATTGTGCTGCTCAGCACGCTGATCCTGAACCTCAGATAAACACTTGTGTCCAGTTATTTCCTTCACAAAGACTTCCATGTGAAGGAGACTCATCCCATGTTGTACACTTGGGTATCTTTGTCTGCCGAGCACGCTGTGATTTGTAATACCCTGGTCTTCCCAGGTTTATGGACGGAATTAAAGGAAAGTGAGAATATACCCCCAGCAGTGCTCTTTTGAAGTCCGTGCAGCTCATGGTGAGGTTGGTGAGTATAAACAAAAGCGATTGCATGGACTCTGCTGGGGTTTTGTATAAAAGGTTTTGTGTTTCTTTAATTGTTTTTGGGTTTGGGGTTTTTTTTTCACTTGTTCTTCCTTTTTCAGTTTTCATCCTATGGCAAAGCCTGGTTTTACATGTTTTACTTGGACTGTGCAAAATGACTGGGAGTCTGGGAAAAAAAAGAGGAATAGAGAATTACGCGACCGGTTTTAGTGGAGTGCTTGAGCAAACTGGGAGCAAAGTACTGGGGAACTGGGACTGATGGCAGCTTTGAATTTGGTCTAAACTCTGGAAAGGCAGCACGCAGCAGTTCTTATTGCTTTTTTGCACGTGTGCTTGTCAAAGAGTAAACTAACTTTTTTGAGACTAGCTTTATGCTTCCTGATGGATTTTCTGAAGGAAAAATAAACTCCCTTTTGTGTGCCTTCTGTTGGGGCAGGCTCCAGCCTGCGCTTTCCTCCCGTGTGTCTGCACGCCTTTGCTGTGCTGTGTCTGGTCCTTCTCTGGGGGACTTGCTGGTCACTCAGACCACTGTGTTCAGCTGTGCCAGCTGCTGCTTCTTCTGCCTCCCCTGCCGAAACCTGTGGGTTTTCCAGCTCACGGTGTTTTGAAACTTCCATGATTCATTCAACCCCCGTTTGTTTTTCCCTTTGTGATCCATCCAATGGGCCACGACATAAAAATCCTCTTTCCTCCAACCACCCTGCCCATGGGCTACCAGTGAGACGGTGCGTGCAGTGTCCTGCCGGAGCCAGGGCAGTGGCAGGAGGGACAGAGCCATCCTGGCTGCTAAGCTGCCTGGCCCTAGCACAGGGACTTCGGAGGAAGCACTCATTACGCAGCGTGTTAAGGAGCAAAGTCCGAGAGCTGCCTCTAGCCTGGCACCATCTCCTCTTCGTCGGAGCCCGGAACAAACTCCTCTGAGTGAGTCATCTTCGATTTACACAAGTCAGGAACTGGGGAGACACTAATGCAACGATAACCAGTGGCAAAATACTGGCTCTCCATCGCCAGGAAGACGGAGGTGAAGTGGTATAAGACGCATGAGGCTGGTTTTCTAACAAGGTTTTAAACAGGAAGATTTTGAAAGTTATACGAGAGCTCAGATAAAAAGGAAACCAAGTAAAAGCAGCTGCATTACTAGTTGCTGTGGGAGAAGTGGGTCTCTCAGCAGGACTGTAGGCGAGTTTGGAGAATTTAAGATCAGAAGCACCAACTCCCTTATCTTGTCTGACCATCTCTACCGGTTTGCCAGGGTTTTTGTAAGTTTTGAAGTATGAACACCAGAATAAACTACTCTGAATCATCTGGCCTAGACCCGCAGTGTCAGGCAAGCCACAGGATTTATAGTCTCCCTGAACAAGTGTAGCCTTTGGAAGGAAAAAACCACCAATCTTTAATAAGGGTATTTTTAATGATGATGATTCTACTTCACCTGATGATGGACTGTTTCACTGGCTGGATTTGTGTCCAATCCAGCTTTGCCTGGTTCAGATTCTGACATTCAGGTGACATCCAAGAAAGCATTTTTGCTTCACAAGAGTAACTTTCCAATAGAATAAAGGAGGATCTGAGGAACCAGGGAAGCAGCATATTGCAAAAGCATGCAAAAAAGCTGATTCATGTGATAATAAAAAATTAAAGTGATGATCTCATTTTGAGCATTTTAATAGCATGAGTGAATGAAGCCAGAGTTTAAATGAAAATATTCAGATCTAATACTGCCAGTAGCTATAGGCACATGTAAGCCTAATGGAACTGTTTTAGATGCAGAGCATACTGGAATACACAGAGCTAGCACCAAGCAAAAACGAGACTATAGAGAAAAATGTGCTATTTTTAAAAATGCACCTACAGAAAGACAAGATATCTGTGCTATAGAGAGAGATTTTGTAGTTCCCTCTATCTATGGGATCATATGTAGCCAGAACAGCAATAAGAAGAAAACGATGTTTACTAAAGCTAACAAGGAAAAGAAACTCAGTAGGAACAGTATGGAACATTGTGAAAAAAGCAACCAATGGCTCAGAGGATGAGATTTTTGCATATACTTAATAAAAACAGAGGGAAAAAAGAAAATGAAGTGGGAAGGTTGGAGCAGCGCTGGATCCAGAGACATGGAGCAACACGGAGTTGGTAGTATGCTGGGTAGCACAGGGTATCTCAGCACTACACAAGAAAAGAAATTGAGATTTACACCAGATAAAACCAGCTTAAAATTACGCAATGACTACCACAGTTCCTGCCTCAAAACCTACTTTTAAAATGAAACATTAGAAGGAACTTCAGCTCCGAAACTGTTGCTTCTAATTTAAGCAAGTGAACATGTGCACCTAGAGATGCAAAACCAGGGAAAAATAATTCAGAGAGTAAAACAATGTTATGTCCAGAACAGACAAAGAACTTGCACTAAAATTGGAAAAAGTGCAGTCGCTTTAGTTACAGCACACCCGCCTAGCCCTGCAAGGAGTACAACGCTTGTTGCAGAGGCATCAACCACCCTCACCTGTGGCTGATCCATCCTCCGCTGGGCTGAGCCATAGGTATAAATGCCAGCAAAGGGCTTGCCTGGAGAGAAATGTGGTGTTGCTTTTCTGGCTGAGGGCATGGAGAGGGCTGCAGGAAGTCTGTAGGCTTTAGGGGAAGGAAGTCTGAGGACGAGCAGCCGGGGGATCTGTGTGAAAGCGAGAAGATGTAGAGGAGGAAGGGCTGGCCGAGACCTGGAAGTTGTTTCTGGTGCAGAAGTGGGCTGGCGGAGGGGGAAGGAGATGTCGGCCGTGTGGTGATGGCACTGTGAGTATCTGCCGGGGGGGAGCGAGGGCGATGGAGCAGACTGGGACTGCAGGTGGGGTGGGAGAGACACGCTGTGCCCCACATGGAGCTGGGAGGTTTAAACGCAGGCCCAGGAGTTAATTCTGGTTTGGGAAGTGCTAAACCATTCTCGGGGCTTGAGCGGCGAGGGTGCAAATCAGTGGTGGCTCTGGAGACTTGGGCTCTGTGTGAAGGAGTCTCGGTGTGGCCAGCAGGACGCAGCACGAGGGGTGCTGGGGTGATGTCCATGGGTGCTGACATCTGCCTGCAAGGGGTAGGGAAGAAATCCAGAGCAGAAGACACATCAGAGGCTGTAAGGCTGCACAGGGATGTCTGCTGCTCTCTCGAGGATGGGGACGTCACTGTGGGCACTGTCAGTGGGTGGCTTCTTTGGCTGAGGCGGTGCTGAAGAGATCCTATTAAATATGCGAAATTCTGAGATGCCAAATGATGAGAAGCATAAGGCTGTTCCCCAGAGCAGTGCGTCGGGGTGGTACCACGCACCCAGGGGTGGGGGGCAGAGACCCCTACCCCAGCAGGTCAGGAAGCCTGTGCAAGAGGGGAGATGCCCCAAACCCTCTGTTATCAGGAGCTAAAGATCTTTCAGGCTTATGCTAAGATCATTTATTTCCTCAGGAAAAATCCTGCATCCCAAAGCAATCTGCAAGGAGGTGCCTTAAGATATTTCTGAAAGGGGTGTTGTTCCCCTACAATAACACCAGGAAAAGCCCCTGACGAGCATCCCGCTGCCCAGCTAACAGGGCACATCTGGTGTGGGTTGAGTCACAGGAAAAGAGGGTTTTGACATTGCTAGGAAAAAAAAATGGTGCATACCGATGGCTGTCACAGGAAAGACTCGGTCCTTTCAGCAGCTTGGTGCTGCAAAATACACTTTATACAAGACAAAGGTTTCTTCTCAGGAGTTTGAATGGCTGTTCTTGGCTCTTGACAAGCTTGGAGTTAACAAAATAGGCTCTTCTTTCTTTCCTGTAAGCATAATAAATATAACTGTACTATGATAAATGGTCAATGGATTATAGTAAGTTCTTACACAAGTAAATTTGTCTAATTTTGTTCCCAGACAACAGCAACAAAGGGATGCTGCAGCGAACGCCTCGCAGTAATAAAGTTTGAGTAGGGAGAGGAAATTAGATCCTGTTTCTGAAAGGGAAGAGAAAGTGAGGCTTTGTGAATGAAGAACAAATCTGAAAGGTGCTGCTTCTTCCCTCTGTTTATGCTCAAATATCAATACAGAGAATAACAGTAGAAGCTGCAGCTGGAGAGGGCACTAGGGGTCACCACTGTCTTATCTATGTCATCTGGATTTAATTCTGAAGTAAGATAAATAACATGATAGAAACCAAAGATAGGCTATTATGATTTCTTTTTCTTTTTTCTTTTTTCTTTTTTTTTTTTTTTGTGGGCCAGACAGCTTGTATTTCATTTCTTCATCTTCTCCTCCTGCCTGCCTTCTGTCTGTCTCTTCCTTAAAACAAACCCCAGGGATGCATGTAGGATGCAGCCACGGAGGATGCTGTAGAAGCAGGGGAGTTGCATCAAAATTCCCTTTGCACAGCTCCCACTTATTTAGAGCAAAGGTTAGCCAAATCACAAACGCTAAGTCAGTCCGGCAGAATCACATAACAGCCTTGGCGTGTCTCTGCAAGTACTGCAGAGCAAACTGATTACTGTAATGAATAGCACCCTTGTCGTCCAGAGAGTAACTCCTGACATGTTTTGCTCTGTCTGGCCTACAATCCTGTGTCTCAAGATCTTTCTCCCCTTTTTTTTCCACCAGCCAGCTAAGTATCCCTGAATTCTCATGAAATTGCATCCAATATCTGCATTAGAAGGAGGATTGGGTGTCTGGGTTGTGAAGAGAATTGCAAATCCTCTTCTCTGAGGCTTTTTTTGACCTCATGTCTAGGAAGTAACCATTGGTGTGGCCTGAATTGATTGTCTGAGTGCTGGAATAGTGCATTTGAAGGTGGGACACAAGGTGTCTAGGGAGGAAAAGTATTTCTTTACTGAGGTAGTGGACTCATCTCGAGACAGACAGGCTTTCAGGCATGCAAGACCTGATGAAGAGGTTGCACCCCCTGCCAGCCTGTTTGGTTTTTTTTTAGCTTTAGTAGTTGATCTTGCAAGACTTGGATTCCCTTTCTTTCTACAGATAAATTAGAGTAAATTGTGGTGTTTTTTGCTGCATGATATTGTGGAAGTTGAAAGCCCACGTGAACTCAAAACCTGACTGGACAATTCATTTAAAGAAATATCTACCAGGCATTGTAAAATTGCTAGGAAAGTCCCTTGCTTGCAAATCGCTGGAGTCAAGGAGAGTCCCGGAGAAGCTTCCCCATTACCATGCCCCATTTGTGTACTCCTTCCTGAGCATCAGTTATAATTCCCTTGGGATGTCACCCTGGGATCAGATGGTGCTTAGCCTGACCTGACACACAGGAGAACACAAGAACAGATATATATGTGTGTGTGTGTGTGTATATTTCGATCATCACAGCGATGATAAAGCTGCTTGGAGCATGTTACTGTACAGGCTGTTTCCGGAGAAGCATTAGAGCAAATCCAGACTCGTAGCCCAAGCGATACTCAGGGCTAGTGTAAGCATATGCAGGACACGTCTGTCCATGCTCCTTGCTTCTGCCGGCTCCAGGCCTGGCCGTCAGCTGCGCCTTAGCTCAGAGCTAGTTCAGTGTCACCTCAGGTATATGTGGGCTGCAGTCACGCTATCATCCAAAGGTGGGGGAGTTCTCCGGCTCCCTATTTTAGGATTTTATGTAACATCCAGCTTATATAAGCCTTTGTCTGTTAACAAAACGGGTGGAGCATGTCTTGCTTAGATTCCTTGCTAAAGAAGTGCTTGTTACTTAACTCTCACTCAAGTGCTCATTACATACTTTAAGAATATTTTAGTTCCTTTCCTGTTGCTAACAATAACATACGGACTTGACAACTTGTTGTGGACAAATGATAAAACGTGTATTTGCCATTTAATGAATTGCTGTTGAGGTAGATGAGGGAAAAATGAGGCAGGGCCCAAACCCTGGCCCCAGATTGCATCTTGCTTTCTTCTTGCTCCCTCCTGGCAGGAGAGAGTTTGGGGGTGCTGGTAGGGGATGAAAGATGGTTTGGCCTTGCCAGGATGGCTTGGCCTGCAGGATGTGCCTGGGTACCCAGTGTTTGGTAGCAAACCCTTCATTTTCAGCAAAGCCAGGGTTGCCCCCAGCATCGGTTCCCAGGCATAGGGAAAGGGGCAGCAGAACTGAGCACCCTGTGGGCCGATGTCCCCATCCCAAAGCTGCTTTGGACCCCGGGGAAGTCCCGCTGGTCTCTGTCGTTAACTAAATGCCTTTCCAGATCCGGGCTTTGGTTCTCCAGCAGGTAAAGACGGGTCGTATCCTGCTGTGTGGGAATGGTAAGGCATTAAAAGCTGTCAGGTGCCCAGATCCTGCAGTAGAGAGGGCCATGTAAATTGTTTTCAGATGGACTTGTTGAGCTCACACAAACTTGGCATTCATGTTACTGCAGGGCTTTAAATAGAAAGACAGTGTGTGTCTTAGCTTAACACCATAAGGAGATGGTTTCCACTCTCTCCTTCCTCCAGATACTGTGCTTCATATACTGACGTGCTTGGCATTCCTGTAAGTTTTGTGAATTGCTGCAAAACCCCTCCTTTTCATTTTTTCCCTTAAAGCTCCGCATTGCCCTGCAGCCCTGTCCCTCAGCACTGCCTGCTGGGGCCTCGGCAGCTGTGGGCTGCACAGGCAGCTCCCACACCGTGGCACCCAGGTACCTGTGGGATAATGTGCCAGGGAGGAGAGGGGTGGGAGCATTCAGGTTTGGGTTGTTTCCTGCCCGAAAGCAAGTTTGCAATACAGGAAATAACATCTTATTTTAGCTCTGAGGCCTATTTCTGTCCCCTGAGGCTCTTAAGGGGTGACACAGATCAGAGATGCACCGCCGCAGGGAAGATCAAGCTAAGAAGTGGTATTTCATGTTTTATTCCATACATATATTATTATTATTTTTTTAGCTTTTCATTTACCAATTTCATTCACGCCCTCCTCTCGAGAGGAGGAAAAAAAAACCAAACCCAAACAGCGCGAGCTTTGTTTTTGTTTCCATGGGAATTCTGTGAGAGGGAGAGAGTGTGAAAGAAAGCTGAAATATTCTGGCCAAACCCGGTAAGGTTTTGATCCTGAGCCGCCCCCAGCCTGTCTTGTAGCAACGAAAGCCCAGGGGTCCTGCTGTCCCCTGGCTGTGCAGGCAGGGAGGTCTGGGACAGGGCTGCAGGTCTTCTGTGTCATGGGGAGTGTTACTGTGCTGCAGAGCTGCATCAGAAAAAGCGATTTGGGTGGAGAAGATATGACTACAACTCCCAGGAGTCACCGTGGCCAAGTCAGGCCATCATGTTCAAGTGCCTTTCATCAAGACTTCCTCCCCTGCCTCTTCCTCCAAAGTTGGGAGGACAATTTTGGTCCTTGAAGGGGGGAAGAAAAAAAAAAAAAAGTATGTGACAATGCAATTTCCACTCCTCCCTGCTTTTCCTTTTGGAATACTGGTCTTATGGGCCAAAACAATACCGATCACTTTTTTTGTGCATGTATGTGGCCTAATGCCAGCTGGACCACATCAGGCTGTCTCTGGGCTGCTTCACCTTGCCAGCATCACCAGCGGCTGCCCCAGCGTGGACCCTGCGGGTTCTCCTGGGGTGTCTGGGCCACACACATCCACGGGAACCCATCGCTCGCTATGGGTGTTGGGGTGGTCTCGGCAGTTGGAGCTGAGCACCGTTCTGTGCACCCCGTGGGAGCACGTTCAGGCCCTTTCTCATTGCTCTGCTCTGAAATGGCTACAGCAAAACACATTTCCAGTTCCTAGTGAGGTGACACTCGGGTATGCAGGGTACAACAGCCCTGTTGTCCCAAAGAGCTGCAGCAGCATCGGTGTGTTACAGGGCAAGTGAGTGACGTTTGAAAACCTGGCAGAAGAGCGGTAGATCCACCACCACTGACAGACCTGTTGCTCTACAGGCAGCACAGCTTCCGCAGGACGGTGCAGGAGCAGGAGACACTGTGATGTCCCACGCTGGAGCTTGGCATCCCGTGGTGCCAGAGCCAGCCCTCCTTTTGCTGTCAGGGGATGCAGCCGGTTCCTCCCTCCTCTGGGGCTCTGCAGGCTCCTTCCCAAGTGGAACCCAACTGGGGGAAAAATGAATCCCTGATTTTTGCCCCCGGAGTTCCCCTCTGCACCCCGTGGCTTTGCATAGGCACCAGCATCACCCACGCTCCAGCCCAGGGAAGGTCTGTGCGGCTAAAGGGGAGTTACAAGGAGGAAAAAGGTCCTGCGGGTTGTCTGCAGATGTGAAGGACAGGCAGAAGAGTGCTCAACTCCAGCAGTTGATAGTTTGTTTGGTTATGCCATCTCTGATACTCTGCCTAACCAGGAATGTGGGGATTGCTGTGAACGGTGTCAGCTGAAGCGCAGCAGTTCGGCAGCACCGGGCTGGGGAATAGCTTGTTATTTGTAACATGGTAAATAACACAGCGCTGGAGTTCGTTCTAGCATAGCTGTGTTCATTTCGCAAGGGAAAAGCAATGTGGTCAGAAAAAACTCGATAGGTAAACCCTTGTGTTTGGATGACATCTGCATTCAATCCCTGCCATGGCTTTGCTGAAACCACTGAGGGCCCTCCTGTGCTCCAGTCCTCGGCCAGAACCACTTTCTGCCATACAGTGAAGGAGCAGAGTGCTTTTCTGGGGGCAAGAAAATGGTTTGGGATGCCTGGAGAAGTTGATGGCTTCTTTCTGCTGTCACGTGCTTGCTCCCAGGCTTGCTGAGGCCATAGTTTGGCATTTTTCTGGTGTCTCGCAGCCACTGTTCTTCCCCTTTGCCCCTGTTTGTGCTTGTGATGCCAAGTGGTGACCAAGATTGAGAATGAGGTCCTTATTTAAAGATTCCCTTTTTGTTTTCCTGGGTTATCTTTCAGCTGGCAGATTGGGTTTGGTGTGCAGCAGCACAGGCTCTTAGTCCTCAAAAAGCCCTTCTGCAGGTGGCTCTATATGCCTTTGGTATCCCCACTTTTGGCCAGCTCACTAGGCATGGCATTGAACATTTTTAAAGAGAAGAAAAACCACAAATGAAGTGCAACTAAATAATAATAATAAAAAGATTCCTAACATTAGCACCTTGGTTTTACAGACTGCAGCAGCATTGATCCCTGTGCGACTGCCACGCAACGTGCTCTTTGCACCAGCATCTCGTGTTAAATAAGAAAACTTCACACCCCCTGTGACAGCAGCAAGTGTCCTCCGAGGGACGTGTGGAAGTTCCTGAAGATCGAGAAGCAGGTGGGAACAGACTGCCAAAGAAACCCCCGACAGACAATATCGTGTTTCTTCAGAGCTCGAGATATTTTTGAAGGTGTGTGCCAAGTACCACTTTATGAGTTGCCTCTGGGACAGGGAAGGTTGTGGCAAGTGGAGCAAATCCCTAATGGACATGGGCAAAACGGCATTTCTCCTGGTAGTAACTGGGTGGAGAACCCGCTGTGTTGCGATGCTCAGGAGAGGGGAATTATGCTACATAGGTCCCAAAATGCTCGCTGAGAGTGTCTGCTTTCTTCTGCTGCTGGTCTAGCCCTGCTCACAGTGCCTGCCAAAATAAACCTAGCAGCAGAGAAATTAAATACATATTAACTGAGCTAAGGTTTATGGACTTGTCAAGGTTTGCCTGAATTCAGCCAGCCAGTTGCACAGGCGATGAGCGCCAAAGTGAGAGCTGGGTGGGCGGGCAGGGGGTTGACTGCAGAGAGAGTCGTTCTCCTCCGTGTCCGAGTTGTCCGCTCTGTACCAGTGTGCGTGGAGGGGCATGCAGGACTGGGAGACAGCGGTGGTCCCCACAGCCCGCTGGCCTCCTGCCCAAGGAAGCGGTGGGGTCAACGGGGGCGAGGCCGAAGAGGATGGCAGGGACGGGGCGTCTGGGGCAGGCAGGTTCCCTGCGGGATGCTCTGCAGGCCGTCTGTCCGATTCCCATCCCGTGTGCCGGTGTTGGCATAAAACTGCTCTGCAGCGTGGGGTGAGGTGTCCCTCTCCAGCACAGCTGTGCCTGCTCTTTGGGGTGGGAAGGTGATGCCAGGGGCACAGGGTGACTTTCTGTATTTCCCATTGTCCCAGTTCTTGGCTGCAGAGCTCCACCCTGGTGTTCTCCGTCACTTCACTCTCTGCTGACGTGGAGTGTTAGAAATGTCTGTGCTTTTTCCTGCCTCGGGACAGACGGCAGTGGTCAGCCGCCCTGACTCCCGGCTCTCCAGGGGTGCTGGGTGTAGCAGTGTTTGAGCTCAACACCGTGAGTTGGAGCAAGCTGTGTTGCAACACTATTGGGAACCCACCTTAGATTTCGGAGTTTGATTTTAAACATGAAGCGCATCACTCGTGCTGTTTTCAGCCATTAAGTCATAGTAAACCCAGTGCAGAGGAGCTAAGCAGATGTGCTGCAGGAGTACCCGTAACCAAAGCAGGCACTGTTCTGGTGGAGAAACTTCAATATTACACTGCTGGAACAGAGGCAGAGCCTGTCTCTGCATTAGCAGTGACCAAAGTTGGGTTATTTATTGCACGCAGATTTGAGGACCGTGGTTCAGTTCCTCACTATTTAAAAAAAAAACAAAACAAAACAAAAAAAAACCCTCAATCCTTTAAGGAAGAAAAATATCCTAACAACCCTATTGAAATCTTGCTGTAGAGACAGAAGCGGGAACACTGAATTCCCAGGAAAAAGTCCCCAAGATGTCCCCTGTGCAGCTGCGGTGGCGGAAGCTGTAGTACTGCAGACAGGTTTCAGGCATTTTACCAGCGTGCCAGTAGGCAGGACTGTGTTATAGTGGCTTAACGTATGGAGGATTTTTGCTTCTCCGCTTGTCAGTTCAATGCTTCCATAGGAAGAAAAATTTTCTCTTCCTCTCTCTACAAAATCTGCTTCTTTGCATATTAAAAAGGGCATATGGGAAGTAAGATGAAAACCACCAGACAAGTACTGCTCAGATACAAACAATATGTGACCATAATTATTAGGTTGTCTTATGCTAAAAATAACATTGCATGTGTACTTAATTCATTGTTAATTTGCACAGGCTTTTCTTCATTTGTTCCCGTCGCCAAATGTCATTTCTTGGCGGTGGTAGGGGAAAACTGACTTTTCCCTGTTGAAGTAATTGGGCTTCTGTGAGAAGAGTACAAAAGGGGAAAAATTGTGCTCCCTGCGAAAGCTGCATTTGCATGACCGTGGAGCGAATCACTGTGAGTCCCTGTACTTGCAGGGCTATGAAGTTGGAATTAAAAAATAGCAGGCTTTCTCCTCCCCGTTAATGGATCATTTCTTGATTTTATTTTAATTTTAATTTTATTGCTTAATTTTGACTTTATTTTTTATATTTTTATTTATTTTTAACTTTTATTTATTTTTTCTTTAATTTATTTCTTTTCTTTTTTCTTTCTCTTCTTTTTCCTTTTCTTCTTTTTCCTTCTCTTCCTTCTTTCTTTTCTCTTTTTTTTTCTTTCTCTCTAATCCGAAGAGCCCACCATAAAGAAGAGGCAGCACCCGCTGAAGCACCGCGCCCCGGCCCCCCACCTTTCCCGCCAGCATCCGCCCGCTCCCCTTCCCTGGCGGGGCGGGGGGTCTCCCTCAGTGCCCAGGCGGGGCGGGGCCTTCCCGACTTGGGAGGCGCTCATCGGCCGGGAGCCGCGGGGGGGCGGGGCCGGGAGCCGCGGGGGGGCGGGGCCGGG
>JANZLQ010000089.1:36832642-36863545 GCA_026212715.1 Elanus axillaris
CCGAACACAGCCCTCGTGAACATGCACTGCCAGCTGTGTCGCTCTCAGATCAGATGCATCTTGCAGCACAGGCTTCTCTCACCATCAGCTGGGCTGAGTCCTGCTTGCAGCCTCCAGAGATCCCCGGGGTAAAAGTAAACCAACAAGAGTAATTAATCGCACATTTCCAACACTTACAGTAACCTGGGGGGTTGTGGCTGCAGCAGTACCTTGTAACCGTGCCCTGCTACCTGACTAAAGGCAACCTTGCTGCTTTTAATTTAAAATATAAAAGTTTTTTTCTCTCTCTCAATAAACTTTGAATGTGCCACACAAAAGGTAAAACAAGCAGATAGTCTGGGCCTGAGTTTTCTCTTTTTGTTCAAGTAAGATGCAGTTACATGATGCAGTTGACTGTTCCGCATGAAGAACACAAATCTGCCCTGCTTGGTGTTTTCTTGAGGGTAGTGAGAAGCACCTGTGGGTGCTGGGCTCTCCCAGGAAGCTCAGCTCTCCTCTCTCTGTCATAGCTAAAGGGATGCTGAAACAATCTGGAGAGCAGGCAGGGCACCATAGTCTTTTTGGAAAGAAATGCTTTGGTCTCTCATTCCTCTTTTTCTAAATATCTATTTATGTAGTCCCCATGAGAAGTTCTCAAGTGTATTTTTCCATGACAGAGGTTTCCTGCAAATGGATTTATTTTTTTTTTAAGTGTCCTACCCAGAGTTAAGTCTTACCAAGAAAGAATAGTAGATGAGTCACGGTGGCTTTGAAACTTCTGCGGTTAGACCTGATCTCACTGACTTTTGGCAGCAATTATGGCAAATGAGCCATTTTGTTCACAGGGAGAAACAACCAACAAGATGGGAACTGCTGCCTGAGCCTGTTCAGAGATTTTTTTTTCTCTCCCAAAGCTATCGCTTTTTTTCTGCCAAACAGCTTTTTTGTACACATAGAAAACTGTCTGGAGATGCCTTTCTGAGCAGCACTGCTCCAGGATATCAAGGCAGTTGAGGGAAAAATAATATTTAATTTTTGGCTCATTGTGTGCTGCTGCCCATCTTTGTGCTGAGGTCTGGAGGGTTAAGCTTGTAAGTCGTAATCTTCATGCTCTGATTTCCTCTAGGAATGTGTGCAAAAATGCTGTACAGGAGTTTTTGCAAAACAGGAAAGAGCTGCAGGGTGTCTCTGGCTTGTCCAGTCACCCGCATTGCTTGTAAGGTGCTGGAGGTCTCATTACGTGGGTAAGGGAGAGGAATGAAGAGGCAGCTGAGGATCGGTTTGAGTTCAGACAACAGCATCATCTTTCACTGCCTGCCATCAGTGTGCTTCTGTGCTGGCTTGATGGAGGCATTTTTTTTCCCCCCTCTGGGAAAAAAAAAAATAATCCGAGGCATATATTTTGTTCTAAGGAAGCTGTCAGTATTGTCAATGTGTGTAAATGAGCTAGTTTGCATAAATTTGCAGGTGTTTAGTTGTATTTAAGCAAGAAACATAGGAGAGCTATTCTGTTTCTGCAAGCTACTTCTTGATAATGAGCATTTTTTTATTGAATTTGCCTGGTTTTGATCTTAGTTCAGCAGGCACCAGTCTGAAACCTCAGCCCTTGTTCCAGAGTTACTCGTGAAATCAGAACCGAACCTCTGTAATTAATTGCTCATCCTTAATTCTGATAATGAAACAAACAAACACTCTTTGGTATAGAAAAATTAATTTTCCAGTAAATCAAGTCCCCTGTGTCCCGAGTGCTGTTATGATACCATGGAGAGTCAGATGGAGATCCCACGGAGGGTCTCCTTGGGAGAGGCTGTTTTGCAAAGGCACCTGAAGCCCTCCGTGAAGTCCTGGGGACAATGTCACCTTTGTCCTCTGAGCTCGGCTCACAGCTGCTCCTACAATTACCTGTGGGACTTCCCCAAAAAACTGGGTTTTTTCTTGTAAACTAGAAGTTCTCAAATACTTGTTTTTGCCGGCCAGGGAGAAGGAAGGTGCAGTTCTTGGGAAGCCTTAATGTTATCCTAGATCCACAGATGAAGCTGTTTGTGAACCAGTAGGAGATTTCTGGGTGTGAAAGGGAGACCAAGGGCTGATGTTTGCCCATGTCGGTGCTTGCTGTTGGCCGTGGCTGAGGATAAGCAGCTGCTTTTGGAAATGCAAAACAGAAGGAGGCATGCGCCTGCCTGTCGTCTCCTCTGGCATGTATTGTTGCCGGCTCTTTGGGCATGATGCCTTATTGCACGATGAAGATGGGGTGCTGGGTGCCCCAGCTTGATGCTGGGAGCTGAGGTCATTGAGTGCTGTAGGTTTTGGGGGTAGACTAAAGAATGGAAGTTGGCTGACGATGGAGACATCAAATTCTTGTGGAGTTTATTAGCCAGAATGCATAAAATGTCTTTAAAAGCATTGCTCAAGAAAGGAAAAATCATTAGGGAGCTTCAGTTTGGAAAGGTGCTAGCTACATCCAGGTTTGCAGGCAGGGGTATGGGAGCATTTTGGGGTGAAGCGAGTGGCTGCCCCATGTCATGGGGCTTTGCAGCAGTGGCCCCAACGTGTCCCTGCGCTGGACAGGGACAGCAGGTGACAGTGCTCTTGAGGTGGTGCAGAGTCCCATTTGGGATGGGGAGACAGCTGGGTGCTGGCTGAGGAGCAGAGAGCTGCGACATCCCCTTGCTGGGATGACTAGAGGTACATGGTGTCCCCAGGATGCCGCAGCTCCTCCTGCTCCCATCATCCTGACGTCCATCGCGTGCTTTGGGTTTACCGAAGTACATCCCTGGCAGGCTGCGCGCGTAGTAAGCAAACAGCTTGGCAGAGGTTAACGTTCAGCGTGTGCAGTGGCACCAGGAACCATCAGCATGGGATGGCACCGAGCAAACACCTGCAGGGACCCGAGGGCTGCCTGGGTGGGTGGATGTGCAGCGGCCGTCGGTACTGCATGTGGGTCCCAGCTGCACACCCAGGGGCTTTCCTTAGGAGGGACAAAAGCAGCAGCAAAACTTAGGTGGTGGTCACCCTACAGTGGTTGTCCTTGAAACTGGTGGTGCCCCGGGGAAGTCGATGGGCCTGTGCCTTGGACCCTGCAGGCAGGGAAGGGAGCTGGACTTGGCTGCTGGCTCCAAGTCCTGCACTGTGGTGCTACCTTCCTGCTCCATTGTGGTCTTCTGTACATGCCAAGTGTATTTTTTTTCCAATGCAGATTATTTGAGGGATTCCATTAAAACAAGCAAACAAAAAAAAAATCAAGACAATGGAAACGGCATTTTATTAAAAGCAAAAAACTGTCAGTAAAAATACATGGTCTCAATCTGCTAGTCCTTGTTGTGAAATTTCTCATTTCTTTGAGCCAGTCACATAAAGAGTCAACAAAAAGTTAGCACCTTCATGTGCTTTCACATGTGGGTTTTAACAGCAGGAGGAGAAAAGAAAAAGTCATGTTCCCACTTAATGGAAACTTGGCAATAAGCAGCAGGTTGCAGCTGGAGCAGGGACGGTGACCTCCTGACACATACCTGCGCTCTCTGCTTTGATATAGAGCAGCTGCTGGTGGGAGCGAGCACTTGTGCAGGGAGCAGGGCTGGGGAGCGATGACATCAGCCACGTAGACATCTATGCATTTAGATCATGAAAACATGTCCTGTGTTTATATGACATATTCAACTATATATAAGAGTGGCAGCAATGCTTGCCATCCCACGAGCACTGCAGTGGTCCTTGTCAGCTCTCATCATTGTGGAGATGGTTACTTCAAGAGTACTCTGGATTCTGCTATCGCCTTGGCAAGCTCCTTGCTTTTAGGATTTTATATAAAGCTTTAATGGTCTCTGCCTCATTGTTAAGGAATTTTCAGTCGTGGGTTTCTCTAGGTTTTCTTTATTAACAACTCGGAGTTGGGCCACCACCACAGTGAATGGCAACCTTCCAAAAATTTCTCAGTCTTATATACCTTTATAACATCCCTTATCCCAGTCCAAAAGTCTTTGTAATTTTCCAGTTCCTATGTCGTTTTTGTTCATCACCTTATCTCATCAGTTCTCGTGTCTTGGTTCCTCTGAAGTTAGCAATTGTAGGTAGAAGGTCTTGGTCACCTCAGTCACTTATCTTCTTACATGTCAAAGATCACCTCTGAATTTCTGAAAATCACTCGAGCTATTTTATTAATTTATCTTACCCTAAAGTTAATCACTTACTCCCATGCCTTAGGTCTAAGATGTATGATCCTTCTTCTGTTGATTTAGCTTAACTGGGTTTTAAGCCAGCCATGGTGAGGGGTACACATAGGACAAATAAACAACATATACAGTTTTATAAGCACCTGCAATCTATTAGTCACATCTAAAACAATCTCTAATCATTAATTATACATCTAATATGAATAGTCCTAATGAGGCTTAAGGCCTAGTTCCCTTTTCAATAGTCCTAAAACAATGAGGCTTAAGGCCTAGTGCCCTTTTCACTCATGCCAAGCTCTGCGTGTCTGTCAGCGCTCTGAAGTGCTGCATCCTTTGACCTTCCCACTGTTTGTGCTCTTCCAAGTAGGTTATTTTTTCCAGCCCCTCTTTTCCCTCAGCCCAGGACTCCCTTGGCCGCTCCCTGTTGCACCTCTGTTGCGGGGTTTGGGGATGCTGAGGTGATGCCGATATCCGAGGTGCTGTCACCCGGTTCCCTTTGCGCATCAGCGGCTGCAGTGCTAGCGGGTCTCTGGGGTAGAAAACTGGGTGTCGGAGGCTCCGGGCATCCCTTGTCCTGGCTTTTGAGGGTGCTAAGTGCAGTGCTGCTGGATTAGGGGTGCGGAGCGTGTGCCGTGGCCGCATCCGAGGGGAGGGTTTGGGGTGATGCCGGGCTTCAGCATGGAGGATGCACGGCACAAGGTGCCGGTGCTGTACTTAAACACTCTTGTCCATGCCCAGGGAATCCAAAACATGGCGATGAATGAGTATGTGAAGTGTTGGCATTAATCACTGATAAATACCTAATGATCGGCTTCCCCTGGGGAGCGGAGGCTGTGCTCAGGGTGCGCTGCCGGGCTGGGGGGAAGAGGAGCCAGAGCAGCCAGCATGTCGGTGTGAGATCAGCAGCCGCTACTCATCCGTGGGTGTTTATGTTTTCTTTTTGCTGTTTTGTAAAGCAAATAAAATGAGTCCTTGGGAAGCGCCTGACGCTTAGGCTGGTCCTGGGTGTGGGGAGAAATGCAGCTTGGAGGGGTTTTCTGACTACGGCGGTGGGTTAGTCACCGCGTAATGATGACCCGTGCCTTACCTCATCGTTTCCCTTGACTTGCCTGGTTTTTCTGTTGTATTTTCTCTAGCAGGAACACTGGGGGACAGATGTTGCAGAACCCAGGGCAGGGGCAGAAGGGGCTCTGCCCTGGTACAGAGAATGCAGTAGGGACTTCCATAGATTTACCTGTTATTTCTAGGTAATCCCAGTCTTGAAGCATCTCGTCCCTTGTTGCAAACTAGCCGTGTGAATTCCTGTGACTTAGCATTTCCTCTGAGCAGGCTTGTGGCTTGGCAGTAAGCCTCATGTGGAGAGGACTATGGAAATCAATAAAGCAGGACCAGGGAACTGTGCTGCGGTTGTTGAAGTGGGAAGTGCTCATTAGCTCCTGCTTTTAGAGGTATTACTATTAAATGTAGGAACTTGGTGAGAATAATTGTTTTGGAAACAGTGTTTTAAAATATTTTGGTTTTATCAAGATTGGGACAAAGATAAGACATTTAGGTCAGGATGATGTCTGAACATGATGTTTATTGTTGATTTGGATTCGTACTTCAGTTCTTTTCCAGCTCCAGATATTTCCAGGGTGAGAGCAATGCTTTGGTTCTTATTCAAGGGTTGTTTTGTGTGTTTTAAAAAAAGCCCTAATCTTCTTGTGCTGTCCCTGTAGTATGAGCACCCAGAAGGGCAGATTTTCAGGACACGTCTCCACATGCCATGCTGGCCGCTTGCTCATCTGGTTAAATGACTTCTGTGTACTGAACTTAGGAGCAGGGTAAAGTCATTGCTGAGCATTTTTGAAGCCCACTGGCTTTTAATTTCATACTTAGGGAATGTAATATGCTACCCACGAGAGGCCTTGGATTCTGATTAAGTGGTGGGAGAGGGTATACTGAAAACCAAAATCCGTGTGTGGTTTTTTTGGCTATGTATGGATATGTGGTTTTCTGGGGCTGGAAAAGCAGGACCCTCTTTGCAGGTGCTGGCAAGGACCCCAAGCCAGGGGGACATTTCCTGGCTGCTCTGTGGAGATCTGACACTTCCCAGGGACTGTGGAAGGAAGGTGTGCCAGGGCATAAATCTGGGGGTGGTGACAAGCCAGGCTTCTCCTGGGGGATGCAGGTAACTCCTCAAAAAGGACTCTTGTCTGCCGACGGTATTTCTCCATGAAGGAGTGGTCCAAAGCTAACTTTAGGTTTAAAATGTGATGAACTAGGAAATATTTACGTGGAAAAGATTCATTGCCACCAGGCAGGGCAAATAGCTGTTGAGGGCATCGTGCATAGGATTTCCTTGGCATCTTGTCTGGGCTCCCAGTGCCTGTATGGCACCCAGGCTGCTGGCAGCAGCAGGAGGAGAGAGAAAGCTCATGGCGCAAGTCATTTGGGTGTTGCTTTGTTTTTTTGTTTGTTTTTTTTTTTTTCTTTTTAATACTGTCATCTCATTGCCCTGTTTTAGCCTGAGCCACCAGGGAGGCTCGCGTGGTCCCATCACCGGCGCTGCCGGTGGGACAAAAACCAAGGATGGGAACAGATGTTGCTTATCACAGCCCTTGCCAAAAGGTCACTGTACTGGGAGAGATGTCATGAGAACTGGAATAAGGGTAATTTTCAGGGATTAGAGCGTTTCTCACTGTGGGGATGGGAGTTGATGTACAGCATCAAACTGCAGGAGGCATAGCAGGGAAATGCCTGTTTTTACTGGATGCATTTTCTCTTCCCTCTTCCTGTCTTTCCCAAATGAAGGCTTTCTCGATTTCATAGCTCTGCGTGGTGCTCCTCAGCATCGTAATCTCATTAAGGAGCAGCAATTGCCTGAGCTTGTTGCAGATCTGCCATGACACATGTAAGAGAATAAATTTAGGCTGACCAAATTTTAGGTAGTCTGTGCTATTACCAGCTGCATACATTTTCACATTAGGACTTGGATGTCTTCAAAACACAAGACTGTTCATGAATATTTACCAAAATACGCATTTTCTGCCTTCCAGTTTCCATGCCTTTAAAGCTGTGCTTTTGTTGACCTATGCAACTAGTAGAAAAACTGTTTCTTAAGCGAAGGCTGGGATTGTCATGTGATCCCCTAAGTAATAACTTGTGTTTAAAGCGTAACCAAAATGACAAATAACAAAAATAGATATTGGGTTTGCAAAGTTGCAGGGTTGAGCTAGGGAGTTGCAATACATTCACAAGGGCTCAGGGATTAATATAGTTAATTTTGATTTTTATAGTTGTTTTTCCTGTAGTTGAAACCTTGATTCTTGTTGCAGTCCCTATTTCCAATGCATGTATTTTACAGGTTCAAGAGGTTTGGGGCCCAAGTGCTGTGGGGACAGCCTGGCAAAGGGAGGCAGAGAGCTTAAGTTGTGTTTGGAAGAGGAAATAATTAATCTGAAAAGTGGGCTGGCCAAAGGCAGTGTCAGCAGTGCTTGTCGGGGTTTTAATATGATTTCTTCCTGTCTTTCAATTTTTTACCGTATCCCTTTTTTTTCCTTGTTTGTTTATTCTTTCCAACGTTTTCCTTTACCGCTGACTTTTTTTTTCAGTGTTTTTTCTTCCTTGCTGCTTTTGCCCGGGCAGACGGAGCCAGATAAAGCCAGAGCAGTGCCTTCCCTCTGTTAATATGTGGCAGGTTTGGGTGCTGGGGGTCTCTGGAGGGAGCTGGGGTGGCTGTTCCTTCTCCCCTGCCCTGGGAAGGTCAGTAAGAGCAGCCTGTCCTTACAGACCTCCAGCCCTGGGGACTCGTCTTCAGGCAGTCCCATGCCTTTGCCATCAGATGGGGGTTTTCTCCCTAGTCTTTGCTTTAAACCTGCAATTCAGAGCAATTATCTCTTGTCCATCCTGTTCACGGCAGTCTTCTACAGGTTTTGCAGACTGCTGTTGTGTTTCCTCCAAGTTTCTTCTTTCTCTCAGTCCAGGCGCTGTGTTCTCACGGGTCAAGTGCTTTAGATCTGACTCTTCCTGTCTTCTGTGCCGTATCTTCCTTTTTGGCTTGCAGGCAGTAGCCCTGTTTGTGCATTTTGGCATGGTTTGTGCCTTTGTTCGGATTGCCGGTTCTTGACCCACTGAACCCCCACTCTATTGTTTTTCCTTTTTTTTTTTTCCCCTTTAACCAGCTGCTGCCTAAATGCTATCCTGGATGGCAACAGCCAAATACTGAAATGTAGCACTTGTTTCTAATAAATGTCATCCTATTATTTCTACCCTCCTGCAATTTGCTGGTATCATTTGTGTTCTCTCTGTCCTTCATGTAATTGCAGCCTCCAAAGCTGACATTATCAGGAATTTTTATAAGCCCATTCTCTAGTCCATCATTAGTGCGAGCAGCGAGTGGCACTGGATAGACAAGGCCTTCTTGATGCAGCCCTTCTATTTTGCTGCTGAATCACAGATAACCGCATTTGGCATCTGTTTGCACCCAGCCTTGCACCCACCCTGTGGCAGATTAACCCAGGCGCATTCCTCAGCTTGCCTATGGGAATGCAGACAGTGTCTGCATGGAAACTCTGGCCAAGAGGTTAAATAGCTCTTACCCAGCAGGGCCGTATAAAGCAATTTGTAGAAGCTTTCAGAGGGACATGGGATGACCTGTCTCTCCAGCTGGTCCCCGTGCTGCCCGCCCTGCCTGGGGCTGGGTTTGCCCCGTGCCCTCCGGCTCTGTGGCAGCCAGTTTTGCCAACAGAGCTCAGCCACTGCCCAGCTTTGTGGGGCTTCTGGCAGGGCCATAGGCAAGTCAAATCTTCCCTCTCGAGCCCATAATCTGGCTCTAATCTCAACGGGGTTAAGCTTGCTGCTGGGACTGACTCAGGTCCTTGTCTGGACTGTGCTTTATACCAGGACTTGTCTGTGCCAGCTGTGAAAACAGCTTTAGCTTTAAAAAAAAAATGGAAAAAAAAATCCTGAGTTATGCAGCTCTGCTGTGGTCCTTAGCAAATAATTGTTGCATACACTGGTTAATTGTTTATCCATTAACTGACTGCATCAATTAGTCTGACAAGAGGAGCCCAGCTGTACCTGGCACAGGGAGGAGGAGGGAGGATGCACATGCTTTCCATGTTGGCTCCTGTCCGCCTGCTCTTCCTCCAGCCCTGTTGATGTGGTATTTGTCTGCTGGTTTCCTTCAAGTGTAACTGCTGGCGTGGCATGTACAAAGTGGTTTTGGGCTTGTGTTCTCTTTAACCCTGGAAAACCTCTTTTTTTGGAAAGTGCGTTAAGTTTCCATGAAGCAGGAGCATATCTTCAGACTGGAGCCAAAAAAACCAAACTGTGTTTGTTTCTAAACGTGCATACAGACAGAAGAAATACAAAGCAAGATGGTGCTTTATTTCCAGCTAGAGATGGCCAAAAAAGTTCTTTGCATGAAGTGCCAAGTGGGAAATAAAATAGGATTTCATTGTACGTGTCGGTGCAGAGCGGGGAAGCTCTGGGGCAGCTCTGGGTTCCCCCCTAGGACCCCCCAGGGTTATTTGGAAAGACGAGCGGTGTGGCCTTCCTCCTGGGAATGCTATTTGTGTATGCTTGCTTTCTAGGGAGAAAAATTAAACATCCGAAGCCAGTCTATATCTGTAGGAATGACTTAACTGCTAGAAGAAAATAAAAATGTACCTTATGCTTTCTGAGTAATTCAAGTCGCCCGCAGTATGTTGTTAGCAATAGGTAAAGAGTAAAGCTTCTGACAGTGAGAACTGGTTTTCCATCGAGCCGCGGTGAGGGAGGTGCAGGGCAGAGCTAATGCCAAATTCCCGCTGCAGGGAGGCCGTGCAAACTGGTAAAGCAGTGGGTAACATCAGTGGCTTGGTTGTTCCACGTTTCAGTGTATCTTCATCTGCGAGGATTAATGAAAATTCCTTTTTTGCCCTCCCTGGCCAGAAGGGGAATGAGGTAGTTGGGAGTATACATGTGTGGGTTTGTGTTTGAATTGTTCAGGCGGATGGCTTGAAGTGACATGCCAGCCTGGGCTGTGGTGGCATTCCCAGCCACTGGTGGAAAGTGGCAGAGCCACCAAGAGCCTCAGAGCCCTCGGTCCCGAGATGAAGCTGTTGATTCTGCATTTACTTTCGTAT
Organism: Elanus axillaris; assembly: GCA_026212715.1. NCBI lineage: Eukaryota > Metazoa > Chordata > Aves > Accipitriformes > Accipitridae > Elanus > Elanus axillaris. The sequence continues at coordinate 36,842,901 of JANZLQ010000089.1, forward strand.
AAGAGAAGAGATTGACCCAGTTTTTCTTGATTCAAGTCTGTGTGCAAATGGATTTTTTTTTTCTGAAGGCAGCTGATTTTAACATGTTTTGGGGCTTATACCAGCCTTATGTAGTAATAAAATTATGTACTCGTTTCAAGAGGAAACGATAACAAAGAGTGTTCTTTCAAAGGCAGCTAAACACATGAGGTATTAAAATGTTAAATTATTTCCAAATTACGGCATATCCACTTCTTTCTATGGAGCTCACTCAAGAATAATTGCACACTGTACTTTGCAGATTAACATCAGAAATGTCACTTTTTTTTTTTTTTTAAAAATCATTCTTTCACACAATGTAAGAGCTTCCACAAGTATAAATGGGCATCCTTGTATTGGCTTCTGTAAAATGTTGCCCGTTTGTCCCATCCATATTTTTTCAGCATAGCTGTCGAGCTGTGACATTTATTGCAGAGCAGAACAAAGATCGAAGTGACTTTTGATCACGGAGATGCCCAGGAGCTGTTGCTTGGCTGTGCGCAGCGACCAGCAGCTGGGTCTGCAGCCCCATGGTGAGTTGCAGAGTCTGGAGGAGGAGGAGGAAGAAGCAGCTTTGCAAGGACTCACAAGCACTGAAAGCTTGTGCCAGTGCTAGTGGACGTGCCTCACATCTTCTTGTTTGTTTTTTTTTCCTGATTTTATTTTCTTTTCTTCTTCCTTCCTCATTTTTGTCCTGACTCAGGCTCCTGTCATGACTGGATGGGGATGAAGGTGGGAAGTGCTGTAGTCATCAGTGCCCAACCCTCTCTAGGGACCACTGCCCGACTGCCCTGGGCAGGTGACAGCCTTCCTCCTGCCCGCTCTCCCATTGCGAAGGGGCAGTGGGCTGCTCCCCTGCAGCCACCTGGGCTGTATAAGGGGTTCGAGCTCCCTGGGGGGCTGTTGGAGGGGGGAGGCACAAGGAAGAGCTGCAGCGTTCACCCGTGTTGCTCCCAGGCTTTCTGCAGGCATTGGGGTGCCCCTGACCCCGGCTCTGCTCCCCAGGCAGGAGCCCCTGCGGCTGTGACTTTTGAGCCTGCTGAAAGGATGGAGCCGTGGGAGAGGAGGAGACACACGGATACCACAGGCAATTGTATAAGGTGCATAAAAATAGAGGAAATCTTAACAATGCCAGGAGTTTATATCGCTAGTTCGATCAAAGGAAGAACACTTAACAAAAACGCCTACTGATTTTCTGAGTGAGCTTTTCCTCCGTGCAGCCTAACCTGGGACACGCAGCACCATCTGAATTAAGTCTGGGATTTGGCCAGGCGTTAATACGGTTTGTGCTTTTTCTGGTGTATCGTCATTATTACAGAGCTAGCTGAGACGATCAGGCGAGTTGATGCAGAAGCTTCCTTGCTTTCCCTTTGAAATCAATATGTGAAGGTACTTTTAAGCCAAAACCAACCCCTTGCAGGTTTTTGTAGCTGGAAAGTGAAATATTGTGCATTTTTCCATTTTCAAGTACAACTGGAGTGTATGAGTCCTGTGGTTGCTGGCATTGGGAGAAATTTTCTCTTGTAGCCTGAAGCTATCTGTGCTTTTTCAGTGCTCTGGGCAGTGGTTTCCTGTAGCTGCGGGGCTGGGCATTTTGCATCACATGTGGGATGGGAATAGTTGGGATGAATATGGGTAAGGGGCTGGAGGGAAGGCAGGGCCACATACTGCCAGGGGTTTCCCTCTGCCCTGCTGTGCTCAGGTGTTGCAGAGGGGATGATGACAGTCCCGCTCCCTCCTCTCCTCCCCAGCGCCCCGTGGCTCTGGTGTGCAGGTCCCTGAAATGTCACTGAGAGCCGACAGCCATGCAGCTACGTTGACGCTGAGGAAGATCGCTGCAGACATGAGCAACATCATTGAGAGCCTGGACACCAGGGAGCTCCACTTCGATGGGGAGGAGGTCGACTCAGAGGTGCTAAATGACCCAAAAGGCACCGGTGAGTTGACACCCGTACGTTCTCACCCTGTGTCCTGCCTAGATTTAATAACCGATAATCTGTTGACAGATAGGGTACAGTCTCAGTGGTTTTACCAAGCCTAGCCACTGACCCTGGTTTAGGACCAGGAGGCATTACTCTTAGCACTTGAGGTCTTCAAGTCCCTTGTGTAAAAGATTGTCTTTAAGCTCTCTTAAATAAAACCTGGTATATTTTAGTGGAATTGATGCTGCTGTGTAAATACTCCCATAGTAAAGTACTGCGGCTATCTGCTGGCTTTCATGCCCTCATTGATCGTTACAAGGCCGTTGAACTAACAGGGTTTGTGGTCCTTCCAGCGTGCATTCCCTTCTCTGCCATCTATCACACCCATGGGTTCAAAGAGCCGGGCACGCAGACGTACCTCACGGGATGTCCTGTTCGAGTGCGTGTGTTGGAAGTTGAACGCTTTACTTCCACAAAGAAGGTCAGAACTTCCAGAAATTTCATTTGATTTCCATAGAACTGTATAAAAATGCTGTTTGTGGCTAATTTTGGGCGCGCTTGTTCATGGGCTGAGGAAGCAGGAATGCCTGAGTCTCAGAAAATGCTTAAGAGAGAAGGTTACCTGGCTGTTTATAAAACCTAACAAAGCAGAACAAGAAATTGTGAGACACAGTGATCCTTAAGTAAAATTGAATGAGGGCTCTTTAGATGAGCAGCTGCAGGAAAATGACTTATTTCAAAGCTGCATCCCTTGTAGTGGTGGTCTTCTCTGCAGGTACCAAGCCCCAACGTTTACACCATCGAGCTGACCCATGAAGAGTTCACCTGGCAGGTGAAAAGGAAGTTCAAGCACTTCCAGGAGTTGCACAGGGAGCTGCTGAGGTACAAAGCCTTCGTGCGCATCCCTATCCCTACCAGGAGGTGAGTGTGCAGCCTTGTGGATGCGATGGGCTTTGGGAAGATGTGATCTTCTCTTCTCTTTTAAGGGCATATCAGTTTGGCTTCACTGATCCCATTTAATTCTCTGGAAGGAGGAGAGGGCAGAAGAATTTAGTCTCTACAAATATTTAGCAGCTATAATAAAAATAGTTAATCTATATGTGTTCAGCAACTATAATCTAAGTGGTGCAAGCATCTCTGCTGATGCAGAAAGCACATTGGGTCCCAGGACATCAACTTTGGAGCTGAATTTGCCTTGAATCTGGGGAAGGGTTATGCTAATGCTAATGTAAATTGTTGGTGCGCTGTGGCTTTTTGCCAGCATGGGCTGGATGTGGGAAGTACGGGGGTCCCTGGCATGGGTGTTCAGCCCTGCCCTGGCTGGCCTTGGTGCTCAGGGTGGCTGGATGCCTAAGGGGAAAGAGAAATGGGAAGAGGCAAGAGCCTCCTGATGTGGAGAAATGTGGGGAGGTGATATTAGGAGAGGTGAAATTATAAGAGGTTAAGGGCTGGGGGAACATAATGCCCTAAAACCAGGTTTTAGGCTCCCTGCCCTTATAAGGGCAAAAGGGGACCCTCAGAAATCAAACTCTGATATTTCTGTGTTGTATGTTTGTTTGTGAGCCAGTTGCAGCATACTGGCTTCTTAAATGAATCCATGCTTGCTTTTTTTTTTGCTTTTCTGCCCACCCATCTCAGTTTTTAAGAGCTTGGATAGGAAAAATAAAAGCATTGCTGAAGAAGGGTTAGTCTTGACATCGGGGTTTGTTTTTCCTTCCAGTCACACGGTGAGAAGACAGTCCATCAAAAGGGGAGAACCAAGGCAAATGCCGAGTCTGCCTCACACCGCGGAGAGCACGGTGCGGGAAGAGCACTTCTCCAGCCGGAGGGTAAGTGCCCAGCCTGGTGTGCGGGGTCCGGAGAGATGCTCTGGGGTGGGCTTCTGAGCTGCAAAGATGCCAGGCAGGTTGCTTGCAAAGCCACATGCTAACAAGGCCCTTGTTTTATTACCATTAAAGTCTTTTGCTTGACAAACTTAGGCTTTGAGAAGTCCAGCTTTAATGCCAAATTCCCCTCCGTGCAAAGAGGAGGATGCTGCTCCCAGGATTCACACAGCAAAGTTTTCCTCTGCAGCTGAGGAAAACCACAGTGCCAAGAGTGCTGTTTCCCTCCTCCCACCTGCTCCAATTTAAAGATAGAAGAGCCAGTTCACAGAGTCAAGTTGCGTGATGGAGGCAGTCCTGTGGCCATCAAAATCTGAGAGATTTCAGTTCTGTCCCCCTCTGAAAGAGGAGATGACAGTCAGGCTCTTGATGCTGCAGTGGGTAATTTTAGCTGAGGCACATGTGTTCTGTGTAACTTCATCAGATGTTAACAGATGGGTCCCTCTATGAAGAGGGTGGATGTCTTCCTACCTCTTCATTGCAGCTTTGCTGTTTGCAAAAAAAAAATAGTGTCTGTAAAAACGCATGTTTGTTCACCCTGTGCTTCATCGTCCTCTTTCTGCTGTTTGCTCCTTCCCTGAGCTTTCTGCTGCTGAAGCCTTAAGTCCCAAAAGGTTGTGTCTCGTGGCTGTGCAGTGCAGATAACCTTCCCTGCTGTGCATGGCTTTGCTGCTGCGTGGAAGTTTCAGGAGAGAGTTGTTAGTTTAAAAGAGGAAGAAAAATGTTTTCTAGCTCCCTTCCCCCCCACCGTCTTGGTTTCTCTCTGGGAACCCAACGGCTTTCACCATGGGGATGTATATTCCTGCTGCCCAGCTGCCCCTGATGCTGATGCTGAGAAGGATGAAGGTTCCGATGGCATTTGTTTCATCTCGGTTTTATGTCCTGTAGAACTCTGCCCAGCTTCCCATGCCCAAACAGCTTAATCTCTTCTTTGCCCAGTTACCATGAGGATGGGAAGAGATTCTCCCTCCCGTAACGGTTTCTTCTCCCACCCCCTCCTGGCTGGGGAGGACAGGCTCTCTAAAGACCGGTGGTCTGGCCACTGCCCTCTCCATGGTTTTGAGACAGGGCAGCATGGTCACCGTGCTCCTCGCCCCGTGAACCTGGTGTTTTGGTTAAACAGGCTCTCTCAGTTGCGGCTGAGGCTGTGTTTTCTGACAAAGCTAATTCGTGTGGGTCAGAAACAGCAGGGACTGATTTTGTATTTAAAATTGTTCTGAAACTTGGGCTTAGTCAAGAAAGTTGACCTCTAAAGTGACAGTGCCAAGGAACAGGTCTGTTGGTGGAAGGTACAAACACAGATCTGTGAACAGTAAACAACCTGTGATTGGACTGTTTATGCTGCTGAGCTATAATCTTTTGTGAGCACATAATAATGTATTTATTTATCCATTCAAGCCAAAAAGTGTGTCTGATTTCTTGATAGCTTCCTAATGCCAGACAATTGGGTTGTGGGTTTTTTTCTTGAAAATTCCTGCATCTTATTTAAAGTTTCAATGTTTTAATTGTAGAAACAGCTGGAAGACTACTTGACAAAGATCCTAAAAATGCCGATGTACAGGAACTATCATGGAACAGTAAGTAGAAATTAGTTAGCTTAAGTGCCTAAAGAATATTCGCTTTATAAGTGTTGAATTCATTGGAAGAAGACATGCAGCTTATATAAGAAACATTTTACAGCTGTTTTGCAAGCATTTTGGCTTAGCTGATTTCTCCAGCATGGATGTAATATGATTAAAACCAAAGGAAGAGAGTGAATGGCTCAGTCTTGGAGGCCACTGTTGTAACACAGTGATAACCTTCACAAGGTAGTCCAGTCCAGAAAGCTGACTGTACATGTATGATGTAGTGGGTTTCTGTTTAATTCTGGGGAGCGTTTAAGATGTTAAGCTGAAGATTTAAATACTTAAACAACTGGAGTCCAAACCATATTTGTAATCGCTCCTTCAGTCTGGGCTTTGTGTGTGATTCTGGGTGCAGATTGGTCTCAGGTTCCTATTCTGTGCAGTTTCACTGGACATTGGTGACATTGAGCTTGTATGAGGGATACCCATTCACCTCTGTGGGGATTTTGTCACTTCTGAAGGGAGATGGTGATTGACTTATTTCCCCCAGTCGACAGTCTTTTCTGAAATGAGGAGAGATGTCAAATCCAACGTCAGGCCTATTTTAAGCAGAAATATTTCCTTTGAAAGCCATCCTCGGATGTTTCTTCCATAGCCCTCACCTGTCAGCCACAGCTGTAACATCTCCCTGGGATGGTAGTTTATTTCCCCTTTTCTTGGCTGCATAATGACTGTGTTTCTCCATCTTTTGTATTATCAGCAAAACCTGATGCATGCATTGAGTAGCTGCAGAGCTTAGTGACATTTCTGAGCAAGGGGTGATAACTGGAAACATTTGGTTTCCAAACAAACCAGAAATGTAGTCTGAACTTAGCGTAGCAGCTAGTTCTTCTCTTTGACTTTTTTTTGTTGTTTGGTAAGTATTCTGCTCTTTTGCAGCATTTCAGTTGTGTAGGGATGATATTGAGTAGTTCATAGCTGGATGTCGCGCCCAAAAGCTGTGTGCTGTTATTGCAGAGCTCAGTGTGTTGAGCACTGTTTGTTATATGGGGCAAAGTGCTTGTCCAGTGTTGGCCATCGTGCTTTGGGTTGGCCATCATGCTTTGGGTTGCAAGAAATCTTCAGACTCAGGCTGAGGGAGCTGTGTTCCTTGCAGAGTTCTTTTTTGGGGACAGGCTGTGGAGCTTAAGTCCAATGCAGTCAAGAGCTGTGTTAGTCTGCATGTGGAAAATAGTCATCTTTTGTTCTAAAGGCAAGATTGGGATAACTTGGCAATTTTGATCAGCAGCATATGCAAAGTGGGGAAGAGTTATTTGACAGTGTGGATCCGTCTTGTCACTCTTAGGCATTGTTTTTTTCAAACATTTTGGAGAATTTCTGCTCATATAAGAAGGTGAGTGATCTTCTAACCGGGCTGTGGTTCAAGGCCGGCTGCTGCAGTCGGGGCCAGGCGAGGAGATGAGCAGTCCTGCCTTGCCTGGGCAGCTGTGGGGTGCTCCCCTCCTCCTGTGCTGAATCGCCCTTCTGTCCCCAGCCTCCAGAGACAGATGTCACTTTGCACATAAATTCTCAGTTTATTGTTGGCTGTCGATGGGTTTGGCCGCAGCAAAGCGTTCAATGAGGACTTTGCTGCTAATGGCGGCAGCGCCGCTAAGTGCAGTGAGTACTGCAGGCGATGCTGGAAGAAAGCACAGGGAGAAAAATGTTTTCTTTAAAAAAACCACCAAAACAACCCCCAGCATTCTCAGACTAGAGACTAAAGTGAAGGTTTCTGGAGTCTACCTTGGAATGGTATTTGTCCTCCTTAGGGAAAAAAAAAAGAGGGCTTTGCTCTTTCTGTGGTTGAGAAGTCTTTTGCCTGGACGCTGACAAATGCTGCAGCTGTCTTCATCTTGGAGCACATTTCGACTCCTGTGTGTTCCTCATCAAATCCATTCACCAAGGTGTTTTTTAAAATCCTAAATTCTTTGCAAAGTCAGACATGGAGTTGCAATGACAAGCTGTGACCTGCCTGATGTGTAACCCTTGGTCGTTGTGAAGAGCCTGCCTGGGTCAATCGCATCTCCTCGGACATGTTTCTACATCTGACCTGCACAATTTAATTAATTATTTTTTTTTTTTACTTCTTTTATTTTGCATTTGCGGCAAATTATTTGTCAGTGAGAGGATCGCCAGTTTATATGCTGTCTTGAGGACGTGCCATGCGCTCGGCAGGTTGAGCCTGCAAGTCGAGCTTGTAGCAGTTTTGCAGACCTGAAGTCGCTGGTGGGTTGAGGATCAGGTCCGCAGGGACCACATTCCATTGTAGAGGTTGAGCATCCTCTGGCCTTTCTAGGTGACACTCCTGCAGGCTGTGGAAACAGAACCTACTGAAGCATCATCATTTAGAGATGTACCAAGTGTCCCTTGCTTTGGGTATCTCTGACTGATAAAATTTACAGCCTTCTCACATTTCCCTTAATTTCTCAGCATTCTTGTAACAGAGTATTTTGTGCGGAGTTCACAAATAGATTGGTAGATGCATCGTATTTTGTGATCAGACCCAAGCATAGCCTTTCGTTTTTGTTTTTTATTTGTTTTTTTTTCTTTTGAGTGTGTGACTTATGATTTTGTTATGTTATATTTTTTTCCTTTTGGCTATCTGACTCATGATTAAATTTCATGTCTTCTAGTCCTTTCCAAAACCTTTTTATAGTACTTCTGGGCTGAAATGTTTCAAGACAGTTACCATTAAAATAAATGTTGTGGGAATCTGAGTGTGTTAATTGTCCACACTTTTTTCTGGGAGATGGAAATTAGGGAAATATAGCCCCAGAACATTAGGAAAGGTGGCCCATAGGCTTGATTGTATTCCATATAAAAAATGTATTAATTGGACCTTTGCATCACTTTTTTTGCATAAGCTGCAATATTTGAAAGGTGCCTAAGCAAAATAAAAAATAGGGTTTGGTTGAACCAGAGTGTGTGTGTCTGTAACACTTTGCATGAGCTTTATAGCGAGTGTAAAAACCTCATCTTAAGTGGAAGCAGTACAATGTAAGAACTACTCAGATATGCAGGAGTGACTGCTGGTTTTGCCTCTGATATGGCATTTGGATGTGCAGACCATTGCAAAGGTCTCCGCCCAACCCTTCAGTATTTTTACTTATTGCACTTGAACTTCAGCACATTTAATATTTTTTTAATTTGGGTTTAGTATAAGCCAATTTTTTGTGTAAGAAATAGTTGGCATCTTTTGCTGAACAATATTATTCTGAAGAGTGGTATAATTCCATTTTTTATTGCTAGCCACAGCTGCTAATGAACTCTTCATGGTTTTTTTTTAACCCATTAAATTAAAAACAAGAGTCAAAATGAAAACACAGTGTGGTGCTGCTGAATTTTTTTGTGAAATGCAGATGCTCTATGAAATTTTCACTTACATAAATCATGTGTGCTCAACATTTCTGGCAAAACGGGATGGTTTAAAACCATGGCTCATGCACCTTACAGCTGGTTCTCCACCTTTCATAGCTTGTCTTTCTGCAGCTGATCACTCCCATCTGTTTTGGTTTGGGTTTTTTTTTTTCTTTTTATTGCTACAACAATGTCATTGAAACTACATTCTCTAGGCCTGTATCTCATACTGAAAATATTCTGCTGTGGATTGCTCTGAAACCAGAGCGGGATGCTGGCTCCCCAGGGAGGCAGCTGGGCAGCGCAGGAATTCAGATGTGAAGGAGATGAAAGTGCCTCACTGCTCTGTGTTCCCCTCTCGGTTTTTCTGTGAATGACGAGCACCTCGGATGAAAGGCACAGTAACAGTAAAAATAGCTAATGCAGCAATAAGGATAATAATAAATCATTCGATCAGATATTTTCCACTGCACTGAGGAATTTTCCTTCTAACTGGTGGAATTTATTTTTGGTTTTTTTTACAAACCAATGCTCCTAATTGGCACTGCTTGAGCAACGTGTTGGATGGGCTCCTGTCACCGTTGTTGCCATTTCAAAGACTCCTTGGCTGAAGAGCGGATTGCTGCGCTGCCAGACAATCTTTCTTTCATTTTTATGTAGCAATAGTTCTGTTTCTGCAAGTAATTTTTCCTCCTGGTTTTTCTTTTTGCTTCTTTGAGGACAATTATTTCTCTGCATGCAATGCTTCTCAAACTGCTGCCAGCTTTCTGGTTGCAGCCAGCATTTTCAAAGGGGTTTTGACATTTCTGTGCAGGGTTTTTTTGTGTGTGTGCCCACTGTGAAAGAGATGTCTGGGTTTCTGATTCGTCTGATGGGCAATGCCAACCATTTTCTGAAGAAATAAAAATGGGATCCAGGGCAAAGAACTGGTCTGAGACTTCACTTAGGACCTCTGATAAGAGCTTATAGGATACGCTGGGGTTTCAGATACTCCCCATCCTGCCCCAAGTGTCACTGCAAAAACGGCTGGAATGTTTGTAGGTCACACCTGGTGCTTTTCCAGAATGTGTGGTGAGAGCAGCAATAGCAAGATTGTTAGTAAAAGCATGCAACAACTCGTTCTAGCCACTTTTTGAAAATAGGCTGAAGTCACCCCAAAATGAGGGCATTAGTTTGCCTCTACTGAATAGAGGTTATGTCCTTGAGCTACTCGGAGGAGAACAACAGATCCTTTGTGCTTCTCTGTGACCTTATTGGTGTGAATAAGTTTGGGAAGGAGCAGCAGAGCGTGAGGAGGAGGAAGGATCTTCTGTCCTACTGCTGCTTCTGTGGGGCAAAAATGATGGTGTTGGGAAAGGAGCCTGAGCCGGCCTCACCATAACTGCAAGATAGACTTTTGCCCCAAATTTACTGCTATTCTTTGTTATGTTAGTGTTTGAAAGTATCTCCAGAGGCTTATGGGTCCACCCATGTATTTCCTGTGCAAAATGGGATTTTTGCCGCTGAGGACCCTGAGGTTGGCTTGCCAAAGAGGAGGTGACAGTGGCCACCGTGGAGGAGAGCTGTTCCTTGGGTGCTGGCACCTGAGCTGCTGTGGGACGTGGGTGGGCATGGCCTGAAGCTGTTCCTGAGGCTGTCTCGCATCCCAGCCACAGCCGGGAGCGTGGGTTCTGCCCTGGACTTTGGTCCCAGCAGGCTTCGTTGCCAAAACCAGTGGTTAGAGGGTTCCCTCTGGCTTGCTGCCTGACCAAAGGGGAGAGCAGCTCCTGCCCTCACCCTGCCCTGAGCACCTTCCTGCACATGGATGGTTTTATGCAATAATAAATTAAAAATGCCTGGGTGCAGACAAGCTGCTGCCATGCAAGGCAGTTCCTTTGCAGGGCTGCTCCTGCCCAAGGCCTGTCGTGCGTGAGACGCCCGGAGCAGGCATTTCTCCCTGCTGATGAGGCCCAGGGCTAATAACTAGCAGACTGTCAGGAATGTCCTGCTGTGCCAAGAAAAGCCTGCTTGGTTGAAATCGCCTGGCGTCCTATTTTTAGAGGTGAATGTAATCATGCTGTGCTTTCTCACCGGCTTTGCTTGTCGTTAAGTGCCTCGGCAAGCTCTGGTGAAGCAGGAGGAGCTGGGAGGAGGCAGGTTGCTCCAATTTGAGATGTGCTGGTACACCTGATAGGATGGCACATGGGTTCCCCAGGCTGTGCCTGCTGTGGAGCTCTGTGCAGACCAGCTGAAGTCATGGGGAGTGTGCTTCAGCTTGCTCTCCTCCTGCTCTGCTGTGGCTTTCCTGTGGGTTTTGGCTCCCGGGACCAGACGGAGCAGCTGTGTGTGTACAGCGCTGAATGGGAGTGACCTGCTGCAGTGGTCTGGGAGGATGCTCGTGGGTTGAGGGGCCGGACCCCCACATGGTGTGTGTCTGTGGGGTAGGGGACTCCAAAGGAATAGGGTGCTCCCAGCCCTGGGGACATGTGTTCATCCCCTTTCCAGCCTTTCTGTGAGGGTCACTAGAGGAAGGAGGGGATTCAGGCCACCAGCAAAGTTCACACAGATCCCCAAACAGTGTCAAACTTGAGTCCTTGTTTCAGCCAGTGGTCCAGGAGGGAGGATACCAGTGGGACCCTGTGATACACTTGATCTTGGTTGTCCTGGTTGCCTGAAACGTGTTCTCCAAAGCACGGTTAAAATAAACAAGCAGACAAACAAAAAACCCAACCAAACTACTTTTCTTCGTCTTCTTGAAGATGCTTAAGTGAATGTGGGTAACTTCTACTCAGGATCTTCTGTAGGTTTTGTCTTTATGACAAGTCACTTTGATGAAGCAAAGTATTTTGTGGATTTCAGAGTATGAAAGACAGGGGAATCTTCTTCTCTTTCCCCAGATGGAGTTCATTGGAGTAAGCCAGCTGTCATTCATCCATGACCTGGGACCAAAGGGCATGTGAGTTAAGCTTGTCTTTGTGAATTATGATTCACCGAGAGCATGGCTTTATAACTAAATATTGTTCAAATAAATATTTCCTTTCTCACCAGTAACTGACTGGGGAATATTTTGCCATCCAGATAGGAAAAATTATTAATGTTCAGACAGAAATGCTACAACTTTGGGCAGTAATTTTGTGAGCGGGCTGCTTTGTGAGATGCGGGCTGCAGCCCACGGGCTGGCTTGCAGGGTTTCTCCCCTTCCCTCCCTGCAACCTGCAGACCAACTTGTTCTTCTGCTTGTGCTATAAAACAGGGCTCTGCATTTCTTAAATATGCGGGATTTCCTTCTGAGGAGTTATTTTTGCCCTTCTTCCAGCTTTCAGGCCATGTTGCAGAGGCTACTTGGCCATGGCTGGAAGTGGCAGGAGCCATCCCTGGGCACAGAGGCTGGGGGGTTCAGCAAGCATCCTCCACCTGAGAGCCCTCCTGCACCTCCAGGTGAGCCGTGCCACCCATCCTGACCATGTTTCTGTCCTTGCAGAGAAGGGTTCATCATGAAGCGCTCCGGGGGCCACCGCATACCTGGCCTGAACTGCTGCGGCCAAGGAAGGATGTGCTACCGATGGTCCAAAAGGTACTGCTGGGGCGGGCGAAGATGGTGATGCTATGTGCTCCTCGGGCATGCTTACAAAAGTCCTCGTTTGTCTTTTTCTCCCAAAAAGTCTGTGAGGGAGAGTCTTGCTTTTTTTACAAACGTCATGGATTTTCAGGTCAAAACGGCCTGTAAGCTATTCCCCACCCTCCTGTGTGGAGGAGGGTGGGTTTTTTTCTTCTGCTTTGGAGTTCGTAAAAGGGACATGTTGCTCCAGAGGAAAACTGGGATTTCTTACAGCCCTGACCTGGCAGAAATGGCAGTAATCGCCCGGTCCGTGCCCAGCTTTCCCTGCTGTGGGAGCACCTGGGAGCTCCGTGCCTTTGGGAGGGGGACACGGCTGGTGACACTGCCCCAGCCAGATTTCAGCCCGGTTTTCTGAGCTTCCCTTCCTCAATTTACAAAAAGAAAATCAACTGAAACACTATCTGTACTGCTTTGGAGCTGGAGTAAATCACACGTGACCTGCAGCAGTAAGGAGCTCTGTTTGGTGCAGTTAACCTTGGAATTAAATATGTTGCCTCTTCCTTATTACTGCACGTGCTTAAATGTTGGTGTTTTCTTGGGAGTTTTCACAATCCACCCTGTTCCCATGTCCCTTCCTGCTGCAGACAGACGTAACTTACTGTCCTCATCCCTTTACCTTCTGTGTTAGATCTCGGTGTTTCCTGGGGCTGCAGCGCAGCGAGGCGTGTGCTGTGGAGGAATATGTGTGTTACCAGCTAGCATCCAAAAAATGCAGGGGTATTTCCTGGAGCTTGCCCTTCCTGAGCAAATATTTCCTTTTGAAAAGGCAAATAGCATGTATCTGCCTTAGAGCAACAGTTTCTTGGTCTGTAGGAGCTTCTCCAAGCATTATCCACCTTTGGATTTTAGCATTGGCGATGGGCTGTCGTTAGTTTTATCTTAAAAAATTCTGTTTTCCAACAAAGTCTTTCTGCATTCTTTTGAAGAAAAGGTCCTATTTCTTCATAGTCTTTCCAACATTTCTTAATATAATTTTACAGAGAACTCTATAATGAGTGCACAAGGAGATGAAGATGTGACCTTCTTTCAGGTCAAATCATTAAATTGTCTCCAATTCTTTTTTCTCTTTTATGGAAAAAAAAATGCTTTTTCCTCTTGATAGCCCTCAGTTAACCCTTCCCTATGTTATGCAGAGTTCAAGCTTTAGTGGGGCAGTAGCATGTTCAGCTCTGATGGATCTTGATTTTCCTTTAGAGCCTAAAAAGGGGATGGGAGAAGTGTTTGAGTGGGATTGTGTGCAGGGTAACACAAGAGGGGCACCAAATCCCCGCCACGGCCTGCCAGGACTGACAGAGTATGCAGCAAGAAATAAGCAAATAACAGTAACATTTCCCAGAGAGGTTTATTTAAATGAAGGATTTTAGGACATGTCAAACTGAGGGCAAAGCTCCCCCTGAGCATGGGGCAGACCACGGCCAGCCTTTTCCCACAACAGCTTTGCTGCAGGCGTTGGGTTTTCTATACCCCAAATTCAGTTTGCTTATTAGAGTAGGTTGGGTGTGTTATGGCCATGGGGCCTGTGGAAAGGGACGCGGAGGATGACAGTGGGGTGATGCTGTGAGAGGGCATGGGCAGGACTTCTCGGATATGCAAAGCTGCCTGGGAAAAAAAAAAAGGAGGATGCTTGGAAATGGACCCCGTGGGATGTTTGAGAGCAAAATTATGGGCCAAATAGGGAGGGAAGGTATTTTGGCACCAAATGAGAGGTGATGCTGTGATAACTCTTTCGGGGCCCTGAAAGAAAAGAGAAAATTATGGGATCTGGAAGTAGATGAGGAGCTGAGGCTGTTACTAAAGATACAAGAACGAACAGATTTTTGCAGTATTTTCTGTTGCTTTGTGTGTTTCTTAGTGCGCAGAAGAATGCGGCGAAGGTCTGGTGGTGGAGACCTGTGTGGGACAGAGGGGGCCGGTTACCTCAGCTACGCTGCAGGGGGAGAAAAAATTAGAAATGCCATTCTCTCTAAAAAAATGTGTTTTTTCCAAGAGTTGCCTTCAGGCTACAGTATTTATGTAAAACCTGCCGGTCATCTCTCCTCGTGTGTTTCTAACAGGGTGCCTGTTGCTTGGCAATAAAAGCTTTCCAAAATGCCTCGTTCATATATTTTGATGTGAGTGAAAGTGATCCTAACATCATAATTAATGTTAGAAATGTCAAGGAACTCCCATATAGCATACAAGCTGAATAAAAACCTGGGATGGAGGAATCTTTGTTGCACCTTGCCCGGTGCTGGGGCACCTGGCTGGGAGGTTCTCATTGGTTTTGTTACACAAAGAAACCTATATTTCCAAAGACTTCTGTAAAAAAGAGTCATGCAAATAACTCTAAAAGTCTTATACTGAATTCAAACTCATTACCCAAGTTCATAAAATAGGCACTTTCCTGCACAAGAAAACCATGCCCTGGACTAGCGCCTGAAAAGAAGTTTTACCATTTAATTGAATGCTTTCCTTCCCCTCATAAATGATTTGCACTTGTTTTGAAGGAAACACTTTTCCATTTTATTAGCTTTTTTGATGGCTCATGTTTTGAAGACTGGCATGGGTGAAATAGGACTTACCTGCTTGCTGTGCCCATACAGGTGGCTGGTGGTGAAGGACTCTTTCCTGCTCTACATGAAGCCAGACTCGGGGGCCATTGCCTTTGTCCTGCTGGTAGATAAGGAATTCAACATTAAGATAGGCCAGAAAGAAACAGAAACTAAATATGGGCTGCAGATTGACAATCTCTCTAGGTAAGAAATACAGACTTTATTTTGACCCTTTTTAGTTGGCTTTTGGTTTTTTTAAGGAGGAATCGATGCTCCTCTCCAGGGGGGGTTAACAAGGTGCGCTGGGCTGACGTGGGGCAGCTCAGCCTCCTGCCAGGTGTGTTTATACCTGCTGGGGATTTGGTCTGTAACACTGATCATTTCCCATGTCTTAATGAGGCACTTGGAGCCTCAGCTGCTGTTTGTCCATCCTTTCGGTTATTGCTCGGGCCTGGGGGCACGATGCATGTTGAGTTGCATGGTCTGTTTTTGCAGCAATTGCTTACGGTAATTTTCTAGGCACTTTGTTCCTTTATGCTGCAAGCAGAGACGTGTTCTACATCCCAACCAGCCTATTACCCGAAAGACAGGCTAGTTGGGATAAAGAAATATTAAATATTTTTATGATAGCGTACAGTATAAATTCATCTTTTAAAAAAATACAGAATTAGCTAGGTCCAACTCCCCTCCAAGTTAAGGTGATGCTATTAATTTAAATATGGGGGTTTGAGGTTTTTTTTAATGCCTGGTAGTGCAACACTGTGGTAGTCACTCAGAGCAGCTCAGTACTAATGTATTCATTTGCAGACAAAACAGCAAAGCACCGTCTTTACTCTTGCTTAAATAAAATGACTGATACAGGTGCATTTATCAACGCGTATAGACAGCGAGGAGCAGCCCAATTAAATGCACACGGCTTCAGCATCCTGCCCATGCGTCGTCTGTTTTACAGGTCTCTGATTTTGAAGTGTAATAGCTACAGACATGCCCAGTGGTGGAGGCAGGGCATAGACGAGTTCATTCGGAAACATGGCAAGGACTTCCTGACGGAGCATCGCTTTGGGTCTTACGCAGCCGTGCAGGAGAACACGCTGGCCAAGTGGTGAGGACCACAGCAAGTCTGCGACCACCTCACGGTGCCTTGGGTGCTGTGACCTGCAGCAGCAATGGCACACTCCCGCCAGCATTAGCCCCGGCTCTGATGGGTAGAGCTGGTGGCGTTCGGTAGCTGGAGGTACTGACAATAATTAGAGGAGTTGCAAAAAATGAGGCTTTCTTCACCAGTAAAGAAATGGCTGTACTGGTGACAGGAGTGCTTTGATCCTATTATGGCTTTGCATTGCAGCTAATAGCATTTTGAAACATCAAGTTTCTCTGAATTTGAACACGTTGGGTATTTATTATTGTAAGGTTAAAAATGGTATCTTGATGCGCATGTAATTGGCAGGATGCTTATGAGTTAAAACCAGAACTGCTCTTTCATTAAGATATTCTTAGCTTCAGTTTTATCCCAGTTTCTGTTTCTGGAAATGCTGTTCCCTTAGGGTTTAGGTCTTTGGGCTCTGGGTTATAAACTCACAGTAACGTAGGTGCTGTTGAAAATGTTTGCCTCTTTGGCTACTCCCTTCTCCAGAGCTCCCTCCCAAAGCAGCTGTGCTGCTGCCTGTCCTGGCCATGCTCCTTTGCAACCAATGGTCTGGTCATGTCCTTCATGTTCTGAAATGCAAGGTATGTCCTGTTCACTACATTTGCAAGGCTGATTCTCATCCTGTAGCACAGCACTGCCCTTCCAGGCACCATGGATGTGTTCAGGTGCAAATGTCACTCACTGGGTTGAAGAGCAGCATCAGATTCCGACCTTGCAGATTGACTTTGCAATGAAAGAGAATCAGCAAATGCAAATTCCAATATAGTCTGAGGGTGCCTGGGCTTTATGCACACAGTCCCACGAGAAATCCTCCCGTCTGTAGCGTAACCTGATTGCACTAAGCCATTCCCAGAAGCACCTCAAAAAATTGATTCTAGTTGGAAGCAAACCCTCACAGTGCTCTCTCTCCCTGCAGCTTCTGCCTTGCAGCAACTGCTGCCCAAATAGTTTCTGTAAATCAAAGCAAACACCACTCCACCATCCTTTCCCGAGAGCCAAACCTAGCTCACATGTCAGGCAAAACCCAAGAATATTGTGTGCAGTTGGCAGAAGTACCGAGTGGCACTTAATGATCTCTTATTGTGCTGTTTCATTAAGCTTACTAATAGCAGCGTGAAATTCTCCCTGTGTGTTGTCCCAATTCTTGAAATTCTTTTGAGAAGAGAGCATAAATGGCATTAACACAGAACTCCATTGGTCTTCAGCTATGGACTTTGTTTAATGAAGGGGAAGGAAACCTAAATCTATGCACTGCGTTTGCTTTTACAGGTATGTAAATGCTAAATGGTACTTTGAAGATGTCGCAAATGCCATGGAAGCTGCTAAGGAAGAAATTTTCATCACAGATTGGTGGTTCGTACTTACATATTTGGATGTTGACCAGCTATCTCTCTTGGGACGTTCCCGACAATGCGGCACTGTTCAGAGGACCTACAGTATGGCAGCTAGCCGTGCGGCCAGATGGTTTGGCAGCACACCCAAACATCTCCTTGTGTTGTATTCAAAGGCCTTTTCAGGAGGGTTGGCAGCAAAAGCGCATGCTTGAAATCAACAGCTTGGTTGTCTCCTTCCAAGGAAAGGCCTGAAATTGCAGGAAGGCACCACCTGAATTGCAAGTGTTATGGCTTGAGGTGTTCATCAGGAGTGTAAATGGCTGCAGACCCAAGGGTCACGAATGTCTTTCAGTGTGTAAGGGAACATGGAAGTTCAGCCACCTCCGACAGTGCTCTTCCCATGGGATCCTGCATGGGATCCTCCTTTCAGCTCCTCCTCGCTGTCTTGGAAAGCCTCATGCCATCAGAGAGCATCTTGGGGGGGTGTGATTTTGCTCTGCTCTTAAATGGGCCAGACAACGGAGGGGAAGTTTTGTCACCCCTTCTGAGCTGCCTGGCTGCCAATGGACCTGGCTCTGCCCACTTCTTAACTAGTAATTCAGTATGTTTATGCAGTGCTCTGGTTCCTGTTTGAGGCAGAAAAAGGGTGCTCTTGTAGACTCGGAGCAGAGTTACTTGGCTGGATGCCGGTTGCGGCTGCCTGTGTCTTGCCTTTGCGGAGGTGAAATCTGGCTGAACCAGCCTGGACCTTGGGGATGGAATGGTAGGGCAGGCTCCCAAGCCACAGCTCAGGTGTCTTCTTTAACACTGGGCACATCTCTGTGCTCCTCTTTCTCCATCTGTTAAAATGAACCTACTAATTCACTGCCTGTAGGAACTGGGAGTATTAGTTCTTGGGTGGCAGTTATTATGAGAAAAGTAAATAGGGTGTTAGCATTTCCTGGGGTAAACCTGTTTCCTAACAGGACCACAGATAATGAACATGGTTTAGTGGGCATGGTTGATGGTTGGACTCAATGATCTCAAAGGTATTTTCCAACCTAAATGATTCTATGATTCTATAAACCCAATGCTCCTGGATCCCCATGTGTGACATCAGGTAGCAATGCAAGAGCATCGCATTTCAGACCTGTTGCCTCTTGATGTTTTATTAAGGCAGTTGTTAATGTATCTTGGAATCCCCAAACTTACTTGAAACTTGGACTTTAAAATAGAAATGCTGTTGCCAGAAGCATGTTTTTAGGATATAGCAATATGCTTTATCCAAGCACAAGTTCCCATGTTCAGTACAAAAGTAAAGGAATGAAATTCTGTCACCTTGCTTTGTGGGAGTTAGATGAAATTGTTTAATTATTCCTTGTAATCCTTAAAGCTATGAATCAATAAAATGTCCTGTTGAGAGACCATATTGCGTTTTTTAGGCAGCAAGGAAAATTCAGCACAAGTCTATGCTACTCAGATAGCTTAAGTACCAGGAGAACTGAAATCCCACTCTTATTTATTTTTTATGTCTACAAATTTCTTTCAAATCTACCTTGGGGTTTTCTTTTGCTGCATCTTTCTTTCATAGATAGAGTCCAAGTTTCCCCATTTATACATGACTGTTAACCTTGGTCTCAGGGGCTGTTGAATATGAAGATGAATGTGCTGGACACATCCCCTGCCCTCTGTAATGTTCCATTATTAAAAAACAAAGAGCGTGGTGTTGGAGAATGCTTCACTCTGGGACATGAGCCTTTCACATCCACTTTATAAAAACTTTGATTTCTTTGCTTCCCAAGTTGATTATTTAGGCCAATGCTTTGTTTGCAGACTACATATGCTGTGTTTTTTCCACATCTTTATTTTCTTAGGCTGAGCCCAGAAATCTTCATGAAACGACCTGTTGTGGAAGGAAATCGCTGGCGGCTGGACTGCATCCTCAAGCGGAAAGCAGTAAGTGAGCTCCAGCTGCAAACTTCACCTGCCGAAAACCCCATGTGCCCACCCAGTTGCAGGGTCGTACTGGGACTGAAGTGTTTGCACCGTTTATTTTGTTAGGGATGAGAGGTAAAGCTGGCCAAGCCTCACTTCAGATGGCCTCGGAAAACTATGTGCTTTGATTTGCTCCCCCCAGTTTGGGTTTGGAAGAGCTCGGAGGCAGAAGGGCGCATCCTCCGATTGCCCCTTTGACTCCTCAGGTTTGGGTCACTTCAGCCTCGCGTTACGACTACCCCAGGTCCTGGTGGGGTGAAAGAGCTATTGCTGACTGGTGCCATCCTTGTGGCATATGTAATTTAGAGGTACGGGAAAGACTAAGCACTTTGTGGTGGCTCTTGGTAGCTGGTTTGTACATGACTGTGTCGTGCAGGTCCTATCTGTCATTACCATGTATTGTGTGTCTGTGCTGCAGCTTGCAGAGCTGAAACTGTGAAAGATACGGTCAGTCTGCCAAGAAAATCAGGATGTCATTAGCAAAAAGTCACTTGGTGTCATCCAGAGGTCCATGCTGTCTCACAATAGCCTTCTCATTGGGTTTTCCATACTTGATACATTGCATAGGTCCCTGCTGCAACTAAACACCAAAGAACTGATTGTTGCTGTTCACCCATCATTCCTTGCTGTAGTAAAGAAGTGCCTGTTGACATCAAGCATCATCTCAGTGTCTCCCAGCCCCATTACCCCAGTTGGAGCCCCTTTTGCCTTTGTCCTGCCCGGGCCATGCTGCCCAAAGCTCTTCATGCCGTGGCTCTTTCACAGCTGCTACCATCAGTAATAGTAAATCTTAGTGGAGCATATAAGAAAGGCCAAAGCCTGAAAAGTTTTTGTGTTTTCTTATTATTATTTTCAAGGATAACTTATACGGTTAGAAAAGGCTTTATATTTGTTGATAGCTGGCTCTCACTACCTGTATGTCTCCTGGTTTTCTTTGTTCCTACCCATGCCTTTCTGTATGCTGCTGGCTTTTGTGGCCACTAAGATGAGGCAGATCAGCTGTGTCCTCCCTGCCTGTCCCTTCTTGGGTGGAGACTCTGGTCATGAGGGTCCTGGTGCATTGCTGTGGAGAAGGAATGTGGGGAAAGGGCTTCAGCAAAGCGTGGGGGAAAAAAAAAAAAGAGTACAAGCACAAGTAGCATCACATTCCCCAGAGCTGGATTGTGGTGTTCAGCTTGTTTACAAGGGGCTGATAAACATGGCTTGGACTCCTATTTGCATTGCTGTTATCAGAGTTGTTAAATGCTCCTGTTCAGTAAGCAAATGCTTGTATAAAC
>JANZLQ010000089.1:36867299-36897892 GCA_026212715.1 Elanus axillaris
GTAATGAGAAGGAGGAAGTATCTGAGCATCATATGAGTCTTTAAGGCTAGATCCTGACCAGCCCTTACTAGGGCGTGGAGATAGACAGCTGCATTTCCCCTGGAGCTTGGAGCAGCAGTTGCAATTTGGAGGCTACATTCTTAATAATACTTAGCTAGAAATGCACAGTAGGCGCTCGCAGAGTGGATACTCAGACCCTCAGCAGATGCCCTGCTTGCTGAGCTTTCTGCTAACCTGGGTCTGTATGCATCCAGAGATCTCTCAGAATTTTAGAGAGGTCTAAATTGATGAGAATTTCAAGGGGAGTAATAATCTAGGGTAAATTTACGGGACTGAAGAATGTACTGCTAGCATTAATGTTTTTTTTCTGTCAAGTGCCTCCTTGGTACAGACTGTCTCCCTCAAAAGCATGCATAGATCCTACCGAAGTGTGTCTTTTGTCACAGAGCAAAGTTTGGCTCGTGGTTGTTTCTGAGCATTGATATGCACAATAATCTGTAATTTTGGGGAACCTGTCTGTACATGGCCTGCAGCAATGTCCTCTGTCTTTTAAGTCTGCAGTGGAGTCGTCTGAATGTGTCCCCCTGCAGTCTGAAGCTCTGGCCCCAGAAAGCCACTTGTTCCAGAGAAATGCTGATGATGTCCCAGACACAGCAAAAATGAAAGGAGTAGGAAAACCCAAAAAGTTTTCAAGGTTCAGTATTTACAAACATCTTCATAAACACGGCATGCACCATGCTGACAGCGTCAGCAGCATAGACAGTGAATCAAGTAAGTGATGCTTTTCAACTAAACCACATATATAAAGCGTGTGTGGAGGTGGGTGTGTGGGTGTACGTGCAGATTCGCATAATTTCTAGGGTAATGTGTGCTTTGCAAGGAAGGAGAGTTGATGAATTTATTAACTATCAGAATAATAACTATGTGTAGTCAATATATAAATTTGTGTCACTGCAAAATATACAAGAAAAGTTTTAAGTGGATTTGCATTTAGTTAATTAGCAATTGTCATGAGCCACCAGATGATGTGATGTAGTGTACATGATACCTAATGTTTATTTTGTTGGAAAATTTTTGTTCCTGCAAGGGAGAATTGAATCTTTCATTTTCAACTTGTATTTATTATAACAAGGAAAACAGTTTCTGAATGTGATTATCCCCTCTCATAGGCTAGTGTTACCTAGGTTTAAATCAGTTCACTCAAATGGAAAGATTCCAAATTTACCCACTTACTAGAGAGGAAAGGCTATTCAACAGTTGAATATTTGACTGCAGCTTTTCATTCCCCACATTAAAAACAGCTTCCAAGCTAACATTACAAGGATCGGCTTGACATTTATTCTAGCATTCCTGAAATCTATTCCTGAAGTCCTCAGCTCCTGAAGCTGTATATTGTTCACGATGGGAACTTACTTGAGTTTCCATCACTCCCTGCAGATCTTCCTCCTGCTTCTGGCCGGAGGAAGCCTTGCTGGAGCATAGTTTGGCTTGGTTGCAGTCAGCTCAGGATATAGCCATGGCTTTGCTACTTCAATATATCTGTTTGATTTAAAACCAGGGGGGTCTTGAATTTGGTTCTTTGCCTGTTGGTCAGTTGTAGTTTCAGCAAATTGACATCTCTCTTGAGATCCAGTCGTGCAAGGTGTCTTCAGACAGGATCAGGCACCACTGTAGCAGAAGTGGACGTGTGTTTTTGCTGTGAATAGAGCATCTTGACTTTCTGCAGGTTACTGTAACCCCACTAGGAGTCAACCGAATATAATCCAGAGTTTAAGGCCCCATCTGAAAATGTTCCATCACCACACTGAATCCAAACAGGGGCTCGCTGAGCCTCAGGAGGGTAAGTGGAGGAAGGCAGAGGCGCAGACCCCTTCAGGCTTTAGCTGCTGATGTTTTTGCATTGTAATGATGGTGAGAGTTAGGCTGGGTGCCAGGATCAGCCTTCGCTGCTGCTTGTTCTCCCAGCATCCTTAGCACCCCTCTGAGGACATCCTGGCAGAAGAACCTTCTCCAGAAGCTTCAAAAACTGCAGCATAAATAAACATACCACCCCACCCCCAAAATACCCCAACCAACAACAGAATAACCCACAGCAACATCAACAACAACAACAAAAAAGAAATTTGCAATAACAACAGCAGGGAACAATAGGGGAAACAGCTCTGATTCTGTTACATGATTATTTCAGTAGTTCCCTTCCTGTAAAGGAAGGGGTTTGGTAATGGAATTGGGAACTTCTGCACTGGATATTTTAAAAGAAGCCTGATGCAGGAAGACGAACACAAACAGAGAGAGGAACCAGCAAAGTGGCGGGTGCCAGACCTGTGTTTGGATGAAGGCTTGGGGCGTCCCCCTTTTGCCCCTTATTAAAATCAATGAAAGCATACTCGATTGAGAAAGGAGGTGGGTAGTTATGAGCACTGAGCTGTTCTGATCTCTGGACTGATGTTGAAAGGGCCTGTTTCAGTATGGTACCTCACTGAGATGCCTTTGAGTTCTGGTACGGAGCGAGGAGCAGTTTTTCAACATCTTCCTCTAAGGCATTAATTGCCAGTTATAAAATATTGGTTACAAAGTAGTGGTAGGTATCAAGGAAGAGATGCATTTGCATCATGGAAATGAAGTGCAGTCTCCCCTGTGGTCACTTCATGCTCACTCATGAGTCAGCATGCGGTCATCGAAGCT
The DNA here is from genome assembly GCA_026212715.1 of Elanus axillaris. NCBI lineage: Eukaryota > Metazoa > Chordata > Aves > Accipitriformes > Accipitridae > Elanus > Elanus axillaris. The sequence goes on from JANZLQ010000089.1 coordinate 36,869,985, forward strand.
CGGGACGTGAAGTGTGTTTTGGCCGGATGGTGTGTCCTACCCATTCCCATTCAAGCATGCTGAGTCAGCGATTCCCCAGCTCCACCTGAACTCTCACTTAGAAACTCAAGCTTACCAAGGCAGCTCTGGCGCATACCTGCTGCGTGGCATTTTTGGCATGGCTTGGCTCTGCTCGGCTCAGTGGGGTTACGGCAGTGCTGGCAGGGCTTGCTTCGTGTAAACTGGTCTTGTTGCGCTGCTGCCGATGTGTATTCTGTTGGCTGTTGAAGTGTGGGGGGGGGGGTTGTGCTAAGGGGTTTTCACGGTTACCTGGTGATGTGGTTGGGTTAGGAGAAGACTTCTGCTGTTGGCCTGTTACTGTGTGATTATCGCAGTAGTGTTTGGTACAGCAGATGAAGGCTGCACTCGGGGTCAGGAAATAATGCTATTTAAATGTTTATGGTCTAGGCCAGCATTTCTGGTTTTCTTGAGAGAGGAAAAAGAATTCACTCCACACCCAAAATAGGTACTCTAGAAAACAGATCCTGTTGGAGGGAATATCCTTGTCTACAATATTTTAGACCGATTTTAATCACCATCAGTTTGGAATTCAGGATCCATTTGTTCAACATGTAAAATTGTATCAAAAGAGGACATTGTTATTTGGAAAAACAAAATCAAACAAACAAATCCCACAATACTTAATGAGGGAACACGAGCTTTTTAATCATCTCATTCTAGTTAATACCGACTAGCTTCTGTTAGTCAAGATACACCCTGCTATAGAGGCAAAGTAATGAACCCTCTAGCAGAGAAGTTGGAATTAGTTCATTAGTATTGTAAAATACATTAAGTAGATGATGTATGTGATGTTCCTGTACATATATCCACTAAGGTCAGTCGCAGCTGGAAGTGAACTCCACATGGTAATATTTAGGTATCATAGAACTGTGCAAAGACAAATCATTATAGGGTGATTATTTTTTTTTTAAGTCTAATGTAGAGAGAATTCAGCATCTGCTTTTTGTTTCCATAACAGACCCCTATATATTACCTGCCCTGATTGTATAACAAATACTGAAATAGGGAAGAAAAACTACTAATACACATCCTTTGAAAGGAGCAGGAAGACCAGGGTGAAAACAGCTTCAGCCAACCGGGACGGGCAAGTCCCACCAATGTTTTTCCGTGGCAGTGAGTCTCTCGCCAGCGGTATGCAATAGACAGCTGTGACTTCAGAGTGTGTGTTTTTGTTATCTTTTTTTGCCTGTGACAGATAAAGGATCCATCCGCAGCTTGAAGACGGGTGTTGGCGAGCTGCTTGGGGAAACCAGGTTTTGGCACGGAAAAGACTATTGCAACTTCGTCTTTAAAGACTGGGTTCAACTTGACAAACCTTTTGCTGGTAAGTGCCTTTGCACCCTGGAAGTCATTACATTCCCCCAAGCCATTTTCTGAGTCTTTTCAGTCTCAAACCATATTTTTTCCTGCTTCCGAGCCAGAGGTAATGAGGCTGGTTTTGTTTGGCTGCTAGGAAGAAGCAGCAAAAGATGCTCTGAGAGGTTCTAGGGCCAATTAATGCCATTATGGTCCTTGGACTTGGGCTGCGGGCGATTGCATGATAATTCATCTGCTCAGCCCTTGGTACCATGTTCCAGAAACTTCAGTTTGAGGAGGGGGATGCAGTGCTTTTCCACATTCATGTCCTTTGCCTGCGGAGGTCCAAACATGCTCTCCTGTCCCGTAGACTTCATTGACAGATACACCACCCCGAGGATGCCCTGGCATGACATCTCATCTGTGGTGCATGGCAAAGCGGCCCGTGATGTTGCCCGACACTTCATCCAGCGCTGGAACTTCACCAAGGTGGGGTGTGGGCATCGCTGCCAGGGGCACAGCAATAAATACAGCCCCTGCCTCATCCACATGCCCTCCACAGGCATGCATTTTATTTTTTTTTTTTAATATGTTATTCTGCTATGTTGCAATCTCTTCAAGAATTTTTTTTTTTTCTTCTCCCCCTGGGCAGATTATGAAGCCCAAATACCGGTCCTTGTCCTACCCATTCCTGTTGCCAAAATCTCAGCAAACTGCTAACGAGTTGAAGTATCAGGTGCCTGAGTCTGTTCATGCCACAGTCCAGGTGGGTGTTCGTGGTCTCCAGCTCACCTACTCCTTACAGAGCTTGTTTTGGATCTTTCCCACAGAAAGTGTCGATGCCTGACAGACCCTCTGCAGAACTTGAAAATATAAAATGAAAAACTCTTGTTTAATTTAACTCACGCATAGGTGGTTGGGTCCTCAATTACAATAAAATAACGCAGCTCTTGCAGTAGAGATGCATTAATTTATATCTCCACCTTTGAGGTAAGAGGACCAAGCTGTATGCAGTACTCAAGTTGTGGGAACACCATGACTTTGTCTAGCTGTGTAATTTTCTATTTTGTTTTCTGCTGCTCTTCTTCTAATGCCTAACGTTTGTTTTTTATGTTTTGGGCAGGCCTGATGGGTTGAGGCTGCCCACTGAGTATTTATCCCAGATCTTAGAGCAGTCTACCAGGCCCCCGATGCCTTGCTCAGACGGGTGGTGGTCAGCTAGAGCCCAGCATTAAGTGGAGGCTTGGGGCTGTTGCTTTCTGCATTGAATTTCATCTGCATTTTATTATGCAGCTGCTCAGCCCTGTGGGTCCTCTGCAGTTCTGCAGAGTCAGCCCACAGTCTCGTTTGTGACAATCATCCTCAGTCATAATTGCCAAGATACCGATATTTAAAAACCTGGTTAGCTATATTGAGTGCGTTTATTGAATACTACTGTTACCCAGCAGAAATGTGGACTTGCTGAAGAATACAAAGTCAAAATAGTTATGCTGAAGCAGCAAAACAATTGTGTGTTGCTATGGATGAGAGATGTACGAAATAAGAGCCATTAGACTAAAACCAGGGAAAAATGCATGCCTTTGCTCTTCATAAGGAGTGGTCCACCCAGATGACAGCACTGCTTAGGGAAGCTTAGTGTAACAAGATGCATTTTTCTGGGTTTGTGGGTTGCCAGGGCATTGTCTGCTCCTCCCTGCGTGGTGCAAGGGATGGCCAGCACAGGGATCTTGTGTCATGGGTCTCGGGCGTTTTACATCAGCCTCTAAAACAATGCTCGCAGCTTGTTGAGAAATAGTCTCACTTCAGGCATCATCACGTTTCCCTGTGGCTGTAAATGCCTCCCCGGCTGTGTCTGTGACACCAGCTTTTTGGGAAATTTTGTTCTCATGGAAGTGAGGGGTCTTGCATCCCCTGTGTGCACTCTAACTGCAAGATAAGCCTCGACTTCTAAATCGTGGCTTTTGCTCTAGCAAAAAGCTAAGGTCTACTGATTACAGAACTGGAAGCAGTTCCCAAAGGAGAAACTAAACTGAGCGCAGCCTAGGTCCAGCTTTCCCTCAGTCCGTACTGCAGAGCTGCTGGCTCAGGGCATCAGCCCGTGGGAGAGGAGGATGAAGCTCAGACAGTGACTGCTAAGTGCCGCGTACACCAGTGCTGAGTGATGGGTGAGCTGTTTGAAAACCAGCCTTGTCACGACATTGTTGGGGCATTGCAAATAACTGATACATTCCAGGAAATGAGGGGCTGTTCTCAGCAATGCCATAAACAGCAAAAAGAGAGCAGGTTTATCTTGTAAATTATTCATTTGAAACTACCTTGCTCATTTCTAATTTATGTCAAATTGCAGCTTTTAGAGGCCTGTCAGGGTAGCCCAGCCCTGCACATAGCCAGATAAATAAAACTATATGATGTTAGGCTGAAAACATGTTGCCCTGTAATCTACCAGCCTTCCCAGAATGAGGGAAGACTGGGGGAAGAGCGTTTGCAGCACCAAGCACGGTGGAAGCGGTGAGGGTGGCTCCTCTGCCCAGGCTGCTGCACCCTGCTTGCAGCTGATTTATGATCGCTGGGTGATCTCCTTGAGCTCCAAGGCATGGTTTTACATGCATGTACTATCATTTTGGTTATCTCCTCCATAATGCTCACACTGGCCTGGTTTCCATCGATCCCCACATGCCACAAGACCCCTGAGCATCCCTGAAGTGCCCGTGATGGGTCGGCGAGCGGCTCAGGCTCTCCTCCTGATGAAGGTTTCAGATTTGGCTGCTGCAGGAGGTGGGGAGAGGGGAGGACACTCGCAGCATGGATCTGAACCCCGCTTCCTCCCTGTTGCCTTTTTCTGGAGCTCCTGAAGTGTACATCAGGGTGTCCCTGCATGGCTTCTCCTTTCCTGCAGTCACAGGAACACCAACCTCTTGCCTGGCCCATGTATTAGTTTCAGACCAGAAGGCTGCAGGTGCTCACGTCTCCTTTCAGTGGTACAGTCCAGCACAGAAATAAGCAGATACCCTAAAATCTTTCACCAACTTTTTTATCCAGAAAAAAACAGAGAAATATTGTTGTTCTTGATATTGAATCCTTTGGCTAGCCAACAGCCAAACCGATGTTATCCCCGTTTTGGTGCTGTATAGGGACTTTACAGGCAGAAGTTACTGCCCTGAGGTACAATGCAGCATCCAGTGACTGTCCTTGGCTGTGGGGTGATTGAAGAAAGTCTGGCTGCCGGTTTTCTTGTTTCTGAGCTTGTTTGCAAATCTGTCTTCAATTATGGGCAGATCAGAGGAAGGGAATATACAAAGGATCTGTGGGGATTGCAGCGTTGCTGCAGGGCCAAGCCAGTGACCTGTCAGCAACAGATTTTGACCTCATTGTACCATCTGGTTTTGCTCTCCTTTGTCAGAGGAGAGGAGCAGGAAAGTGTTTTTGGGAGGGTGGGGATAGCAGGAGCCGCACTGACAGAGGCTTTCCCCTGGGCAGGGAGGATGAATGCAGCATGCATGGGAAACGATGTGGAGGTACAGACTGGGAAGGAGGAAAGGAGCCTGTCAGCTCCATGGGTTGGTCAGACATGGTCTCTCATCCTCTTTCGTTTGAACTTCTGGGCTGTGTTTGCAAGAGCAATGTGATTACACATTGATTTTTGCAAGAGTCAAATAGCTGTCTGCCAAAGGCAGTGCCAGTTTTTTTCCATCTCTCTATTCCCATTCCAGAGTTTGCAGTTATCAGCCAAAGCCAGCGCTGCAAAAGATGTGACGTGGTGAGGCAATATCCAGTTCCTGATGTAAACGCAATGAAAATTTAATGCTCTGGCAATGGCTAATGTCCTTACCTCTTTGAAGTCTGCATGAGAGCTTGCATTGTTCAGGATTTATGTGCTAGCTCACAGCAAACATCAAATTTATTACTGTGGTATCAGTGGAAGAAGTTAAAGGGATGACAAGCCTGGCACAGCACTCAGCCCTGCTTTTGCAGGGCTTGAGAGAGGAGAAGAAGGAGCATGGAGACACCAGCCGTGGGTGGTAGGGGCTGTGCTGGGCAGCGTGTGGCCTTTTCTCCCCAGGAAAATAGGTTGGGTTTGAACCGGCTCACTTTAAATACCTTGACAGAAAAGGAGAGATGTCCAGAAGTGTGAGGTGAAACGTCAGCAGTAAGGGAAGGCCTGTGTAGGAAACGTCTAGGTGTGTATTTGAGTGCCATAGCTTCGTTTCCTCCAGGTACGCGCTGCATCCGTGCAATGCTGCCATCGGTGGCCTCGGAGGCCTTGTCCCGCCATCTCCCACCCCATCGCTGTGGCTGTGGAGCTGTGCCGTGATCGGTGCTGGCCACCGAAGCCATCCAGGTTAAAAATAACTTTATTTTGAGGAGGTCCAAGCTGGAACACCTTACACCCATTCTGCTGCCCCAGCCAGCATCTTCTGACACCTTCCCTCCACACGTGGATTTGATGTAGTGCCTGATGTGAGAGCGATTTGCGTGATTCTGAGCCAGCTTTTTAGGATGAGCCATGACACGTTGTTCTGGGGTGAGGGTGGAGGGATGATGGTCCTGTAACAGCGGGCAGCTTGGCGTGCAGAGCGAGCCAGGGTGCCGGCATGTGGAAGGGTGAAGAGGAAGGCAGGGAAGGGCAGGTGGATGATGTGCTGGGAAGCTGAGGTGCTGGAAAGGGATGGTCCCGAGTGATGGTTTTGTTGGGTCAGGTGGCATCGCTGGTTTGGAATAAACTTGTCTCCTGGCAGTAAAGTTGTCTTTCAAAGTGAGGGGTTTGGTGCTATTGAGCTCCCAATTCAGAAAAGGACATTTATTCCTCATTCCCAGCAGTTTCAGCTATTGCTGCTGTAAATGAGGGTGTGGAAGTTGCTTTGTTCATTGCAGGGCTCGGCAGCTGATCTTGAAAAGAGAAGCAACTCTTTGGAGCACGGACAAAGTTAACTATAAAAAAAACCCCCATTTAAATATCATTACTTTGCACACTAGGAAGCTACAATCTGCAGCTTTCTGAAGAGCAATTCCAGACTGCGTTTGCTGGAGGTCCCCAGCCCACAGGGATGCACTTTGTAGCCCAGCTGCTCATCGCCAGCTGTGCTGGTGAAGGTGGAAGGGCTGCTTTCTGTTTTTTCTGTCCTTATTAATGCAAATGGTGGAATTCTGTTCAGAAGCTCTGTCTGCTGTGGTGCTCGGTGGGGTTTCAGCACTGCCTAGCCTGGGGCATGCGGGAGCACACAGCCTTGGCTTTGCAAACCAAATGGGTGATTAAAACCCCACGGGCACGAACAGCGTCGCCTTGTGGAGATTTATGCAAGGGAAGGACGGCTGTTTGGGACCAGCAGAGGTTATGCTGGCCCTTGCATCCAGGCTAGCTCCCTCGCTCGAGCATCTGGGACTGCGACATTCAGTTCAGGAGGCTGCAGAGTGCTCCCTCCTGTTGGCCAAGTGAGCAGCCAACTCAGGATCTCTTGCGGGATCTCTTTTTTGGTGACCTGTGGGAGAAGACTTCTTCTGTCCAGGTGGAGGAATTAGCTCAGGAGTCATGCGCTGCTTGACAGCAGTGTCCCCCAGTGCCACCTCCAGAGGTGCTGTGGAGACCAGAGGATTGATTTGGGTCAGGCATGCAGCACCTGGACCCAAGGGCCAAATCGTTATCTAGTAGTATATGACTGGTAATTAGCCCTCAAAAGTCATCAGCCACAGCCAGCAGCCTGCTTTGATGGTGGATGGTGACGACAATGTGACAGCAGAGCTCAGGGTCAGGGTGTCAGGGATGTCAGGGGGACAGGGAGAGTAACATGGAACAAAGCAGAAGCTGGACACTGAGAATTAAAAGAAATCCATGGGAGGCATTTCCAGGGCAAAATGTTGTTGAGCCCCAAAAGAGGTCGGGATTTTGCAGGTACTGACACACACGTTTCACGGATCCTCAGCTTTTGGACCTTGTCCTGTGTGTGGCTGGCCCCCAGTGCTGGTATAATGGCTGTATTGAGATATTTTAAGGCTATTGTTTCAATGTTTTTGTCTTGACAATGTTTAAAGACAGAGGCTAATCATGAGTAATTATTTCCCCTGAGGATGTACCCTGCCAACCCTTAATTAAAAACTACATTTCCATCTAGGAAATTGTCACTCAGGGCACAGCGTGGTTGCTTCTTGACTCAAAGCACAGAATTGGGAGATGCTGCAGCATCTCTGGCTGTCGGGGTGGGAAGCTGTCTGCTGTGGGCCTTGCTCATCCTGGTCGAGAGCAGGAACAAAGACTGTTTCTCATATTGGTTTGGCTCTCTTGCACAAGAACTGCAGGAGACAGGGGGAGAACATGCCCCAGGGATCTCGCAGTATCTACTTTAAATGTGGATTTCCAGTAAAAATTAATAAATAACTGTGGGCAGCTGAACTGCTATGAATTTTATAAGTCATATCATCCCAAATTGGATGGCTTGTGCAAGAATTTGGCAGAAGAAATAAATGACCTCGAGTGCTCAGGACAAAGACATGGCCTGTGTTATCAGACCGGCTGTATAATTATGTACTGCCTGTTTGTGGGAAAAATGCATTGCCCCAGCTGGAGACCAGCTTTTAAATACTGCTAGAGAGGAGATCGCTGATTGGATGTGCACCCCTAAAGGTTGGAAATTTAGGTTGTTTTAAAAGCAGTTTATCGTAAGACCTTAAGCAAGAACGTGCTGCTGTGCTGCTTCTATCACATCTAAAACTGCTCAGATGAGAGAGGGCAGTAACGCAGTAACGGGTCAGGGCACTTTATGTTTTTAATCAAAACGTTATTAAGCATTAATACTGTTTTTGAGCATCCTTTCTTCTTATTACAAGTGCAGTATAAATTGTGAATGTTGCACATATTACCTTATTTAAGGAAATCCTGACAGGCAACCACTGGCAGGGAAGAGCATTGCCTCTTAAATAATTCAGTTGCCATGCTGTGCCATCCTGGATGGGAGAGAGCTGAAGGTGTTAATCTCTTGCTTTCCAGGTGATCCGTTCTGCTGCTGACTGGTCCGCTGGCATTAAATACCACGAGGAGTCCATCCACAATGCCTACGTCAGTGTGATAGAAAACAGCAAGCACTACATATATATAGAAGTGAGTGGCAATGAGGGAAAGCAGGAGGGTCCTGATGCTCCGGGCATGGCTCGCAGCCATCAGGAGGGTACTTCTACTTCTCGAGGTTTGGTCTTTATTTTTTATGCATTTAGACACCCGTGGCTATTAATACAGCATCTGCTCTGTGTTTTGGGGGCTGTTTCCATTGACTTTAGTGGTCTTTGGACCAGGCTGATGAGTATGTACCCTGACAGCCTTCTGACCACAAGGTGGAAAAAAGTAGACCTGTCCTTTATAAGCCTCTTTGCAAAATTTTCAGCAGCTTTCATGGCCTGTGCAGTAGTCTTCCTGTCCCCTCCATGGCTTTGCAGCGTCCCTGTGCATGCCTGAAGCTCCCACTCCCAGGGCTGATCTCACATCTGCGCAGCCTTGAGCTGCAGGAATCTCATGTGTTGGAGTGACCCTCAGCACTGGCTGGCTGGAGATGCTTATTCTCCTCTTTTTTTCTTTGTTTAGCCTCTTGTTAGAATGTTCTTTTATGTGAACTTTCTAAGGGGTGTGATTAATAAGGACTAATTCATTCCCTAAGCAAGCACAGAATGACACATCATATAATAATTTTTAAAAAAAAGGCATCAACTCAAATGGCACATAAACCCAGCTATCTTTAGTTGCTCTTGGTCTGAAATGAAGCATACAAGTATTTTTTTGTTCATAGCTGGCAGTGTCTGACAGTAGCTCTGCTTGCTTTTCCTGCAGAACCAGTTTTTTATTAGCTGTGCTGATGACAAAGTTGTCTGGAACAAGATTGGCGATGCAATTGCTCAGAGGATTCTTAAAGCTCACAGGTAACCTGTTCTTAACAAGGCAATGAAAGTCTTCCAGGTGCATTTATATGGTGTGGTGCAAAATAGTATCTTAATGGACACAACTGTACAATAGCTTTTCCAATGCAGAACTGATGCGGTCAAACATCTGCTTGCTTTTGCAGCCGTGAGACTCTTTAGTGGTTTCTTTGCAGCTAACAAGTGGTTTTCTGGACTTACCCTGATGCAAATGTATTTTTAACTCTGCAACTTGTTTAAAAGCAAGTCCTTTGTACTCCAGCTCAGTGATGCCTTTGCTTCATAACCAACCAGTCTTGAACTGTGTGGTAAGGCAGGTTAATGGGTGAGAAGGCTGAACTGGGATTTGTGGCTGATTTAAATTATCTACAGAGAGGATTGGCTTCAAATAGGGGATGCAAACACATTTTGAGGATGTGACTGCAGGGTTCAGCTATTGCTTGAACAACTTTTTCTGGTAAGTGCTGGAGGGCATTTCCAACCTCCAGCCGTTTGTTCCTGGATGGATCAAATCCAGCCATGGTTTAGACACTCCTTTTACTTCAGCATGCCTAACCCTATGTTGACATTAATACCACAGGTGGTATCTTGTCTTCGCTTTGATCCTGGACAGCCTTGCTTAAGGTTGCTCCCCTGGAGTCACTCTTTAAGATACAAGTATGTCATGGTCTACAACTGTATCCTGGTCTTGCTGGGCTGATATACAGAAAGCTTTCTAAACTTCTAAACTTCTTCTCCCATGTGCTTTTTCTCCATGTGTGGAGATGTTTCTTGCAGTGATTATTTTTCCTGTATTGTCCAGAGCTATGCAGGGGCTGCTTTCCCAGACGTGCTCTCTCCAGAGTCGCAGAAATTTCTCCCTCTTTCACACTTGAGTTTGGAAATTCCTACTTGGGCAAAGGTCAACCAACCTGAGACAGACAGACAGACAGACACCGGGGTACAGGCAGTATCTGCAAGGCCAGAGGAGCTGCCAGGAGACAGGCTTTGTTCAGAGGCACTGTGGAAAAGAGGAGCGGTGTTTAAACCGGGAGAGCACCGGTGTTATCTGCTGTGCCATTAACAACAGGGCAGGGTGACAGGGTGGAGTTGCTGCTAATCTGCTAGCTGCAGTGCATAGCCCAAATAATTGAAATGAGCTAAGGATGAAAAGATGGGGTGGATTTTCTCACCCGGGGTAAATGAGGAGTAGTGCCAGCGCTGCTGGAAATGGCATTGCTAGTGTTTGCATTGCAACCTCGAGGCTCCCAGGCAGCTGGACATGGCATCTCTGTGTCCACCTGGAAAGCTGCTCTGGATTGCCTTTCCTGCCTTTGGGAATCAATTGCACCACCGGCCCTTTACATCAGTTGCCTGCGTTTAGCAATGCTACTGAGGAAGTGGCAAATACTCCAGGTAATCTGCTAAGATTTTTCCTCTTACATAAAATTTATGTAAAGGGTATCATTCCGTCCGGACATCAAAAAGTCTAGTACAAAGGGAATTGCACAAATTCTTCAGTGACCCATTTTCAGATGTGATGCTTGCTTATGTATTACTCCAATTTTATGCCAATGCTGTGCTAGCTTAATGTCAGTGATTCCTAACAGATTATAAGATTCAAATTCTGCATGCTCCAGAGTGCTTGGCATTGCTTAAGATTAAAAGTAAATTCAGACCTAAATGGTTTGTATCATAATGCTTATGTTACAAATTGACCCAGGAAAACAGATGTTTAATTATAAATTAGGTTCTTCAGTTAAGCTTTTACACTTCTCACTCTTCTAGACTAAATATTTTCTACTGATGTAATTAATAATGTTCTTTTCTTGATTTCCTTTTTTTTTCCATGGGTGGCTCTCTAACTAGTTTAATAAACACTGGGCTTAGACAAACAAGCTGCTTTTGTTGGTAGATCTTTTCATGATACAAACAGGCTTAGTTTCAAAGTCTCTTGTTGTGTACCAGTAAGACCTCATTAACTGTTTCGGAGGTCTGCTGTTGGACTAAAGCTAGTTTACAGTGCCTAGCGTAGCTATGAAGAAGCACTGGTTGAAATTAAAGAAACACAGGTCCTCACCGTCTCCCTCCCAGCACCGACGAGGCCCCAGTTCTTCACAATTCCAAATCCACAGGCAGGTCTTCCCCGAGGAAGGCATACTTCTAACAAAAACTGCAGAACTGCAGACTGGCTTATCTTCAGACTGCTCCTGAAATGGTTTTTCCTGATTAAACTGTGTTTGCCATCTAGTGGCAGCACCCTTCAATGGAGCATCCTCCTCCTCCTCCAGGGCGCAGGGAAGGGGATTGCCAGCACCCAGAGTTGCCTGGAAAGCACTGGCAGAGCAGATGCATCTGGCTTTTGTCAGCAAAGAAAACCCAAAGGTGGGCTTTAAGAAAAGCCCCAAGCAGTGCCACAACCGTAGCTTTTGTTCTGAATCGATCACAGTTAGGGTATGGTTTAGTATGGGTGAATTCTGGAACTGAGATTTTGTGGGTTGTGATATATCAGTGAAATACTTGCCTTCCTCTAATGATCAATGTTTTGCTTGTGCCCTGAGCTTTTTCCACCTTCTATGATGTTTCTGACTTCTAAAAACCAGAGTGTAGTGGGAATGTCAGGTTAGATTTTGGGTTTCTGCCTGTGATAGCTCTGTAATCTTTGCTGTGGTCTGCCAGGCAGTTGTATGCACAAGTCTGCACCAGTAGCCATGTGACTGGGCTGTCAGAGTGCTCAAACAAACTTTTATAGTAGCAGACAGAATCTGAAAAATAATTAGCCTGCCCTTGAACTTGAGTGGAAGTGTCTTTCTTTTCTTTCAGCTTCTTTTGTCATCTGCCGAGAGTAAATTATTCCTTCTCCTCCCGAAGGTTTGAGCACATGCTGAAGTACTGATGACAGGTGATGAAGACCTGAAAGTGGAAATCTGTTTCACACTTTGCTTCCTTAAAATTTGTGTGGTAGCCTTGGATGGAAACCAAGTCGGTCAGCACAGGGAAAGTGAAACCGAGGAGACTTCACTTTGTACGAAGCTGTAACATTTGCAGGCTAATATTCCCTCAAACTATGATTTCAGGGAAAACAAGCGTTTCCGAGTATACGTGGTGATCCCGCTGCTGCCTGGGTTCGAAGGAGACATTTCGACGGGCGGAGGGAACGCGCTGCAGGCTATAATGCACTTCAACTACAGGTATTGCAGGCAGCCCCGCGGCCAGAGACCTCCCTGGTCACCCCTGCCCGCTGCCGCTGGTGCCCGAGGTTCAAGCTGCCGTCAGCAGGCTGTCACGTTAGATGTCCGCATGAGCACGGAGGGTTGGGAAAAGGAGAAGAAAACTGTTTGTGTAACTTTCACTTAGTACTTCAGCTCATTTATTTGCTAGCCGTGGGATTTGCATTAGGAGGTGAGGCAATGCTCGCTGAGTGGGAATTACGGTGGGAAAAGCCCAGTGCTCTCAGTGGTGAAATCCCTCTGCCCTGGCACAGCAGGTCCCCCGATCCCTTACACAAACCCCGGAATTCCTGGCTCATCAGCCACTCCCTGCATGCAGCGTAACACTGCCAAGTGCATTCGCTTTCCTTGTAGCTCATCAAATCAGGACTTAGTCGCCCTCCTGTTCGACAGTCGTGGTCTCCGTTAGGCACTTACTGCAGCTTTTACTGCGGTTCCTCCCGGCATCACCGCTGTGGCCAGGGCAGGAGCATGTGTCCGATGGGTTCGTTAGCTGGGCTTTGTCTCCAAATCTGCCTTTCCAGCCGATGCTTTGCCTGGCTTTACCTGTCAGCAATGCTTCCTTCTCCGATGTGGTTCCCGTGCTCCGGGATGGATGGTTTTGGGGATGCTTGCAGCACAGCAGGTCTCGTGGGAAGGACTAAGACACAGTGGTGCTGGGTAGCCCTGTGCTGGGAATGGGCTATAGAGGAAGGCAAAATGGCCCAAGGCAGGATGGTTTTACTGGAAAGCTGCTGTGTTATGGCATGGCCTGGGTGCAGTTGGTCTGCAGAGACTACTGCTGCCTCTGGAGCGAAATCTCCCTTGTCTGCTGGTCTGCAGGGGTCCTACCGCACTTCCAGAAGGACGAGCGGGACAGGAGACACAAGCAGAAGGAAAGCAGCATGTCATCTTAACCAGGCCCTTCTGGCTGAGCTTTCTTCTGCAAGAGCAATCATAGGTCTTAAGAAATTGCCCATGGCTTGGTTTTGGGCTTTTTTTGAATGAGATGCTGGCTGTGGCTTTTCCAGTTGGGCCATAATCACGCAAACTCCATGACCTGGTGTTCTGTACATGTTGACTTTTTTTTCTTGATGTCATTTCACATCCAGACCTGTGGCACAGAGAGTAGCAGCCCTGCTTGTGTAACACGTTTATGATCATTGTGTAGAATGCAAAAATGCTCCCCAGCTCCCATGTGGATTCATACGAGCTCCTGCAGGAAATGAGCAGCCCTTGATATATCAACAGTCTCTTGGGAAAAACGTGTGCTCTGGAAGCACTGTGTTTCTTCTGCTTGCATGGGGTATTTAAAAGGCATCTGTGTTTGCAATTTACCTCGCCCGGTTCTGCTTCAGCATATGCCATTGCCTCGAGTGGCGGTGGTGCTGACAGCTGCCTACCTTCTTTCCAGGACCATGTGCCGAGGAGAAAACTCAATCCTGGGCCAGCTGAAGACAGAGAGTAAGAGCTTTATTCTTCTCCTCTGTGTTGTTTAGTCTTGGGATGCTGCTGTTCTATGGATATGTCTGTAACACATAAATCAGATCCTCTAGCTTCTTATTAATGTGGGCTTGCTGTGGCTGAGGGGTTCAGGTGGGGACTGAGGCATCTCACAGCCACATGTGCTACAGGCTGGTGGGGCTGTGAGTGACCTCCTCCTCTGCCGTCATCCCATGGCGAGGTCTGGTGGGTCATGCGAGCCGCGGCCGGTTGTCAGACTTTGCACTTGGATGCAGCCCGGATCCGGAGGAGGGGAGAGCCCCAGGGAGGAGAACAGCGTGATTGCAGCTGCTCAGGATCATGTTATTTGGAAAATGTCCTGAGCAGGGTCACGCTTCTGGGAGCGAGGAGCCCTCAGCCTCCCCTGTGAATCCCACCCTGGGTTTGTTTCTGGAAGCTGATGAACACAGAGAGGAAAAACCTGCCTAAGCAGGACGCTGTTTCTGAGTTGCTTCCTTGCCATGAGGATGCCTGCTTGAATTTGCTCTGCTGCGAATTAGAGCACCATGAAAACCCACGTGTCACAAATACTAGGGGCATACATAATGCCTCATTCGTTCTAGGTCTTTGTGTAAATCTGAACTGCAGACAAGTACATTAAGACATGTTTTCCATACTGGGCATGGACAGAACACCTGCTTCAGCCTCCTTTCTGCAGCATCTGCAGACAGTCGTATAGTCCAGTTATTTTAAGACATTTGGATCAGTGGTGAAAACTTGCGTGCTGCACAAGGGAGACTGGGTCATTTCTCACCAAAGTGGAAGTATCTGAGCAGGCAGTGGATCAGGGCAGCACAGAGAACACACAGGCAGCTTTTAAAGCCTATTTTTAAAGAAACTTATTTCCATTTTCTGTTTGGGTTTTTTTTTTTTTTTTTTCTATGTCAAAAGTGAACTGTTACTCATATGGGTCTTTTATATAAAGAGGGTCTTTTCTCTTTCTTCTCTCTTCCATCTCCCTCATCCCATCAATTTTGTTCTCTTTAATTTTCAGTTGGAGATAAGTGGATAAACTACATATCGTTCTGTGGACTTCGAACATATGCAGAGCTGGAAGGAAAACTAGTCACAGAGCTCATCTATGTTCACAGCAAACTGCTTATTGCTGATGACAACACAGTTATAATTGGTGAGCGGGGGGGCTTGTGGGAAGGGTTTGGACCACTCAGTTATATCAGGACTAGTCCTTTCACTTCTCTGGCCTGTACTCAGTGCAGGCTGCGGTGCTGTGTGCTTTTCTGTGTTGTGATTTCTTTCTTGTGAAATATTTTGCTGTTTAAAAGAAACAACAAAAAAACAAACTCATAAATTCGTCAGGAGGGTAGGTAGGAGGGAGGAAAGGATTTGGAGGGCTGTCATTTAATTTGTTTTTCTAAAATGGTTTTAAATCTCTGTGTAACAGTGAAGAGAATCCCAGCGCAGGGAATATTGTCCATCTGTCTTGTATCAAACTCCGCTCTAGCAGGAAGACTTGTGAGACTTGTCATCTGTTCCTTAAAGAACAGAATGTGCCGTAAAATTTGGAAGATTTGGACAACATGTGTCATTTATCAGCTCCATTTCCTAAGAATGGGGAAATATGTTATAACAAGTAATAGATATCACTTCATCCATTTCTCTTACCATATTTATTATGAGATCATGAAGCAAAGACAAGAGACTTCAGGCTCAGAGTTCTACATTGCAGCAGAAAAGCAGAATTTTAGCCTGTTTCTTTAAAGAAACCCTTTTTGATCTGCTAAATCAGCAACAAAGACTTTGCCAAAGAATAACTGAATACCACATTTTGCAAGACTCAGAATACTCCCCTCCAAAGCAGCACTTCAGCCTGTAGTCTCGGATGACCTGTGGTTAGGTTTGCTCCTCTGTTACCCTCTCAGGGGTCAGATCCTGTCTCCAGTATGCAGAGAAGCCCAAAGGTGGTTTTAATATCACAGCAGGAGCAGTGTCCTTGCAACTGTGATGGTCTGGGGGCCTGAGACAGCTCTTAATTTCTATTTTCTATACCTATAAGCCTGAGGACAGATTTTTATACAGCATGTGCATCCGTGCTGGCTGGTGAGGTGATAGGGAGCCGCTGTCATCCCTTTTCCACCCAGTAAAGAGGTGGTGCATGGAAATACAATGCTAATGGGGCCACTGTGCAGGAGAGGGAGGTGAAAGGATGGAGAGGGTCTTGGCTCATTTTTCCTCTGGAGGTGTTAGCTCCCCTTGAGTTAATTCAGTCACTGGGAAGGCTAAATGGCTAACTAGTGCCTGGGAGTGTCTTACAGAGCTGGGAGCTGTGTCTGGAGATTTTTTTTGTTGTTTGGTCATTTCTGTGGGTTAATGACCTGATGACTGCTATTGCTGGCTGCATTGTGCTGTTCCCTTGGAGCCAATAAGTGCTGCAGTGTCCCCCATCCCTTGCCTTCTGAGGACTGGGTGGGCCAGAGAAACCCGTTTGGGGGATAAAGCCTCAGCTGGTCTCGAGCAGTGCTGTGGGTGTCAGACCCGGCACAGCACGTGGAGGCAGGGGAGCTCCCACCGTCATGCACAGTCAGGGCTGGAGCTGCCACGTTGAGCCCAAGCACACCCAAACCCTTACATGAGTGGGTGCATTTTGGAGAGGACCCCCGCAAAAGGGACAGGCAGAGCTATGCAGTAGAAATGCAACAGGGGAAACGTCTGCTGTCCTCCAGCAGCTTTATTGGGGACTGAAGTGGTTATTTCCCAGGGCGCGAGGGTCCCACCGCCGGGGAAGGTGTCCCCCCTGCACCCCTCTAGAAAGCAACCCTCTCCCTTCTGGGGTTTGGGTTTTATGCACCATGCAGTAGTGCTGCAGCAAGCACAGGGCAAGGAGTAGAGCAGAAACATCTCCCGTGGTCAGAAGGTGCCCCAGAGTTCTGGGGTCTGCTGCTGCCTTGCTGCGTTAGCAGGGGTGGTGCCTGAGCTCTTGCGTCTGCGGACACAAAAGTATGGTCCTGGCAGGACAGGAGGGTCTGGATGTTGGTTACCCACAGTGAGGAGATGACGTCCTTCTGCCTCGATCACCCTCCCAAAAAGCCCTACCTTCCAGATGCAAATGAAAAACTTCCCCTCTTCTTACCTCTACTGAAGGTAAGAGCGGATTTACCCATGGAGCCCATCCTGCACCAGGTAACTTGGTATCCAAACCAAATAAATGCAGATGAGGCCTTTGAAAGTTGTGGCATACTTCAGCAAAAGCACCTGGGAAGTTACAGAGAGGGTAAACTTTTGAAAATGTTGGCCTGGGCTTGGCTGTGATTTAACCTTCTTCCAAGCCTGGAACTTTTGAAGCCTGCAAAAATGAGGGTGAGTTTTTTTCCCTTCCCCCAAAATCCTGGCTCTCAGGTTCTGTGTTTCCCTAAGGAAGCTCTCTGGTCAGGGTTTTACCTAGTGAAGCCATAGATGGTCCCCCATGGAGGTGAGGGATGCAGAGGGCCTGGGGAGTGGGGGGTGGTGATGGGGATGGCATGCAGGAGCATCTCACCTGGCCATGGTGCATTGCCGGTGCTTCGTTTTCCCCCTTGCCAGGCTCTGCCAACATCAATGACCGCAGCATGCTGGGGAAGCGGGACAGCGAGATGGCCATCATTGTGCAGGACACTGAGACCATCCCCTCCGTGATGGATGGGGAGGACTACAGCGCTGGGAAGTTTGCCCAGTCCCTCCGGCTGCGGTGCTTCAGGTGGGATGCACGGGGCTGGGCGAGCGTGAGCAGCGAGCGGGGATGCAGGCAGGGCTTGCTCAGGCTTACGTCTGCCCGTAGCCTTTCAAACCAGCGGGGCAGCTGCTGCCTGCTCAGGTTTAGCATTGCCAGGCCTGAGTTTAGCCCAGAGTTTTGCTGCTGTTCCATTGGTGTTAGCCTTTCTCATGCTGCTCCTGTCCTCAGCTTGGCAGCTTGACTTACAAATAGTTTTGCTCCGGGATTTTGCTAGGCGAGCTCATAAACAAGACAGTGATATTTTGCCTCCAGATCCTGTTTTCACACTCTCTCAATTTTGGATGGCAGTGTCTCTAATGGAAGTTTCCTCACTTGGAGCAGCCATCTGGCCCACAACATGGCCGTTTTTTCATTAAGACCTTCTTCCTTTTCCTTTTTTTTTTTTTTTCCCCACCCTGTTTCCCATCTGGACAGTTATTGCACAGAAAAAAAAAAAAAGGAGAAACTTGGTCAACATTACAGCTGACAGACTATTGCAGGGAATGGGAGCAGGAGGGCGCTGGGAGCACGCAGCGTTTGGCAAGTCCTAAGGAAACTTTTCCCTCCTCTACATTTCTCAAGATGGGGAGTGCCCGGTGCTTCAGCCTCCGTGAACATCAATCCCTTTGTCTTCTCAGGGTTGTCCTTGGCGGCTCCGATCTCAGTCCAGAACATCGGGATCCTGTCTGTGACAAATTCTTCAAGGAGGTGTGGATTTCTACGGCAGCCCGCAATGCCACCATCTTCGACAAGGTGAGGGACATGGTGCCTTCCCCCTCCCTCCTTCCCACGTGGCAGCAGCAGATGCCAACGGGAGAAGCAGCACAGGGAGAGCAAGGGCAGCAGGTCCAGCTCCTGGGGTTGGACCTTCAGAGGTGCTTTGAAGGAACAAGTAGTGTCAGATGGAAGAGCTGTGAAAAAGAAACTGGAGTTTGTGCATCCTCAAAGGGAGACAGAGGCCCAGGAAGGCAGCAGTTCTGATTTCTCCTTCATTTTGTATCAGCTGTAGCTGCAGTGAATGGCTGTGGTGACTTAGTGGTTTTTAGCTGGCTATAGCATAACTGGAGTAGAATCAAATTTTACTTCTGGTTTCTAATGAGCTTTTGCAGTGATCAGAAAAAGCCCTGGAGCTTCCCCTCTGCCTGCTCCAGCTGTATCACAGATAGGCACATACGTCTTCCCTCCCTGTTCTTCAGGCTGTTAATTAAGTCAGTCCCATCCCGGGGAATTTGTATTAGATGTTTTGGTCTTTCTTGGGAACTCTGCATTGCAGTGTTTCCCTGGCACTGACATACCACTTCTTCTTTCTGTTTTGATCAGGTTTTTCGGTGCCTTCCCAGTGACCAGGTGAATAATTTAACCCAACTGCGTGATTTCATCAACAAGCCCAAATTAGCGAATGATGATCCTGCGAAAGCTGCAGAAGAATTAAAAAAGATTCGTGGGTTTTTAGTACAATTTCCCTTTCGTTTTCTGGAGGAAGAGTACTTGCTTCCCTCCGTTGGAACAAAGGAGTCCATGGTACCCATGGAGGTTTGGACTTAAGAAGATGCAGACTGCTTTACGTTTTAAAGCCTGGTTCTCTAGAGACAAGCTAATGAACGATAAGGGATTTCAGAAAGCTTTTTATGTCTAAGGGAGGCAAAAAAGGTCTCCACCAAGCTAACGTGCCTTTCTTAAGGATTTTGGTGGAGGAACTTGAAGCAAATTGACACTAGCAAAGGAGGGGAGAAGAAAGACTTGGAAATTATGGCAAATGAGAAGTTTAACCTCTGAAGGAGTCGCTGCTTAAGGCATGTTCTGAGCACCTAAAGGATGAAGGCCACTTCCTAGGACAGGAAACAAATTCCAATCGATGTTGTTACTACTGCCAGCTGTATATTGTGGTTGCGTACATACTATGATCCTGCTGTGGCTGCGCAGGAGTCGTGGGCTGCATGTACTTCTAAGGCTTTTGGGTATCGGCACCTTGGCTCGCTGGAGTCCCCCCATCTCACCCCTTTAGTTGCTGTCGGAGCCCATCAGGCAGCTCCGGCACTGCTGGGAAGTGCTGCTTGGTGCTGCCTTGGGCTGTCCTACAGCTTGCCAAGTGTAGGTATTTCACTTCTTAAATGGAAACAGACTAACAATCTTCTATCAGAATCAGCATTTTGGTCTCTTCTCCCCTCTGGGGAGAGAAAAAAAAGAACACCAACAGACTGTTTCTACCATAGCTAGAGCAATCAGCAATCCTCATGCAGCACGCTGCTGCCTAGGTCTTGGCAAAGGGCAGCCTCGACGGAGCCGGAGTTTTGGCCATCACTGAAGTTTCCTGGCCTTTACAGAAACACAGCACGTCAGTTGGTTCTAACTGCGTGAAGGCTTTCTCCAGGAGAGGATCAAAGTTTAAACTCAAGCCTTACATCTCCAGAGCTCAAGGGAAGCAAGGCACTGCATGTGACAGGATGGAAACTTAAAAGCCAACATGAGCCAAACAAAGCCCTGTGCTCTGGGTCCTCCATTTGTGCATTTTTGTTGCAGTATATAGGTAGAACTTTCTTTCCATGTCTTTCCTCCCTATTTAAAAGAAGGGCAAGGCCATTAAGCTAAAGCTGACGCCATGCTCAAATTAAGCTGACACGTTGCTTTGTAGTATGGGGTGAATGCAAGGGGGAAGGGGAGCAGTTAGCAAAGCTTGGTCTCTGATCTACTTTGTTATCAGACCAGCCACAATCTTGAGCTCAGTCACGCAGGACGTGTCTTCCCAAGCACAGGTAAAACTCAGCATGCACAGTCCTGTTTTCCATTTCTGTAAGACAGTTTCCAAAGCTATTTTTCATCTCACTGTGCAGCGAAGCAGCAATTCGATTCAGCATCCCTGGGCAAAACACTACCACTCCTGGGTCGGGACCTCGCGTGCTGGGTACTGTCCTGGGTCTTCACTCCCTCTATTCTGCAGTGAGCTTTGTCTCCCGATGTCACGTCCAGCTCCAACTGCAGTCCCAGGAGAGGCGTCCTCCGGCAGGCAGCAGTGCCGTGTCCAACACTAAGAGATCAGACTGTTAGAAATGCCTAAGGGGGGTTGGATCTGGGGAAGTGGGAGGCTGAGCTCCTCTGCTGCCACTGCATCTGGGGGGAATCCCTTCGCTAGCTGGGTTTAACCCTGTGCCCAACCCTCCTTACTCAAAAGACCAGGTAAACTTCAGTTCACAAGCAAGCTTTTTTTTTTTTCTGGCTCTTCCAACTGTCTCACCTGTTTTTAACTGGAAAATAGTCACACTGGTTGCCTAGCTATCCCCAAAACATAGCTGGCACCACATTTTAGCTCATTGCCTTCTGTGTCTTCAGACCTGTAAATAGGCACTGGGTACTTTTGCACCTGCTGCATCACCTGCGTAAGTAACAACCGCAAACATTCCTCCAGGGCAGCCCAAGTCTCAGCCCCTTCCTACAGTTTTCGCTGTTTTAAGCTCGTGTTTTGTAGATGTAGATGCAGTTGCCAATTAGGCTCCTTTCTGGTTGGTACATCTGTGGCCTGGTTAGCCTGTTGGAAGTGCTCGGGCAGCATTTTATGTAATGACCTTTAGTCCAGGGGGTTGATGCTTTTAGCTGGCATGCTGTAAGCAGATAAGTATGTTTCCTTGATTTTTTTTTTCCCTTAAAAAAATTGACCTAGGGTCACCCCCTGCAGAGCCAGAGCAATATGTGCCCTGACCATTTGCAGTCAAGAAAGATCAAAGGTGTCTTGTTATTTCATGTCAGTGCTAGTTCAGAGCTTTTCTCTCCTGATATGTTTTTAGCTGTTTTAGTTTGAACAAAGCTGCCAACTTTAAACAATTACAGCCTGTCAGAGAATCATTGTAAGTCACACAGATCTGTATTCATAGTTGAAGCATTCAACCCTGCCACCCGAACATGTGAACCTTGAAGAAGTGCAAGTCTCCTGTCATCTTCTAAGTGCTCTTATTGTCTCCGTCCTCATATTAGCAAAGATTCTTGTAATCGTTAAATTATCCTTATATTGTCTTTTAAGGTGGTAGGTAGCTAATTATTGGGGCTTCGTAACTCCGGTGGTGTTAAGTCCCCCTCTGCCAGGCTGCTTTGGGGAAAAACCTCCCAGGTTCTGCAACACTCAGCCCACCACGTAATGGCTGCTGGTCCCAAGCGACACAACAGACCCACAGAGGAGAGATTTAGTTGACTGGTTCAGTATGAAAAGGTGCTAATTAAGAAGGTCTTTCATTATTAAAGTAGCAGATGAGCCTCACATTTGGCTTCTGTCCGGGAGGGGGTTTCCCTCTGTAGGAACAGAGGAGCCGTGCTGAACATTCCCTTCCCTGTGTTGGTGCTAAATTCCTGATACCAGGAATTGGCGCTGCTCGCCCCAAGCAGATGATGGGGCTGGAGCCGTTTCCAGTGAAGGCACGACCCTCGTTCGTACCCGTGGGCTGTGCTGTTCCTTGGGTCCTGTCAACAGGAGGTTTATTTCTTATATTAAGAAGCCTGTGAGGTTGAGCACCTTGAGAGAGTTCATTTCTGCATCTAAACAATCACTACTTCTTAGTCCATAATACCAGTGTGGGTTTATTTTTCATACCTTCAAACTGGAGAGGATCACTCGCAAATAACACAGTACTGTAACAAGTGATGTGGATTCAAGCACTAGCAAACCTGGAAACATGAACTGTTTCTTGTGGCATTTATTTGTTAGAACTATAGGAAATGAGAATTTCTCCCAGGCTCAGACTTGATTTTGTAGTTCAACCTGAGTAGAACCCCTTTGTTTCCCTTTAACTTATTCCTTAACATGTGCCACTTTGGGAACTCACACTCCTTACCATATCTTTTTTTAACAGTCTGATACTTTTAAATACATGTTTTGTTGTGTAGATGTTGGACTGGATAAATGTTTCACTGTAAAGTTAATGCATGACTTAAAAGATGAGGGATAAAATGTCATCTTATGTGAGAACTTTACTAAAAAGTCATTTGTAGGAGAGCTACTCCAGCGCTCCATGGCAGACACAAAGTGCTCAGCTCAGTTTCTGGTCCCCTGGTCTCAGTTTGTCGCCTGACTTGATGTGACTTTTGCTGGATTAAACCCCAAACACTCCATTTTCCTTTCTTTTGATCAGGTTTCACAACATGATTTTGCAATCCTGGTGCTGTCCCTGGGGGAGACCTCAGTGCAGGTTTTGCCTAGCTGGGACCCTGACATTAATAATTTACAGTATCTTTATTCCTTCCAAGGAAACATCCATGTACAATCAAGCTCAGACGTCGTTTGCTATTGTTATTTCAGTGTAACAAATCTTTTGTACACTCGTAGTTAGGACAGTCGGGGGGTTGTAATCTGTGCACCGAGGCTGCGTTTGGGAGGATGTTTAAATGAATGGTCCTTTAGGTTAATGCCATTTCTTCTTCCTCCTGCCGAATGTAAAGACCCAAATCCACACTGGTCTAAACTGACACATCTCCATCAGCTGCGGAGCTGCTGCACTGGTTTTCTGGCAGAAAGGACTTGGTCTGTAGGGTGCAGTGGTGGTCGAGGTGAAGAAAGCAAGCGGTCTCCGGACCAGGTATAAGGGTAGAGGTTAGCATCTCTTGGGTGGCCCACAAGATGTGAATGCATTCTCACATTTTGTGGTATTGTTTCCAGTGGGCCGTCCTTTCTGCACAGCTGAGATCCTGCTGAAACCAGGAGCTTTGCAGAATTGAGGTTTTAAACCAGGAGTGTAACGCCATGGCAGTGAATCCAGTCGAGCATGCCAAATTAAGGTAGATCAAAGTGGAGCAGACCCACAAACCGTATGTTGACCACTGAATGCAATGATCCTCTTAGGGTTTCTCCTCTTTTTCTTTTTTTTTTCTGTTTCTTTTTTTCCTGCCTGCTTTCTTGTTGTATTTTCCAGTATTTGTGATTATTATATTTTTAACCTCCCACTGTGTGTTGATAAAATCTCCTCCATGTAAATAATTCTGACTTGCCAAACTCTTTCTTGACACTCGGGAAACAAGAAGAAGTGTCAGAGGCCACACTTCTGGGAATGTGGTTTTTTTTTTTTCTAAATCGTGTCTCTAGCTAAACTAATCAACAAAAGGAGAGCTTCCACTTCAAGTGTGAGCGCAAGTCTTCGTGCGTCTCTACCTTCTGACGATGCAGTTGTGAACACTGAATATCCCTTCTGTGAAGGCTGCTGGAATTGTTTTGTATCCTTGTTTCTGCTAATGATCGCTTTCCTTTCCACTCTGTTTGTATCTGGTAAATGAATGTGTATTAATGGACTGAAAATACAACTGATCATCATGTGTCGAAACATTTGGCTTTGGTCTCATTTCTGCTTGTTTTGGGGACTGTGGCCGTGTCCCGCTTGTGGGCTGAGTTCTGCCCTTGCCTTGCGTTGGCAGTGCTGCCGCAGCAGCCACGATATGATGGAAAAGACCCAGGGTCGCAATAAAAATGGCTAGACTTGAGTCATTTGGGTTTTCCTGGGAGAGAGAAATTGCTGAAGTGAAACAGCATAGAAACAGAAAATTGGACTTCTTAAATGAAATAAATTAAAAACTCCTGTTTTAAAGGAGTTTTAATAATCCAAAGGCTTTATGAAAGGCACAGACAAAAATGGTCTGTCTCCAAAATAGAATTAATTTGCCACTGTCGCTTTTAACTTTCACTAAAGGAAATTCGGCATAAAGAGAGGAAAAATCAGATCACTGTTGTCCTCCAGGGGGAGAAGAGATGAATAAAGCATCAGTGGCATTTCCAAGCTCTCTCGCAAACTGAAAACATATTAACTTCTCTGTTTCTTAGGTTTCATCTCCTTCCTCAAAAGCCAAAGGGCTCTCCGCATCTTCAAAACTTCCAGCTGCAATCTGCGACCTTGATAAACACAATAAACCAAGATAGCAGAGCCGGAGCTTCAGGGCAGGGGTGTGTTGGTAAGAGGCAGGCAGCTTCTGCTGCCACTCCGACATCTCGCAGCTAATTACATGCTTGCTGCATCACGCTGACGAGGTCTTGCAAGCAGAGATAAGAGCAAGCGGGAGTGATGCGGAGACCTGCCAGTGGCGGCTGGGCGCGGAGGTGCTGGCTGGCAGCAGCACAGGCGTGGGGTGATGCCGGGCAGCCGCCACGGAGGCTGGCAGACGTTGCGGGCTCCGTCTTGCCGGCATCGGTTGGTTCCTGCGCTAGCAGCGCAGGAGAGTCACGGCGTCTCAGTGCAAGCTTCTCTCAGTGTGAAATTCATGTCAAACTAGAAGTGGCGCTGAATCTAGAGAGTTTAGGTATCAGTCTGTAGGACAGATCCTTTCCCTTTCCTATGGGATGTAGGGCCCCAGCTTTAGGGCACTGTTGCTGCTTTTGCTGTTTTGCCTCTCCAACACATAGGCACGCCATGCTTTTACTGGGCATAACTTCACCCACGTCCGTCAGCCCATTAAAAACACAAGTGGACACCAGCTGATGGGCTGTAGCTGGTACAAGGTGTGTGGGGGAGGCAGGATCCGCGCTGCATCCACGAGGGCGATGGCAAAACTCCCTTTGACTTTCCTATGGCCAAAGCATTCGCCTGATGAACGACTTGCAAAGCCTCTAATTTGATGGCTCCTCGCTGAGCAGAAATGCAGCCCACGCATACCCTGAACACAAAGCAACGTTGCCAGTATGTTTAATAGAACTGCTCTTTCCAGGATGGATTTCTTCAGCCGCTTTTGTACTGAGGCCGTTCCTGCCTCCTCTCACAGATCAGCTCCTCCACTGCTGATGTGTCCGCCGGCATCCTGCACCGGGGGCTGGAGAAATCCTCTCCTCCACCCCAGCACCAAGCGGATCTGCTCTTTGGGCCGTCGTTAGCCATGCATTTATGCACTGAGCTCTCAATAACGTGTCAACTTTTTAATTAGTGCCAGCCTTTTACGTGTATGAAATTAGTAATACTATTCAGTTGTTTTTGTAGAGGAGGAAAGTAAGGAAGAAAGAAAGAAAAGGGTTTGTGAGATGGGTCTAAAGGCACATGAAGAAACTGGTTTCTTCTCACTGCTAAAAATCAATCTGTTTTAGTTTTCCTGCAATTGTGCCGGCTCTTCAGATTTTCAAGTACATCTGCGAAGCACTGATGCAGTGGAGCAAAGGTTTTAAGAGCTTGAATCACAACAGCACTGAGAGTGAAATGCTCAGGTTTTTTTATTGGAAAAATTAAAAGTGACAGTTTCAAAATTGGTTCCACTGCTTTGATTGATTACTCAGAATATTTAGCTCAAAATGATTATGGCAAGGTTTTCTACTGAGGCTCGTGGCTGGGATGGAAATTAATTTTTTTTGGGGGGGGGTTCTTAAAAAAGAAATTATTCTGCAAAGGAAACTGTTTATACCCAGAATCAGTGATGAGTAATCTCTCCATATTCAGCCTGATCTCAATAATTAAACATCCTGTGAGTTCCTATTTGAGGACAAAGGAGAGGAGGCCAGGGAGATAGGTAGTGTTATCATGGCTTCACAGGTTTCTATTATCTGGAGATTACTGGTGCCCAGCAGAAGAGGTGGAGCCGTCTGCGTGCTGCTCAGGAGCTTTGTCGTGCCCAGCTGATGGCCTGTCTGTACGGTACGTCCCTACTGGGAAACCTGGCCCACAGCCTGGGCCAAGGGCTGTGCATTTAAGGAGGCAGAGGAGTGCCGGAGTTCTGCTGGGGCAGACGCGCTGGAAGTCACCCATCGCTGGCGGGGGAGAAGCTGAAGGTGGTGTGGGCACAAGAGAAGTTCAGGTAAGAGCTGGTCCCGCCTCTTCAGCTAGAGAAGGCACCAGGGCCAAGCTGTGCGGTGGTTGCACCAGGGCTTTGGCACCCATGGGTGCACCACGCTGTCCAGGCAGATGCCATCCCACCGCCTTGGTCTTCAGCTTCTCGTACCCTTGCCGGGTCCTTGTATGCTCCCTTACGTTCCTGCAAAAGACACAACTTAAAAGCAGGCGTGTCACATGGATGTGCCGGTGTCTCCAGGCGGATGGCTGCTCTCTTGCTCCAGGTCCTTCCTGGGATCAGCTGGGAGAGGGGGGGACAGGCAGGCTGGGCTGTTACCCAGAGAGACACCAACCTTCCCCGCTCCCTCCTGCCCACAGCTTGGGAAATCTGTCCTGCTCCTGGTGTGCTGCCTTTGGCATTCATCTGATTCCTCCAGTTTATCTCACAAAACAGGCAGAAGTATTTATATTCTCTTCTCTGGGTTGCCTTCCTTATTTCATTCTTTACCAACCAAGCCTCGGTAGACTTCCGGGCTGGAACGTGTGCTTTGCACGTCCAAGGCAAACAGAAAATGTATCCTTCAGGAGAAGACTCAGTCTGTTTGCCCGGCATTTTTTAATTTCAAGTTGAAAGATGGGTTTGAGACCAGATTTTGCAGGTTGGGGTTTTTTTGTACATTTTAGGATTTCATGTTGCAGCCATGCTTCCTCTTGAAATAGACACGTGGTTTATGAAATAAAGTATAAAGCACTGTAACTTCAGAAATATGAACTAGATACTATATACAGGATTAATTTTAGGCAGAGTTAATGGCTTGCTTTATACAGAAAACTCCCATTTTGCCCAGGAGTAGATGTGGAACTGGGAAACTCCAGAAACGAAGGCAGCTGTAGCCAGAAGCCACGGACCAGCACAGCAGTTGAAGGATGTTTGTCCTTGGGTGTCTCATGTCCTCTACACAGCAAATCCCAGGTGAACCCCACATATCTGTTAGGACTGTGTGTTGACCAGCACATACTGATGGGGAAAGAGCATAGCAGATACTGGTAGCAGGATTACATTGTCTGGATGTAGGTAACCTGTGCATTTAATTACATGTAGGAATTTAAGCTGTGTTTCCTTGGGGCCACAACGAAGTGTGATTTCACCGCTAGGTCACTTTTAGGTAACATTCAACCTAACTCCTCCTGCGCTTGCCACCGCTGGAGGAGAACAGCTGCCCTGCCGAGGAGAGCGCAGGGATGCTGGGCGAAACCGGGCTGCAGCCTACAGCCCTCTGGGAACCGCGTGATGGGATGGGAGGGAAGTGTCCATCTCCGCACCTGCGAGGACTTGACTTCCAATTTGGCTTGAACCTGCCACCGAGATGATGTTTGCTACGGCTGGGGACACGGCGGAGGCCTGGAGCCCTGCAAAGCAGGAGCTGGGAGGACTTTTTTTTTCCCCTGGGTGCTACTCCCTCCCCACCTTGGCATGGATGGAGCCCCTGCTCTACCTTGCCCGCTGCATCCCAGCCCTTCCCCGCAGCACTGCCCATCTCCACC
>JANZLQ010000089.1:36917140-36933386 GCA_026212715.1 Elanus axillaris
AATTCTTTTTGCTCCTAATTTTGAAACTCAGCAGGAAAAAGCCTACTGCCAGCTGAGTCATGTGTTTAGTCCATGACAGAAGTGACTGTTTGGGACCATGCCCTTAATCTGCTGGATGGAGACTCTTGGATGCTTTGGAGGCAGTAGAGCCTTTGCTGAGAAAGAGATCGCACAGCTTGAATCTAATAAAATGTGTCTAATAACCGCTGTAGCATGCTACAGAAATACAAGAGATCAAAGATTCGGAGGCATTTATTTTCATAATTTGTGGGTCAGATCCTTGCAGGACTAATTGGGTGCTGTTTGATGTCCAGGCAACAATAGAAGTCTCCCTGTAAATCAGAATATATTTGCCTCTTCCTTTCTCTTTTGTACACAAGCATAAAAGCTTAGTATGATTTTGAGATAAACTGGCAAAAGCCGAGGTACAGATCTCCTCCCTACCTCACTGCCATCTTTCTTAGATGTATGACACTGTGGGCCATATAGCTGATACAGTCACCAAAACAACTGCATTTACCCAGTATGGTAAAGGTGTCCCTTCTAATGTTAGTGCTCCAGGAGCACTAAGCCTGCTGGTTATCGCCTACTGTGCTTCTGCTCCCCAAAGCACGAGCCGAGATGAAGCCAGAGAATGAGCTTTGATGGTGCGGCTTGTAGGATGTCTCCCCAGTTGTGGCTCACTAGTCATGATACCCAGCTGGTGTCTCAGCTTTGCAGGTGGTCGCTCCCAAAACACAGCAAGTCAGGTATGCCGTGTGCTTGGTGGGGGCACTTACAAAGTTCTTAGGTCTATAAAGATAAGCATGGCTCTAACTGTTCCCTCCTGAGAGCAGTAGGACAGCATGGTTGGGCTAGTGTGCCTATGAATGGCACAGCCTGTGTCCCTGTACCTGGCACATAAACCATCTTCAAAACATAGGCCAAAATTTTGCAAGCTACTCACTTATATGGGAGATGTTGAATTAGCTGTAGACCTGTTATTGCATGTGCAACCTGGCTGGAAAGGAAGGGGCACTGCCCTTAAACTAGTGGGTTTTGTGTTATACCCTCCCCCTGAATACTCATGGTAGGTGTTTGTGGGGGAGCTTCTCTAATGTGTTCTGCAGATGCCACCATTTTGGGAGGAAAGAAAGATGGGTGTGCAAGAAATCTGTGTTCTTGGAGCAAAACCAGAGGCCAAGGCAACAAAATTAAAAGGGCTTTAAATGCATTTTCTGGCTATGCAGACAGGCTGTCTTCACTGCAATAAATCTTCAGCCTTTACATATTGATTAGCTTCAGTAAATAGTGTGATGACTCTGCTCTTCCTATTGCTATTCTGCGGGGATCGGTGTGTTAGTGTGGCTGAAGAGGCTGTAATAGCTAAATGGGATTCCAGTAGTGAGAGCAGTTTACAAATGCTCTCCAAAGCGAACCTCACAGCCAGTGTGACTGTGTTTGACTGCTGTAAACATAAACACAGAGTGCTCCACCGGTGACTTGGGCTGGTGATGGCCATGTTTTCTAATGGACAAAACTGTTCCCTGAGCCAAGTGCCCTGCAGTGACCGTGCTCTGCTCTGGCAGGGATGCCATCTCCTCCTGGCTCTCTGGTTGGGGAGCTGTGATGGGTATTTTGGGGGGGGGGGGTGAGTGAAGGGAGCAGGAATGGAGGGGAGAGGCTGGACTCCTGGTAAAAGGTGGGTCTGCTTGGCTAGAAGTTGGAGAATGGCTGAAAATGCCTCCTCTTCTACCTGCTCTGCTCAGGGCTCGTAATAGTTTCTTCGGTATTCATGTGTTGCTGGGCATGGTTTGAAGTGATTTTGTTTGTTGGGCTTTGTCCCTGCTCTTGTAGGCAATGATGTGGTGTGGCAGCCTGAAGGTGGTTGTGTTTGAGCACTGGGCAAGCCCCGGATCCTTGGAAGATTGTCATGGTGAAGTATGAACCGAGCAGGAAGGTGGCAGAAAGCGCAGCTTGTTGTCCCTGCGGAGCAGCAGCGGGAGGAGGGGTGGAGAGCTGCTTTAGAGACTAGATGCCGTAGCTGAAAACCCATCCAGAAGACTTCCCGTTGGCATGCCCACGTTTTGTGACAACCTGTAACTACACCATGGTGGGAAAGCTCTTCCAGAGGCAGTTTGGGCCATGAGGTGAAATCCCAGGTTGCTCTGGAGACAGTGGATGGAAAGATAGGATGGAGCAGATGTAAAATTAGCATAACAATATACCTTTAATTCAACTTGAAGGAAATAATTAAAGACTAGTTGTCGCTTATGATGGTGACCTCTGCCAAGATGACTCATGCTGCAATATAATATGAGTCACTTGTTGATGGCCTGTTCAGGAGAAAGTGCCAAATCCTGGTAGCTTCTTCACTGTGTGACATAAAAGCCAGGATGAAGAAGGGCGTTCAAGATATTGTTGCCTAAAAATAGCTGATACTTAAGAGCGCTGAAGCACCTTTACTTGCCTCTGGGGGACTCTAACACGAAAAGGCAAAGGCCCTGAGCAGAAATGCTACTTCTTTGGCCTCGGTTTAAGAGCCACACGACACACTTTGTACCTTCCTCCCCAGCCTTGTGCGTTGACGTGATGTTGTCCAAGGGTGGGGACCTTGATAGCTCTCCTTCCTGCCAGACAACTCAGCTGGCCGGAGGGCAGATGCCCACTGGTGGGAGGGAGGTGGGTAGCTGCTAAGTTTAAGCACCGAAAGCCGTGACCACTTTTGCAAAGGCTGCCGGGCAAGAGCTTAGCATGGGGAGGGAGGTCTTGGGGGGAAGGCAGGCTGATGGGAGAGCAGGAAGGTAGGAACAAGATCCTCCATGGGAATGTCCCTGGGATGCCACCGATGGGGAGCCCTGGGCTGGAGACCTGCAGTTAGGAGCCTGGGGGCTGGTGGGGAGGGAGGCGAAGAGCTAACAGTCTGTGGCCGTGTTGTCCCCTGCAGCGAGGGCTTTGCCAGGCACAGTCTGTCCGTGAACTCCTTGCCGCTGATGTCTGCCAAATGGGTGCAGGATGAGGAGGTTTTTTATGGCTATAAGCAACCTGTGGTGCTCCTGTAGCAATTGATTTGAGCACTTGCTCGTTAATCATCTACTAGCTGTCTTAAATGCTTCCTTGTATCGAACTAGCGTTTTTCCTCAACAAATGAGGTTTTGCAATCCACAGAGCCTGGTGTGAAGGCACTTGTGACCAGGGGCAGGAGCTCACCAAGAAGTGATAGGTGGATGAGCTCCTGGGTTCAGCCTGGGGGTCGGTGCCCCAGGCATGCTCTTCTCTGCGCTTTCACGTAGCAGAGGGGCAAGAGGAAGGTGCAGCAGAGGGGCACCTTGCTCCTGGGAAAGGGCTTCTAACCTGTCAAAAGCCTGATGATTTTGTCTGCGATCAGGAAGCCCTGTGAAGTCCTGACACTGCAAGTTAACCTGAGAGGGGGTTATTTTTTTCCTAGATCTCATAACTGTAGAGAAGCATGGAAAAAAGGTCTTCCTGAAAGATCATAATCCAAAGGCCAAATAGAAGACTCCCAAGCAGCTTATTGAAAATTCAGAAGAAAAAATGGTGCTACATATGTGAGGCCTTGCCTTCTTTCTCCCCCGAGTGATGCACCATAGCAGCTGGTGATCCCTGGGCTCCTTCTGCCATGCTTTATTTTCCAGGTGAGAAGCTGTCTACCTCCACCGTCCATCACCTCTACCACCTGCTTCAAGGTGTATCTTGCCCTCTGGACCTTGCCTGTTTGCAGTCCAGCCCGGACTACCAGATCCTGCTGCCTTTTGCAGCACCAACAGGGTCCTCAAGGAGACAGGAGGGTGGTGGTGAAAGGCTGTGCAGGAAGGCCGGGGCTTGAGGAGATGAGAAGGGGTGGACCTGAAGGAGGAAAGCTTTTGCACCCACGTGTTGCTGTCAAGGCAATGTGAAGCAAACAAAGGATTTTGAGTGTACAAGTGGCTGCATTGCAGAAAATTGATGTGTAGTACCTTAGAAATAGATCTCTGCGGGGCAGAGGGACATCTCTTCCTGAAAAGAAACTGCCAGTGCGGTGGGACCCATATCTTCTACACATCTTCATTTTGTCTTGCTCCTTTGATAATTATCATCCTCTTTAGCAAGTTTCCACCCTTGGCATAGTGGTCCTGCTGCTGTGGCAGCTCTCGGGAGCTCTCATCATGCCTCACTTGCCTTCCTTGTCTGCTTCAGCACCAGCGGGGACCCACAGTAACGAGGGTTTTTGCTCTTTTGGTAGGACAAACCAGTGCAGTTGGTTTTCACTGAGCCGCTGGATCCGGGGTGCCAGCTCTTCCTGGGGTGATCTCCAGACTGACCCTTAGACCTGGGAGTGCCCCGAAAGGACCATAGTTTCTTTGCCATGAGCGGAGTTGGGGTTGTGTTGGGGTAGAGCACTACAGGATGAAGGATGGCTGGATGCCTCTCCCTCAGGTCTTACACAGGTTTGGGTCTGGGAAGGCCAAATCTCCTTTACATGGAGACCTGCGCTTCCAAGGTGTACCAGCTCACATCCTCTGAGAAGCGGGTGGAGTAGAAGTATTACACCTTTGAATAGGCAAAGGCTTTATCAATCATGTGGTTCAAAGGGAGGGATGCCTTGTATGTGGACAGACTATACTCCCCCCCCCCCCTTCCCCAAACAGTGTGGTTGACAAAAGAGATGGGGCATAAGTTCAAAGCTGGAGTTGCTTTCTCAAGACCCTTTCACAATAAGTGGTGATTTTGCTTTCGCCGGTTTACGACCTCTTCTGTGCTGCTGGTGTAAAGCAAAGTGCCTGCACAGAGGAAACGTCCTCGAGAGAAGATGCAAGAGCCCTGCTCATTATCAGAAACGAGTAAAACTGCTCCAAGCTAATCTGGCCGCCTAAAAATAGAAGTGGTGGTAGGGGGAGGGACTGTCTTCTGTGTTCGTTTGCCCTTGATTTTCATGACATTTTGCTGCTCTACATTATGTGTCTTGTAGGGGAGACTGTGTGTCCTGGTCACACTGGAGCAATTCAGAAGAGCACCTGCTCGTGTCAAAATCCATCGGGGAGGAAGGCTGAGAAGCTTGTTCAGGGTCTAGTAGTTAAATCTCAAAGTGCAGCTATTCAGGTTTGCTCCCACGTTCTCCTGCTCCTCACGGGGTGACAGCCTCTCCCTTGGTGTGATCTTGAAGTCTTCCGTGGGGCCGGTCTGAAGAAGCTATGTGGCTGGTGACGAGGCTGTGGGGTGGGATGGATCCCTGGTGCTGCGAGGTGGTGGGAGTAGGGACCATCCGTCACGCGTGCACCTCACCAGAGAGAGTCATAACTGCAGTTGAAAGTTGCAGCTGAAAGTTGCAGTGTCTACTTTGCAGTTAAGGAAGGGGAAAAAAAAAATCACTTATGAGACTTAATTACTGTGTTATTGTTATTCAGCATTTAAAACCCAAGTTTCGTAACTGCCTTGTGATATCAGCATTTGTGTTCTTTGTCAGTATTATGCAAGCAGCTCACCTTGTGATCATGAAATACTGAAATGTGCTTTCTAATGCTCACCCTCTGTTTCTCAATGAGTCCGTAAAACCTCTTCTGCTTTTCATTAATTATGGAACAATAGGACATTTTTCTCTTCTCTTAAAAAGAACTGAGCCTTTTTTTTCCTTTTTTTTTTTTTTTCTTTCTTTCTTTTTTCTTCCAAGTTCTTGGGCCTGTGCTCCTCTGAGACCTTTCTGTTTCTGTTCCGTCTGGCTGGGCCAGGGTGGACATACCTTCTGTCCTCTACTGCACTGTCTTTTGCCACTTGGGGAAAGCAGAAGGTTTGTGGGTCCATCTAGGAGCAAAGGTCTTGCTGTACTGGAGCAGTCCCAGCTGGTGCAGTGGCTGTTGCTGGCACTGGTGCAGTTTGTGGCATCTACCTACAAGGTTAGCTGGGGCGAAAGATGGGAACGTGTCAGTATGGGGTGACTTTCCTTCCTCCCCAAAAGAGCTGAAATATTACCTTACTTGTTGCTGTCCAACGGGAAGTGTCTATTGACACCAGAAGGAGACCTTCCTGCATCCCACCAGAAGTGCCTGGCGTGCCCCCCGAAGGCTGCAGGGCCACGGCACAGCAGAGCAGGAGGGTGCTGGAAGCGAGACCCCTGAGCTGGGCTCTGGTCTTATCCATGGGACCATCTCTGCTGGGTCTGGATTTTCCCTTCCTCCACATCCAGCTTTTGTAGGACAGTGAGAGCAGACTTCCAGTTTTTCTTCTGATCAGTCCTGTTCTGCTACTCGGTGGCATCCACAGCAAGGGTGGGAAAGGGAAGGGTATTCTCTCTTGTGGTGGTGTTGCCTATGGGGTAATTCTGCAGGTGACTAGCGAGAGGTGGTGGGGTCTCTGGTGCTTCTTTGGAAGAGTCTTGCATGATTTCCTTGCCCAGAATTTAGTGTGTCTTCAGAGCTTTTTCGAGAAGAAAAATTGTTGGGGTTTTTTTCTTCCCTGTAGAGGGAAAGAATTAAAGTATTTCTCGAAGCGCAGATGTGGAGTGTAATGTGGTTCAGTTTGCCTGAATACACTGAAGAGGATGTGTCTCCAGGCTCTGTGGCCAGTGCTGCTTCTCTACTCTTTCATGCTTTGCTTTACATACACATCCGGAGATGCGTAACTCTTTTCAGATGATAATGAGAAGTTTATAGATAAGATCCCCTGTGAGGAAAGGAACGCTAGGATGGTCTCATAGCAGGGGAAATCAAGGTGAGGAGGGGTCAAGTGTCTTCCCTAGATTCCTTTACAAGCGATGCAGCCCTGGCAGAGTTGAGAGCAGAAGTCCAACCCGCTGGCCTCTCATCCTGTGCTGTAGCCGTTAAACTGTGCTCTCCTACGATTAGATAATGTGTGGTTTTGGTGTCTGCAAGACTTGATGAGCAAATTCCTTTGAATAAATGCTTTTCTTGTATACTTGCCAACACAGAGTGAGGTTTGGGACATGAGGGAAGGGAAATAACTTGCAGGTGTCAGTTTTCAGGAGGGAAATCAAATGGAGAGATAATACCCAACAGGTTAGAGTTCTTGGAAGGACTCAGTGGTGAGGAACCCATCCTGCTTGCATCTCTGTTTTACAGTAAGTGATGTGGGGAACCCAAGGTGCGACTATGCTGCCAGCAGCCTGCCACAAGTTTCAGTACTACCACACAATCTGGATCTTTGGCCAGGGCAAGATGTGGTGCTGGAGTTAGTCTGGCCCCTGGGATAGAGGCTAAATGTATCAGGGCTAACTTCATTCCTGAATGTTGGAGTTCTTGATGGATCCAGTTGTAGAACTCTGAATTTTCTTACAGTGTGAATTGTAGTAGCATGGTATTTGGTATCACCCTGACTGAAAAGTCTGTCCTGGCTTCGGAGCACTTGCAGCTGATAGCTCAACTGGTTTCTCAGCACGATGAAATATTCCTTTCCAATACATCAGGTCTTCAGAGGAGGAAAGGATTACAAGGGCATCGTGGTCTCATAGTAATTTGTCTTCCTTGCTGTAGCCTGGGGCTGTAAGGTGGACCAGAGCTCCGCTGAGCACGCACTACGGATGGCTGACAATAGAAGTGCTGCCCCTGCCTTCCCTTCTGACCAGGAGAGACGGTGATGGGCCAGCCGGGTTTGCTAGGTGGGATGAGGTGATGCTGTCTGCTGGGTGCCGCAGACAGCTCTCTGAGGACCTAGGGCGGCCTGGCAGGAGTTTCTTGTGCTATTTATTTTACTTTCTGAAGACAGTGTGTTGTTGCTGAAACTCTTGTGTGGATCGGTTTTCTGGTTATGAGCGCCCTTATCTGCTTCTGTAGCCATTAGCTCTTTGTCTTGCCCATGTGGGAAGCCATAAATTATTTCATCTGATAAGACTTTTCTTATCAGCTCTGACATTCATTGTGCAGAATTCAAATTATTCTAGGAACTATAAAAGAGGGGATGGAGCCTGGAAATTACAGCTGAGAAGCTGTGTTCCTCTTCCCTGCGCAGACCGGCGAGTTGTAAGTAGAAAGTATGAATCTCTCCATGCGTCAAGCCGGGGCTGAGTTCTTGGTTGTGTATGGTGTCTAGAAAGAGGCACACACATATTCTGAGATTTGTTTCCCTTTCCTTCCTTACTTTGTGCAGCATCATCAAAACGCTCCTTTTGGCCTTTTAAACTCATCAGCCTGCTTGTGAAATATTCAGAAAAGCTTGGGCTGAGTTTGCATCACTGTCAGTGGGTTGCATCCTTTTGGAGTGGCTTTGATCTGGCTTACTCCATGCTGAGTAATTTACACTCCTCTCACATGAGCAGCAGCTTCAATGGATATGCCGCCCTCTGAGAGTCTGGCCCTTGCAAACTCTCTCAGTTTTTCCTAATGGCAAGCATTTAAATGGTATTAAAGCTGCTTATCTGAGTCTTGTGCTTTTTTAGAGTCATTAACACCTCTGCAAAGAAAGTGTAAAACTCTAGTAAGTCAGCTGGTGGCACATTGCAATGGTTTGAATGCTTACGCGGAGTGGGGGGAACAGAGGGCTGGGCTTCCCGTGCTGGTGAGGGTTTTTAGGAAGGGTGCTGGTGGTGGGTGCAGTGCGCATGGGTGGGGAGCTGGTGCTCCCACGCACGGTGGGGATCACCCTTGGGAGGTGGTTCCCCCTTTGGCGGGGGGTCGGGGCTGTCTTCTGGGTGTGAGATCAGGCACCCCAAGTTTTTATTGGTGGGTAGTTTCCCACCGCCCCGTGATTCCCCAGGGGTCAGAACCGCCCATCTTCCCTCATTTGCTGTATCTAGTTTAGTAGCACGTTTCAAGCGATGTTAGCAGTTTTCTTTTAAAGGATCTGTGCTATTCTGTTATCTTTACAAGGAGGCATTGATGTTCAAGGGCGATCCTGCCATGAAGTTGTCCAAGAAAAATGAAGCTGGCTTTGTTCTTCACCTTGAACATTGTCCTGTGCAGCAGCAGTGCCACAGTGGTTTGATCTTCTTCGTGGCCACTGAGACATCCCACTTGCTCTCGTTGCTTGGTCTGTTGAGCCAGCTGAGCTCTGCACTGAATAACGGGAAATTATCATGACTAACATTAGGCTGGTAGAAAAACTAATAGAGGTGAATAATAGCACAAGATACATGGAAATCAACGTTTTTCTCCTTGGAGGCTGTAGATGTAATCCACTTAATATTCTGTGGAACACAAGATTAATTTTCTTCAGCATAATATATGTGAGGGCTTTTCTTTTTAGTTTGCTGGCAGAGGCATCGCTGCATTGCTAAAGCTGAGTGCAAGGGATTAGGAGAGGGGAAGGATGCTGACCCAACTTCCAGAGGATTCAGAAGCAGCAAAATCTGGCTAGAGGAGATTAAGCTTCTCCCTCACCGGCAGGACTTTTCTGCAAGAAGTGTGGCTGGGACCGAGTGTCTCACACCGGGATGGCCCTGTTGTGTTTGCTCATCAGGTTTTGCTGTGTGGTAGGGTATCTTTCAACTCTCTGGACGTCTAAAATGTTGGGGAATAGATCTGATTTGCTTTGACTGCGTGGTGAGACTCTCCTGGTGGGCTCCTGTTGCAGAGCCGATGTCTGCAGCATATGGAAACCAGCTCCAGCCTTGCACTTGTCCTCCTTCATGACATACCTTTGCCATAATTTTAACTCGGAGAACTGCTAAGCTTTGTAGAGGTTCCTTTAAAATAATAATAAAGCAAAACCCCTGTTCTTTTTCTTTCACAGGATGGAAAGAATGCAGTGACTTGCCAAGCTTAAAGAGGAGTAGATACAGCAGAAATAAATAAATCAAGCTGACTAATCTGATATGTTCATAGTTTTCTAAAATAAAATCCAGCCCCAGAGAGTTTATCAAATCAATTAACAATAATGGCAATTAATTTAGAAGCAGTTACAAATGGTTCCCATCCCCTTTTCACATCCGTACACCCACATGATTAATCCTACCACTTGTGACTGTGGGCCAAATCCTGCTTGGGGATGTTCAGTTGTCTCTTTTGGGTTGGAGAAGGTGGACCCGAAGAGCTTCCTCCATGCCTTCCTTCCATGGGGAAGGACTGTGGGCAGGGTTGAGATGGGTGGCTGGTGGATGCTGGGCTCCTGGGGTACCCTGTGCCTGCAGGAGGGCTTGGTCTGCTACCGGGTGGGATTTCTCTGTGGAAAATCCAAGTATTATGGACTTGCCAGTGTGCTTTGTTTTCTCATTTTGTACTGGTTTTCAGCAGGCTGGTACCTGTGGTCTTCCAGGGCTTGTTTTGCTGCTGTGTGCCTGTTGTGTTAATGTTTCCAGACCGCTTGTGTGAGCTCATAAAAAAAACCCTGGAGCTCTAGCAAAGAGCATTTTGCTAGGCAGAGGCCAGATAATGTCATGGCTGGCTCCAGGGACCAGAGCTAGCAGAGAGCTCCCAAGGCAGGGAGGTGTCATGGGGCTGCAATTTGACAGCTCAACTGATCCCGTAAAGCAAAAAGGTGGCGGTTGGATTCGCGGTGCAGAACCTTGCAAAGCAAAACTAGTGCGTCTTCCTGGGGTGCCTGTGCGAGAAAGGTCCCTCTGCTTTGTTGTGCACATATCAAATTAACTAAACTAAATAATCCCTGCCTCCCACCCCAAGTTTAGTAATTTGGCAGATTGGGATTTGAAATGTAAATTCAGGGTGATGCTTTTTGACAGTGTTTCACAATGTAAGAAGCCACTAAGAAATACAGAAGTCTTGCTATGGGAATTACTTTGCGACCTGGCAAAAAATTCTTGCAAATCATTTCAGCAACTGTAGATCATCCCTGACTTTCAGCCCGTTTTTTGGGCATGCATCAGGCAGGAGCTTGCTTTTTGCTGTGGGACCTTGTTTCCACTCCCCTCCCAGTTCAAGTGAGCATCTGTCAAGACCAAATCTTCAGACTCCCTGCTGAGTCTGGCATTACTGGAGGCAGCCTGTGAAATGTAGGAAAAAGGTGAGAAGCCTTCCCTCCCCATTCCCCGCAACTTGTTAACTCTGGGGTGAGACGGGTCTTTCCAGATATGAAACACACAAATGAACATGTATTTGATATCCTTTTAAACAATTTTGCTGCTTTGTCAAAACCATTCTGTGTAAAAATATGTTTATAATGCATGGTTTTGGGAGCTTGTGGAGTATAGTTGTTTATTTGGGGTTTTTTTACAGTCTATCTTGCAGTGTTCTGCAACTAGTTGAACGCTCAATAATTCAATGTGTTTTGCTCCCCATATTGTCCTTTTTTGAAACTGTTGCTACTGGAGAGCTACCTGAGCCTCTCCTGCTAACCAGCCCTTGCAGAGCCAAGCGTAAGGAGCTGATGGCAAGTGACAGGCTGTGGGTAAACTCTTCAAAAAGCACTAAACCAGCAGATCCAGATGGTCTGTGAAAATTGGACTGGTGTGAGAAACTCTGTTGAATCCAGCAGGGAGGTGATGTTTCCCCAGACACATATGTAGGGACTCTGCCTTGTTTTCAACAAAATATTAAAAAAGTATTAAAATATTAACTTTACACTGAGATGTAGTGATTTCTGACAGTCAAGGCTCTCCACCGACGTTGTCTCTCTGAAGACCAACGCGTACCTCCTGCTCCTGCTCTCTTCAGAAGGCAATTGAAAGGTTCCCAGCAGCTCCATGAGCCCGAGCCCTCCCAGGTGCACTTTGGCTGTAATGTTCATCTGCTGCTGGGTGGACATGAATGGTCACAGCTCTGGCCCAGATGCCTTCTCAGCTCTCCCTTGGCTTTAAGTCTCTCTGAGGCAGCTTGGCACGCATGCATACGTGCACAGATCCCTGCTGCTGAAGGCTCTAGTCTATAGGCTGTTGGTGCCACAATGACACAACCATTACCTCCCTGTCAACTTTACTCTGGTCAGCTCAGCCCATGTCCTCAACCGTAACTTAAAAACAGACACAGAGGTTCAAAACCATCCTACTTTTAAAAGCAAAGGGTTTAAAGGGTTTTAAGATTGCTTTGCTTTTTTTTTTTTTTTTGCTCCTAAATGCACTGGAAGTGAGACGTTCTCCCATTTTAAGGCATTCCTCTGGCCACAACTTTTACTACAAGGAAGGAGCAAGGTTGTCTTTTCTTGACAAAGGCAATCCCAGATGGCCAACCTCAGCAGTCTCCTGTGAGGGCTGCAGAAGCTGGGATGTCCAGTCTGCGGTGACTTGGGAAGGTGCAAACTGGCCTCTGAGCTGTCACCCCTACAGACCAAACCGCAGACAGGACCTGCTGTTGGAGACTGAATTTTTGCCTGCGTGCGAGAGAGGGCTCTCTGCTTTTGGTATGAGCTTGGCAGCAACCTTGCTTTTCACAGTGTGCCTCTAGGAGTGGTATGTTAAGAGGCTGTAGTTCCTGAAACAGCTGCTTTGGTAAGTAATTAAACCAACTCCTCTGAGACCCCATAAACCTTTGACAGCATTTACTAGTAGGGAGCAATTTCAGCTTGATGCAAACATTTGCTGGCTGAGGTGAAACTCTTTATTTCTCAGAGGGATGAGATCTAAACATTTAGGAATAATATCTTATTGGTCTGAAACTGCAGCTAAGTGACTTCCAGTGAGGAGAGTGTCCAGCTGCTGTGATCTAATTGATGTCTGCATCCGAAGAAGTGTGGTACAATACTAGTAGTGACTTTAGATCTTCTGGGGACTATAGATATGATTTATAATTGGCACTGTAGCTTTTTAGAGACACTGCGCTTAGCCAAGCCTTTTATATATTGTCCCGTTGAAGTTGTGTGCTTGAATTAGGCATATGTTGAAGGGGCTGATTGTACTGGGGCTGCATTCATCTTAACACGGCGTTGAAAACCTCAGGGTTCACTTAGCAGTAGTGCTTTTGCTGGTGCTTCTGGGCTGATTGACTTCTAACTCTTATAGAGGAGCAGGTTTATCATACAACTGCAAACAATTCGTGGAGTCCATCCTGGGGATCTATGGGGTGTGCTGTAGAGCTTTATAAATGAGAAGGGATTGTCTGATTTGAAGGGGGTCCAACTTCAAATGAAACATATGTAGAATTGTATTGTCTTAAGGGTTATTGAATATCTCAGCATCTTCTTACTATGGTGAAACTCATGGAGGGCAGGTGTTGATGTTCATTAGCTTCAGGTCAAAACTCGTTGCCTCTTGCTTGAGTGACATCAGGATGAGATGGAGTCACCTTGTTGTTAGCAATGCTTAGGTCTGACTTTTGGAGAAATGGAGAGGAGGCTTGGCCTCTTCTTGTTTAGACTAATTTAAGTGTGTAGCTTGCGGATAGCTTTTCCTTAGACTGGGCTGCTCCAGCGTGCCCTGCCGAGGCAAGGTTAGCTTTGTATATGTCATTGTTGTCCTCTCCTGGTATCAGTACTGCATCTTGGGCTGTGGGACCCACTGTCTGTAGTGGTACAAATGCATCATGGTTTGGAAAATCTGTTTCCAGGTTTGTGTGTGTTCCTTATTGGCTTGGAGCTCCCATGTTTCATATTTGTGGAGGGTGTACAGAATGGCTGCTTTTTCTGTTGACGTGGTAGGTGGGAGAAACTAGGTCAGAAGAGCTAATTTTTTTGCGTGCAAGTGCTAGTTTGTGAGGAGGAAATCTGGAATAGGTCAATATATTGTAGCTTCAGTGGCTTGGCCTCAGCAGGACTGAGTGCGACCGGACTGTGTATGTGCATGGGGGATTTTTTTACTTTCTTCCTTCAGTAGTGGTGTTGGCTATACCTTTGCTGGCTGGTGGCTACAAATCCACACTTATGTCTTGAATTGAACAGGTAATAGTGGAAGGAGTAATCCAGCTTTATTGACTGAAAAGCCCAGTGTGGTGATTAGTTCTTATTTAATTTTGCTGTTGCCAACTATTGGCAAGTCTTAACATTTTGGAAAGGAAAGAGACGCATGTGTGGTGGCTGGAGCTTTACTGCAGCAAGAAGCTAGGGAGAGGAGTGGTTGGAGACCCGGGAGAGCTGATTTATAGTTTAAGAAGAGGAGACGAGCAGAGCACAGAAGTGGCTCTCAGTAGGGGCTGGAGGAGCAGTTCCTGGTGAGATGCTGAAGAGGACTGGTTCAAATAGATTTGTAAACAGGCTTCTCTCAGCTGTCAAGTGGAGAAAATTTTCTCCTGTTAATAACTTAGCCTTGACAACAGTTTTTCTTATGCTGTATAGGAGTGTTGTTTCTTGACTAACATCTTCGTTTAAGATACGGAGCTGGGTGTTTGCGGGTGAGGGAGGACAAACTGCTTCTTCAAAATGAAAACAAAACCCTCGGCGAGTTCCTTATTACTCCTCCAAGTAGAGCAGCTTGTATTGCTTGAGTAGGCAGGAGGTGCAGTGGTAGATGGCACTGATGATAGCTTGTCTTGTGAGTCGCCGAATGGGTGGGCGAAGGAGGGGAAAAGTACCAAAGCTAGGAGGAGAAGATGTGAGATTAAGCAATCCCCATGAGGGCTGAATAGTAGTCCAGTGTGGTTCTGCTTCATTAGTTGGCTTATGACCAAAGCAAAATATCTCAAAAAAAAAAAAACCAACAACCAAAAAAGCCCAAACCTGTGCAGCCTGTTGAATTTTTTTGTACTGCTTTAATGGGCAGGCTTAAGGCTACGTCTGTGTGATGGGAAGGCAGCGTTTGAAACTCAGAAAGGTAATGTCCCCAACCTCTTTTTCTGGAAGTTCCCAGTAACTCAATCAATATTTCGTTGCCTTGGCCTTTGCCTTCCCGCTTTGCTTGCTGGTATCTGCAGCTTTGTTAGTAATCCTCTCCTAGCTTGTGCGGTCCATCTTCATGTTACTCACAGGGCTTTTAACTCAAAGTGCCTTGGAGATGGAGACTACTAGTAGGTGCCTAAAAAGCAACTGTGTCTTCCAACCCTCGATTTTTCTCTGATTACGTGCCATTTGGTGTAGCATCCCCAAGGTGATCTGGACCTTATTCTGTCAAATCACACAAGTGCTTCAATTCCTGT
The DNA here is from genome assembly GCA_026212715.1 of Elanus axillaris. Lineage (NCBI taxonomy): Eukaryota > Metazoa > Chordata > Aves > Accipitriformes > Accipitridae > Elanus > Elanus axillaris. Next base: position 36,932,020 of record JANZLQ010000089.1, read on the forward strand.
TGTAGAAGCCAGAGGAAAATTTATGGCAAAATGGGGGTGGGTGCATTGATGTGTCTTCAGAGGGAATAGCAGTTGACTTCTTAGAGCTTGGCATTGCTTAGGTCCTGATGTTTGGGAGATGTGCATGGCTGACTACAGAGCCCCTGACTTTGCTAACATGAAGGATGGCTTCACAGAACATGGCCCAGCTCAGACATTTGGCCTTGGGAAACAAAATCTGGGCAAGTGTATAGTGTGTGAACCAAAGGCTTGATCATTATACTTGTTGCTCATAGTGATGTTTTGCATAATCAGAAATATATTATCCCGATGATAATTTTACGTATGAAACTGTACTGCTGAAGGGCTCTTCTGTCTCTACTGCATTCCTCGTGAAGCCTTTCTCACACTTGGAATTAACGATCTTCCTCTCCTCGTTGGAGCTTCGTGGGGTTGGAAGACTCAACTTTCTCCAGGTGGTTGTGTACGTACACTACATCTCTAGACAGCTGCTTGTGTTGAGAGTGCTGCCCATCCCTGTCATGCCAAGCTGTGTGATGCTGGGTGGGATTTATGGCTGTACTGTGCTGTCTGCGTGCCCTGGCATTGCCATTAATTTACGAGAGCCAACTGTTTGGGAAGAATGACCCTTCAGTGCTTCCCAGTGCCAGGACTTGTCTAGGCAGGGGCACCTGTGCACAGGCAGAGCTCACTGGTCTAGTATTGAGGATCGCGAGTACATGGCTTTGTAAGCCTGCTTTGGTTCTTGAGGATGCCTGATCAGTTTAATGGGCTCTCCTGTTGAGGCTGTTTTATTATGGAGCTGTAAGGCAGAGGCTCATAAAATCCTGATGTTTGGGAACGTTAGTTGCACAGGCTGTAATCTTAGCGGAGATTTAAAAAAAACCTCTTCTAGTGCCACGGAGTTGCTTCAGCTAACTAGTGCCTGGGGATGCTCCTCCGTTACTGACCCATAACTGCGTGCTGCCCCCAGTTATACAGTGTGTTTTCCTTCTCTAGGGTTATAACATTTGCTTAATGACTGGTTACCTCCATGATTTTTGGCTGGAAGTTGTCATTAGCTGCTCAGAATTGTGGGACTAAGTGCACAATGATTATAGAGGCTCTGATCTCTCATTTCCCCTCCCGTGCATTCACAGCAATCGTGGTTTAATTGGTGTGTGCTCCTCGGTTCCCCCAGCACCTTTCCACTGTCTCCTCATGTAACCCTTTCTGTTACTTACCTTTTGTGTGGGCTAGAAGGGAGAAAAATGAGATTCCTTCAAGGAAAACAAGCAAGTTTGGTGTACAGGTGTATTGGGTCTGGCTGAGATGGAATTAATTCTCCCCATAGCAGCCCTCACAGTGCTGTGCTCTGCATTGGTAGC
>JANZLQ010000089.1:36933486-36950631 GCA_026212715.1 Elanus axillaris
TCTTTTTGGCGCCCAACGTGGGGCACGACAACGGCAGTTTGGCATTAAGTGTGCTACAGCTAGTTAGTAAGTGGCAACAGGCTGGGTGTAAACGCTTCTTTTGTTTGTGGACATCTGCATGGCCGTATTTAAAGACAACTAACTGTTGATCCGCTAACTCAGTGGTCACCATAGCCAACTCCACCAGTACGCACCTGCAAGCTGACTTAGGCCTGGATATGGATATTCCTCTCTAAATAGTCTCCTGAAGCAAAGTGTTGGCTCTTTTGTGCCTTGGACTCGTTGAGACGTCATGGTGTAGGCGAGGACATCTTTCAGCTTTAGTTCTGCAGGGTCTGGGTTAGGCAGAGCGGGGCGGTTTTAACCAGGAGCGTGCTCCTGCTGCGAGCCCCGCTGCTGCATGCTGCACACCGATAAGCCCTTCAAAAGGGATGCCTGTTTTGTTGCTGATATTTGGATACATCCTGCTTTAACATCCTTTTCTGATAATGCAGCAGTTTTAAATATACTCTTTATCAAAATAAAGTAGACTTTTTTTGTTGTTGTTGTTTCCCCCCCCCGTGGTGTTGCTGGAAAAGATGATGCTCTTGCCTTGTTCTGTGTCTCAGTCTGGTTTTAGCCACTGAGACTTCAGCAGCACTGATTTTCCTGGAAGGTAGGTGAAGAGCATAACAATTTCCCACTTGAATTTGAGCCTGTCCTGGCTGCAGCTGTGGAAGTAGGGTCGGATCCCGGCACGGGAGAGCTCGGGTGCCAGCCCGTCCCTGGCTGGAGGACCACTGGGTCTGTGCAGCCCCTGCCACGGGTGCCACTGTGTACAACGTTTCCCATCCCATGAGCAACTGAAAGATCCTCTTATTGAGTGTTCCGTTGCTTCGTGAAGAGCCCCATGCCTGAGTTTGCTCCTGTGTCTTTTGGCACGAATTCCAAGTAACTTGTCCTCCTCAACAAGGCTTTGTGTGCTGTGGTGGGTGAGCGGCCGCACTGGGTCCGGTGATACCTTCCTATGGAGAAAACTACATCTGGGCTCCTCTGGGAGTGGGACGCTGAGCCTGCACCACCCCAGAAGGCTTACCTTTTTTTTTTTTTTTAAACTATAAAAATAAGCTCTTTCTTTCCTTAGCAGGAAATGGTCGATCTGTGCATCGCTGCAGGTCTAAAATGGGAATAGCTGATAGTCAGCGATGTGCAAATGTCCGCTGGCATCCCTGAGGCTCTGCAACTCGTGCCTGGGCTTGTGCGGCTGCCCCTGCCCTGCCTGCCCCTCCTGGGGCTGGCCCTTGCGGACCCAGGACGAGCTTTTAATTTCCAGGGCTTGGAGCTAATGTGGTCTGAAATCGGCTCTGCCTTGCTGCGGTGTGTGGGTGTTGGGGTCTTCCGAGCACAGCCCTGGCTGGCGCTGGGTTTTGCCTCTGCCCTTGCCCCTGCCTGCCTTTCTGCTCCCCTCCTTTCAGGCAGGCTGGGACCCTACCTTGGTGTACTCGGTGCTACTACAACCGTACAAATCCTTTTCTGCCTGAAGCTAATGTAGAGCTGAAAATTATTTGTGGGTTTGTCTTAAAATGCTGGTTCTTTACCCTCATTTTAAACAGTGCATCTTCCTAAACTAACAGATTGCCTCAATTTTTTTACTTTTATTGTGGGCTTGTTATTTAGTCCAGATGTTTTCCGTTAAAAAAAAAAAAAATACAGTAGTGTTTGTGAAGGCAGTCTGGCGTGTGGGAAGAGGAGGCTGCAGCAGCGGGAGGGTTGCAGCCTCACCGGCCGCGTGTCCCTCTTGGATGGGGGAGAAGGCATCAGCAGAAGGTGGTAGGTGCCAGGCTGGAAGCAGCTGTGTATAATGAGCTTTGAGGCCACCTCCAGCCAAGTGCAACCCAGCACGCTGCTGTGAGCCCTGATCTGCAGCACAGTCTATATTTGGTCTGAGATTACTCCCTGCTTGGCCTGGATTGGTCCCCGTCCGGGCTCTGCGGGGTGGATTTCTTTTCCCCTGGCTAACATAAAAGTGCCCGTGCAGCATACCTCTGTATTTTCCTCCCCTTGCTGCCCGCTCCAGCCTGCCCAAGCTGCTGTCACCACTCTCTGGTACCCTCCTGAAGCATCTCAGCCGGGGCTTTGCAGGGTGCAAGGTGCAGGATGTGCCCCTGGTACCAGGGACAGCCTATTCCCCAGCAGCCATTAAGATGCAAAGCTCTTTTCTGCGTAGGAACCGATCCAGGGGAAGCCAGTGGAAAGAGGGGAATTTTTGCCCCCTGCCCGCCCCATCCTCTGCTGTCTATTTTCTGGAAGGGCCGTTAATAACACGTTACTCCTGGGCACTCGCAGTGGCTGTTGGGGAGAAGTGTTGTCCCTTTGAGAAGAAGCAAGGCAGAGGAGGGCAGCGTGGCTGGGAGGGGAGATCAGCCCCCTCTGATGTATTGCTGGCATTCCCGGTGTGTTGCCATGGCTGTGCTGAGATGGGGCTGCTTGTGCCAGCACCCAGGGGAGAAGTGTCACTGGAAAAACGCAGAGAGGAATCGGGATGCAGGGGGGGACATGCAGCAGAGAAATTGCTCGCGGGGTGGGAGCTGGAGGGGGAGCTGTGGGTGGTGGGAGCAGTGGGGGAAAGCCCTCCCGCTGCACGAGCTGCCCCTGGTCAGCACAAAGCTGCCCTGGCCAAAGCGGGGTGCTGGCAGGCACGGGGCCGGCGGGTCTGCAACTGGGTGATGGATGGACGGGGATGAAGCTGGTGGAGCCACAGCATGTCTGACGTTTGAACACGTTGGAGGAGTGAGAAGTGACCTGGGATGGCAGGAGGGGGTACTCTTTGGTTTGAGGATTTGCGGAAAGAGGTTGGAAAACACATTGCGAAGAGGAGTTCTTTTTATCAGAAATGGCCAGCTGCATCCCTGAATGTTTCTTCAAACCTCCTGATCATCTGCCCTAGGCACAGCTTTCTTCTCCCTTAATCTCCTAGTGAATATTCAAAAATAGATATACTTGTAGCACTGGAAAAGCCTCGTTCAGAGTTGTTTCAGCACTGCAGAGAACAACCCTTAGGAAACACACTCAAAAAATAAACAGCAGCTGTTGCCATGTTTCCCCCCTTCCTTTCTCACCCAGTTTGTGGAAACCTGGTGTACCGCCGGTTCCCTTTCCCATCTGTTCATGGCGTTTCCCTGCCTGGTCCCAAGGCAGTAAACCATGGGATGTCCGCACGCGGCCGAGTTGCTGCGTACTAGAAACCTGTTGTGCTGCAGCTTCACCCATAGTGCCTGAGTGTCCGGCTGAAGGTTAGTTGGGGTGTATTTGCACCAGGGCAGACGTGTCCTCTGTGTTCTCCAAGCCTTCTCCACACGGCTTCCCTGCCCTTTGCTGCAGATGGTCCCACCGAAGGCTGAGCTGGGGCTCCCACCCTTGGAGCTCCCTGGGGCTTCTCACGCTGCATCCCGGGGAGGCTGCCCATATAGCGGAGAAATGGGCAGAAGTAGGACGTGGTGTTTCTAAACGTGCGGGGTGGCCAGAGGGGTTGCTGTGACCCTGCCGCGGAGGTGTGCCGAACGCCGGCAGGTACGTGGCAGCGCACGTTCTGGGCTGGGTGGAGAGCTGCTTCAGTCACGTCAAGACTTGGATTAATTTACTTGCGGCGTTATTAGTATGTTGATCTTGCATCTCAGCTGCTCACAAAGACCCAGTGTTTGACTTTTGGACCCAGAAGTCATCTTGAGCTGATGTTGGCTTTGTAATGAATGAAACCTCTATGTCCATAACGTGGTGGTGAGTGTCCCTCTCCCATTTCCCAAGGAGTGCTGCTGGCTGATTCTCCTTTGCCTGTTAGAGCCGTCAATTGACCCGTCTGCATCCTCTCGGGTGGCAGCTGGCAGCCCTTTGCTCACTGGGATGCCAAGTCATTTGATAGCTCAAATGATTCAAAACCCAGCAGGGAGGATGGGTGGTGGCGTGGGAGCCAGGGTCACCCATGCCCCGGGTGGGTGGGCTGGGGGGCTGCAGGGGTGCGAAGCCCCCCAGGGTGCCGGGATGCCTCCGCATCCGCCGGCTTCCACGGGGATCACGCTATCCAAAATTGGAGTGATGAGTGCTGGAGAAGGAGGAGGAGCGGAAGAGTATAAATAAAGCCTCTGGAAGGGGAAAACCCACTGAGAGGAGAAAATAGCAGCGCTGGTTTATTCTTTCCCCACCCTCCCTCGTACCTCTCTGCTTGTATCGTCTTTTAACTGTGCCGGTGGGCACTCCAGCTTCCGAATGTGTGTGTGCTTGTGTGCGACTGCCCTTGCTCTAGCTGGGCACAGACTGGGCAGAGGGGCGTCTGGGGACGAGTTTTGGTGCTTCGGTGCCACCTTCTAAATCATTGTGTCCTCATGGAGCACTGTCCTAGATCTGCTCATCTCAGTTGACAAACCAGAATGTCAATGGCCAGGATGCACCAAAATAAAAATGACATTTAGGCCAAGTAACGCTAACGCAGCTGACCTCAGGAATAGACCTGGAAAACCCTGTTTTGAGCCCCAAAGTGACAGCCTGCCAGTTAGCTTGCTTTATTCCAAAGTTGATGCGTGAAGAAACTTGAATTTTAATAGCAAATAATTACTATTCCATTTAAACCGTACACCGAGCGTTCATATTTCAAGCAGATGACAGTCAAACGGATTGCTGCTCTCTCACAGGCACCAGCCTGGTATCTCCCAGCCCAGATGGGCAGCACTGGGAGAGCTCGGCAGGGCTGCCACCGGGACGGTGCCATGCTCCTGCTCATCTTCACTGTAGCGCTGATCCCGGGGCTGCCTGAAAAGCTTAACAGACTCGGAACATTTGTCAGTCAAATGTTGATCTGTCTTTGTCGAATGCTTATTTTTGCAGAAATCTGTGAGTATTGCTTATTGAATGTATTTTTCTTTCCCTTCCTTTTCTCCTAGGATCCTGCAGGAATCTTTGAACTGGTGGAGCTTGTTGGCAATGGTACCTATGGGCAGGTCTATAAGGTAAGGGCTCCGTCTGAAGTGATCCTGTTTGCCTTGGCCATGCGTTGGACATAGAGCAACCCAGCACATCGTCTTGGCTAGGTTTGACTTGTTTCAGGCCTGAGAAGAAGCCTTGCTGAACTCTGGCCTTTTAGTTTTGTGTGCAAGTACCATGTAACACACAGAGCTCTTATTATAAGCAATTCATATTAGTTCTGAAACTGTCACTAAAAAATAAATAGCTTTTTTTTTTTCCTCTTCCCCAGTTGCTTTTTATTGATTATATGATGAGGAGGGAGTGAAAAGTCTGTGCTTTAATAGATAAATCTCGATCTCTTCTAAGAGCTGAGTTTATGGCTGCAATAGGCTGCCAAATGAGTTTGTTACAGTCTAGTGCTCTGCTCACATGCGGCCTGACTGCTGCCCTTTCCACCAGCAGAAACCTGCTGTAGGAGAAAAAACACAACCATCAATAGGCTTGCTTTAAATTTCTATAAACATCTGGAAGCAGCTCTCCAGATTAGAATAATGAGGGGGCTGTGGAGAGCAGAATTTTAAGCCCATTAACTTCTGTACAAGAATGTTTAAAATGTCCATCCTCTGCTAAATTACCTCACCCATCCTAAATACCTCTTAGGTTGGGGGATTTCCAGAATTTGTCATCTTGGTGGGTTTTTTTGTGGATGATTCTTGTGGGCTTGGGGAGGGCTTGAATTGTTTCAAAGTCTGGGTTTATCTGCACTTAATATTTTGGTGGGGAGATATTTCTCGGCACAGTTGCATGAGGAATTTGCCAAATATTTCGGGTCTGCTGGGAGACAATAGCTCCCTGGGCCCCATTCTCAAAAAAACTTCTGTATGTGTGGGCACAAGTTCTGTGTATACATGTACTTGTGTGTGTGTGTGTGTGTGCGCAGAGAGGTCCTATTTACCTGCCATTCCCGTACTATCTTTTGACTATAGAAAACAGTATATTTGTGTGCTTTTACTCTGTCGCTTGGAAGGCATAGCTCTTGCCTGTCATGCGGTCAAAGACAGCAAGCTGCCTCTGCTGAAGAGAAGGGTGCCTAAAAAGCTACCCGTCAATAAATATTTGTTCTGAATTGTGGTTTCACTATCCTCCTGCTGCTGTAGGCTAATCCCATCAGTACGAGGATAGAGGGATTGAAGTGAGCCGAAGATGAACTGGAACTTCTGGAGTTTCAAGCGTGTGAATTTTTAAACTGGAATAAGTTTAAAAGAACCCAAAAACAAAGGGACTCCCTCTCCCCCAATTTGCTCTTCTCAAGATTATATTCCAGGGAGCCTTCCCCTCTGGTTGTTTTTCCACTGTCCGCTCCCCATCACGAGAGCTCCCTTCTGAACTGTTTTTCTTCTCAGCTGCTAAAATAATGGTAGAGGGTGACCTAATTTTAACTGGTGCATATTTCTAACAATCAGTGGAAACTATGCGCCTTTAACGGCCTTTTGAAAGCGTCATGTTTTTGTGGAGAGCAGAAAAGGGAAATAAGCTAGCTGGTGCTGGCGCTGCTGGTTGCATGGCTCTGCTGATCGGGTTTCCTCTTGCTGTGTTTGATTCTTTCGGTGCGTCTGCGTGTTACCTTCTGGGGAGAAAAAACCCACCCAGAAACGTTCAAGTGTAGGCTTTCCGGGAGGTGAACACTTCTGTGTTCCTTTTTTATCCTGCTGTACAAGAAAAAAATCTTCCTCTTAATGGTTTTTAGCTTGCTGGAGTAATCGGGTTGTCCTCGGTGTGATTCACTTGGTACCGGTGCCAGACGGGATGGTGACGGGGGTGGAGGGGGGAACACTGCTATCCAAACCGAATTAGTAAGTATTGAGGTATGAGTTCAGGCTAAGACGGACTTCTTAAACTGAAGTCTTGGAATAGCACCCGCTCTATAAACAAAAGGAGACTTTGATATAAAGCATACATAACTGTTTATGGTGTCCCACCCTAAAACCCAGCACAGAAATAAGATCTCTGCGATTCTTTTCCTCCAGATACCACCGCTGTATTTATCTCTCGCAGCAAAACAAATGGATCAACTTTCAAGGCACACAGACCTTCTGGCTCCCTCCTAAAACAGCCTTTAGAAGTGGTCCATACCTAGGAGCAGCGTCTTCTGTAATCAGATGCTTGTTCCACTGCCGTTTCAAACCCATCTCAGGCGAGGCTGGGGTATTCCCACCCCTCTGTGCTGGTGCTACTGGAGGTGCATCACTGCTGTCCTCTTAGAGGCTGTGAGTGCCTCTGGTTGTACTTTTGGAAGTGGAAGGAATAATTTGTTGTGGTGTCTGCTCTTGTGCTGGCTTCCTAGCCTGAGCTTTGCAGGTCCAACCCCTGCGCTCTCTGCCAGGAGCCTGGTGGGCATCGCCTCCCCTTCACACGGCTCATCCCTCTCTGAAGCAAGAAGAGTAACTCTTCCGTTGGGAAGAGGCAAAAGCGAGATGCTTATTCCAGGCAGGGGAGAGCATCTTATATTTGTGTGCTGCGAGAGTGCCGAAACAGGACTGCAGCCCTGATGTTTCCCCCAGAAAAACTGACTTTAGCAGCCAGCTCTAACACTGCCACATGGCCGTATTTGTGTCGGAGAATACAGGTATCCTGGTGGTAACCAGCTGGCCTGCCCAGGACCTGGAGGGACACATGCAAGGTGCAAACCTCCCATTGATCCCGTGGGATAAAGTGCACGGTTACGTTGTTCTGATGACTGAATGACAGCACGGCCCTACAGGGTGGGTAGCCTGAGAAATGTCTGGTAGTACCACAGTAATGGGAATGTCGCGAAAAGGAATGGTTTGGACTGCTTAAAGAATGCCCTCCAATGGCATTAGCGAAAGTGATTTAATAGGAATTTATGTAAAAGCGCGACTTCACAGAATTCGATGGCAAGGTTCACTCTGTTACTTAATACGTGGATGAAACGTACACAGGAAAATTAAGTTAGAATCAAACTATATATACTGAAACAGAAGATGCGATAGGGTAAAGAGAAACATACAAAGGAAAATAGGGTTACAATTGATTTATCGTGATTGGTACAGAGATTGGGAATGTAAAAAGGTATTGAGTCACGAGGTTCAGAAAAGACCCCCTTGCTTACTAAACTTCTGTCGGAGTCTAGGTGTGGCTGGATCAACTCCTAGTCTCAGACTTGGGCAATGGTTTCTATCTAAAGGGTTTATAATAGCAGCCTGAGATTCATTCACAGCTGGATAAAGTTCACAACAGTAACTTATGTATAGATTTGAAAAGCAGTGTTTGTCATATATATGCTGTAGAATATTCAGGTTAATACACACACATACACAAAGACACTGAGAGATACACATAAGCAAGTAGAAGAGGTATACCTGTTAAAAATTCCCCTCGAGTTCAGTGGAAATATTGAAGCCAAACGCTTCGGAATCTGTCTCAAGAGGCAAAGGGTTGAGCCTCAGGGAGTGGAGAGTATCGGCCCAAATCTTGCTGGCTTTCGGCAACAGACGTCCGATCTTTGCAAACTGAAGAGTTTGTGAGCTTCGAGAAGGGTCCCGCTCAGGGAGAGATACTGGTCACAGGTGCTGCGGTCCAGGAGAGCTCAAAGGGTCTCACTTAGTACTACTGTTTATAAGTTCAGAAGATGATTGTCTTCAGTCATCAGCAAATTACTGGGATTCCAGTAGCGCTGGTACCATTTCACATGAGTTATGATTCAGATAAGGAAGGCTCCAAGGCTGTCGGAGAATGAGTTAAGATTCAGATACGGGATGTTCCAAGGCTGTCGGGAGAGGACTGAGATATGTCCCAAGGTTGTCAGGAAATGACTAATTATCCCTACTCCCGTCCCCACCCTCTGCCAGGCAGGAGGAGTCCTTGGTACGGTCAGTGCAGCTCCCTGTCGTAGCCGTGCAAGAGTTCCTGGCACGGTCAAGGGACGCTTAACCGCCCAACTCATTACACTTACGGTAAAGCCTAGCGAGACTTCCCGAGTTTGGGGATCAGCCTGGAGAGGGGGAAGGAATGCAGCACCACAGGGAGCCATCAGAGAGCCGTGGTTCAGGGAGCCAACCTCAGGATCTGCTCTCTTGGAGAGCTTGGGGAGACCCTACCACAGCACACCTCTTCTTCTTGCTCGTAGGAGGAAAAAAAAAATGTATTGGCCACGTCCGGCGCACACTAAGAGCTCCCAAAGGGAATGCACCCCTCTGCCGAAGCGTGGGCACCGGGATGAAGCTCGCTGCCCATCTTGCTTTGATCCTGCTTTCTGGGTCGTGATCTGAAGATCCCTTTTGGGTGGTAGACAATGCTTCTGTAAATCAAAGCCTTGTTCTGTGAGGCTTATGTTCCAGAGGCAAAGGTAACTTGTTCAGATTGATCTCTGTATTTTCAAGTAAAGGCCCTTCTTTGCTCAGGACGGCAGGTTAAAACAGCACTTTAGTGCTTCCCAGCTCTGGCCATACCCCAGTGACACCGGAATGCTGCAGGAGGCCTCAGCAGCAACCCGCTCTCCTCTAACCCCAACCGCAAGCTCTTCACATTGGATAATTGCAGAGAGAAATAACATTCCTCGTTCGCTGCTTAACAATCTCTTGTGCATAGCTTGATTTTTATTTTAATGAGAGACCGCACTGTTGATGGTTTATCTCTCTAATTGAATTGGAAGCTTTTCTTTATTTTCTAATAATCCTGCATCTAATGTTACAGATTGTAAACTGTTTTTGATAAACGGCTGAGAGCTTGCTAGCTCCTGTGCCAGACATTGTTGCAGTAGTGGGTTTTTGTGTCCCTGGATTTTCTTTTTTTAATTTAAGGTGTTTAAAGAAATGGCTCACAGGCATACGGTGAGTTGGACTCGGGGAATTGAGCCATCGCCTCGCTGTTTTTTAGCAGGTAGCTGATGGCTGAAAGCAAAACTGTAAACACAAAAATCACTAAGACCCTTTAGAGAATTATCTAAAGTGTGAGGAAATGCTGCTTTTATGTTCCAGAACATTATTATTACTGCTTATCTCTACTTTGCATTAGAGAGCAAGCAAAAAGTCCTTAAAATACCATGTGTGCTTAGATTGCCTGGATAAATCACAGCATCAGGGCCACAACTGCTGGTGTGTCACACACCAATAAATAGGCGGGTTGAAAGTAAAAGGACACTAGGTTACTGAGAAATACCTTTCCAAAAGATAGTTACACAGCTCTGGGGGAAGACTTGCAGTGGGCTACTTACTGTGCACTGAATAAGTTAAAAACCAAAGCAATCCCCTGCTGGTTTTAGATCTGCTTAGGCATGGGCATTCGCACGCTGGCCTGTGCACAGCATCTCTAGAGCAGGATTTTGATGCAAGCTTTTGCAATAGTGAAAAAAAAAATAAAATCAGTAAATAGGTCAGATGGTAACCTTTGCCTCTCTCGTCTTGTGCAGTTTTACAGCATTGAGCAGGGAAATAAATGATGTTGAGATTACATACGCACATGCTTCTTCCCAACCATACCAGGAGGACAACGGTCATTAATGCCAAGTGCTGCTTTGCCGAGTGCCCTGGGGATGCAGCTCTCCATTTACAGCTTTAGCAAGGCTTTATTTTACAGGGTACAAGATACTGTACTGTGGGCTAACTCCGTAACTGCACAATAACTATTGATTGTTTAATTAGCTGGTAAATGCCATATAATCGCTAAGCCATTACGCAGCATTATTCTGCGCTCTAATTTAGAGCGCGTGGGATCCGTGAGCCACAAGTCTTACAGCCGTGGCTCCCCAGGGAGCTCCTCCACCGTCCCCAGACATCAGCGGAGGATGGACCAGAGCAGGGGCCACCCCCAGGAGCCACCTCGGGGTGCCACCAGCCACCCCCCGGCAGGACGCCTGGCCCCGGGCTGTCCCTGTCCCCTGCCAGCCCAAGTTAGGGAGCCCTTTGAAGAGGACACGGTTTTTTGCAGTTGCTCTTTGTTGCACTGTGTTGTGTCTGTCTGGGGTGTATTACATGGTGGGGGGGGTTGGTGAAGGATGAAGAAATGCATCCCAAGGTCTTTTGTCAGGGTTTGTTTATTTACTACCCAGCTGGCATTTGCCAGAAGCCGGGACTGATCCACCTGGAGGCAAACCCCCAGGTTTGACCCAGTAGATGAAGATGTTGAGGTGTGTGGGTATGAGAAAGTGAGTAAAGCATTTGAAATCCAAGGTTGCCTGTTGCTGGAGAGCTGCGAGCAGCAGGGCTGCTGGGCCACTTTGGTCCCCGAGTCAAACGCCTGAGACTGTCCCGAGCTCAAGCCTTTTCTCGCTAACGTTGTCCTGGAGTTTGTAGGTGCCGGGCAAGGAGGGATAACGTGTGTCCTGCCCTCCCGGGTGCTGTTTGCACAGCGGCATCCTTCCTCCTGGCACCCCTGGGCATCCCACCGCTGCAGGCTGGTGAGGTAGCAGGTGAATATGCTAAAGAAGACTTTTTTTTTTTAAAAAACTTTTTTTTTTTTGAGGGAAAGTACGAGAAAATAACTAATGTGCGGTCTGTGCCACTTTTAGCCTGCTCAAGGTCTGGCTCAGCCCGGCTGCTGCTGATCAAGCGCTGGGCCCTTGCATCAGCCCTGGTGAGAATAGAGACTCTGCAGGTTCCTGGGTCATTATTAGCAGTACAGATAATTAGCCTGAGTCAAGAATGACATTAATTGTTTTTAATAATCAGTTGTTTTATTGTCTCTCTTTCTGAAAGGCTGATGGTCAATAGTTGGATAATTAATCACTGTTGCTTTTAGCCGTGTGGAAGAAGTTACCATGCTGCACACAATTAATATTTCCTGGGGATTGTTGCTGTAAAGAATTAATCTTAGTTTACATACACAGCTTTTATAGCTGAAGACTGACTGCTGTGCCTCGTTTGAGAGACCGGGCTGAATGCATGCAACCCACGCATGCTGCTTGCAGTCCGGGTCGTGCTGCTGGCCAAGCCTTGTCCGAACACCCGTCCTGCAGTGGTGGCCGCTGTGTGCTGGTCCGGAGCATGCCCAGGGCACCTGGTGCCCGCTTTCACGGGCCACCAAAGGAATTCAAAGCTCCTTTGTCAAACAAACAAGCTTTAACAGCCAGCTATTGCATTTGAAGACTCACTGTAAGCATTTCCCTTTTCCCACCTTCTTGTTTATAAAATGAACTGCGGTGGTGTGAGGTTGGGTGTGAGCCAGATGGGTTCTTCTAGCATCGTATCCTTGGCTTTGGGTCCTTCTTTTTGTTTTCAGCCTCTTCAGAGATTGCTTTTGCTGCATGGCAGGGCAGGCTGAGCGTGACCACATGCGCGTGTATGCGTATAGCCATCCCTCGTCATGGTCGGATGGTTGCTGCAGACCGAGGCAAGCCTATGAGGGCTTGGTACCCTCTGATTTGGGCAGCTCTCCGGCTTTCCCCGTGATTTGGTGCTGTGCTAAGGGCCTGCTCCATAGGGCTGAGACAGGGGAGCACCTTGTCTCTGCCCCACTGGTGCAGCAGAGCATTTAACCAGCGCCGAGCTGACGTGCCCTGTCCCGGGCTCTTCTTCCCGCTGGGATGGTTTTGGTGGTGGCCGGGACCGCTCACATCCACGTCCAGATACGGACTTGCGTGGGTGGGCACCGGCTGTTCAGCATCTTCAAGGTCGCTTAAGGGCCACGCGAGCGTGAATGGATTTACGAGACTTACAAGCTGCTTTATAATCCTTTCATATTACAAGCACAGTATTAAATATTAAGCCATTGTTTCCGCTGGTGGCTCCCTGTGCCAGCAGAGAGGATGACGGTGCTGTCGTGTGAGGATGCTTGCTGGGCTGTGGGTCTCTGCTGCTGCTGTAGGCACCAGCTCATGGGTGGTGCTGGGCTTTTATCAGCTCTTACTGGGTTGTGGGAAGGGGTTGGGCTGGCATACTGGTATGTGATAACACCTGCTAGTGTTACCAGAAGGAAAACAGGTGACCTCAATTTATCAGCTTCCCTATGATGTTAAAATGTATCTAGAAGAGAAGGTCCTTTCCTGGCTGACTCAAATGGGGTATGTGTGTTCCTGAAACAGGGACTTGTTTTTGCCATGCAGGCAAGGAGGTCTGAACTGGAAAATGCTTAAAATGATGTTTCACTCTTTAAAAAAAAAAGAAAAAAAGAAAAAGCTTTGTTACCAGAGCAACTGGTACATCTTGTGCTGCTTCATTTCTCTGAAACACAGAGAGAGCCCTCAGCCCTCCCTCCCTCCCCGTAAGAAACCAGCCCACACACACCTACGCACCAATATGTCACATTAACTTCACTGCTTTCTGAATAATGTAAGGGAAAGGTGCTTTTTACATTTCAGTCCTATAGAACACAGGTTATAAAAGGTGATTAAAAATGTTCCTGTATTGCCTTCCTTTTGATGTCTTATTACCTTTCCTTCCCCTCTGGAGTTTGTGATGGGAAAGGGCAGGGGGAAGGTCAGGAGCAGACCGATGCATCTATGAAGTGACATTTGTCCACTCTCCTTTCCGTTGCTAGATGCCCTGCTTCTCTAAATACCTCACGATTTTGCAGGACAGAAAAATATCTGCAGTAGCATAGGGGGAAAAAAGCTACTTTGGAAGATGCTACGTTATGTCAACGGTGTGCTGCAGAGCATGGAGGAGGACATGGTGGTGGGTCTTGCAGCACTGTTTGCGTGGGTGCCAGGCATGGATAGGGATGGAAGGAGAGCCCTTTCCTTGACTTGTGGGGATTAGAAGATGCTCCGTGCGAGCACCTGCTCCGCAGAGGATGTGAGCAAGCACTGTGTCCAGTATCAGCACCTCCTATCCCATAGGAATGACTGGACTGGGAACTCAGACCTGTCTTTTCTCAGGTCTTCTGTGAGGCCACTTGAAGTAGGCCAATTGACTGGTTGGCTCTACAGCCCCAGCATCCATAGGTTTCATGGTTGTGGACCAGTGCTGCTGGATGTGTGGCCGGTTTTATGTGAGCAGAGCTGCAGCATAGTCTGGCAAGGTGAGGATGTGGATGCCCATAGCTATATTTAACACTGAGGTCTGAGAAGACTCGCTGCCTAGAGGTCTTCAAGGAGAAATTGGTCCACGTGAGTTGTGCGGCTGCTCTTGAGGTTGCTCAAAGTCCCTTGATTTGGTCAGGCTTTTTGGGTCTGTTCACGGTGAGATACTTGGGCATCCAGCTACCATCTGCATTGCTGAACCTGGGAGACGGGGGTGTGGGAGGGAAGCTGTTTAGAAAATAACCAACTTTCAGAATCGGGGTTATTGCGTGTGAAAGCATCACTCGCCCTTTCAGGAGGTGCAGCTTCTTGTCCTACTGAAGCTTTCATTTCTCTCATCACTGCAATATCTTACAATAGTATGTAGTATGTTGTAAGGGTGTGGGTGAGGTATGGATGCTGTAAGGCTCTGGCGGATTACAAAAAGCATTTGCTGTTCAGATATACCAATCTAGTGGTAACCCTGGGCTGCAAGGCAACAGATTAGGAGCATCTTGCTCTAAGTAGAAGCTGGTACCTGCTGATTTTTGTTGTTGTTGACTTTTTAATGCTATTTAAAGAGTATCAGGTTAGTCTAGTGAGTTGGAGCCTAATGCAGTGTCCGGAAAGCTTCGGGCCAAGTCAACACTGGTGCAGATTTCTCCAGTCACCTTTGCTAAATGGATCCCTCTCTTCTCCTTTCCCATCCCTGTCTTCTCCCCTCTCTTCATCAGAAACAGGGCAATGCCGGGCTGGTCTGGGTCAGAGCTGGGAGCTGCATGGTGGTACCAGCGCTGGAAAGCCATCTGTGAGGAGTCGGTGTGCCAGGTGCCTCTGCACCAGCATTTTGAAACCAAAAGATTGGGGGTGAGGCCGGTTCCCTGAGGAGCAAAGTATAGCAGCTGTTAGCCATTAGGAGGTCAGCCGAGCAAAACAATCTAAAGGAGCACTGAGAAGTAGGTTTGGGAGCTGGCAGGTGTTTTGTTCCTCCTGGCTCTGAAGGTGCCACTCTCAGCTGAGAAGGCAGGAGAGGACTTTTTGGAAGGTTTAGAGAAGGGGATGGGGGGAGCAGTAGCCTAGAAACATTGGTCCCGGCTGTGTATTCGAGGCATTCACGCATGCTGGAGCGTTTGTCTTTGGAGACGTTTCTTGCTTGTCATTTTTTATATCTTTTCAAATTTTGATGCAGCTTGACTTGCGGCTGACCCTGAGGACTTGAAGGCAAGCGATGCCTATGGGGAGCCGGTTGGAGCCCTGCATCTTCTCCTGGTTACGCTTTGAAGGCTTGCTGCAGAGAGAAGTGTGTCTCTCTTGAAATCTGCAGTTTATTCTTAGGTTTACCTGGGAAGCCCTTTACACTAATTACCTAAAGATGGAAAGTGCCAAGCAAACACAGCCTGCTTCCAAATGTTGTGGGGTTTTTTCCTCCCCTCGCATAAGAATAGCAGATTGGCAAATTATTTTTTTTTTTTAAGTCTTTAAATTTTTTTGTGTGTTTAGGTCTCTCAATTCTTGTGTTTGAATGTGCTCGTGGAAGTGTGTGGCTAGGATCCCAGCTCCATCCTCACATCTCCACCACGCTGTGCTTGTCCCCCAGCCCCTGTCTCCCTCGGCTCCCTGTGTAGGTGTCTGAGAAGGTCAATTAGGGCTCCAGACAGCACTGCAATCAGCTGGAGCGGGATGCGGGGGAACCTGAGCCTTTGTTAGCACGATCTGTGATGATCCAGCCCACGGAGTCCTTTGTGGTACCAGAGCAAGGCGAGCTGTCCTGGTGGGGATGCGGGGCTCGTGCTTGCCCGTGGGTGTGGAGCATCTCTGCCCGTGTGCTCGGTGCTGCGTGTCCTGGGGCTCACAGGTCCCTGCCAGCGGTCATCTACCTCGCGCTGGGCTGAGCTACAGACCTGTGTGTTGATGTCCCAGGGATTACTTGTATTCTTAAACTTCCCCCTGCCCCAAGATGTTTTGCTCTCCACTGGGGCAGGGCAGTGCTCTTAAAGAAGAAGTGTTGGTACGTGCTCCTTTTTCATGCATCACCTTGTTTTTCCCAGCAGAGAGAATATGAAGTATGGGATGCATCCAGGAGACTCAGCTGTAGCCCGCAGGTCTGCAAGAGGATGAGAAATCTAGGTGCTGGGCTGGGGCTGGTGGGCTTTGTCTTGGTGTGAATCTCTGCTTGAGTGTGGCAGTTGGACTCAGGGGCTGTAGGAACCTCCTGGGTTGTTGGGGTACATCAGCTGTATGGTTGGGGGGTTTCACTAAGGGTCACAGCAGCATTGGCAGCAGGAGCACCTCGCAGTGGGAGGGATGCTGCTCTGCCTTGGTCTCTGCTGTTTTATAGGGGTGCTTGAACAATGTGACAGTGAGTTTCTAAAATGAATAGTCTTCTGCAGGTGGTCTTTTTTGGTTTCTTTATTGTTTTTTTTTAATCCACTGTAAAGCAGAACCTGTCAGCAAGCAATACTTGAAATGACTTGGGCATGCAGGGGCAAAGAGGAACAGGGAAGTTATCCAGCCCAATGTGTTTAAAAATGGGAGCCGTGGAGGGGAGAGAGTTGCATGAAGGACAGAATTGGATTTCAGATGTCCATAGTTAATTTTACAGAGCAGCCCACAAGCCTAGTCTGGAAGCTGTGCTGGCTTTGTTAGCTCTCCACAGGCACTAAAGATCAAGAGGCAGAAGCACCTTATCTGGGCAAGACTCATTAACGCAACATGCTTCTCCCGCTGGAGATGATGCTTCACCTCGGCTGCAGGGAACAGGCCATGCACTGTGCTCCCATCTGATCACCTCTCAGTGGATGTTGCCTTAGCTTGATGTCATTTTAAATTTTTTTTTCCAGCTAGTGCTGGGTGGAGATATTTTTTCAATAAGTCTAGCTATTGAGTTCCAAGTAAACAAAGAGTGTTAGCTCGTTACAGTTCTTCTACTCCCTCGAGAAATAGTTATTAACAGGGTCAGTGTGAAGAAATGTATTTTATGTTTGTCTGCATGGTGTCTAGATCAAATGAGATCAGGCTTATACAGTAAAAGAGCTACATTAACAAAATTTAACTCATGGATGCCTGCTTACTAGTTAAAAGGTGTGATCTGTTCCTCACAGGTTGACATTATGTTTTTCTTGAAATAACTGTTGGTGTGTGAACTTCAGGGTGGTTCCTCCATCTGGGCAAGCAGCCTTGGGGTGTCTGCTGGGTTTCCTGGTGGGTGCCCAAAGATCATGGATGGGATGGTATGGGATGGTATGGGATGGGAT
>JANZLQ010000089.1:36950731-36974846 GCA_026212715.1 Elanus axillaris
GATGGGATGGGATGGGAGCCTCTGCTGTTGAGCTGTCATTCAAGCTCCTTCTCCAGAGACCCTGTTGCAGTGGTAAGTAGAGGTCAGCATGCCAGACAGATGGTTGGAAAGGAAAGCTTGGGGCTTGTTCCAGGGCCTCTTCTTCTCCCTGTCCATTTATCCTTGATGTTCCCAGTGAGGGTATAATGGCCAGGGCGTTGGGCTGGTGGGGCTGTGAGCCTGCAGTTGGGTCAGTGTCTTGTGTGGCAGTGCTGGTTTGCAGTTTAAAAAAAACCCAAACGTATAGGTGACTGTTGCTGAGGAAGGTTTGAACGTGTTAACCTCAATGACAAAGAAAACAAATTGAAGCAGATGATTCTTTTAAACTTTTTTCTTTCGAATTCCATATGGCGGATCTGTCCCCACAGAGGGACTGAGGCATGGCCATGGAGAGCAGTACTGCACTTGTCTCCGCTGTGAATTAAGCTGGTTTGCTTCACGCTGAGGAGCAGAAAGAAAAGCAAGTCACTGCAATGGGACATGCATGGTAGCAGCCCCATTTTTCATGAATTGCTCAGGTCTCTGCCCATATTTTCCAAGACCTATATATCCACATTCAGACCTACTAGGTTTAATCCTAATATTTCACAGCTTCTGTATGACAAATTAAAAATCCCTATGAAGCATAGTGAGGAGTTGAGCCTTCAGTTTGTGGTGTGGTCTTCCAAGTGCTGAGCAGCTGGTGGCAGCCGTGGGAGTCAACAGCACAGTGTGCCGTCCCTGGGCTCCGGCACACTGCTGGTGCCGGTGCTGAGCTCTGGTGAGTGGAGGGGATGTGCTGGGAGAGACCCTCATCTCTTCTGCCAGGGTCTTGACAGCAGTGAGATGCAGACAGGGAGCCATTTCATCCTTCCATCTTACTCTTTTTTTTTTTTCCCTGCTTTACATCCCCTTTTGAAAAGATGGGAAGTTTCTGCTCCAGCACACCTTGCACTTGATAAGTCTTTATGCTAATACTTACCTTGGTGTTGCAATTTGTCCCTGAGCAAAACCATTAGTTGGGAATATGATGCCTCATTAAGTATCTAACTTGAGCATTCAGAAGTCTCCAGCCAACCTCCCCCCCTCCCCACCTGGTACATAAAAACCTCTTTAGAGTTTGAAGCTCTTACGGACAACATGAAAGGCTGGAAACACATCTTTATGTTTTACAGAAGTAGAAATTCACATGTAAGCAGCGATCAAAGCTTAGGAAAAATTGCAAATACCACAGGACTTGCCATTAGTCTCTTGTTTTGTTAGAGCAATATGGTTATAGCCGCAATGGGCAGTACTGCTGGTGCGCAGTGGAAATGCCTTCGCGTTCCTGTGCTTCAGAGATTTTCTCTTTCATACTTTAATTCAGCAGGTCCAGGATCAAGGCCAAAGCTTTTCTTCTCTACATAACTAATAGAAAGACAGCCAATTCAGCAGAATTTCTGTAAATAGCCTGTTCCAGATGAATTGCAAATTGTGTATCTGAATGCCAGTAGGGCTCACACGAGGGGTAGATTGCAAAAGAAAATGGAAATCTTGTGTTAGAGGAGCAGGCTTCTAAAACACAGCATAAAATTGCACTTTTGGACTTTGCAAAAGCAAAGCTTGCTGTAGTCATTAAACTGCCCAAAATGCAGAAAACCAAAGTCTTGGTCCCTGGTGCTGAAGGGCAGCATCCAGTGGGTGAATCCTCCCGGTCACACAGAAAACACTCAGCATCTGCTTAAAATCCTGTAGCAGCCAAGCAGCGAGCTGGTCCCTCGAACATCTACCAAAAGAGCTCTTCCAGTATTTTTTACCTTTTTTTAATTGACCAAGAACAGCATCTCTTGGGACAGAAGAGCCATGGCAGTCGTGGCGTGCTTTGGGGTCCTCTGCGTTCAGCATCCGCGCAGAGCCGGGGGTTTAGGGGTGGTGGGTACCGCAGGGGAGCTGCCTGGCCGGGTGGTGGGCTGGGGCATGGCCCCCCCAGCACTGATGGCTGCCCATGGGGTTCAACACCCATGGGAACAGTTGGATTTGGGGTCTGTTGCTGTCTAGCCTTTAAAAGCCAGCATGGATGAGATGGGTTGTTCCTTCACGCTGGCTGCCATGTAACTCCTCGGACTGTAAATGGATTTGCACGCGTGCTGCTGTGCTGGCGTGCCGGGTTGTGCAGGGCAGGGGAGATTCAGGTTACAGCTTTCTGGTTGCGGAAGGGCACCGGGAGCAGGGAGAGGCTTGCTCTCGAGCTGTGTGTCTCTGTCTTTGGCCTGGGTTGACGTGGCTCTGTGAATCATTTGAATTTAGCTTTGCTGCAGAGTACGTACAGCATATTTGTTCGCCCAGGTTAAGCGCTACAGCACTGCGCCAGGGCTGCACCTCCGTCTTGCAGCCTTTTTCTCCCTTACGGCTAGCTTGGGGTTTTGGGTTGGCTTTGCTTGTTTGTTTTTTGTTTTATTTACATCTACTGGTATTAGCTGAAACTTGGCATGGCTCAGGAAAATTGGTGCCTTTCCCGTGCTGTTCTGCAGCAGATACAGGCTTGCATGCAGAGTGGTGCCAGCAGCCAGCGAGGGCATGTAGCAAGGGACGTGGATTAGCCAAAGGGCTGACGGTAAGAGCACAATTTCGGACTGGCCCATCGGATGAAGACGAGCCTTCTTCCTCCAGATCTGTCGCCTTTCCTCTAGGAAGAGCCCTAAACCTGTGATGCAGTGCCCGAGGCTGCGTTTCACGAGGTCTCAGCATGTCACCGGTTGGATTTAAATACGGTGGGGGAAGAGGCTGGGGGGGGGGGGCAGCGACGGCTGAGCCCCCGGCAGCAGGTTGCGCCTGCCCGTGGGGGTCCGAGGAGCCCCAGCCAGGCTGCGAGGGCAGCCCGCATCCCTGGGGAGGGCATGCTGCTCCCGGCATAGCCACAGCAGCGTACGCCTTAGCCTCTGCTAATTACTGCCTTCAGCCCTATTCTGATACTAGGGAATTTCGCTTGGGTTGCATGAGCCCGCAGATGAGTTGGCATGGGGAGAAATCCAATGATGGGCAAGAGCAAATGCTCTTGAAAGCTCAAGAACACACTCCAAGCGAACAACAAGGTTTTTGTTCCCTTATCGGTGACCATTCACAACCTATTTGGGAACACACTTGAGAAGAAATAAGCTAATTGCATAATTTAATAAAAGATGTGAGAGTACCAGTCTAAGCATGCTGGCAGTGTTGGAGGAGCTGGGGCTGCAGAGCTTGACTTGCGTTGCACGGGAGAGATTAATCACATTGACTCCTGGGAGACAGGTCTGCTAGAAAGGTGGTTGTGTTGGACGCACAGTTCATATCGTTAAAATGAGGCTGTGTACAAAAACTAATAAAACAGAAGAAAAGATTTCTAGCAGAAGGGATCAATAACTTGAAAGCATTTTAATTCAAAATTAGAAAAATGAGACCAGTTATGGGCAAGGAGAGTGTATTAATAAAGGAAAATGAGTATTTGTTACTGCTGGTGTGAAATGAGATAATTTAAGAGAAATGCTCTAAGTGCCTTTTGTCACAGTTAATGCCTTTTGTTAGATTTCCAAGCAAAATGGAGCCTGGGACTTTCAATTTCAGGGTTCTCAGATGATCAAAATACCGTGGGGCAGTCTGATCATCTCATACTTTACTGGAATGAGGTCATCAATAACTTTTGCCTGGGTGTGATTTACACAGTTGTCAGTGTCTGAATTGCCATAATATGTCTCTGCCTTGGAAAAATGCTGCATTCGGAGGAAAAAAAAAAACCCAAAGCAGGAGCTCTCTGGGTAGCTGGTTCACTGCTAATAATGGATACAGAAAAGTGATTACTTGTGATCCATTCAAATAGAAAGGCTCAGCCTCTAAAGCTGGAGTCATGGAAGCCGTTACAAGGTCAAGCAGTGTCCTTTAAGGAGAAATAGGTGTCGAATACTGTCACCTGCAGATAACACATCTGCAACATCATGAAAAGTACATCTGAAATTAAGATTAAAGGTGCTTTGCACTCATTCGTGGGGGGGGGGGAAGAGAAGATAGAGGCAAAATCAGAAAAAAAGAGGATTAGCTTTTGGTGGGTGACAAGCGATAGCTCTGGCCAGGGAGAGATTTAAGCAGCAAAGTGCTTGGTAACCTGGGGAATTATCAGAGGTTTCTGCAGCTGCTTCCAACTGACGGTCTTCAACAGCCCGAAATTATTTGTGTTTGAACCTCTCTCTTACCCCATGCCTATGTGTGTACATGCATATACAAAATCTCATCTCCAGCCCCATATAGCAGGCTGGGAATCTGAAAACCAGAGGCCCTGGTCATCCACGCTTGCAGAAGTCTGCTTTAATCTTAGAGGCCTTAGTTTACATTGAGGCAAAAAGGGATCTGACCTTCAGCTGTGCTGGTAGACATCTTTTTTTTGTTGACAGACTGCAGGTCAGGGCACCGAGAGCTTCTGAAAATCAAGTCCTCCTGTCTTGGTAGATGTTTTCCAGTTTCTGCTTTGGTGAGTGGGGCTAGGAAGCTTTGCTGAAGGTCCTGCAAGAGAAACTGGATCTCTTGACTGATGGATGTGAGCCAAAATCAGCATTTCTTAATATGTTGAAGAGGGGCGATACTGTTAAGTTTTGTCAGTCCCACCACGCTGAGAAGCCCCAGTCTGTGCCAGTATGTTTTGGCTACAACCTCTCTGAGGAGTAGCAGGACTCAACCCTTTATAATCATGGCAGTGGCTTCACAGGTGGGAAAACTTGGATTCGCGTTCCCAACTTGGAGTGATCCCAAAGGAAAATACCTTCCCTGGAGCAGAACAGGCAAGGTCCAAGGGGTCTAATGTGCTTTTCCTCCGCCTTGGGAAGACACCACAGCCAAACAAAACCTACAGGTTTTCCATTCAAATCAGGCACCTTGATGCAAATCTCATTCTTGCAAAAAGTTCCAAAAGGCTTGGGGTTTATTCGATAGTGGAAGAAAAATGCGTTTGCAAATCTCAAGCATTTTGGGCAAACGGTGGTGGTGTCCTGGGGTCAGCAGTACCCAGGACCGCGTGTCTGCTTGCTCCCTCCGTGGCAAGAAGCTTGCTGAGCCCCAGTTCATCAGGTCCGTAAATACCCGCACGTCTGGGAGACCTTACTGGTGTCTGGTCCGCAGCTGAGCTTTCATTTTGCTAGCAGAAAGTGAAGATTAGCCCTGAGATCAGCAGACTACGCTGAAGCTTGCACAACAATGCTATAGGATAAAAATAGACACAGAAACTGGAAAGGGGGAATATCGTATCTGTTAAAGATCATCTATGTGCTATTAATGTACCAGTCACCAGGCCTCATCCTGAGCTTGCGGAAGCTTTACTTGCATAAGAAAATCGTGTATGAACAATAACAACCTGCCAGGTGTGTATCCTTCTTGTACATACGTGGACCTTGCCTTCTCCATTTTCTCATCCGCCCAAGCTAGTCTTATCAAAGCAGCATAGTGTTTAATCAGAGGCGAGCTCCAGAAGAATAAGCTACTATGGTTTTTGTTGGTGTGGTACAAAATTCTTTCTGCATTTCTTGGCGCTTAGCTATTAATGAGGCATTTGTTCTCTTTACTTAAAAACCTCCCAGCAGCTAGCACATGTGCGCTATGCAAATTATTTGTGGTCTGGTTAAATACTATTTTTCTAGGAAGGGGAAGAACTGAAATTAGTAGAGGAAAACTAAGTAACATTAACCCTCTGTAGGTTGTTCCCTCATTAATTATTTTGGTTATTTGGCTCTTGTGATGGAACTGAGCATGCCGCTGTCGTTAACAGCGATTCGGGGCCTCGGCTTGAATAGTCACGTACCCCTGAGTGCTTACTTTGGGTGGCAGTGGTCCAGAAAACTGCCAGGATCCTAATTAACACACTTTTTCAATGGACAATATTAATATTCATACCATTATACTGTAAAATGAGTAATTTGAATAGACAGAATGTCTTGCACTTCCTTGATCTCTTGTGGATTAACCTACAAAAGGCCATTGGCACTCATTCTTTCAGGCCTTAATGGGTACAAAGGCTTCTAATAAAAGTGTGGGGAGCAGAAGTACCTAAAAATGTGTAGCAACTATAACGCGTCTGATAGGGATGTTAATATTTTGTTAGAGAGGCGAAGGAAAATGTGAAGGGAAATGCTTATAATAGACGAGCACCTCTGAATGATGGAGTGGTAGGGCAGCTCTTGGGAGTGACTGGTCCCACAACATCCATCTAAATGATGTCAGCCCAGCAGCGGTGATGCAGAAGTCCCCCAGCTGAGCCGGTGCTTAGAGGAGAATAGTACTGAAAGGGAGAAAGCAAATAGATGTTTGACTGGAAAACAAAAGACGTGAAAGGCTGGTCATGTTTTATTGATGCCCACCATTAGGGGCTACCACAAGATATACTACCGATTTTAGCAAAAGGAATGGAAGTGCAGAAAATACTGTGAAAGAAAAGGGATTCACTCAGAGGGAAAAGCAGAGGTGCAACTGAAGCAGAAAACACTGTATTTAGCAAACAGGTTAAGAGGCATGAGGGTTGCGGGATGTGTTTGGGTAAGCACCAACTCATTTATGTAAGTATCCAGATTACTCCATTCACCTAAGATACGTGCCCTGTATGTGCACAAACCGTGCTATAGCAGATACCCTCTGCCTCTCCCGAGGTCCGACTGACCTTGAGTCCTCAAGGAAGGAGAAACTGGCTTTGGAGTCAGTATTGAGGGAAAACCGCTGCTGAAAAAAGGATGAGTCTCAGCACATCTTTGGCTCAAAATTCAGTATAGAGCAGGCTGTTAGTTGGAGGGAATGAGCTTTCCAGTTGTTCCATCCTCTGAAGAGCCTTAGCTGGTGGAAATAGTGCAAAGGAAGGAGGCCCTTTCGGTAACTGCAGATTTGGCTGTGGTCCCTGCAGCACTTGAGATCCTACAGAGACGTTGGTCCATCTTCAGCAATGGAGGAGAAAGCCTACTCGAGTGCAGAGCTGATGCTAACAAATTGCATTGTGACTGGCTCGGCGTAGGAATGAGATCACATTGAACAGAACCTGGGGAGACTTTGAAGAATGGATAAAAGGGAGCTGAGTGAGAGGGCAGCTGTGGACACAGATTACCTGGACCCAGGATGGTTTCTGGTGGCGTCACACACAATCTGTGCATTTGCGGTGCCTGGCACCGGCTGTGGTCTCTTATGGAGGATGCGAACACGTCTTAGATCTCGATGAGCAGAAGGCATCTGTGAAAAACAGCATTTTTCTAAAGAGGAAGGTGACTGTGTAGCGCCATGGGGTTCACTGTTTAAAACTGATTTAGTTCACTTTGTATGCAGGTAGCTTTGACTTCTGGATGAAAGCTTAACCATGGAAACCGTAGCTGCCAGTCAGGGCAGCAAACCTCTTTCTGCAGAGCCTGGTCTGACTCTGCTGTGCTGGTGGCATCTTTGTCTCTGTGGCCTGTATAAGTTGTTGGAATGGGACAAACCTTTTTTTCTGGAGGTAACTCAACCCCTCTGCCGGCAGCCGAGATGGGGAGACGAGACTGAATTACCCAGCTAACTTTAGGTGCTGCCTTTCAGCTGGTGGTAAGACCTGAAGCAGTCTGCCTAGGCTGTATCCATCAGATGTTCAAAGGTGGGTGGCATCTGCTCTTTTCAAATAGCTTCAAATACCAGCTCTTTCCATAAGCTGGGACATGGTGGGTCCTATGCAAACCCTGAACATGGATGATTTACACGTCTTTGCCCTTTCAAACCCTGGCATGTTTGTGCATCCAACAGTAACACCGATGGCCATGTTAGCTGTCACCTGGTCCACCGTCTCCCAGCTGGAGCATGTCCCCAGCCTGCACCTTCATCGAATGTCATCCTGAGAAAGGGTCTCATAGCACAAAGATTTGCATTGAGCTGGGAACCTGTTCCCATCAACTTCTGGGAAGGTACGTCCCCATAGGTATCAGCAGGAGTGCCACAGTGGGGGCACTTGGTCTTCTTGGCTCTGTGAACTCATTTAAATATTTAAAAAAAAGACCAAAACCTGTAATACTTAAGGTGAAAGGAGAAGAAAAAGAATATCTTCTCCACCTGTGCTAGAGGTTACTTGAGTCCCTGCACAAAGGAGCCCACTGGCGAGATTGGAGACATCCCATTAGCCGGGAGCTAATGGAAAAATTAGAGGCTTTTAGAGCCTGAGTCAGTGTCGTGAATCAAATGCTGAAAACCTGCTTTGTTATTGCAGCTTTAAGAGAACTAGCAAATCTCCTTCAAGGAGTTTCTGTGATTGAACGAGTGGAAAATAAAAGTCCACATCCCACATGCTTCTCCACTGCCGCCGTGGGGGGCTTGCTGGGGCTGGGGCTGGCAGGCTCCCCCGTCAGCCCTCACTTGCGCTCTCCGCAGCTCCCTCCCTTGAGCAGCAGATATTTTGGCTAGCAGTGAAACAACCAGTGAGTCAACGAAGGAGGAGGGAAGAAAAAACAAAGAAAGGAGAGAGGAGTAATAATAAAAATAATACTCAAGCCCGTTGGAAGGGGAGGGAAGCGGGCAGCGAGTGGTGCAGAGCTGTGACTCACAGGCAGCTCCACTCCCGACGCGTGCCGAGCCAAGCCAAGGTGATACTGCAGCATCTCCGCTGATGGGCTTGGCAGCATCCCGACAGCCCCCCGAGGAGGCAGCGAGGCCGGTGGGCTGCACCGCTTTCCCCCCATCCCCTTCTCCATCCCTCCTCCGCTCTCGTTTCCAGCCCCAGTGTCTCCTGCCCTCCGCACGGGCACTGCGGGTCTGCCTGCGGACGATGCCTGGATCAGCCCCTGGCTCCGCACGGAGGGTTGGTTCTCCCTTTAGCTCCGGCCACGGAGAGTGGCGAGATCGAGGAATGGTAATTGCGGCACCGGAGCGAGATGCCCGGTGCTGGGTGGGACGGATACCCTCCTGCTGCGTTCACGCACATGATAAGCTGAGCGGAGCTCCCTCGCTGCTTCTTCCATCTGCCCCGCGCCTTTGCTGCCAGAGTTCATAGAAGTACGGAAATCTGTTTTCCTGCTGACACTTGCTGTCCTTATGTGTCCTCCTTTTTGTGAAGCGCTTTCGTTTTAATTGATTATTTTTTGGAACTTCTGGAAAAAGTCCCAAAGAAGGCCTTAAAATAGAGAAATCATCTAAGTTTAAATATTTTTGGGGAAGGCTGGGAAAATATTCTGCAGCCTGCTCCACGACCTTTTCATGCCTCCTAGGAGGCCAATAGCAACTTGGTTTTGAATAATCCCCCAACTGCATTCGAAAAATGAAAAATACTCATTTGTACAGCAGTGTATTTTGCTTCAAGGTGACAGAAGTAAGTTAAGCCTTAAATGTACTGACTGTTGGCAAGCCATGGCTGATGCCAGGAGGATATTTGTGTCCATCAGGACACCAAGGCACAGGGCATGGTTTTTTTGTTTTTATTTAATCTCCCTTATGAGGAGGCTAGGTTTAGCCAGGCTAGGCTTGAAGGTCAGTCTCAGCTCTCCGCCTAAAAGCTCATATGGCATTTTACTCAGCTGAACTTTAGAGGGTTTATTGCTTCATTCTCTTAGCTCAACCCAGGTATTATTTCCCCCCTTTTTGTAAGAAGGACGTTTTCTTTCAGACCCTTTAGTTTTGGTGATGGGGGAAGGTGACTTTTCTGACCCAAAATACTCAAATGATGGTTTCCTGGTAGAAAAAACTAACTTCTTTTTTTTTTTTTCCTTTTTTTTTTCCCCCTTGTCCCAAAATCTGTATATAATGCAATACCTGTCTGGGAAACGTGCACTATTTTTAAGCTTTGGTTCCCATTCTGGGGTTTTGCTTTGTTTTTAATGTGTTTCTGCAGTGGGAGCTGCTGCTCTTCCAGCTAGCTCTTCTCACTCTACATGGAGATAGTTAATGAGAGGTCTTCCAAGGCTCCCCTTTCTCAACCCCATGCCTTTTCCTGCCTGAGGTTAAGCGGATCTGCTCCTCAGGAGCACCGTTTGTGGGAGCAGCTAATTGCCAGCGGCTGCGGAGGTGACGGTGCCCTTTGTCTGCCAGCCGCAGCGAAGCTGTTAACGGCGTGACAGCATGGAAATGAACCGTTTATTTTCTAATTACTATTATTTTGGCAGATTCTTCTGAAGGGCCTGTAACCGCTCTTTGACTTTGGCGAGGGGTGGCTTGCTCCAGCCTCGGCTGTAGAGCCACGTTGTCCCGGCACAGCATTCGCAGCCTTTGTCAAAATACTGTTTCTTGGTAATTTTGTGTAATGCTGTCGGAGGTACTTGAGGCTGGGACTGAGCAGCCAGTGAGAACTGCAGTGGAGGGATCCCTGTGTACATCTATCCTTCCCTGCCCCGCGGGATCTCCAGCTGCCACGGGCAGTGCAGGGAATAGGAATGCTGCTCTGGAATAGCTACCCCAATGTCAGGATTGGCCTGTGAAAAATGTCAAAACACATACTGTTTTGAACAGAATGAGGTATCTGCTTGCAAAGCAAACAACTTTTGCTGGTTAACTTGAGCTCCCCGTGGGTTCACAAGTTTTGGACTGTGCAGAGGTGAGGGACCCAGCTTGCTCGGTGTTGCAGTACAGAAGGGACATCACCTCTTGTGGCTATTTAACGACGACTGGCTCAATCTTGTCCATATTAGTTCCTAATGCGGTTATTTACATGCTCAGCCCAAGCGTATGAACAGACCTTTTGAAATCAAAGGGGGCTGCTTGGGTGTCTAAGGGGGATGTTCTCCCCTTTATTTTACTGGCCCTCACATGGTCAGATGAAATTATATTATGTTTCTCTCCCGTGAGACCGCATGGGTATATAAGCCAGGGACAGACGGGTATAGACGTATGAGAAAGAAGAAAGCCTCCTCCTTCGGCACAGGCAGTGGCCGAGGAGACCCCGCAAACCGCCCTGCTGCGGCGCAGTGGGGAGAGGATGCTCGAGTCAAAATCGCAAATTACTTTCAGCAGCATTTTATTCAAGAACCAGTCTCGGTTGCTGCTCCAAGACTGGTTGAGTGTGCTGAAGAACTAAGAGCCAGCGGATTATTTCAAATTCCTTTTTTTCTCTGGGGACGGGGGAGGGGGGAAAAAGTCATTCATTTTTAAGCTGTCAGGGCTGTATCAATTATCAAAGAGTAAGAGGGTGGGAAGGAGCGCTGCGTGGAAGCCCCAGGGGGTTTGCTGCTGCCAGGGTGGTGTTACGAGGGGTCCCAACCCCGTGCCCCAGGGTCACAGCCTGGCCTGTCGGAGCAAACAGGCACGGATTTTGCTGTTCCTTCGTAGGGCAGGCAGGGACGGCCGTGAGGCGGGCGGCTGAGTCGCGGCTGCAGCGAGGGGATGCTGGAGGAACGAGGACCGTCACCGGAGCATCCCTGCCCACCCTGCAAGGCTTCAGGTGGGACCCAGCGGGTGTCGGAGGATAGCGGAGGGGACATTACCTCCAGCAATTAAGACCTTCTTCATTCCCCTCATCTTTCAGTTCTGAAGCATCATTTACATTCATACCCATTTTTTCCCTGGCTGCTGCGTGATTTGTGCCGAGGGGACCTTTTTGGTGAATGTCTCTGACAGAAATGTGTGTTCTTATCCCTTGAAGCTGAAAGCCATAAAAAAACCCAATGACTTTAATGAACAGACCTTGCCGAATCACCACCTTGAAGCTCTAGCTGCTCATGTGAATCAAAACCTGCTGAAAGTAGGTCATATAGTAAAAATGAATTAGGTTTACTTCACATTTTATTGACTCTGCTAGTTTTTCATTCATGGAGGCTTATAGCTAGGAGTGTATCTTGTCTTTTTAATGCTAGGCTGAGGTAAAAGGGGAAATTACTGTCGTTTTCCCCTCCCTTCTAGCTTGTGTGTTTGGGGTGGTCAAATACATGGTGGATGCACTTTCTCTTTTCCTTGTTTATTTATTCTTTTATTCTCCTGCACTGAAGAACCAATTAAGTGATGATCAAACTCCCGTGGTGTGTTAACAAGTAGGAATTCAGCCTGCTACCAAAAGTTTGTGCAACACCTAAATTCGTCTTAAAACTTCCACGAAGGGTTGAAGTGGTGGAGTGGTGCCTGCTTGCAGGAGGTGGATTACGCTGCATCTCTTCCTCAGTGCTCTACTGAGCCAGGCAAGGACACTGGGACCAAGAAAGTTTGGGGTCTCCAAACCTGCTTATCTTCTTGTAATGCTGCAAAGATCCTGGGGTGGCTGCACCGAGGTGGGCTGCAAGGGACACTCGCAGGTCCAGAGGGTGCCAAGTTTTTTTCAGAAGGAAGATTTTCTTGTTGCCCCTCGTTTATGTGATTCACTTTAATTATCAGGGAAGAAGCACAAATGAAAATCATGATGGATGCTTGTTTTGTAGAGCTGCAAGTTGGACTCTGCGGCATGCAAGGGAGGAAGAGGGACCCAGCTGTGCAGCTGCATTTGTAAAGGTTTTATCACCAACGCAGCAGCCTGTTGCAATCCTGGGAGTTAACCTGGAGTTTTTTAATTCATGTTTGGGTTGCATTTATTATTCTATCACTAACTTAGCCCCTTTGTTTGTTTTGGCAGCGTGGGGCTGCAGCAGCAGCGTGCCACTTCCCAGAAATCTCTGTGGACAGGGCGGGGGGCAGTTGGTGGTTTCGGGCACTGAATAGCCGAGTATTTGGGAATGTGAGGAGCAACACTGTACGAATTTTGCTAAAACATTGGACTTTTAAGACCAGCCTGGCTGGGTTTCGGATTGAATGCTGTCACTGTCCCCATACTGTTGATAGGACAAAGCTGGCTGGCGCAGGCTTGGAGTGGGAGATGTGTGCCTGGTGGGTTTCAGATAACCGCCATGCCCTCTGTTTCACAGCCGTGTGGTCAGATGAATTATCTTTTATTTGTAATGTTAAATGTAAGTCGGTATGGCTGGCTTACAGCAGAGCAGACCAAGTCCAGTGGGTAATGGGTGGATAGGATAACCACGTACAAGCGTGACTCTGGGACCTACAAGTGAGTCACTGTAACTCAGACCCCATTTAAATGAATTCAGAGGACTTTCTACAAGGCCAGCTGGCAGGATACTTACATAAAATAGCAAATAAAATGGCAAATAAATCCTGGAAGTATCTAGAGCTTGTTTTTCTAAATGATCCAGCACCGATCCCTGGATTTACAAATCTGGGGAGTTTCAACCACATTCCCACAGCAATGCATGAAGAAGGGAGGGATGGGAGTCGGGCTGGAAAAGAGGGGATGCAGTGGAGAGGATTTTCAGCATCCAAGCACTGGAGCCATGATTATTGAGCTTTGTTAGCATACAACAGGTCAGGTACTTGTACTCGGGACGAACTGGTCAGATTCCTCCCCAAACAGCCCAGCTGGTCCAGTCCCTGTCCTTGTGGCCGTGGGGCTGTTGCTCCTCAGACATGACGGGGTGGGAACCCTCATGGACCAAGGCAGCAGGTCTGGTGAGACCCGTCAGTGGAAGGTACTTAAGTTGGGGTGTCTTTGGGATGTGCTGAGATGGGGGATGAAAACCACAGCACAGTAACTAATTCTTCAGGAGGCTTGGCCAGCATTCAGGATGACATGCAATATATCTTGGAGAACATGAGGGATGGGTTTGAACAGCCAAGGCTGGTGCTGAAGGAGGGGCAGCAAGGACAACAACGCTGCACTTGATACCTGTTGCTGGCAGGGCTTGGGGCTGGTTATGCTGATCATTTCTATCCCTTTTTAGAAGGTCGGAATTCATGTCCATATTTTAAGGATGGTGACGGAGGGCTTCAGTGACGTGGTGGGTGTTGTAGCCCTGAGATACTGCAATGGAGATGAAGTGAGGTAGGTCTCAGCCACCAGTGCTGGTGCAGTGGCAGGGTGCCTCCTCGGCTTTTTAACTGAGAATTAAACACACTAATTAGGATTTGGGAGTGTAAACAAGGTAGTGCAGCTCCATAAGTTCATTTGACCACGCGGTTACAGCTTGCAGCAGCTTCTTTCAACAGTACTTTAACTGCAGGCAGGGAGGATGTTTTTCTGGTGGGAAGGAAATAAGAGAGCCGTAGGCCAGATGCTCACTTCTTGTAAGCAAGGGCAGTTGTGCCAGGCAGTTGCAGCTGGGGAGCTCGCTGCTTGAAGCATGAAGGTGTGGGAGCTCATCTATGCACTTGTGTGTGTGTGTGTGTAATTCCCCCTCCCCGGGCCGGGCAGCAGGACAGCATCGCCTGGGTTAGCACAGAGAGGGGACCGTCCTCCGCTCCTGGCCTCTCCCCCGGTGGGGCTGCCTCCCTGTGAAATGGTTTTCTGGTTTTGTGAAATCCTGGATTTTGGGGCAGGCAGACCTACCTTGTCAGCTGGCAGGTGATGGACTCCACGCGTTATTTCTGCGGCGTGGGCACAACTGCAGGTTGGGCACCTGATTCGGATCAAAGTTTTTAATTTTGGTATAAAGCTTTCAAGCATCAGCAGTTCCACTGTTCCTCCATTAATCCCTGCTGGTGCTTAATTACTCTCACTTAAAAATGATGCACTTTGTTTCGCACTAGGCTTTGTCCATCTTCACTTTGTAATCGTTGGATCTTGTGGTCTTTGTCTGCCGTTACCTGCCTCTGTCTGGTATTGTGATTTCTCCTGAAGTTTCTGATGGAGTTAAACAATTTGATCTCAGCTTTAGCAAGAAGCTGGGAGGAAGAGGATGGAGAGGAGGCAAAAATGTTGCAGCAGTGAGATCCCATGTCTTTGCTGCGTGCAGTGTTCTTTATTTAAAAGGTGTTTTTTAAGGGAGACATGTAATAACACACAGCACTGAGGTTTTATCTTGCGTTTAGGATTTCTGTTGTAGCTAATGGCAAAACAGAACGAGGGCAGCTTCTCTAATGATCGATGATTTCTTTTTTCCTGCCTTTCTATCTCTTCTGCCTGCTGTCGATGATACATACTTTAAGGGGGTGAAAATCCCTACTGATAAATTAGGATTTGTTTTGCCACCTTCTCTTTGCAATTACAGCTAACTGCTTTGATCTCAGCTGAAGACCTTTGTCCAATGACAGAATATAAATCTTCTCTACCTGTGGTTTCATAACTTAAAGAAATTCAGCCAGAAACTGTCTGGATAGGAAGAGAGAGTCCCCACTGCTACCCCTGTACCAGGCTGCCTGGGGAGGGTGTAGCAGAGAGTACAAGTAGCCTCTGTCTTTTTAATTACTGCTGGACAATCCACACATTACCTAAAATCACAGCTTGAAAAAATTAAACTATTTAATCTTGCATAATACAATGTGACATACAGATGAAGGCCTGTAATAAACCACTATTCTGCTCCCGAAAAGACCTTCATTGACTATTATGTGAATAATAAATCTTTCATTTTCTCTTAAGAAACAGTGATTACAGAATCTTCAGCTGCGATGGGTATCTCCTGCTGACAATAAATGTCTGTCCTTCAGCACATCACCAGCATCTTGGTGATGGATGCTGGTGTGGACTACACTGTAGAGATAATATAAAATACTGTCTGTAGTACGTACTGGCAGTCCCTTTTTTTTTTTAGCCTCGCAAGTACAGATTGGGATGGTGCTCTGTGTATCCAGGAACACATCTTGTTTGTCACACTTTCTTTTTTTAACCGTTCCAAGATATTTTTGCTGTCTGGCTCTTGGTTACTAGCAAGGAGCTCCAAGGAGATAAGCTCCACTCTTTGGTGGGTAGGAAGCTGTCTCAGCAGTCGCAGCAGAGAGGGATGACCTCGTTCACTGCTTCACTGGCAAAATGGAAGCGGAAAACCCAAGTAGATCAATGGGAGCCGTAATCCAGTTTTGCAGTGTGGAACTGGGTCACGGGAAAGCGTGGGCTTCGCTGCTGCCTGCTACGGAGGGGGAGCCTGCCTGTGGGTTCAGCTCCAGCGCCCGGAGCCAGCTCAAGGTCACGTTCGACTGGTGTTTCCCTTCAACCCTGATGGGCACCGGCTGTCCTACAGCAGGGATTGGTGTGTGTAGCAGAGGAGGAGATCAAAAAGGAATTGTCTTCAATATACATCTTCATTAGGGCTAACGTCAACGTTGCTGGAAGGCAAACGTGAAGTCTCTCTGGCATGGAACCTACAACACAGCTGAGGCTTCAGCTCTGCTGCCCAAGCCGTCCCCGGGGATGACGGCTCTGCCGCATGTTGGCATGTATTTGGTTGCTGGTTACGAGAGATCGTGATTTTAGGTATCATGGACCTAGCAGGACAACTGGGTGTACCTGGAAGCAGCCAAGTGTCAGGGAATCAGCCCAGTATGGCTGTCTCTCTGCAGCGGTAGCCCAGAGCTGAATTTCTGCACACACCGTAGAAGGGCTTCTGCTGCTGGGTGTCTGTGATTTTAACACACGACATTGGATGGGATTTTTTTTTTAATCACTCTTGTTCATGCAGGTGGTGTCTGGGTGGCAAGCTGTGCTGGGCACTGGGGAAGATCCCCTCCCTGTCTCCTTGAGAGACAGCAGCTCTCCCATGGCACTTCCAAAAGTTGTCTTCAGGGTTCATTCCTGATAGAGACCATTGTGATGAGCTGGTCTTGAGCAGAAATGGAAAAATAATTGTGACAAGGCCCACATGAAAAAGGAAATGTTCCAAAACCTTGCAAAGTGCAGGTTTTAAAAATGCACTCCTCGGCTCTAGCTTGGTGACCACCAGGCTTCAGCCCTGCTTCCAAACCATCCACATACACCAGGGGCTCTCTGGCTTTAAAACTAGATTCCTTTTCTTGGAAGGAAAAAAAGACAATAATATTTCTGGACATACAGTGCATCTAATCTTTAACTCCTGAATGTACATGCCTTTGAGACAAACATAAAACCAGAAGGGATTTATAGAGAATATCATCTCTCAAATACTCTTCTGAGGAAGCAGCACTGAGTCCCTCTTGGATGCTCAGCCGGGTACCCTGAAGAACAGGGGCCTCTGTGGTGGGGTTATTTCGGCTGGGTGGATGGGATCCAGCCTCGGTGCCTGTTTGCCTGAGCTGGACTCTGGATTTAGCACTGAGAAAGATAAAAGGATAAAGAGCTGGAGCTAGATGGACTATGAATCTTATTTTTAATTCCGAGACTGGTTCTTGAGAAAATATTGCTTGAAAAGAATTGCAACCTTATTAAATGGCTGAAGATCTGAATTTACTGACAATTCTGAGATTTTTTTATTTTGTTTTTTTCCCCCTGGCTTAACGTTTTATAATCCCACAGGAGTTTGGTGGCAGCAGAGGGGCTTGGCTTCTGGACTTCTGTTTTGGAGCATGCTCAGGTAGATCTGATTTTCTTGTAGTCTCATTAATGAGAGAGCCTCTCTCAGTTGCCTAGAATGCAGAGCAAATCGGGGTCAGGGTATCAGGTTGTTGCCTGCTTTGGCCGTCATGTCGCAGCACAGACTTTTTCCATGCAGGGTTCACATGCTTGAGACTTGAAACCGTCTTGATAAACACTGGGAGATGTGTGTGCCTCCGTCAGTGCTGCTGGGGGCTTTGGCCAAGCCTTACCTGTGGTTCCGTGACTTCTCAAAAGGCTGCAATCAGGCAAGCAGATGCTGTGCTTTGACCCTGGGGTTTTCTTTCTTTTCTTGCCTCTCTTCCAGGCTGCTCTGAAACAACTGTGCAGTGGGCACATGAGGAACATGATGGTGGTTTGAAGAGAGCATCAAAATAGGCAAATGGCCAACTTTCGTCTTAAGTAGTCGCTGCATTTCTTGCTTTCCTTACCTCTTGTAATGTATGGTTTCTCCGTTTTTAATTTTTTTTACTTTTCTTTCTTTCTTTGTTTATATCTTTCCCTAACTGAAATCGCCCTAGTTATGGCTGTCAGGTTCTAGCTTTGCAGTGGTCTGATTTGGCAGCCCTATTCCTTCCTAAAACTTGCCAGCAAATGATGACATTTAACTTGCAGCATCCTCTGGATGCTCTAGACTGTCACAACAACATTAGAGTAATTCACGTGAAAGTAGAAAACCCAACTGTCTTCTAGGAGGAAAGCCACACAGAATATGAAGGTGCAGCAGATGTTGCTGGAGAGCCAGAGCCTCCTCTAGCTGCATGCCCGTGTTTAAGGCATGTCAAGTGGATGCTGCATCGTCTGGTATTAATGGGGCTTTTGTGGTGTTCTGTGTCCCTCTTCTGCTTGTTTTCTGGAGGTGGAGTCAACTGGCCACCATTTCATTGCTGCTGGTTTAAATCCCAGGTTGAGCTGTATTGTTCCTTGGAAATGAGCGGAAATAACTTGCTGAGATGACTGCCTAAATAATTTGCTCTTGGAGGAGCATTCTTTGTGTGCTCTCTGAAGCGGTAATGAGGAAGGAAGTAGATGCTTCTCCTACACAGCAACATGTTGAAAAACATCTCCACTTCTTTTTCAGGGATATGAACAAATTTTACCGGCCATCTTAATGTTCTGCTCCCTTATGTCCAGTGACTGATGTGGTCCGTTTCATATTATCCAGTGTTTTTCTTCCTGTCTGGAGCGAAAACTGGCCTTGCCTTTGTGGCTGGTGACAGAGGAGCTCCTGGCATTTCCTGAGATGACTCATCTCTTGCCATGTTGGTGCATTTAGGACGAGTTTGGGCTCTGTGGTTGTTTGGTAATTAACTGGGGATCTTTCTGAAAGGGCCTTAATAGTGACTCCTCGTGACTTTTTTTGCTGTTTAAGTCATTGAACTGCAGTGATGAGAAACTTTTGTTTGTGGCAAAGGGAGCTTTTGCGTTTTCCTTGCTGCAGGATTAGTCAGATAGCGTCCAGTGGGCTACAGCTTGAAAAGGGGCAGATATATGTGGTTAAAGCACAGGACTAAGAATGAAGAGCTGAGTGTTTCTGTGGTGCCACGTGGTTTTGGTATGATCTGGGCTGTTGACCTTTCTGCACGTCCCTTGGCTCATTGGTACCGTCAGCCCAACGGGGGGGGGACATTGCTCACTTGATTCCATTTCTTAGGTAATTGATGCCAAAACCGCATTTTCTAGTCTGTCCTCCTGTCTCCCCAGGGAGTTGCTGAAGGGGCTTGTCAGCCTGGCGAAGCTTTGCGTGGGTCCTCGGCGTGGTAGGTTGGGTCTTGCTAAAGAAAGGGGTCATGGGGGACCTGGGTCCCAGCTGCAAGATGGCTCCATGGGCATCAGTCCCGCAGGCATCGGTCCCTGCAGTCGTCCGTCGGTGCAGAGCAGTGTGCCTGCAGCTGAGGAGGAGCTCACAGCCTCCACAGGGCTCTGCAGTTCAGTAGCATTTGGGGGACATCACATCCCTCGTGGAGAAGACTCGGTCGTGGACCCTTTTTTGGGTGTGCAGATGGAAGGGTCGGGTCTAGCGAGCGAATGTACCTGTTCCTGGGGGGAAACAGGGGCTGCTTGTGCTCCTGTGAATTTATGTCATGTGCCCCACCATGGGAGCAGGTTTTAAAATGTGGGAAGCATGGCGGTTTGGTGGGGAATGTGCTTGGTTACGGGAGCAGCCTTGTGCTCTTCTGTGAACCATCCCGTAAAGGAAAGGGTAGGTCTCTGTGATAAAACACCTTGATCTGTGTACAGGTGTTGCACTAATTACAATATGCAATATTCTGTTAGGGACCACATTGCTCTGCCTCACCACGGCCCCGCAGGGAGAGTGCAGGAGAGGATGAGCAGGTAATAGATAACTGCGGTAGGAGCACCGTGAATTTAGCTGGAAGTGATCTGGGAAGCACCCTTTAAAAAACACTGGTATGGATAGAAAACCTTTGCGCTGGTTTTAAATGAGTGGAGCAAGTGGAGTCAGAGCTGACCCTGTGCCCCCCAGAGTTTGCGGCACACGTGTGTCACCAGGCCAGATCCTGCTCCATTCGTACCTGTCTGCATCACGGGCTTCTTACTGTAAGAAAAACAGAGTCTTTTTTTCAGCACGGCTTTGAAAGATGCTATTTTTTTGATTGAATACCCAGGACTTAGCTGTGATCTTCACAGAATGACTTTTGTACGGATGGTTTGATGTGAACCTTGGCTGCACCACTGTAAAAAAAGCTGTGATTTTCATGAAGGCTGGAGTTCCTGGAAATAATACAAAAATTCTATTTATTGTTAATACATGAAAACCCACGCTGAACATGAAAACTCATCTTACAAACTGCTCTTTAAATTATACCCACATGGTATTCAAAACATTCTGCTCGACCCTTTTAATTAAAGAATAAACTCTACGAGGCACCTGCTTTGCATCCTTCCCCTCATCCCCCCTTTGCTTCCTTGACTGTTTGCTTAAAACCCATTCCCTTTGTTAGGAGGAATGACTGAATTCTGCTGCTGCTTCATCTCCCAAATGTCCAGGGGAGAGGGCATATGCAGTAGTATGGGTTTGCTGTAGAAGCAGCAGGACTTCTGGTCCCTTTGCCCTGGTGAGCAGCAAAACCCAGTGGGTACCATGCTCTGACCCTGACCCACGGGTGGGCTCAGCCATGGCCAGGTAAGGTATCATCCAAAAAGCTTTGGCTATTACATGCCCTGCTCTCCTACTTTTGCTGGCAAACTGGTCGCTTTTGGGCCAGAAAGAACTAATGGTGACCTCAGGGAAGACCATCACAGTGTTGTAGTGCCACTGTTCTGCCAAAAGCATCCTCCTCTTTGGTAAGCATTACTCTTTGTGGGTCTTTTTTCCCTTCTCATCTGTATCTGTAGGGTTGTTTGTAGCGTTGTACGTCAGGGTGCTTCTCCAAGTGCTGTCAGCATTGCTGCAGCGGAGTCCTTGCTGTCAGCGCTTGGAAAGCAATCAAAGGCTTTGATGTGTCAGGTCAGCTGAGCTCAGCGTAGCGTGAGGGTTCATTTGTGCCACCTAAATAAACAGCATTTTACCCAGTCAGCTTTGCTTTTCCTGCCTGCTTTGAGAACAGCTAGGGATGGTGTCTCTGAGAACAAATAGGCAGCAGCGATGTGAAGAGATGAATGAGTGACTTCTCTGACAGACAAGTGACCTTCACAGAAGAACCTGGTGATGGACCCTGCGCGTTGCTGGTGCCCAGCCCCTGTGCAAGCGGCAACTGCTCCATCTGTGGTGTTTTCTTGTCCTTTTTAACCCCTTAATACCTGTTTTCTTCTGAACGCCTTGGGAATGAACGACATCAGTGCCAGGATGAGGCTCACCCAAGAACCTCCTATAAGATTGAGACCGTTCTGTCTTGTGAGCGTTGTGCATATACGCTAATGGCTGTAGCAGCCAGGGAGCAAACGACTGTAATGAAAAAATCGCTCTAATGAACCACCATGTTCTCACACACTGTTCCAAGAGAATCCCAGAGTGTGTTCAGTTGTGTACGTGCAAGAAGGAGATGGGCAGAAGGGACTGTAAGTGGGATGGGTGCTCTTATATCTCACCAAAGGAGAAAGCACTCTCATCGTTGCTGTTCAAAGAAGCGGGATGCACCTACGTTGCAACAGCAAAATGAGAAGTTGTGGGTAGAAAATCAGCTTTACCACCCTGGAGAATGCCTTCTGGAATTCAGATGCAGTTGCGCTGATAACAGAGCATTAAAATTTGATAGTGCTTGGTTTTATTGAAAGTCTGAACTTACAGCTAGTTACCGGAGCACGCTGTTGACCTGGTGGAGGTGGTGGAGGGTCACCGTGGTGGCTGGTAGAACGTCCACCAGCCTCTCAGTGCTGCAGCCCTGCTCCCTCCTGTGGGTCAGCTTCGGCACCCGGGCGGTCGCGATCCATGGTGGCCCTGCCTTGGGTGGGGGTTGGACCACGTGGAAGTCCCTTCCAACCTATACCCTTACGTGTTTAAAAAAGAAAAAAGTGATGGCACTGGTTTTGTCCGTGAAGTCAGCAGGTAAATCTGGCTGAGCAGAGAAAGTCTTGTTTTAACTCTTGCTGCTTTCTGGCCATCCCTGTATCTGAGGTGGGTTACCAGATGACATCCCCACCAGCAGGCCCAGGGAGCGGGTAAATCGGACGGCCAGGCGAACGTCCCGTTTCTGCATCATCGGTACCGCAGGATGTGGCAGGTTCCCTCCATCTCCCCTTCACCCGTGGACAGCAGCCAGCTGCTGGGAAGCGAAGGGAATCTCTCCATCTCACACCAAGCACCGTGACCTTTTGCTGGCAGCACCGGCCGGCCACCGGCCCCGGTTCAAGCCGCTGGTGTTTCCCAGGCAGGGCTGGAGGTGGGATCAGCAGAGCTGACCGGGCACGCCGCATGCTTGCGCTCAGCACGGATCATCCCAACCGCTCGCTTCGGAGGGTTTATTATTTTTAGATGAAGCAGGAGATGAGAATGTGCTGAGCTGGCTCCTAAGACCTGCCAAAAAAAGAACATCTTTCAGGAGTTACTTTAACTTCCAGCCCTGTCTCAACACAAGGGCAATCTACCTGGAATTGATAAGTGATATTGCGGAGGGTCAATAAGGCTTTTGTAACACATCCATAAGGTATGGAAGATATTACATGCCTATTAGAGGAAATCGGGCTTAAAAAACAGAGCAGGTGTTTTACACCCAGAAAAACCTAAGCACCAGGGTTTTAGTACTAGCACTAAGCAAGTCTAAGGTACTTCTTATCGTTTAGGGACAAATTACGTATTTGGATTGGTGTTATTAGTACTCAGTGCATGGCTGGAAGGCACACAGCCCTGTGGACGAGAGGAGCAGTGGAAAAAGCCAGAGTCCTGGTGCAAGGACAGGCAGAGCTGCTGGCTCTTCTGTTTGTGAGGTTGGGGTTTTGTTGTCTGTGCTTCCCTCAGTTTCACGAGTTAAACTCCTGAGTTGTTTCATGAGCTGTTCAGTGATGCTCTTCAGCCTTCCGAGCTGAGCTGATGCGTTGAAGCGGTCCTGGGTACCGCCGAGCCGGGGACGGACATGAGCAGGCGTTAGGTGTTTGCTGCCTGCCCCGCAGCAACTGCAGAGCAGTTTGTGTGACACGAGGAATGCCAAGCTTCCCCAGCGAGCAGGGCTGGGCATGACGCCCACCTTCAAATATGTTCTTTTATTCTTGGCCCTTGCAACCAGAAGATAAACTTGGGACTTATAGGGTAAAGACAAAACACCAGAAGCACACCCTTGAGTTATCTTGTGTGACATTATTGCTGTGATGAGGTACCTTGCAAGGACATTATCACATCATTTTGCTCCACTGTAAGGACAGCAATAGAAGGCTGAGGAGGGATAGGGCTTTTTTGTGTTGCACAGGGAGCTTGATAGGGAAAACTCTTTTTTTTCCCCAGACTGATAAGTTGCATTAGAAGTTTTCAAGACTTGTAAAATTAGGAGTAAATTTAAAATGCCTGGAGTAGGGGTAGCTTTTCTATGTAAAACTTTTTGTGTACTTAATAAGCAAAGCATTTAGAAATAGTATTTGTCGTGGCCATGATGAACCAGGGACAGAAGAAAAGCCAGGTTTGTGGCGAGAGGTAGTGTCTTCTATTAGAACAGCCAGCAGAGCTGGAGAAGCTGACTGAGCTTTAGGGCATACTCGGTCCTTTCCTCAAAGGAAAGGACTTTTTTTTCCTTTTCCTGGAAAAAGGCAATGAAAATACTTCAAGCAGACTGCTGGCAGTGTTAGATAGGATCTAAATGGGTGTCCCAGGGCAGTGATTCAGTCAGGGTGGGAAACTCTGGCCCATCTCCACGCGGGATGGATGGGTTTTAGCTACTTCCATAAGAAGATCGGAGATCCTTGGGTCAATGGCTGATGTCAAACCCACCGAGATCAACTGGGAGGCATTAGTGATCGCTTAGGTTTGGGGACGGAGCATAGGCAGCCTTATTTATGTCCCCATCTGGCTGCTCCCATGTATTGGGTTTGCGTGCAAGGTTTTGGTAGCAAGGGGGGGGGAGCTACAGGGGCGGCTTCTGTGAGAAGCTGCTGGAAGCTTCCCCTTTGTCCGACAGAGCCAATGCCAGCCGGCTCCGAGATGGACCCGCTGCCG
Organism: Elanus axillaris; assembly: GCA_026212715.1. Taxonomy (NCBI): domain Eukaryota; kingdom Metazoa; phylum Chordata; class Aves; order Accipitriformes; family Accipitridae; genus Elanus; species Elanus axillaris. The sequence continues at coordinate 36,974,590 of JANZLQ010000089.1, forward strand.
GCCAAGGCTGAGCCCATCAGTGATAGTGGTAACGCCTCTGTGACAACATTTTAAGAAGGGAAAAATGTTGGGGAACGGGGGAGAAATGATAGTCGGGGAGTGGGAACATGTAAGAGAAACAACTCCGCAGAGCCCCAGGTCAGTGCAGAAGGAGGTTGGAGATGCTCCAGGCGCCGGAGCAGATTCCCCTGCAGCCCGTGAGGAAGACCCCGGTGAGGCAGGCTGTGCCCCTGCAGCCCAGGGAGGCCCACGGGGGA
>JANZLQ010000089.1:36974946-36990106 GCA_026212715.1 Elanus axillaris
GTTAATTTCCCCAAGCCGAGTCTGTTTTGCCCATGACGGTGATTAGTGAATGATCTCTCCTGTCCTTATCTTGACCCGCAAGCCCTTTGTTATATTTTTTTCCTCTCCCCTGTCCAGCGAAGAGGAGGGGGGAGTGATAGAATGGCTTTGGTGGGCACCTGGCGTCCAGCCATGGTCAACCCACCACATCCCACCAAAGACAACTTGCAGGTGTCCCTGGGAGGGGGAGAGCTGGCTCAGCGCGCTTAGCTTTCTCCTTGGCTATCAGTGCTTTGCTTCCATGAGTGAATGTTTTCTGCCAGAAAAATGTTCCCAGCTAATTTTTGTATTTTTTTTCCCCACTGGCTTTATGGAAACACTGTGCCTTTCTTCTCCTGGTGTCCCAGCTGGTGCCTGCCCTTCCTGCGCATACCAAGTCCTCCCTTCGTCACCGATACGGGCTGCTCAGACGCTCTTGGTCAGAACTGGTTTGCATTAGGAAAAGAAAAAAAAAACCCAAAACCACTTTTATGCAAATGAAACGTTTGTTTTCCATGGAGAGGCTTGACTTTGTTGTCACGTATTTTTGTGGACGGGAGGGTGAGGAGTGAGTGAGTGCGGCTGAAACCCAGAGCCTGTAGGTGCCAACCCGGTGGGATGTGTCCCTCAGCCGGCCGGGGAGGATGGGCCCCTGGCTCCCTGCAGCACCCTGCCCATGCTTCCAGAGTGAAATACTCAAAATACTTTTAGTGAAATGTTGCAGGATTTAAATTTTCTTGGGAAATGGATCTGCAGGAAAGTTTTGGGGGGAAGGTGTTGGTTTTGGGGGGGGTGGTGCTGTAGTGTTTGCTTTTGGGGTTTTTTTGTTGGTTGGTTGGTTGGTTGGTTTTTTTTAATGTAGGTTTTTTTTTAAGCCATCTTTGCCAGCCTGGAATTGAGCATGAAAGCGATGATACGCTTTTTAGCTGAATTTCGTAAAGAAATGAAACTGCTGCAGCTTGCATGGCTATCGGCAAGACTCCTTCTCTGTCTCCGAGTCAGGGGATTTCCAGCTGCCCAGCTGATCCCAGCCGGATTTGACAAAAGAGTAGAGGTCTCTGAGACAGGCAGTTCCAGCAGATTTCCCAAGGACAGGTAATCAGAATAAATGAGAGACCCTCCATGCTGCTGAGGGAACAGCTGCAAACACTAAACTCAGATTATTGAACATCAAAGAATTTGTATTTATGAGTGGCAGAAAATAGGTTTCATAAACTGTGGTGCTTGTTTCTCTTTATCTTTTTAATGAACGGAATCACTCGTTTATAAAAGATGCTTAAAGGACCCTGTGTGCACCACTTCTTTAACGGCTTGTAGTGAGCCTTGATGGGAAAGTGACCTAGTTCAAGTCCCCGGAGGCTACTGCAATAAAAATGATTATGACTAAAACTACTTGTATCACCACATGGCAGTTTCAGGCATTGCACACATACATAGTCTGCAACTATTTTGTCCAGAAATGGTGAGCTTTCTCTTAAAAAATCTTGTCTAGCAAAGGCAGAAGAGGAGGGGTTGCCATTATTAGTATTCTTCCCTGTGAACCGGCTGCAAAATCCTCGGTTGCTGGAAAGGGGAGGATGGGTTTTGTTCTGCAGGCTGCCCTGGATAATGTGCTTTGGGGAGCTGAAATCCTGCGACGGAACAGAATCCGTTTTGCAGGTGCAGAGCACTTTACTTTTTCCTTATAAGCCCAAGCAGAGATTTAATTGCTGCTCTTCAGAAGTGCAAAACAAGAGAATGTAATAATTAGAGCTGTCAGGGTCCTTTCTTTTATGCTGATGCTGACATTAGCTGGTTTAAAGCCTATTTTTAACCTCTGCAGCGTTGAAGACTTACTGTGTATTTTCAGTCTGGCTTTACTTGTTTCAAACTTTGTAAATTGTAAGTCATGTAAACTGGAGGAGAGGGGAGAAAGGAAACACTGGGTGAAAATAGGAAGGAAGGAGGAAAAAGAAACCAAATTAAATGAAAAGTATGTTGGTAAATTATGTCTACCTTACAGTGAGTTTTGTTTTTCTTTTTATGACCCTGCAAAATTCCCTCTAACTGGAAGGTAAAAAATCTCAAAATATAAAGCACGGAGCGCCTGGTAAGATAAATATTGTGTTTAATGTGCCTTCAGACAGCGCCCTGGATACTGCAGGCAGCAAGAGGACTGTTTTTCTGCTTAAGTAGTCATGGCTTTGTCAAACTTCACCCCTGACCCCTCTGGGGGTTAACCTGATGAGCCTGCAGCAATAATATGACTGATGGAAACCAGGTAGGATGTGCTGTGCTGATTCAGCACTTTGTATATGTTATCTATATCTATCCATAGATATGTGTGTGTCTATGTACGTACATGGATATATATGTGTATATATATGCATGGTAAGTGTTGACAGTGACCTGCTGCTCTCCTGCAGCTTTACTGGTGCACTGGTTTTTACTGGAGAGACTGGAGAAGGCTGAGCTGGTGGGGATGCACCCATGCAGGGTGCTGAGGACTTTGCCATGATGTAGCAAAGGGTTCCTCCTTATCCTGGGTGGATAAACCCGAAAGGCACACTGGGACTTCTTGGGATGTCAGAAAGCTTACGGTCCTTTGGGGCTGGCTGAGTATCTCATTTAAACTGAGGCAGGGGTGGAAGGATAGCAGTGTGGTTGTGTGGTCTCCATCTTGCTAAATCGGTGCCAGAATGGGATGCTCCTACAGTCTCACCATGTGGCTTTGCATATATAGTTTTTTTCTCCATCTGGCATGTCATTTTTTTTTTTTTTTCCGGTACCTGTCAGTGCTGTCAGCAGTACCTGGAGGCTGCAGGGAGAGGTGAGGATGGTTCTCAGTGGAGGACCCCTCTTGGACCCATCTGATGGTAGGGTGGACCCTGCAGCATCGCTGGGTAGGCACTCAAATCTTGTGCCTATAGCTGGAGAATCCCAATGAAGGCAGTGGGAGTCTGCACAGAGGTCCATGTTAGCCTACCTGTTGTTACAGGAGGACACAGGAGGTGGTGTTTGCAGCAGATTTATTATATATTTTTAGAGTTTCTTGGCATAGGTGGCTCATTCTCCACTTGCCTTGTCGGTTCCTCGTGGATGGATTAGAGCGTTGTTGTGCTACTGCTCCTGGCCTTTTTCTCACGCAAGGTATTGACATCCAAAATATGGATTTCTAATCCTAAAATTACAAGCTGCCCTTTCATAACACAAAATTGGTTAGTTAATCTCGAAATAGTTCCCCAGCCCCTCGTTAGTCACTTTGTGCTATTACGCTCTCAGCAAAACCTTTATCCAGGCATTAAAGCATGAATGTTAAATACACCCGCTGTTTCGCTAAGCTGGCTCTGAACCTGTAGACCCCAAAGGAGGATAGCTAGCAAAGGATGGAGCTTTCTGCAGATGAAGTGAGCCCCAGTGGGCTCAGCGCTGCCGTGGGGAGTTGATGGCTTCGCCTTCTCCTTCTCCAAGCCTGTTGGTGTGTCTTGTTATACCCAGTGATCCTGACTTTCCTCTTACAGGGGGGAATGCAAGATGTCAGAGTCACTGAGAAGCACTGGTGTAGATCTGACCTGAGAACTGGCGTGGAAAACTTCTTCCCATGAGGCTAGCCCAGCTGTAGTTTGTATTTAGTAACCGCAGTTAGGCCAGAACCATGCTCCCCCCTAATGAGCTCAGTTACTTGCCCATCGTGAGTGTTGTGTTTCTAGAAGCTCTTGAGTGTTGGTTAGTTTTGTTATTAACTTTTTCTGAAAGAGCAAACTAGGACTGTGCTATTAAGATTACTGATTTTTTTTTTATCCCTCCCCCAGTAATCAGGAGCGAAATGGGCATTTCTGCAAGCACCAGAACTAATAAACCTGGTTTCCTTTGTATTTATGTCTCTTGGTTGATTGAGTACTTCCCTAATTAAATTAGGATTCTATTATGTCTGCTTATACCTATAGTCTCTCCCTCCCATTACTTTTCTGGCAACATAGAGGCTGCTATAATTGACTGGAGAAAGGGGCCGATAGGATTAAAAGCTGTTGGAGATAAACCTCGTGAATGGCTGCGTCCAGCATCCTTCGCCACCCAGCTGCCTGTTTCCATGAAGTTGGTAGAAAATAATTATCCCTGATGTCTTTGAAGTTAGCTAATAGCGTTAAAACTCACAAGCACGCACGCATGCATGCACCCATGTGAGTCGAATCTCTGGGTCAGCTTGTTCCTGAGGAAGCTGGGATAAAGTGGTGGAGGGATGGTATCTTTTTAGTCCAAGCCAAGCGCTGAGGATTTTGGATTGCGTGCTTCGCTTCAGAAGGTAAAGAATGTGTATGGTCAGCATGTTAAAGCATGGTTTGGCAGTCATAAAATGGCACGGTGCTTTGTGCACTTGTGCTGTAGTAGCACCGTATGTAAGGGAAATAGGCTTACAAGTGAACGCTGGGGGGGGTGGTGGTGGTGGTGTGTAAGCACCAGCTTCCCAACTGTGGTTTGTACCCAGAAAATTAGGCTGTGCCTTGAAAATCGAGTGCCTGAGCACCAGTGTAAACCTTACTGATTTTCGGGCAGGTGGGGGGTGGTTGAGCCCGTGTGAAAGCAAAGCTGCTTCCTTGGGAGTGCCACAGCATAGACATCAATAGGAATAAATAGCATCTAATAGCCCCCTGGAAAGTGCTTATTTGTCAGCCTCACTGCCCTCTTCCCCGCCGGAGAAGGGGTGACACCCCCTGAGCAGGAGACCCTCCAAGCTGAGCCTCCTGGGTCTCTCTCCACATTGGACCTGATGTGCATTTCAGGAGCCCTGACCCCAAGGAGCGTTGCAAGAGCTTTCAGTAGGAGTGTGCCTAATACAAGACCGTGGGAGCTCTCTCCTGTAGTAGGGTTGAGAAAGCAAGTTAGTAGGTTGAAGGGTGGCGTGAGGTTTTCCTCCATATGTTACAGAAATCCTGGAGTGAACATAATTCTTGCTGGAAATCAATCTTCAGTCTGAAATGCTGGGTCAGGCTTGGTGGTTTAGAAAAAATAGGAAATTTGAGACCTTGTACGGCAGATACCCATGTGTGTATGATGATCTGGCTTAAGGGATAGGAGCAATGCTCAATTTACCTTTTTTTTAATAAAAGAAACAAAACATAAGGGTGGAAGACGATCTTAGGACTGCAGTAAAAAGTGAGTTACCTGAGAAATGTGACTCTATATTTGCTTAATACTGGTATGGCAGTACAGCCAGGTCCTGTAAAAGTAATTGCATAAATGGAAAATGTTCTCAACCCAACTTTTTGCATTTTCTTAAAAGTATATATGTTCTTCTACAGGATGGGATAATTTTGCAGCCTTGAAATTTCCATTTGTTCATTTCTCATTAACTAAATTAGATGTACTGTTGCTTTTCTGAATTATTCCGGTTTATTCTACATGCTTCTGGGTGCTTTTAGTTTTAATTTATGTTGTGTCCGGGTGCTACAATCAGAGAAGTATGGGGTGGGGAAAGGAGAAATCCTCCCATCAGTCCCGTCCCTGCAGTTTTCTTGAGACAAAACCGTGGGGCAAGTGGCTTTGACCAAGTTCTTCAGCATCCATATCGGGTGGATACCTGGTACCAGGTGGATACCTGGTATCGGATGGATACCTCGCCATCCTTACCAGGACTGCAGTGGAAAATGAAATGGGGAAAAGCAGGAGGTGAGCAGGGGAGGAAAATGGAAAGAATGAAAATCAAGGGGAGAGAGGAGGAAGGCAGTGAGGAGGCAGTGGGGGCTCATGGGGCTTCGAAAGCTGGAAACAAGCAGCTGTCAGACAGTGCCGCAGGAAGCCTGAACTTGTATTTTTAGGGACACTTGGGTTTGTACTTTACTGTAAATAATGGGTTTGGGGGAGGAGGAGAGAAATGACTGCTCTTCCTGCTGCCTGCTCTGCTAAGCTTTGTTTCACTTCTCTTTTCCTTCCTCCCGACCTCAGCATTTGCAGAGCAAGAGGTGTTAGCGTCCTCCCGCCTCATCGCTCCCGGCGCTTCTCCCCAGCCCGGCAGAGCATTTCCAGGTGGCCCCTGAGCCGGGGAACCACCACGTACTGCGTGGGGTGGGCAAGGACCCAGCCCGTCTCCTGGAAATCTAGTTGATTCACTCAGTTGTTTAATGGTGATTTACCAAATCGGCAACCTCTTGACAACCCCAGACCAGGTTTGCTGTATGTCAGAAGGTTTTCCCTTACAGTTCTAAGTAAATGTTTGCATTTCAAGCGGCTCTTAGCTCAGAGCGGAAGAACAAGGGCTGGTTAATCCAATTTGCATAAAATTGTTCAGGAAAACAGGGTGTGTGTTTTTGGAAGGACAGCTGTATGTTTGACCTATTCAGTATGCTTTCAGAAGGAGAAATTATTTCAGATTTCCTCGAAGTGATTTCAAGCTGTCCAGGACTTTCAGGGGAGACCAGGATCTTCTTTTCTGTTGTCAAATTGGGTGTTTTTCACTTCTTTCTGACTTATTTTTTAGCAGAACTGGGACACATTTACATTAAATCGCAACATTATGATAGTTTGGTTGAGGCAGGTTTTCAGAGCACTTTTAAAAGACTCTTCCCCCATCAGCATTTAAGACAGGACTACGAGGATGACTTTTATCATCAGCATAAGCCTTTTCAGGAGGGACGGGACCATCATTTCAGAGTACGTTAAGAGGCTGCTACAGATGGTGTCCCCCGAGCAGGTGTAAGGAGCTTTTCCCAGGCTGCAAGTGCTGCTGAAACCTCTTATTCTTAACAACTATCCCCCATGACCACGAAACCCAACTCCTCATCAGCCTTTCCTGCAAGGGGCAGCCTGGCTTGGCCGTCATCCAGCTCAACGTAGTGGTGACTGATCTCTTCAAGTGGCTCTACACCTACACAGAGGCAGTTTATCCTCTCTCTATTGCCATTTATCTTCAGGGTGGGTTTTATTTGCTGAGTTGCGTTTGTTTCTGGTCCGGATCGCAGCAGAAATTTTAGGGGGTGCGTGTGGGGTGAACAGGGACTAGATTTATTGAAGTCTCTGGTTCTTCTTGATCTGAAAGGTACTGGGAACAGCAGCCTTCAGGGAATACTTCAGCTCATCTCTCTCAGTGATGAGTAGGAATTTGGAAATCTGGAGGAGGGAAACAAAATGTGAAGAGCTTAAAAACGAAGGAAAGAAGAAAGAAAGAGACTTGTAGCACAGGTACCTAATCCAGTCTAGGGATTTGTGCTTCAGAAGTCTTGATGAGGGCTCATTCTTTTGACAGAAATTACTCATTTTCCTTCTTTGTTTAAAGCACTGGAGGCTCATGTCTTATAGGCAGCGCTGATGAGTTGTGGCTTCTGCAGTCATCTCCTGTGCAGTCACTGGTGCTGCTGGTATTGCCAGTGACTTCACTCCTCAGTCGCATCACTGATGTGAACATTAACCGCAATTACTCACTTGTAATTAAATAGCCAGAATGGATTTGTAATGGCATTGCAAGCTCTCTGGAATGAGCTTGTTTGGAGGCAACATCTAGAGAAGTTACGCTGAGGTCAGCAAGCCTACCCGAGTGAAAGGCAGGAGCAGGGGGCTGGAAAGAATTAGGCCTGAATTAGGGGAAATGTCTGCATCCCACATGCTTCCTCTTTGCTGTTGTCTTGATTTCCATCAAGGAACGCTTGATTGAGAAGTCTTCCTCCTGGTGTCTTGCCTTCTGAGGCTGATGACCCGAATGCAGACAAGTTGGGCATTGGGAGGGAACAAAAATGATCCGTCACATTTGTTTTGTTGTCCATGTCATCTGCTGTCTATTCTTCCATTTTGGTATGATTGGCTGAATGGCCAATGGACTTCAGGGGTACATGGGTCTTCTCTACCGTACTCCGAACATGGGTTCCGTCTTGTAAGTCTGATACTTGGACAGCACTTGGGTTTGACTCTGTTCAGGCACAGCTCTGCAGTACTTGTAATGTTACAGAGATCTACCTCTACCCATTCGCCTCTGCTGCACTTTGCATCTTAAAAACAGGTATTCCTAGTCAGCACGGACTCATCTTTGTGATACAAAATAAGCCTATCTTGGAGGAGCTGTTTTGTTCAAAGGGATCTGCATGTGCTTTTGTGAGGTGAGGGAGGGAACATCTTTCATTTCTCATGAGGACCCAGGTTGTACAAGTGCACCCTGGAGAACGGGAGAAGAATGACCCGATGTAGAGATACATCCAGAGGTTTAAGCTCACAGCCTCCCGGTGCCTTTGCTGTCAATGTCCTCTGCTTCTCACAGCACTGCTTCTGTCTAAGCAGATGCAGCCCTGGCATTTCATTACCCTCCTGGAGTCTCCCAGCTGCCTTCCCCTGCCCAGGAGTCCCTGTTGGAGGTTCATCTCTTGCAGAAGCTGTTGCTGTGAGGAGCACCGGGACGCACCATCTCTGCCTCACCTCAGCTCTTCACCTGCATCATTGCTGAAACAACAACAAAAAAATGCCAGGCACATCTTGTGGCTCCCTCAGGGAAATGTGATGCCCATGGAAATATTAGAAATTAAGTCCTAGACTGGTATTTGTGTGGCCAGTGTGTCCTGCTGAGCTACAGCAGTGGGAGGGGTGAGAAATACCAGGCAGTCGACAAGTCAGTTTTCTGCTATGAAGGCAAACAGGCAGGTAACATTTATGATGGTATTTATACAGAAAAACGGGAGTGCTGATGGGCTTTACATTATTTTTATGGGCATTTTAATGCTGGTTTTAAAGGCTGTATTGGGTTTGCATGGCAAGGTTTTGGTAGCAGGGGGGTTACAGGAGTGGCTTCTGTGAGAAGCTGCTGGAAGCTTCCCCCATGTCCGACAGAGCCAATGCCAGCCGGCTCCGAGATGGACCCGCCGCCAGCCAAGGCCGAGCCCATCAGCAACGGTGGTTGTGCCTCTGGGATAACAGATTTAAGAAGGGAAAAAGCTGCTGCGACACAGTGACTGCAGCTGTGAGAGAGGAGTGAGAACATGTGAGAGCACCAGCCCTGCAGAGCCCCAGGTCAGGGCAGAAGGAGGTTGGAGATGCTCCAGGTGCCAGAGCGGAGATTCCCCTGCAGCCCGTGAGGAAGACCCCGGTGAGGCAGGCTGTGCCCCTGCAGCCCAGGGAGGCCCACGGGGGAGCAGGTCTCCCCCTGCAGCCCGGGGAGGAGCCCACGCCGGAGCAGGGGGATGCCCAAAGGAGGCTGTGACCCCGTGGGAAGCTCACACTGGAGCAGGCTCCTGGCAGGACCTGCGGCCCCATGGAGAGAGGAGCCCAGGCTGGAGCAGGTTTTCTGGCAGGACTTGTGACCCCGTGGGGGACCCACGCTGGAGCAGGCTGTGCCTGAAGGACTGCAGCCCGTGGGAGGGACCCCACGCTGGAGCAGGGGAAGAGTGTGAAGAGTCCTGCCCCTGAGGAGGATGAAGCAGCAGAAGCAACGTGTGATGAACTGACCATAAACCCCATTCCCCGTCCCCCTGTGCCACTGCAGGGGGTAGGTAGAGAAGCCGGGAGCGAAGTTGTGCCCAGGAAGAAGGGAGGGGTGGAGGGAAGGTGTTGTGAGATCTGGTTTTATTTCTCATTACCCTACTCCATTTGATTTGTAATAAATTGAGTTAATTTTCCCCAAGCTGAGTCTGTTTTGCCCATGACGGTGATTGGTGAATGATCTCTCCTGTCCTTATCTCGACCCACAAGCCCTTTGTTATATTTTCTCTACCCTGTCCCGCTGAGGAGGGGGGAGTGATAGAACGGCTTTGGTGGGCACCTGGCATCCAGCCAGGGTCAACCCATCACAATTTTGAAATCTCAGTTGATGTTAAAACTGCTTTGAAATAGGAAATGAAACATAAAATAGTAGTACTTCCTAAGTATGGAAAATCCCATACTGGGACAATGTTAAAGGAGTTAATCCGTAGTAGTGTTTGTTCCTGCTTTCTAGCCTGAATCAGATCATGAGAAACTATAGCTGACCCTATGGAGTCCCACTATTGGATATCTTCACACAGTTGCACACTGAACAGATGCATCATTGCAATATTGCTATAAGACCAAGGAGGAGACCAGGCTCTCCAGCTCCATTTTCATTAGGGAGTCATTAAGGTGCCTAGAGGGGTTAGCTTTTGACAACTGTACTAATATGACAGGACAGAGTTTCATCTTGTCAACGCCTTTACACTCACCTCACCACCAAACAGGAAAATGAATACTTCTCAGTTTCTTTTCTGTTCTGGAAGACATACCAACAATCAGTCTATGTATGAGGAAAAAATACCTTGCAAACATAGAGCAAAGCAAACCCTCGAATGCTGCACATGGTATTGTGTTAACTTCAGTGTCAGTTCTTTGTGGCAGGACACATCCCCATATGTACTGTACTTTCTAGGCACAACAGTAAAACTGGCCAGGGGTATTATTTCGATTTCTAGAGAGAGCAGCTGATATAGATGAGAGTCAATACTATTAGCAGAGGAGAGAGCAGCAATGACCCACACATTTTAACAAGGATGTGTGCACATGCAGGATAATTCTGGTAATTCACATCAACGTTACACGTGCAAGAGGCGTGGAACTGGGCAGATGATGGTAATTGAACATGAAGAGTACAGCAGAACATTTTTGTAGTGTGTTTGAAGACATTAGAATAAGAGGCTTTAAATACATGGATGGTGAGGGAGCTCCTATTTTAATCACCCTCCCAAGGATTCTGCAGTCCATGTCTGAAGCCCAATTTCAAATCTGTTACAGCCTAGGTCGAGTTGCATTAGACAAAAATGCCTTCTATCCACAACCAGTGTTTTGTTGCGTACCATTCAGCTTCCTGGCAGGCATGGCACTTGAATTTTGTGGGCTGAACCTGTGTCACTGTCACAAACGTACTGCCATTTCCCGGCAGCATGAACAATGTCTTTTGAATTTTGATCTTCCACACTGTTATGAAGAAAGAGGAGTTAGACATCCATAATTGTGGCATTTCTCAGCCTCATCTAATAGAATAAAGCTGTAGAGGGGTATTATGGATCCTTTGCACAAGAAAAGGGCACTGTTCACATTTCTTTTAAGAAAAGATTTAGTATGTATGATACAATCCCTGATACAGGTATAGAGAACACACCTCATTTTCCAATGCTATGGGCAAATCCAGAGATGCAGTCTAGTATCATTGCCAAGATAAGCAGCAGTTACTGGACAGCAGCCAGGCAGATAAAGCTACAGTATTATCCAAAGCAATATTGGTGGTGTCCTTCTGGAACAGTGACTTTACCTACCACCAGTAGAGAAACACAGTAGACTGAATACCTCTCTAGATGCTTCATGCACTGGAAGGCTGCTCTAATTGTGTAGTGGTGAATCCTCCATGAAAAGGCAATCCCTGGGCAGAGAAAACCAATACAAGAGACACTGGACACCTGCTTCCATCTCTTCCTTGGCTGATTAGGCTTATTGTGAGTGGTCATACGAGCATCTTTCCATCCCCTCTGTTTCTGGCTGTTGCCTACACACAGTCCTCTTGCAGACTCTGATTTATATACCCAGCAAAGAGGTGCAGCAGCAGTTGCCCTATGTCTTTGCTGGGAGATGATCCTTATGAGAGGGTGCCCTGATGGTACAAGTGTTATGGACTGTCCCTTGAGACAAGCTAAAGATCTGATTTCATGTTTTAAAGAAAAGACAGCCCAAGTTTAATAGTAGTTAATGTAGTTAAATTAAAAAAAGGGAAAAAAAAATTCCTCAGTCCTCTCTCAGTATTTTCTAGAACTAGTCCTCTTACTATTCTGATTTCTGCCACTGTTTTACTATTGCTCTGTTGGCTTTTTACCTTGCTGGAACAAATTTAAGACTCTTTTTACTTAATTGCTCTTATTAATATTCACATATTAACGCAACACATTTATTATTCAAGTTGATAACAATGTCTCTCTAACAGCCTTAATTCAGAGAACGAAGATCCTAAGGAAATCAGAATGACATTGTAAAAAGTCAAAACATTACTTGATTTGTTTCCAGCAATTTTGGACTCTTTCAGGGTCCAACAACATTCTATGTATTTGAACAGAAGTAGAAATGATGCATAGTTTTCTCAATACCCATTTACTGCTCTTCCTTACCAAGCTGCCAGTATGACGTTTCAGAGAGCCCTTCCCCAAGTCCCTGCTTCTATCTTCAAACAGGCGTTAGACTTTGGAAGTCTGAGAGCAGAGTGGATTAAAATAAAAGGAGAAAAGCTGACCCAGAACCAAAGGGAAAAGCCTTGTTTAGAGCGAATGGAGGAGGAGCAAGCCAGTCTGACAGAGGTGACAACCAAGCCCCGCCTCACATTTACATCGTAGAAAAAGAGAGCGTTTACCTTAAAAAGCGGGTGGGAGGATCTTGCTTTTAATTTTCAGTTTCCCAGCCACAGTGGAAACTCGGGAACTGGCCACCACATCCCATAGAACAGGAAGGTGCTGCCACCTACAGGAGTGAGTTCCAGGAAGGCACCAGATCCCAGCCCCTGGGTCCCCACCACGGGCAGAACGTGACACCGCAGCCGAAGAAGCCAGAGACCCATGGGTACGTGGGGCTTGCCACAGGGACGCTTCATCCTGCTTCTTAACCTTCTTTCATTATTCCTGTCGTTCACAGAGTAATACAGGCACATAAACCAGCACCTTCTGCAAAGAAAAAAAATAAGAGGTCTCGCTTTGTAGCTTTCAGAGCGCAAGGATCCCCTGCAGGAACCGCAAGACCTCTTTGAATACTCACGGCATAACGCTTCCACTCCCATGATGTGAAGGTTAAAGTTATTCTTGTCAACAAGTCCACGAATCCTGATGCAAGACCATCACGTCAACATTCAGAGAGGTCAAAATACCTCAGACTTTTAGCTTGCGGGTTTAGCTGTACGATGCTTATTCTTAGTTCCATGGTGGCTTTATAGGTAGTTCTTTATAATAAGAGCTCAAGAAAGGGTAAACTGAGAAAATATTTTAGAAGAGGCTTGAAACAATAGAATGAAGCTTGGCACAGTGAAGGAGAAAAGTAGTCCATAACCATGGTTCACACGGAATCATGGGTTTGGCACGTAGCTACCATACTCAGGGAACACATTTGGAAAGACTATTTTATGGAGCTCTCAGTAAAATACAGAAAGGTTCACCTCTTGGGTCCAGATAGTTTACAAGTTTATATTCCCATGACCATACAATACTAGTGGTAAATACAAAACCAAAAAAAACAGGAATTCTTAGGGAGAAAATCAGTTCCTTTGATCAGAGCCTTTTTCTCTAAACAGTGTATTTGACCTTTTTTTTTGTTTTTTTCTAATCAGAGTGCAAATACTGTGTTATATTTATTCAATGATACTCCCATCAGCATGCCAACCAGCACAACTTTTTGACTAAGGACACAGTAAACCTACAATGTCTGCCAAACATTACTCCCTTAAGGGGTTACGGGATCTCTCGAAAGTAGCTGGGCTTCGAACTTCTCTGACTCCCATGGGTTCTGTCTGATTAATTGATATTTTACATAATATTAGCAACCATCACCACAGTGAAAGAAAATAAAGCAAGTAATCTACAGATGCAGAGGGCAACTTTCTGCCACACTCCCTGTTTCAAATTAACACAGCCAAATTATTCCATTCTGCATAAATAGTGATTGAGCTAGGACAGCCACATCTTGTGTTCCAAACCTTCATTTTAAGAAGCAAACCAACCTAGCCCTAGTCCTAATTTTTATGGGGGCAGAGAGACTCCTAAGGTTGAATGAGACCTATCTGCAAAGGCAACCTGGACTTTACAAGCACTACAGAGACTAACAGCAGTAACAGCACTCCTGCAGGGAGATGGACATGTGGAACAGCTTGTCTGCCTGCATGCTGAGCTGGGCAAGCAGCAGCCAGCTCTACTCCGAACCCTGCAGACGCTTGGAGCATCTTGCAGATGCTCCCCACTGGTGAATCCCCAGGACAGACTGCACAAATGCCAGGACATCGGTTGTGTATCAGTTTGCAAGATGCTCACTTTCTGCTTACTGGTGTCAGTTCACAACTGCAAAAGCTGAAGTAACATTCAATAAAATACATTTCTTGTCCCACACTTCAGTGTACTCCTCTGTACACTGCTTATGAAAATATCTGACACCAATAGACAACTGCCACCAGTGTGCAGCACACTAGGGATCTCCATAGCTAAAAGCACATCATGCACCAACTAAGGCTTGTTTCTAGTGGCTATAATAATTCACACCTTCTGTATCAGACACAGAAGACTACCTAAAATACATTCATGCCAGTGGGCTACACATGCAAATTGTACCTTGCTGGGCAAAGAGATTAAGCGTACAGCAGCTGTGGGTGTTTTATATTCATACACAACCTTTATCTCGCTGCATTTATCAAGATCCAGACAAATACACCAGTGCTATTAATACACTAGCAAGGTGGATATATGCATTGTAGCAGAGGAAAAAACAGATACTTTGCTGATTCTCATCAAACTAATTATTGATGGGTGAACCCTGGACTGAGTGAAGCTGCCAGTTATATTGGCATGAAGTCAAAGAAGAATCAGGCTTGACGTATAGAAATATAACACACTAAAATTTAGGATAACAAATTCTGTCTTTAAAAATTCAGTGATATAGTTTTCTTAATTTAAACTCATCTATACTGTGTTGGAACAAAACAGCAGCTTGCATATCAGCAATGCTGAAAACAGCTTACAGATTTGGGTAAGAAAATTCCTACTTGGATGCCATTCTCCTCATCTTGTCCAGCTAAGCAGAGTTGGAAAGTAGCTCTGCAAATGAAATGCAAGAAGGTGAATCAATTCATCTCAGCAAATATAAAAATACAACACTATTACATTGGTCAGACCTTCCCCCCTATGTAACAAGCAATACATTCTATTTTCAATCTAGAGGATTTATTTCCAATTATGGAAGACAAAATGAAAAAATACAGGTCCTGTTACTGCAAGCAGCTCTATGCAGACAGACCACTGTGTCTGCATGAGTCTCCTGCCAGAATCACACTCAAAAAGTCTGACAGAAAGAGTCAGCTTTGACTTAGCCTGAGCTGGGACACCTGAGACAAGACCATCTCAAAAGACATCCCTGTAAATTCACCTAGGTTTAGACCTGCAGCAAAACAAAACAACCCCTCTCCCCCCGCCACCCCACCCCACCCCCCCCGCAAAACCACAGCCCTTCC
>JANZLQ010000089.1:36990206-37004146 GCA_026212715.1 Elanus axillaris
GGGGGAAGGTGTTTTAAGATTTGGGTTTATTTCTCATTACCCTACTCCGGTCGATTGGTAATAAGTTAATTTTCCCCAAGTCACATCTGTTTTGCCTGTGATGGTAATCGGCGAGTGATATCTCCGTGTCCTTATCTCGACCCATGACCCTTTTGTTTTATTTTCTCTCCCCTGTCCAGCTGAGGAGGAGGAGTGATATTGTGGCTTTGGTGGGCACCTGGTGTCCAGCCATGGTCAACCCACTGCAGAGGCTAACAGCGCAGTTCGGGTTCTGGTTGTTTTTAAGGTCATGCCAGTTTGGTTAAAGCTGACATGGTGGTTTAGTGCCTGAAGACCAGGGAGAGCATGTGGAAAATAATCTGCTGCTTTCTGCCAGGTAACAGGCGGTGCACAGCACTAAAACCCTCTGTCTGCGAAGGACTAGATCCCTGCTGCCAGCCCCGGGGAGCAGGGATGTGGAGTGGCTCAGCACTGCCCTTTGCTGCCCGGGGTGCTGCCGTCTCCTGCCCTCCCTCCTTCCCTTGGGGGTCCAGGAGGCTTCAACACCCCATTTCGGTGTGGCTTCCCCCTCGCCTCCTGGCTTCTCCTGGGAAAGATCAATAGTAAATGAACACCTTGGTTATGGGTTGGGTTGTGAGGAGGTGGCCTGGAGGAGAGAGGCTTTCCTTGGTCTCTTTACGGCAATGCAGCCTTTGACCTCCTGTCATCTCCTGATCTCTGCATCTCTGTCTGGGCTTGTCATTGCACACCGTGCCAGGGAGCGTGGGACGAGCGATGGATGTAGCCCTCGCATCTTCCTCAGCGTCACATCAGCACCAGCCACCTCCGTTCCAGTGGTGATGGTTAGGTGGAGGGTGAGGCCGCTGAGGAAAGCAAATGAGATTCATACAGGGCAGCGTTTGGGCTGCTGTAAAGGATGGAGAAACTGGAGAGGAGAGCCAGGTCCTCAGCAGTGGTTCACTGGTGGGTTGCGAGGTGGTTCCCATCTCATCTTTTGCAGTTGTCTTGAGTGGATCTTGGGATGCCTTTGGGTTTGGGTAAGGACCCTGGAACCAAAGGTGCCCTGGATTCCCCCTCCCCAATCCCCTCTCTGCCTCCAGCTCGGTGTTTCTGATCCCTTCCGCAGGCAGGGACCCTTCCTCAGTAGTTTCTTTGGAGATGCTGAAGACCAGCCAGTCCTTGTGTCTAAATGGGAGGGAGCCAAGTCTCTTGCATTCACCGCGGCACTGGCAACCTCGCTGGGCTCGCCGGCTGTTTGCAATTGAGGAGTTTAATCTGACCCTTGCCAGGTCCTGTGGGAAAATCCTTTCACTCAGTGACAAGGCTTCTCCAATTAAAATCATTAGCAAAACCATAGTTGCCCTGTTTGCAGAGCCACCTCCTCCAGCCTAAGGAGGGGTTCGGTCCTTTGCCCTCATGGGCTGCTTGTTTCCCCTCTGATGCCGCCCAGAAGTGCGGCGATAACAACTTCATGTTGTCTTTTGCCCTTCGTGTTTAAGCAAACCTCCCCCTAATCTTTGATAAATGCTGGCAATTCACTGTATGCCGTTAGGAAACAGTGCTCTGCTGGCAGAGCTGTCTGAGGCCAGGGCTGAAGCCTGCAGAAGCCTGAGTCATCTCGTAAAGAAGATCAGCTTTTAATTACAATTTCCACTGCACTTTCTAAGCAGTCTTGTGGAAATGCTGTGCAGGAGCATTTGAATTACAAATGTAAAGAAATGGTGCTTTTTTATTATTATTATTATTTTTATTTTTTGTAAGTCTGCTGGGAAAACAAACCCCCTCTCCTATAGGACAAAACCAAAACAAAACTAAGAAATTATAGAGCGCTGTTATTTGAAGGTGCAAATCATGGCCCTAATGCAGAGTATGGCTGCGTGAGGAACAACTTTTGTTCTCAGACTTGTTTCTACGTCTAGGCAAGGCTTTGGAGGCTTTTTGCAATATAGCGTCAAGCATTGCATTGTCTTTATGGGGTAGCTGCAGTATTACTTTACCCCTTTTATTCGGGGACAAAGTTGAGCAGCAAAGAGCACGATCTCTCGCCCAAGGTCGAGTGCAGTTGGTGGGAATCCAGGAATAGCGCCCAGCTGCTCGGCTTGGCCTTGGCCCTGCTTCCCGGGAAATCGGCCCACACCACGCATCGCTGGCTGTGCTTTCCCTCCTTCCTTGGAGTTTAAGACTCCGTAGTGTACTTTAAAATCAACATTAACTTAATCAAGGCTCTAATACAAAGGGAATTTATACATCTTGTTAAGTGTATCAAAACATACCTCCAGCTGTGGGGGTTCGAAGGAGCAGGCAAATTGGCAGGTTGGTTTTTTTTTCTCTGGGAAAATACGGGGAGGTGCTCTGCTCCTGTGCCTTGGTGGACTTTTACGTATCACCTTTGCCTGCTCTGTTACGGATGCCCAGACCCTGAATACCAAGCAGCAAAACCAAACTGTGGTTTTGTCCTGCAGCCAGCTCTCACTGTTGGGAAAGATTTTGCATTTTTAATATGAATCTGCCTGTAATACATTGGCAGCTTTTAGTGCTTAGCAAGCATTGATCCTTCTGCGAAAGGGTTAAAAGCCTGTGGTGGTCCCGGAGGGGTGGCATGTTGTCCTGGCCGTAGGGGAGTGGGTGGCCTGAGCTGCCTTTAGGTAGGAGCAGGAAGCAGCTGGTCCAGAGGGATGCTTATAAAGCAGTATCTTCACATTTTCTTTCTCTTAGTACAGCTGAAATTACAGGTTCGCGCTGTGATTCGATGCAGTTCCTGGCCTTGGGTCCTTCCTGACGTGCCTACAGCATGGCATAGTCCGTGTGAGGTTTGGATTAGCTGTGGATGAGGTTTCATGCCGAGCCTTTCAGATTTCCACTAAGATCTTTATCCAGTGGAATAAAAGGCGATCACCCCCTGCCCATATGTGTTCTCCCTGCAAAGCTGCAGGCAGCCTCCGTGCTGCCCACGTTCCGGCAGGCGCCCTGCCTGCAGGCAGCTTTTCGGGCTGCTTTGAGAGCTTTTTTGTCTGCTTTGTTTTACTTTGCAAATAACAGCAAGTAAAATCCATAGCCTTCAGACGGTTCCTTTAAGCTGTACAGCATCGATTTGTGTCCATACATGTTATTTCTCTGTAAATAGGACCCTTAGTGGCTAGATAGCCCTCCTGCATTGATAAGTGCGTCGGGCAGTGGCTGCAGTGGCTGGATTCCCATAATTACCAAATAGTGATGTGCTGCACCAGTACTGGGCTCGTCCCTCATGTCCATGAGGTAGCAGGGACACTTGGTCCTTCCTGGCCTCCTCCCACTTGTTCCTGAGCTGTATTGTTTCCGTGCGATCCCTGGTAGCAGTTTAACCTTCCCCTGCTAATCCCAAGTCCTCCTCCTCTCCTCCCTGCTCTCAAATCTCTGGCTAAAGCCCCTGCCTTGGCTCTGCTGCAGGGCTGGATGGGGATCATGTGCGGGGCTGAGGGGGTGTCTTTTGCTTTGTGGGGTCTTTTAGGGCTCCCTCCTCTCCTAAAGGAGCCCTCGCACCCATTTTGCAGAGAAATGAGGACTACTGCGTTGCCGTCTGGTGCGGTGAGGTCCATTTTGCAGGTCTCTCGGGGAAGACAGGGAAGGGCAATGACCCGGCTGCTTTATTTCTTAATAGAAAAGCTTTGCCTAGCCAGTGCAAGGGTACAAAATTCCTGCTTGAGAGGGGAGGCTTGGAAATTGAGATGCTATAAAAGCAATGCAATTTAATGTGCTGATCAACTCTGATCCTAACCTGCAAGGTTGGCTTAGAAGGTGAGCCACAGTGGGGCTGTTCAGCAGCAGAGTCGGAAATCGCATCTTTATCCCAGACAAAGTAGTGAACGCACGTGTGACATACATAAAGCAAATACAAGGATAAAGGGTCTACATGTCATTTCTCGGGCTCTCTTTTCCAATAAGCGGTCCTAAAAATTTGCTACCCAGCGCCTGACTTGCTTGAAGCAGCAGACAATATGAAAGTCTTGATGTAGCCCTGTACAGCTGAATTAGTGTGTATATCGCATAGTATTGCTCTAGGCATGGCTGGGTCTTTTAAATCAGTAGAACATAGGCACTGCAAAATGTAGGATAGGATGGACAGTAAGTTGTCAAGGCTGCTCAGGGCAGCCAAAATCCTGGAGGCAACTCTGGATAAAAGAGAGTCTAATGCCCATTTGCCTTCAAGTATGAGAGGTCTAAAATTGATATTTGAGCTGATATAGGTAGAAACGTGCAGCACGGGGTCTGCAGTATCTCGAGTTACAAAGTCATCGGGCTCAGAGGATCACCTCAGCCCTCCGTAGCACTAGATGTGGGGTTACTTATGTCATTCTTTTTCCTAATGCTAAGACCTAAGTCACCCAAGAGATGAATGTGAAAGCTTCTGGCAGTTGTCACATTTTATCCTATGCCCAATGAAACGTAAGTACCTTTATCAGCTTGCTCTTGTTATTTCTACCACTCTGAGGCAGGGACTTGGAGTCTTGCTTACGACTGATGAGGTATGAAGCTTGAATGTACGAATTGGCTGAGATGCCAGTCAGCCTTGCCAAACGGTCAGGAATCAAGGTGGTTAGACCCGAACTGATCCCAGTGTTAGCAGGACTGGAGACGTTCCAAGAGTGAGGCAGTGGAAGGGTTGTAAGGGTGACTTGCTTAGAAATTGGTTCAAGTTAACTGGGCAAATATCCTTGCTCCTGCTGTGCAGGTTCAGCCGTTACCAGCAAGGGCTCTGAATGTCAGAAGTTCAGCCCAAATTTCTCCTGGATTTGGGGCGTTAGGGTTGGTGCACAGAAGAACTCGGTAGGTTTGTGTTCAGGCTCCTTTCTGCAAGCTGAGAGCTGTGGGTGAAAGAGGCGAGAGCCGTGTTTAAGTGTCTTGATAACCACTGCTGAAGTGCCTGGTTATCAAATCTGGAGAGATCCAAGGCGGGATCCCAGGAGCTCAGCCTGGGTCATCATGTCTGCGGAGAAACATAGGGCCACGGGGGGATGTGGGCATATGCAGCTATACTGTGCTGTGAGCTGAGATAAAAGAAATATTGCCCTGCAGTTATATGGAGAAATGGGGACAGGAAAGACTTGGGCTGGGAAAGCAGGCTGGGCTGCAGAGTCAGCTTGGGTAATTCACGTAGACGGGGACACGGTCATTTTATGCCATTGCCAATTTGATGAAATGCAGTGGAAGCCCTTCATGGAAAACCATTGACAGCCACAGAGGTAAATTTCCTGGATTAAATGGTCGGAAAATCACCGAGAATAGATTTGGGCTTTCCTTCATACCCAGTTTTCCTTACACAGGGACCACAGAAAAAAGAAAGAAATCTCGATCAGCTTTAGAAAACAGATACCTCTGTGTTACCTGGCTCCCCTGTGGCAGTCTCCTGCCACCAGTGCCGTCCATCCCTGCTGCCAGAGAGGACGCTGAGCACTCAGGTTCACGAGAGGTGGTTCTCTCCGCTGTTTGTTGGTTGAACAATCACCTTGCACTTTATGTGCCACCACCAAAATTGGATCCTGCTACTATGAAACTAGAGCCGAAGTCAAGCAGATGGCACTGAAGAGGTGTTTCAAGAAACCACATTTCCATCAGCATGTGTAGTGTTTTTTCCGCAAGGGCCATTTTTTTAACTCGGCTGCGGTTTGCAAGACAGTTACTGATTTGGGGCATGGATTAAAGAGCAAGTGAAACTTCATGAGTTGAAATGCAGCTGTTTAATGTGTGGCACAGATAAAAGGGGTACCAAAAGCCTGAGGAGGCTGAGGGGTACCTTCGTCTGTCCAGTCTTCTGGGACGAATTGCCATGGGAGGTGGCAGCACGCATTTGCAGGTATTAAGCCCTCTGTGCCCTGCAGCAGGGACCACGTTAGGAGCAATCTGTTTTGAAAGCACTGTTTTTTTTCTACAAATCCAGAAGAAACAGCAGCAGCCCTGCAAAAGCACATTGCGTGGTGGAGACCTTGCTGGTGCCCTGGAGCTCTGGACATATATAGTCTGCGGAAGCGTATAGTCCTGAGGTCATGACCAGCCCCAGTAATTACAGGGAAGGGCTTAGAGAGCTCCCTGGTGTCCTGGGATGTCCGTTCATGTATCCTGCTCAGGGTCAGCTTCACCTCTGATGGGAACTGGTGCCCTGAGGCTGGTGGGCTCATCCTGGAGTTTGGGTATGAACGTAGAAACCGGTGTGGTTGTTGTGGCCATGGTAAAGCCAAGGTGCCCTGGGACCGTGCAGAAATGGTTGGCTGTGGGGCAAACTGGGTTGCCTACAGCAAAAGGACACGGAAATTGGGGTCTGTCGGGTGTTTGCAGATGTGAAAGCTCCCTGCTGCGGTCCAGACCTGGCCAGGTTTCTGGTGGTCTCCTGCTACGTGTCAAAGCAGCCAGGGTCTGGAGGAAGGTGTTGGCCGGAGGGATGGCCAGGCCCATCGGAGGAAGCTGTGCTTTTCCTGGGCCTCCCTCGAGATCCAAGCATCTCCCTTTAGAGGACTGGGTGGTCCTGGCCCACGTGGGCAGCACCGTTCCCTCCACGGCTCCGTGCTTGCCGCTTGGAAGGAGCAACCTGGTGCTGCTCTCAGAGACGTGGCCTGTGTGAAAGGGTGCCTTGTGGGTCTCCTAAAAGGCGATTTAATTTTAGTTATGAATACTGCAGTGTTGAATAGGCAGTGATGTGAAACAGAAGCACAGTGGGGGTGTTAAAGGGTGGTAATAACATGGCTGTCATGAACTAATGTTACTGGGAACAGACTGTACTGCCTTCTTGTAGCTGCAAAAATGTGCACTTGCAGAGAAGCAGAGGAATGGGGGGGGCAAAGGGAGGATGGCCTGGGGGGGGGGAAGGAGCACCCCCAGGGACTGGCCACTGCCCCCCCCCACCCTGGGGGTGCGGGCGATGGGCTCTGCTCCCCTTGGCAGAGCACCGCAGGGATCGCCCCAGCGCCGGGGCTGCCGTGTCGGATCCATGCGTGCTGGGGATGCCGGAGCAAAGAGCAAAGCTTGCGCAGGGCCTTGGGAAAGTTGCAAAGGGTCCGGCGGTAACCGGTGGCATCGCTTTCCTCCTCCATCCCGCTGCTGCTCCTTTGAATCCTGCTGCCTTCAGTGTGGGACCAGCTCTGGGAATACTTTCCTAAGGCACTGTTTGTCCTTTTTTTTATACATTGCTCTTTGTCAGGAGCATCTCTCTTTGGTGCCTCAGGTTTCCATGGGCTCCTCCTTAAACCCACTTTTGGTGTATTTGCTGTCAGTCGTTGATCTGTTTCTGTCTGCTCCATGCTGTTATGCTCAGTCCACTCATCTTCCAGCCTAGACCTCCTCTTGGTGAGGCTTTGAGCTCCTTTTAGGAGAGCGGTGTTGGTCCCTGTGTCCTGGGAAGGCCCTGCCAAATGCAGAAACATCTTGAAATCTGGTCTGCCGCAGGGTTTCCTGTGACTGTGAAGCGCAGCTCTTCAAAACCTACGGCTTCAAAGGCTTGTGGACAAAATCTGTGCACAGGCCTTGCTGTGAGCATGGAGCAGATACACGACCCCCCATTGCCTGTTTGCTGCTGTTAAATGTTGGCAGTGCTGGGGGTGGGGGGAAGCGCTTTCTAACCCTTGGTTTTCCCTGGGTAGGAACTAGAAAGGGTGCAAGCCACATCTAGAGAAACTGTCTACAGAAACTTCTGGAAGAATGTGGGACCTCTGATGCTGTTTTAGGACCTCTTGGGCTGATGGTTTTATCTATGGAAGAGGGAAACCTCTCAGTCCTTCCTGAGCTGGAAGAGGGCTGGTGGGTGTCTCCATCCTCCTTTGAACTACAAGAGGGACAGGGGACGGCGCAAGTGCAAGCATTGGTGTAAAGGATGTGTCTCCCTTACATCTAAAGGAATATAAGATTAGAGTCTTGCTCACCTGTATAATATAGTGCATGTTATTTCTGGAGATGAATAATATGCTAATTTAACAATTTAGCTTGTTAATCTAATAATCCTGCCTTCTTTACTTAACGTCAGACCTATTGTGGAGCTGTAGTAATGGAATTGCAGCTCTCCCAGCTGCACAGCCCTGATCAGAGCTTGGATTGATACAGAGGATTAGAAATACTTCAGTCCAAAGGTCAGCTTTGTTCGGTCAACACAGAGCATTAGCTTGGCCCTGTGCAATTAGATGTCTGTGCTGGGAGAGGATTTATGCCTTTCCAAGGGGAAGCTCTGGTTGTTCAGTCCAAACTGAAGTATTAATAAAAATGCCTAGCTGAGGAGAACAAAAAAAAAAAACAAACCCAAAATGCCACTTTATTTTTGTTTCTCTTTTGAGTGTTTTGAATATTTTCCAGGATTTCACTTTTTAAAATGTTATAAAAGATGACAGGTGTAAGGAAGGATTGGCTATGAGTGCAATTTGTGCTTGTCCTGCTCAGTGAAGGTGTTCTGCTCTCCAAAAGCAGCCCAAGGACTAGCAGCAGGTTGGCCAGAGGTAGAGAGCTGTGCTTGAGTGAGCAACCAGCTTTCTGCAGGAGAGCTCAGGAGAACAGAGGAGCAACTCTGGAAACGTCATCTGGCCAGCAAATGAGATGTTGAGCGTCAGATGCACCTTTTTATCTTTTTCCTAGATTTTTCCATTTCTGGTGTCAAAGCACTGGAGTTTCAGGCATGCTGTGTATATGGGATGATGCTGTTTGCAGAGGGTGTGTTGAAGCCTGGGGGAAAACAGAGGGTGTTTTAGGTAGCCCCATAAGCAGGCGGAGTTTGCCCTAAGTGGAAAGAAGCTGCATCGAGTCAGTTGTGTCCTTCAGTGCCCTGAGGCAGCAGGGTCGCTCTGAAGCTCTCGCAAAGCTGTCTGTGAACCCAAGAAATGGTAAGAGAGGTGGAAATGCGTGCCGTTGGAGGGAAATGCACGGCTGTCGTGGTCATGCTATTTCTCTCAAAAAGGGCCGGACAAGATCCCGCTGCAAAGGGCAGAGGTTTTGCTGCAGTGTTTGGCGGAAAGGCAGCGAGATGGGGCTGAGTCCTTGGCCAGGGTGAGGACCTGGTCCCCAATCTGCAGGGTTGTCCTGAGTCCCCACTGGCTTGAAATCCCCCTGCCAGTAGCTGGGGGCAAGTGCAGGCAGGAACTGTAAGGTTTGGCTCATGATCGCTCTGTTTAATCAAACAGATATTTTACTCTTTGATAAAATAAACTTTTCCCCCCATCCTGTTGTATGACTCACTTTTTCTTATGCTGACCTGATATTTAGAGTATCTGATGTTTTAATTACCTTCTCAGAGACATGGATTTATTTTAGATACGTTTGCAGAGATGTGTAAACCAAGCAAAGCTGGAGCACATCATTTATAAAACTGCTTCTTTCAGCAATTGCTGGATTTTCACAGTAGGATGAGCCTGGTTTTCCATCAGTAAGTATGTTAGCCCCTTAAACTAGTTGGAGGGGTTTTTTTGGGCACCCTCAAGATTGTTTTCAATGGGAAACAAGGTATATAAACGTGCCCATACTCTGTAAAAGCCGAGAACAAATCACACCAGGTGCTATAAAATGGTCTAATTTACTGCAGGATGGCAGTTTGGATGCACGGCTCCTGTTGGAAAGCAAAGTTCCTTCTCCCAGGAAAAATTGGATGCAATTTGCAGCGTGTTAGTGCTGAAATGCCTTCATGCTTAGCTTCATCTTGGACAGAGTCCCTGAATTGCCTCGAACTAGGGAAAAACAAGAAAGTGGCAGGACCCGGACCAGGGACCTGTGTGAAGTTCTGGCCCATCCCGGGAGACCTCCACCGCAGAAGGTCTGGGATGCAGAAGCAGAGTCCGGAGATGAGACTCACCAGTGAACGCCTTGAGGGTGTGCCTGCAGAAGTAGGGCTTGACAAAGAGTTTGTTGTAGGTAGTACACGTCAAAAAGGATATGTTAACATAGAAAAACGAACTGATGATTTCTCACCTGGCAAAATCTCTGGTTTCCCACACCATTCCTGTTGTAGGAAGAATATGCGTGTGCTGAAGTTGGTGGTGTCGAGGTTGTGCTGTCTAATGGCACGGTTTAAAGGCAGGAGTTGGCCAGTAGAAAGGGCAGTTGTTGGCTTGCTGGCATCAGCTTGGTATTTTAACTGCAACAAAAATATAATGGAAGAAGATTAGTTGAGAGGCTTCTGTCCTGCCAAAGTGGGAATATTCAGACTTTTGTGAGACCTTTTGTTATTTGTCTCAATTTACTGAGATCGCTGCATGAAACGCAGTGTCCCTTGGCTTATACTTTCTCAGCGGTGAGGGGTGGCATTGCGGTCTGGTCCCAGCAAGGCTGTTGGTGTCAAAATTTCTGCAGTGCCTTGCAAGAGCACCCTAATCCCACTTGGTTTAATATTTACATGTTACATCACTAGGGCACTGCAAAATGGCTGGATCCCAAGTGTTTTGCGTTAAAGTATCAGAGATACAACAGGGTTACTCCATTAAATGCCTGCTCTGGGGTTTATGTCTGCATGGGGGGTTGGAGGCTGGGTGCCTTGGCTGGGAGATTGAAGAGACAATGCGCTGCCCAGCTGAAGAAAACAGGAGTTCTGCCTTTCTCAGGAGACTGACAATTCTGCTTGTGTCCCACTGGTCGCAGCAGGTGGTGGGTTGTGTATTTTGTTGAATGAATAGGAGCAGTCAGCAGAAGTTAAGTAAATATGGTGGGATACATTTCTGGGTACAGAAATGGCAGGTTTTGCTTAAAGGTGCAATCCATGCTTGTGCAAGCAAAATTTTAAAAAGCGACAATCTATCACCTTCTTTCTGTCCTTAAAATGTAGGCTTGAATTTTGGGCCAGGATATGCAGTTTTTGTGTACAAAGGCTGATATTGAGGCCAGGGTTTGTTTATTTAGTAAATATAATGCCTGAGTGCATCAATTGATGTTTAAAAGTGTTTACCAATGTTCCCATCGTGTGCTGGTCCATTATGCTTTATGGAGTGTGAGGACCACAACTTTTGAAGAAAAAACTTGTGGTGCCTGCTTCGTTCACAGAAATGAGTCTTAATACTTGACATTATCAAGTTAGTGATAGTTGATATAACATTTTGAGAGTAATTAGGAGCATGCATTTATGCTCAGATGGATGTTTAATTAAAAACTGTGGCAGCTTTGAAGTTCATGCTTCAATAATCTTGAGGCTGAAATGTGGGTTTATACCCAAGTGAACCTTGACAGCAAATCTGGAGACGGGTAGAATGCTTTAGTATCTCTGATTTCCTCCTATTTGTTTTATGCCGTCACAGCCATCACAGTGTCTGTAACAGTGCCCAATTTATGAAGATGAAAGCAGATGGAGCAGTTCAGCCGGGACATCACGTAGCCAGACGCAAAACCTGCTGCAGGGAAAGGAGCAGGGAGATGTTGGAGGATATTTGTGTATTTGAGACCTCTGGGAGCCGTACCCCAAGTGATGCTGGCAGTGGTCCTTCAAACTTTGTGTGCTTAACTGTGAACAGCCAACACGGGGTGATGAAAGTGCCTCATGGAGATCTCCTCTCCTTCCTCTCCTTCAACTTTTGGGGGGTTCAATCGCTGCCCTGTGTGAGCAGGGAGGGAGAGGTGGGTGAACCCACGCTTCTGTCCAAAGCAAAGGTGATGCCATGCCGGAGTTTGAGCCCTGCGGCAGGATGGGGCTGGTGGTGGGATGGCGGGATGTCGTGGCAGCCTGGGCTTTGGGAGGATGCCGGTCCTCTTGCATC
The DNA here is from genome assembly GCA_026212715.1 of Elanus axillaris. Classification (NCBI taxonomy): domain Eukaryota; kingdom Metazoa; phylum Chordata; class Aves; order Accipitriformes; family Accipitridae; genus Elanus; species Elanus axillaris. Next base: position 37,001,888 of record JANZLQ010000089.1, read on the forward strand.
TCTCGCTCTTATGTACGAGCAGCTGGAAGCAGCTCACCTGCCGCCGACAAGCGGAAAAATCCCAAACAATGCCAGGAGACAAAGAAGGTGAGAAGACAGAATGTTACAGATTGCTAAAGAGCCGATCAGCTCCTTTTCCGCAGGCAGACAGACGACCGTGGGCTGTTGGCATAGATTATTAAACAGGCAGGAGGCGCGGAGGGCACGGGGTCAAGGGTGGCTGCAATGATTGCTGCTCCCCTCCAGCTCCCTTTGCTCCTGTCACCAAAAATGATGTTGTTGGTGTGGTCTGAAGGCTCAGAGGTGACTGCCTTATCCTGGCAGGGTCTCACCCTCCTGAGGGCTTTGCCTCCGGGCAGCAGCACCCTCTCCAGCATCCCCCAGGGTGAGCTCCCAAGCACAGGGGCACCAAAAAGGAGGAATTTTGAAAAAGCAGAGAATTTCTGCTGAAATTCTATGTAGGCGCTTGCAGTCTTACCTCTTTTGGCCCACATCTTTGCTGTTGCGGGGAACAGAGGCCACCCCTGGAGCAGGAGTTGGGCTTGTTGTGTGTTTTTCTTCTGGAGGCCTCTGCTCTGGTGTTGGTTTAAAGGAAAAAGCCAACAAGTTTTGATGTGTGGAGGACACACAGGAGGTAAAAGCGTATTGCAACATGGGCTTTCTGGTGCTTTTCTTGGGCTTGCTACCCCAATCGCCATTTGTAGCTTCTCTAACAGCGGTTCAGGGTGCACACTGGAGAATTTAGCACTTGCCACGCATTAATTAACAATTTCAGCTTGCCTTGGCTTTGGCAGAAATGGCTCCGCTGCCCGGTCCAGCTGGATACGTTGGAAAGGCTGCAGGGGCACGGGTGCTTACTGCTGCGGGGCCAACGTGCAGGAGGTGGTTGGTGGCTAATGCCATCGACAGAGCTTCTCGCTGCCGTGACGTCTTTTAATGTGTGCAAGTCAGGTGCTAACTTTATTGCTGTATTGTATCTGTCACTTTCAGCTTTCGGTGTCTCTCTCCAACCTGTCTGTATCAGTATTGTAACCCAAGAATGCCTGCAGTGGGGTGAAAATCAACTGGTTTTCCTAAACTGTATATGATGGTTTCGCTGCAAGTATCAATGCTGAGCACTAGGTATGTTGAATTAAAAGGGACAGTTAACTGGTGAGGAAATGCCTGATTTCCCTAGGTGGAGGTTGAAATCTGCTGGGATGAAGCTCAACAAACCGTCGATGTAAAAAAACTATACGGAAAGCAAATCTTTGTTCAGAAGTTGCAAGGCTAAATACTTATTGGTTCTACTTCACCTGATTTTTGCATGCCTAAGTATCCCTCATGGCTTACATTAACATACGTTTCAAAGCGGTTTATTTTGTTTTGGTAAATGTCCGCACAATATTAAGATCTTAGGTCCATCTGTAAATACTTGGGAGGTGTATGGGACAGTGGCAGATCCCTGCGAGAACGACGGTGTGGGCGTGCAGGGCTTCTTTTCCCCTTGGCCAGTACTGGAGGTAGGCAGCAGCACTCCACCGCAGCGAGACCGGGGCATTTCCTTAAAATACAAAATGACGTGGTGATATGTCAGATGAAAGCGGGTATAACTAGCAAATACATGGCTTGAAATGCCTCGTCTCCCTCCTCCGTTTCATGGAAGATGCAGTGTGCCGTGGTTGTGTCCGAGCACATCCCCTGCTGGTGCTCTGCTGGCTTTAATTAAAGGGTTGGTACCCAGGGGGGCTTCCTGGCCAAGCAAACAAGGATGAATTTAGGAAGGGGAGGATTTGTTTTTGCAGATCACGCTGCCTAAATAGATGGTGTCTAGCGACGTGCCCCTCCTTCCTGACGGCCACATCCAGGGGATGCTTCAGCCGCAGCCTGGTGCTGCTGGGCTGCATTTTATTTTCTTATTTTTAATGTTGCGCATTTTAAAATAAAGCTCGTTTTCCGTTGTTAGAACATGCGGTTGCTCAGGACATATAAATTGTGTTAATAAATGAGCGAGGAGCCCTGGTGGGTGAATTGGCTTCCTGGTGAAGTCATAAATTTGGAGAGGATGCTGCTGCCTTGCTCTGCAGCCGGCGCGTGGGTTTGCTCCCCAGTGCCGTGCCTGGAAACCCGAGGAGCCAGGGAGAGGTCCCCATGTCTGGTAATTTGGGGCTCTTGCTGGAGGTGAGCTGGTGTGAAAGAGCATCTCTAACCTGCAGGAGGGCTGGGAAACCTGGGCACAAACCCCAGCTCATCAACAAGCATGCTGGAGGGAGGGGGGGA
>JANZLQ010000089.1:37004489-37069339 GCA_026212715.1 Elanus axillaris
GGGGATGATTTGATATGAGCAATTTTGATACGATGTTGTGTGATCCGTTTCTTGGCAGAGGAGGAAAGGCCGGGAATTGGCTTGCTTGATAGCAGTTGTGTTGATTTTAAGACCCCATCAACAGTTTGGGCTCTTACAGTTTTCCCCATCGCTTCCAGGCGTTTTTCCATTAGGATTAATGTAGTCGAGCACTCTGCAACGAGCAGTTCATTGCAGTGATTTGCTGATTTTTCAATTGCTGAAAACCGAAGAGACTATGTGTAAAAAGGTTTCTCTTTCTGCCCTGGTTCTCAAGCATCTCCTCTAGATGCGCATTCCCTGCTTGTGCCAGTGCTGAAGATGGGGTCACTTCCACAGCCAAGAAGCAAATCTGATTTTAAAAAGCCTAACCAAGTTGCTGATTTTAAAAAAAAAAACCTCTCCAGCCTGCTAACTGAGGTTTTTGCAGAATAAATAAATTAGTGGACAGAATGTGTAATGGTGCCCTGCAGGCCAGCAGCCCCTGGTGTGTCCCCGGGTCCGAGGGGACCGAAGTCATTCCGTGTGGGTACCCAGCCAGCACGTTCCCTTCAATGCAGCTCCAGCAGACCGTTTCCAGCCGAGTCATGCTCCTTGCTCAGGAAAGACCCTGAGCTGGTTTTTTTTTTTGCATGGCTGAGCATTAAAAGATATTTCTAGCACTTGTTTGCCAGGAAAATACAGCGTCGAAGGCCCTTTACTAATTAATTGTAATGGCAGGAGGAAGGGGAGGGAATTGCTTTCCCATCATGGCTGCTGTGAAGATGCTCTTGAAAAAGAAAAAAAAAAAAAGTGCAGATGCTGCCAGGGCAAGGAGATTGTTTAAGGATATCGTTCACTGCAAGGAAAACATTGCCACCCAGCAAAACCAAACCAACTTCTCCCTTTTCTTTTGCAGGGTCGTCATGTTAAAACAGGCCAGCTTGCTGCGATTAAGGTTATGGACGTCACCGGGGTAATGTATCTTCCTCCTCCTGCATCCTTAAATCACAGATAAGAGGGGAAAGGGGATGGGGTGTGATAATGTGTCTGGGGCTTGGTGGAAAGCTTGTGTTCCTGGGAAGCAAATCCCCTTTGCCTTCATGTGAAATGTGTCATTTCGAGGTTTTGGTTTTAATAAATGTGTGAGAAAAAAATAAATCTGGAAGAGTTCTGGAGATAAGTAATTTATGCTGAAACAAAGCAGCATCCAGTTCCAGCAGTGGCTCTTTTGAATGCGTGAATAAAATCTGAAGAAAACTGTAGCAACAGGATCAGGTATTCATAACACATTTCAGTTTCTTCAAATCCATGTTTTTCACCAAAAAGCTTTTGTTCACCAAAACGATGTGCAGGTATTGTTATGAATAACTTTACTAGGCAAGTTAAATTATGCCTGTGCATCCTACTGATAAAGACGAAAAAATGCATGACCCTGGTCTCGGAAACATGGCTCTTTTGAAACTTGTGTCAGACTAAGAGAACCAAGAATTTACAAGTTATTAAATGAATAAAAAGGACTTAGGGGAAAGAATGGTTTCACCATTTCCCAGTGGCCACAAAAGAAAAAGCGAGTGGAATTGCTATGATCTCTAAATACCTAAACATGCATTTAGGAGGGTGACATGAAAGTAGTTTTTCTTGAATAATTTTTTTTAAGTGCAGTATTATACCTCCCAAAGTTCCTGCCTACATAAACAATGCCAGGTTTGGGAGTAAGAATGTGTTTTGTTGTGTTTTGTCATTTTTTTACTGGAATAACACATTTCAAAATTTAGGACTCGATCCCAATCTACCCACGTTATTTTTTGAATTAATGTTTTTAATTAGCTTTCAGGAGTTCAGCACATACAGAATTGACTTGCTGTGAAAGCAGTCAGCTGGCCTCTGGATTATGTTTTGAAGTACCTTAGATGTTGTGGTGTGCTATTAATATCTATAGGACCTTCATCCAGGTTCTTTTTTGTGCTATCAGGTAAAATGATGAGTGGAAATAAGTCCATAAATGTGAATGAGATTACTTGTTTACTTGGAATATCTGCAAGTGCTATTTATCTAGTTCTTGTGGGAAGCAGACTCTAAGGGAATGGGCAGACCCACCAAATATAACCCCATGACATAAATAGCAGTGAAATTCCCATGGGATGAAGTCTGAAGTTCCAACAAATTTAAGCTGAGAAATCAGAATATTACTTTGAGGCCAAACAGGGGCTTAAATTTGAGTCCACACTTAGTTTGGTGGTTTTAAAATACCATTTACTTCCAATATTGGAGAAAAGCAGCCCAAATCTGATCCTGCCCAACAACTAATATTTTCAGTCACATCTTTAAGTGGATGTCCCTGATCTAAACCATTACCTTCCAAAGCAGAGTCTCACATCTCTTAACGTCTAAGGTAGTAAATCAGATATGTGGCATGGGGTATGTTGTTTGGGTATTTAATTATTTTCCCCTTAAGCTGCTTTTAGCCCCGTTAAAACATGTCAACTATTTCTCTTTTAATATATAATGTGCAAACTGTTAAAGTTGGTCCTCTAAAGAAAACCACCCAAGCTGAACTTCTGCTCTCTTCTACTTCTGCTACCCCGCTGAATACCCTGTGTGGTGGCTTCTCAGCCGTGGGCGACCCCAGTTTGGCATGAGTGGAGAAGTAGCTCTCTGGCAGTGGTAGCGGGATCAGCCGAGGAGCAGAGGTGAGGGACCTCTGTGTCCTCTGAAGGGATGCCACCGGCCCAGAGTCACCAGCAGAAGGCAGAAGAAGGCAGAGAGCAGGACCAGGCATGGGCAGGACGAGTGATGACCACAGCGAAGACAGAGCAAACCGGTGACGTGGCAAGGGACTGACTGTGCTTCGTAGCTGCTGATGCTGAAGTCGGATCTAGAGCCATGTCCTCCAGCCACTCCAGGAATGGTCCTGGGAATCACTTCTGGAGTCATTTCTAAAGCTGGTCCCTGAATCATGCCTACAGCCACGTTTGGCACCTGGTCCGGGCTCCGTGCAAAGGCTGGTGGTGAAAACCCAAAGGTGTTGTGCTGCTGCTGCTTCATTTTATCCAGATCTTCCATCCCACCTGCTTTTCCAGGGTGTCCCTGATGACAACGTGTCTTTCAGAAGCCTACAGAGAGCGGAACTAGTGTGGTCATCCCAACCGTAGCCATCTGCAGTTTCATGAAGTTTTTGGAGTGTAAAGCCCACGTGTTTTAAGTGAGCTCTCAGACAGTGCCTCATCCCAACCACGTGCCTTGCACTAAACCCCCAAAGGCTCCTGACGACAATGCTTTGTCTAACTCCTCTATGCTCTTGCTAATTATCTGTTAGGGAAGATTGCAGCATAGAGGTCCTGAAATTACAGCACTTGATCAGTTTGAGCAGCCATTGTCTCTGAATTAAGAATTTGGGTTTTTTTTCCAGGGGCTGGTCCTGCTGTATGCTGCATGACCTACTTCCAGCAACTGATGTAACAGAACTGATTGATGGGGATGGAGTGTGGCTGCAAAACCTGCTCTTTGGGTTTTGTCAGGTTTGGGGTTGGAGTAGTAACAGCAGCTCACTGTGATAATTCATTTTTCTTCCCTGGTGGTGATTGCTGGCAGTACTCCTGCTTGGAGCAGGAGGTTGGGCTGGGGACTCCTGAGCCTGGCCATGCAGACATGTCCTCGGGTGCCATCCACAGCTCTGATGCTTTGGCATTTTTTTCCCCCCGTTTTGAATACTTCAACCTAAAGAAGGACTCGAGATAAAACCTTAGGCCCAGTGTTCCTGTGGCTTATCTCCATTTTTCCTAGAAAGCCAGGTGTGAGGCGGGGGATGACTGAAGAGCTGGCTAGTGGTACTCAGGGAGCTGGTGGGGTTTTGCACTGACCGCTCCTCCTTGCCCCCAGCACTGTTGAGCATCCAGCTGCTTTTTCTGTTGCAAAAGGCCTCCATAAAAAGAAATACCTCTGGGGCCTGATAAACTAAATGTTATATTCCCTGGTTTCCTAGGCAAATGAAAACAAGCGAAGCTGTGTTGACTGTTTGAAGGAAAGAGGTGATAAAGGTCTTCCAGAATAGTCCCCGGGTTTTTCCTTGTAATGTTTGGGCCCATTCCTCCTCCTCGTTGGTTCTTATGCTCTCCATGTTCTTACCGAAGATAAAATTGGAGGTTGTTTATACAAGCTCCACCTAGCTACTTCTATTTGTTCCTGCTGTCCTCATCTTCACCGTTCTTCCCTGAATTCTCTCTGGAAGACTGTAGTCATTAAATCACTTTCTGTGGCACTTTGGGAAGAAAGCCATGTTTCTGTCCGTGTTGTGTGACACCTGGTCGGAGAGCATCGCTCTTCAAGAAGAGCTGCTCCTGCAGCTTCACTGTTCACCGGGGTGTCTTGTCCTTTGCTCGTTTGTAAAACTGAAGTCAGGATGAAGCAGGTGAGGGACACGAGGGTAGTAAAGAAGAATAAAGAATAAAGAACTAACAGCCATCCTGGTCCTTTTATAATAAAGCTCATCGACATCAGGTCACTAACTGCTGCTCCACAGCCTGTGGAATTACAGCAGGCTGGAATCCGGTCAGCTTAAAATAAAACCAGGGCATGTTTGATGGTCATGAAAGCAAAGAGGTAGGACATGAAAACGGGCATCGGTGCAGTTCCCTTGCCTCAGCCGCTCCAGCTATTGCTGCTTTGCAGGCAGGACGGAGCGGGGCCGTGACAGCCCATGGGAATGGTGCTTGCCACCAGGACGGAGCTGGTCTGGCAGAGGGTTTGTGGACAGGCAGCGTCTGCCTGCTCCCTGCGTGGTGCCACCATACCACCAGTACCAGCTGGTGTCCCCAGACGGCTTGTGCTGCTGCCAGGGTGGGCAGGAGCGGTGCGTCCGACGGCTGGGATGCACAGCACGGGAGCACTACTGCCATGCCATGGTTTCTAGAAAACCGTCTTCTTGGGCCTTTGATGGGCGTAGGAAGGCGTGCTGATGCCTTACTGGGGTAACGCAAGTATAGTTGAGCTTCAGAGCAACGCGATGCTGATGGAAATTACGATACGAATTATAAGGGAGCGAGTTTAAATAGACGGAGGAATGTCTAAACTGCTGAAAACATGTAATTTGTCTGTGATGCCGAAGTCTGGCACTGGTGCGCCTCTGGGTGGAGAGCAAGCCTCCACGTGAGCGCTCGGTTCCTGGCCAGCCCTTCCTTTGCTTGACCAGCAGGTACGTACGCCTGCAGATACTCAGCTGCTCCGGAGCTTCCCGCAGCTCTCTGCTCCCACCTGCGCTGCAGGGTTTGAAGCAGCACACGGGGATGGGGGGGTCATTAACCCATGCGAGAGGACTGCTGCCTGCCTTGAACTCTGCCAGCGCCTTCGGAATCCTATCCTGGAGGAGATGCCATGATCTGAACCATTTGGAAATGACCAGATTTCTGCACTGCCTGCAGATGGGTCCAGTTCAGGGTTCAGAAATGCAACAGGGAATGTGGCAAAGCATGTGTTTTCTCCTTAGCTTTTTGTTCAAGGAGCAACCCGTTAGTCTTCACTCCAGACCTCAGGCTCCCAGGGCTCTGCTGCAAAAAGTGGCTGTAAAAAATGATGCAAGGAAACTTGGGAGAGGTCGGTCAGAACTGGGGTGCTTGGAAGTTCTCCCACGTACAAAGAGAACTGCGAGCCTGTGAAGTGCAGTCTCTTAGTGCCTCTGGTTTTGTTTTTCTTTTCTTTTCGCCTCATCCCAGGATGAAGAGGAAGAGATCAAACAAGAAATTAACATGCTGAAGAAGTATTCTCACCACCGAAATATCGCTACTTATTATGGTGCTTTTATTAAAAAGAACCCACCAGGAATGGATGATCAGCTCTGGGTAAGTTGTTTTCTTTTCTTTAAAATAACTGGGGTTTAACACAAATTATTTACTCCGTGTTGTCCTTTTACCATGACCTGAATTGCACAAAAAGCCTTATTTTGCATCTGTCTTTTTCAAAGTCATGGCTTTCAAAAGGCTCTTCCTGCACTGCAAAATGCTCCATTTTGCCATAAAATCTTTGCAGGCCTGTGATAAAACCATTTTTATTCTGAATTGTCACTAGCAACATCTTTGTTACAATATTCAATTGAAAAGTATTCTGTCCAATGAAAATAAATGCATCCAAAAGAACAGTTGGAGGGAGCCCGGAGCGTTGCTGGGAAGATGGAGGCTGGAGGGGGGGATGCTGGGCGCACGTGATTCCTGCCAACTCTCGGCACTGCTTCTCGTGTTTAATGTTTCACGGAGCCAGTGCAGGCGAATAAAGAGGAGGGGGACGGCGAAGGGAGGGCAGGAAGGTCTGTGGCTGATCAGCCATTTCGGTGAAGATGCCTCATGTTGCTGAAGGGCTGCAAGCTGCTTTGCTTCTCCATAAATCCTTGCCTGCCTCCTCCCACTACTTCCTTTGTCAGTGGCTTCTTGGTTATTAATTCGGCATTCCCGCATGGCAGAGGATACAATTTAAATCCACTGCCTATCTCCAGAGACAGCCGGAGCACCGGAGCCCACCTCCTCGCTGGCGGCCGGTGCTCGCGGGGGCTGTGTAGGGCAGCAGAGTCCGGAGGTCGGGGCTCCGGGCGCTGCCCTAAGTGGGATGAAAAATTAATTAGAGTTATTGTGCTGTATTCTTGGCTTGGCTGTGCTGTGGAGCAACAGCCTGCAGCACCCGTGGGCGTCTGACCAGCAGTTTGACACCCTGCTTTCGTTAGGGCAGCACTGAAGGGAAGGCTGCCTTTGAGTTACCTTAAATATAACGACCTGGATATTGTCCTGCAGTCTAAATAGCGCTTATTTCCCCATAGTCTTGTAAATCCATTCAGTTCTGGGTTATCCACGGGTAGTTTCCAAAGTTTTTCTGTGCCTGAGCAAGATTGCTAGAGCCTAGTTTTTCAGGGGTACCAAATACTCCTGGTTCATCTGGGAGACCATGGAGATACTGAAGAGCAGCAGAATGTGCTTTCCTTTAGTTTCTGTATAATCTAGGCTTTGTTTTAGCAAAAGGTTCAGTGGCTTCAGCTGTTTGCCCCTGCGTCCACATGCCAGAGCGTGGCTGTGGGAACCAGCGGGGTTTGGAGGACATTCCTCCATGTCACCTGGGACAGAAATGGAGCCGATGGGCTTCTGCGCTGCTTTGTTACCCGAGACTCTCCGATACACTGAATTATTGGGAAGACTTGGGGGCTTGGCCTCTGGAGGCTTTTCTTTCTTGAGTGTTGGGGTTATTTTTGATGGGAACTCTTAAAAAAAACATGTTCTCAGCAGCTGGCCTGGGATTCAGCGAGGAGAAAGCTGTCAAGTTGAGAAGTGCCTTGACGTCCCATGAAATTCCATTTGGCTTTAGCTGGTTCATAATCTGTTTTAAAAAAAAAAAGTAAAATAGAAAACCAACCCACACGTTTCCCATTGTGCTTCTGGAGTACCTGGGGGGAAAAAAACCCCACCAACTCTGACAAAGCCCTCAATTGTGAGAGAAGCCTTCCCTGGAGCTGGGCTCTGCTCAGTGCCTTTACGCTGCTTGGGTCTGGGGTTAGCATGGTCTGACCAGGGAAAAGGGTTTGTTTTCTTCTTTCCTCAGCTCCAGTGCAAAGAGCTTTTGGCATATACAAGTGCTAATAAAATAATGGGTTTTAAATTATTTGCCCATCCAGAGCAGCCCAAACTTCAAAAAAACACCCCAAAACCTCATTAGAAAACTCGTGGATAAAGAGAGGCTCTTTCATCAGTCCCCATCATCATGAAACGGCAGAGGATGCTGTACGTGCTGTATCACCTTCAGATGCCCAAAATCAGGAGGGAAACCTGGGTTTTCCCCAGCGGGTCACCCAGCCGTGCAAGGGGAGAAGGTGTTTATCACCCCGTTGTGCTGCTTGTCTCTTGCCCCCTGGGAAAGGCAGACTAGGTAATCTAAATTCCTTCCAGACCGCTATCTCTCCTCTCAATTTTACGGCCTTTCTGATGGGCTAGTGAAAAAAATTTTTGCAAAAGCTGCTCTTCTTGCACTGAGGAGTGCTGGGGTGTGAGGGTTTCTTAAGTCTGAGGCCAGTGCTGAGGCTGGTGGAGGTATTCACGGGAAAGCTCCCCCGGCCATGGAGGAGAGGTGCGCCGGTGTCGCTGTGCTAAATAGCTGTTGTTTCGGGATCTGATTGAATTAGGACTTGCGTGAACTCTATCAGTCTTGCCGCACAGATAAAGGCTTGTTTATTTTTCATTGGCCCTTTGTTGAAATAAAACGGTTTCTGATAATGCCCAAGTAATTCTTTTTTATCGACATTTAGGAGGCTGATACGGAAATAAAAAACAGGGAGCTCTTTCAGTGGAGATTAAGATCTCTCGGAAACGCGGCAGGCTTCTGACATGAAGTATTGTCATCGCTTCTGCCGCGGTGATGAGCAGGTTTTTTTGGTGCTGCTGCTCCATTCGATAGCAGCCACTCGCCCTGAAAGATGAGCTTACTAAACAACTGAGTTTTCCTGAAATTAAAGAACTGCACGGAGGATATTTTAGCAGATGGCAATGGAGATGTGCATCACAAATCTAATACATTAGGGGGAAAAAGGAAGTAAAAGGCATAGGGACAACCTTTATGGAGCATTTTAAAAAAAATTTAAAAAATAGGAGGTAGGCATGTTCCTATGTAGGATAAAGTGTTGCTTTCTGGGGCTGCTGTGGACCTTTGGGAGGGATTGAGCCTGTCTCTAACCAAGACAAGGAGGTCCTGGCCGTGGTGCAAGGTGGCAAAGAGAGGGTGAGCTGCAGAAACTGGGGAAGTGACCCAGGGGACGGTGAGGACCCAGTTAATCAGTTAACTGCTGCTTCTCAGAGTTAAACTCGTTAAATTCCCCTTGCTCATCTCAGATCTAAGGTGTACCTTACCAGACTGCACATAATAACCCAGGGGGATCGTTCTGAGATATTTTGGCGGTGGGAGATGGGGCATTCATTAAGAAGTGTGAATATGATGGGGGAGGTGACCCAGTGCTGAAACCCCCCCCCCTCCCCAGCACGTCGCCCACCCCGACAGCTGCTGGAAGCTGCAGGCTCTCTCTTTCATTCCCATACGCTAACACACTGTATACATCCGCAGGGCAACAGGATTGCCACTCAGCTGATGTTTGTCATCTACCCTTGCCATCCCCGGTGCGCTGAAACCATGAACGGAGAAACCCGGCCACGCGTGGGCAGAGGAGAGGGAGGGGGTTTGCAGAGGGGGCTGAGCGGTGGCTGGCAGCAACCCAGGACAAAGCCCACCCGGGACAGAGCCCACCCAGGACAGAGCCCTCCGGCATGGTCCCTGGGGACCAGCGCTGGCTGCCGATGGATGGCTGCCATGGCAACCCTGCCTGTGCCCGGAGCTGCATCTATCCCGAAGAAGGGGAAAAATTGCAAACAGGCAGCTTGTCAAATAGCTGCTCATGGTGAGCACGGTGGGGTGGCCTTCGGTGCGTCTTCTGCAGCGGGTAATCTGGGGCAGTTTTGGGGAAGAAGGAATTAGGGGGATTTAGGGCCGGAGGCTAAGTCAGGATGGCACCGCTGCAGCCGTGCAGTGCTCAGGGCTGTCACCGCGTAGTTGCAATGCGTTTTTTCACCGTGTCGAGCTGTAGGGGCCCATTGAATCGCTGCAGGGTGGTACGAACAAAGTCACACCGGGGATCTGGAGAGCAAAAATGGGGGAGCAGCGAGGCTCCATTGAAAATGGAGCAGAAGCCGTCAAAGCACGGGGTTGCACCTCTGCAGCTCGAAGTAGGATTGCTCTTAATCTGCTTATAGGCACTGAAGAATATTTTTGCGCAGTTGCTGATACCTTGCATCGCAGGAATTAAATCATTAAACATTTGAAAGGGGACAGTTTTCAGTTGAGCTGTAATTCTCTCCAGTCCCTCCAAGCCCTGTAGTCCCGGGGAGGTGCAGGGGGAACGGGGCTGCTCCTCCAGTCCCCGACCGAGGGCGTGGGGTTAGCAGAGAGGCTTTCTGCTGCTGTCTGGCTGAGTAAGCCATCGCTATTTCACTCTCGCTCCTCTTCAAAGCAATGTCAGTGCTGTAAACACCGCAAGACTGCGAGCCCAGCTCCTTTTGCTGCCATCGCTAAGCCCAACGCTTCCAGCCTGCTCAGGACCCGCAGCAGCAGCTGCCTGCCAGCTCCCCAAGGGGCACGAATTGCTTGGCTGGCCTCGACGTGCCGGGAGGTGCAGGCAGGGCACAGCCAGGCAAGTCATTTATTTATGAACGTGTGCAAGAGCAGTTCGATGCTGCCGTCAAAGAGGGGAGAGCAGAGCAGTGCCAGCCCCGCTGCTCCCACCCAGGCATCCTGCTGCAGCATTGCAGCCTGCTCCCGCTGTAGCACCGACACAGGCAATTAAAACCTATGCTTATCTTCCTACGGAATATTTTAGTTGTTGCTTAATACCAATTCAACGGCTATTTCTGTTTCTGAAATGGGCATCAGCTTTTCTGCTGATCCACCAAGTGACGGTCTCTGCATTTTTTAGGGCTCCGTCGCTGGCTCCAGGTGCTGTGACGTGTGTGATGAGGGACCCTTTTGCAAGGGAGCCAGGCGGTGGGGTGGGATGGGAGGCTTGCATGGCTGGGCATGGGGGACTGCATCGCACCTGGGTTCTGTTTACACACACAGCAGGAGGAAGGATTTCCAGGAGCTGTTAGCCTGGGGGTGTTGTGTGCTTGTTTTCTGTAAAAGAGAAGTCAAATTGTTTGTGGGGTGAGGAATAGGAACACAGAAGGGTTTGGCTTGCAGAAGAAAGGAGCTGGATGGTTTGGGAGGGTTCCTCTGGACAAGCTGGAGCAGTTCACCATCAGCTGGATTGGGGTTTCAGTACTGGGGATGCTCAGGTTTGAGCCCTTCCAGGGGGGCAATGGGAACAGAGGTCTTGCTGGCCATTGCCAAACTGGGGAAGGTGATGGTTGATTTGAAAGCTGTGAAGGCTCTTAAAACAAAAAAATTGTGAGACAGCAGGACAGAGATGTACAGCTGCTGCTTCTGAATTTGCCTTGCTTATGAAGTTTGCTGTCACTCTGATATGAAGAGCTAAGTAAATGCTAAATGAACTGTATTTAAAAATACTTCCTCAATAAGTGGCCTTGCAAATTAAATTTCATAAGATGATCTTACCTTTAGCCCATCTTGATGATAATTTTAATTACGGTTAATAAAAATCCAATCTGCATTTCAAGTTTATTGTCTTACCCCATCATGACTTCATCCTTTAACAAGATTGGTAATGATGCAAGTGTGTACAGGGCAAAGCACTCACCTAGAGACGTGGGACTGGTAAGAAAGTGTAAGTGCCATTTGAAGCCTTCCCTGACTGTACTAAGCTCTGTCCCAAAATCCCCTGGAACTTTTGATCCCCTTTCTTCTTTCCTGGCAGGCCGTTTGTTGGTTTCCAACCTAAATATACCCATAGGGTGTTGATATATTGATATTATGCCAGTATCTACCTTGTTCTCCTCGTCTGGTGCTTCCCTGCCCATACTGTTGACAGTATACACTCACATCCCATAGCCATCCATCCCCTGGCTGGCTGAACAGGTCCTCAGGTCCTCTGAGAAGACCTGATCATCTCCCTGCACCTGCTCCAGTGTGCATTTATCACTCTTGGGCTCCATCGCCCAGCAGGACACACAGTGCGGTGGGTGAAGTCTCACCTGGCCTGTTGGTGTGACTCCTTAGCCATCATCTGTGTTTCCTCCCTTCGGAGGCTGCTCTGTAGGAGTTGTAGTTGGGACTTCTGTAGCATCCTTCCATCTGAGGAGCAAAGGAAACTATAAAAGTGTAGGGGCATCACAGTGCCGCTAAGCGCCACAGCAGCCAGCTTTCCTCCCGTTCCATCCAAACCTTCTGGAAACGGTGGTTTTTCACGTAGGGTGTCCATCAGCTGCCCATCGCAGGTGGGGATACTCGGGCAGCATCGTCACCTTTTTGCTGTTAGTTTTCTCGGAGAACTCGTGGCAGAGCTTTTGGGAATTGCCTTGTTAGCAACACGTGCGCGCTGCTGAGCCCCCTTGGCCCCTGCCCAACTGGACCTGGAGCCTGCTGGTACTGCCAGAGGTCTGCGGTGCTGGATAGTTTCCTATGGATGTTACGGGAGTGTGCAGCTCTTAAAACGCCGAGTTGGAAACACTCCCACTGGGAGTTTCTCTTTCCCTTTCTCTGTTTTTTTTTCTTTACTCTCCAGGAGATTTCACAATTACAGATTAGGGATACATCAGCAGGTGGCTGTATTATTCACCTCCTGGTGCAAAACTAATCTTTGCTCTGTGGAAATCAAGGACAGAGTAGAGGACTGAGTGAACTGCCAGCTCCATAAAGATAATCTGGCAAATTAATGGATGCACTGTGTACTTTTAATAGGATTTTTTTCTGTCTTCCTTTAAGCACTGTGATTGCCGTACATAGTATAGCGTGCCCTTCCTCTTCCTCCTGCTCCAAACCCTGGTGAGAGCCTGTGGATGAATTTCCATGGAAGGGGACTGGAGAGGGCAGCCTTTTGGGTTGGAAAGTGTTTGTGGCTGGCTCAGCTATCCAGGGTTTTCCTTTCTGAGCTTGCTGGCCTGGTATCCCAAACATTCAGTTAATCAGAAGCATGTGCAGACACAGATATTCCCCGCGTGTCAATCGTTCAAAGGGAAGAAAGAGAGCAAAAGCGGCTTTGAAAGCAGTTGTTCCGTTATTCCCCGTTCAGTGAGCAGTGAGTGACCCATGACTGAGGCCGTGTCCCAGTGACCCAGCTGGATTGCTGGTCTCCTGCTGGGTTGGAAGAGCTGGAAGTGCTGCAGCAGCGTTCCTTGCCTTTGCACGGGGCAGTCTTGGGCTAGTCGAACGTCTATTTCTTGAAGCCAGTTTCCTGACGTAAGAGGCATATACAAAGAATTTTTCAGCTGTCAGTTGAGGAGGAGAAGAGAAACTTAATATCAAAACTAAAGATAGGAGCATGGTCAAAGCCAACTAAGGTACAGTCTGCTCAAGTATTTTATGTAACCTGGAGGGTTATAGCAGTACTATGTCCGGACTTTATGATCATTTATTTATTATAGTCTCTTAAATCACTGCATTTGAGCAATTTCATTAGGGGTAACCCTTTTGCAGTTCCTTTCTCTTCTTCTCTTGGCCTATGCTTTTAATAAAGTGATGTCATTTGCTTGGAGAACGTTAAATGCCATGTAAGCTTCATGTGATAAGAAACTTTAAACGCGCGCAATTGAAGGATCTGGCAAGGCACAAGATATAAGGGAATTTCTTTTAATAGCAAGCTGATCTAACTGGAAGACATGGTTTCACATCTGAGAGAAACACTTGCAGAGGTCTCGGAGGAGGCTTGTTGCGTACACGGTCTGCGCTCGCTTTCTGGAGCACACTGATGGCTCCTCCACACTCTAGGGATCCATGGTGTCCCTGGGAGGCAGATGTACATCCTGTGCTATTTTTATAAGGTTTATTTCACAGTTGCTCAATGACAAGTTCAAGTTTGGGCCTGGGTTAGATCATTGTGCTTCTATATTTGATATTATGAAACTCTGGAAGTGGTACAGGCGGTGGTGCTGTCTCATTTGAACCAAACTGAGCACCAGGACACCAGCTCTCTCCCGCAGAGCCTGAAGCTGCACGGCAAGCTTCCCCTCAAGGAAGGCTTCCTGCTCAAAAGTGATCAAACCCAAAGACCTTCTGGTAAAAAAAAAAAAAAAAAAGTTGGAAATTATACCTGGTTTCTAAGGTTGTAGGAGGCCTTCAAACATGTCTTGTTGCCTTCACATTTTGAGAGTTGAAGAACTTATATGCAAGAGGTAGAGTTTTGTTTGTATTGCTGTTGCTACCAAACATTGATCATAAGTATAAAGTAGGGTATGTAGTGGTGGGGTCTGAGATTTCAAGGTTTCCAGTTCCTCTGCTGATTTTCAGCGCTGGACTGATTCCTGTTCCTTGTTCCCAACCTTCTGGAGAGCAACAAGCCTTTCAGGCCTTCCAGCCTTTTACTGTTTCATTTTTATAACAAAACCCACATGGATTACAAGCTGGTAGGTTCGAGATTCTGTCCCGGTGGCATTGCGTAGCACTGCGTTGCCAATATTGGGGTCCTGCCCTAGGGTCGGGCAGCCCAGAGGATGCTGTCGTTGTCATTGCAGTAATTACATTTTTGTTCCCTTTGGCAGCTGGTGATGGAGTTCTGCGGCGCGGGCTCCGTCACTGACCTCATCAAGAACACGAAGGGGAACACCTTGAAGGAGGAGTGGATCGCCTACATCTGCAGAGAGATTTTACGGGTACGTGTCCAGAGGGAGCTAAATGTCGGGGATTGTTGGAGAGTCGTGCTCGGGGGACACGGAAAGGCTTTGGCTCCGCAGGCTTCGTGGCTGCCGCGCTGCCATGGGCTGGAGCCTCTTTGGTGCCGGTAGGCATGAATGATTCATGTGTTTGTATGATGCATAATAAATAAGCCCTGTTTAATGCCCTTTAGCTCTGTTAGTTCCCTGACTTTTAATGCTCTTTTTCCTTCAACAAAAATATAATTTCCTTCAGTATTAATAGGGCAAAGATTTATTTACATTAGAATTACATTTTCAATTAACAGAAAGGTGAGGGCTAATAAAGTCTGTGGAAAGAATCTTTGTGATTAAAAAGCACCCTGCGTTTTATAAATCCACATGTCTCTGGCTTTAATGAGGATGCTTCAGCTTTCATACCCACAAATAAATGTTTGACTGGAATGTCTTAAAGTGGGCCATGCCAGAGTTTCACGTACTGGGAGGTGGCAGCTTCAGCAAAGGCTTGCTTGCATTTTGCACAGCTGGGGTCAGATGATGTGATCATAATGGTTGCCCAACATTGAAATCTATCACTCCTTGAACAAGGTTTTGTTCAGGAGAAAACAGAAATATTGGGCATGTGAAAGAAACCTGTAGAAGAGCCATTCAAGTGATAGGACGAGAGGAAACGGCCTCAAAGTTGCACTAGGGAAGGTTTAGATTGGATATTAGGAAAAATTTCTTCACCGAAAGGGTTATCAAGCATTGGAACAGGCTACCCAGGGAAGTGGTTGAGTCACCATCCCTGTAGGTGTTTAAAAGATGTGTAGATGTGGTGCTTGGGGACGTGGTTTAGTGGTGGACTTGGCAGTGCTGGATTAATGGTTGGACTCAGTCTTAAAGGACTTTTCCAACATAAATGATTCTGTGAAAGAAAATGAGGCAAAATGACTGCTCTGAAAAGCAGAGTGTCTGACACTGCTGCTGAGGCTGCTGCTGGTGTCCAGAGGTGACACAGCACTTCTCGGTTGACCCTGCATGCCACGGTCTACACCAACACGATGTGCAGAAGATACTGGTGCTGTAACTAATCCATTGTTCTACGGACACTGCTTCCAGTGCCAGGAAACCACAGTTACATGGGCTTATTTTAAATGTATAAGCTCTGTGAGCCTACCTCTTAAAATAGTCCCTGGCAGTGAGTCAGAACTCAGCCATTGACTCACGTGCCAGGGCCACCACCGCGTGGCATCGCTTGCATTTTGGCCGCACATTGAGGCGGATGGGTGGTGACCTCCGTAGGGTTTCAGGTGATGAAAGGCTCCCATCTTTGTGCTGCAGAAGGTGGCTCAGTCCTGGTTCAGAAGTTGACAGCCGGTTGTAATTCTAACACTAGGCACGTTGTTAAAGGATTTATTGAAATTCAGTGAAATTTTTGCTTTGCCTCCAATGCACAAAGGTGCCTCTAACCAGGTATAACGTGGCTAAAAAAGGGCTGCCATGCAGATATAATCTATTCCATGGTGGTGTCCAAAGGTAACAAGCATAAAATGACTAATAACTACCAGCAGTGATAGCAGAAATTATTTTCTTCCTCAAATATGAATGTTTAATGTGAAATGTAAACCTAATACAAAATTAGTTTTTGAAGTAATCCATATTTTTCGTAAGCTGGCAATATAGGTGGATGTTACTTTGAAGCTGAAATAATAAATGAATGAAATAAAAATGTAGGTTGCAAAAAGAAATTAATGAGCTAATAAAAAAGCACAACAGAAAAGCTAGTTTACCTTTAGCCTTTGAGACAGGCTTTTAATTTGAGCTATGTCTCTATTAGGGATATGTGCAAGTTATAACATTTGTATTTGCATGGTAGCTTTTTTAATACAAGCTTTTCAGTCTGTTGAAGTCCAGTTTATTGGACCGATATAACAAGAGAATTGTTTTCTTCAGTTTCTGGATGGTGGAAATAGGAGACAAGCCCATTCTATTATTTCTGCTACAAAAATGGCTCCCTAAGGCAAGGGCGCACATGGGGGAAAATATGCCTAAAGCTACAGAGGAATTTGGTTAATCCGGGTTCCTGCAGAAACTGAAGGGTTGGATTTAATCCCTATGGAATTGACGGTTCTCCTGCAATGGAGAGCACCCACTGTGGCACATACAGCCCATCGGTGGGCGTCTCGCTTGCCGGGCATGTCCTCCCAGCGTGTGAAACAGGACAGTATTTTGAACACATGGTAAACAAAAGCATTCTCAAGTGCTTAACTCCAACTGTGAATCTTTCATTTCTGGAGCGTAATTGGTTGAGGAGGATTGTCAGAAAATAACATGCTTTGAACTTGGATTCCTCTAACCTTTCTCTGAATTCTCTAGGGCTTGAGTCATCTACACCAGCACAAAGTAATTCATCGAGACATCAAGGGACAGAATGTATTGCTGACGGAAAATGCAGAAGTAAAACTAGGTAAGAGTGGGTTAGAGCTCTTGGAAACTGCAAGTGGGCTGGCTGGAGAGCAGCAGCAAAACTGACTTGTATATGACTTGGTGAAAGGGGATGGATACTAAGAGCTACTCTGTGTTTTTTCTCATGCCAGCCTCAATAGCGTGACCTTGGGTGTTGCTGACCAAGTGCCACGCAATAAACTGCCGGTGGTTGATGGTCAAGTTCTGCATGCAAACATGTACTTGCAGTGGTGTTTCTGTTCAGACAGGTAGTTTGGGCAGCTCTGCCATCAGGTACAGGTTAAGCAATCAAGACCATTTTTTCATGCCCCAGGTTGAAAATTGCCTTATGTGCATCACCAGACATTATCAAAGGCTGTTCCCCCACAGCTTCATAGTAGTGTCCTACAGGATCATAATCCATTCAGTTTAGTGTGACATGATTCAGCCTTTTCCAAGCTAACCTGTTGGAGAGAGCTTAATTTGCAATGAGTACTCTGAATTTCATACGCGGCGTTAGTCACCCTGGAGAAGACCAGTCATTCAAGTGAGGATCGTGTAGAAGACAGCAGATCAGCACAGATGATGTGCTGATATCCTCAGCTGTCCAGCACTGATGTTATTAAGGCTGTCTTTGCGCATTTTAGTTTATGCTAGTGATGAAAGATCCCTTACACTGGTAAAGTGAGGTGCAAGCCTTATTTTCCCATGTCTATCCTCTCTCTTTACAGCGGAATAAAACCCCAGCTTAACAGATGGCACCACCAGCTCGTTTGGCTTTATGCTGGTGAAGATTCCCCTCCAAGGGGATGTTCTCCAGGGCGAATCTCCAACCATTGTGTTGTGCAAAGTGAACTTAGTGGACCATGGAGTATTCTCTCATTGATTTGATTTCATCAGGTTTTGCTTCATTTTGCAGCTCTCTGCTTGACATTTCCCTATAGGCCTTTGTCCTTGGCCCTTCGTTCCTTAAATCTTTTGCATTTCTGCCATTTCCAGCAAGAATTTAGGTAGAAAAATGAGGCTTCTACCAGTATTTGGCAGGCTTTAATTCAAATGAGAAAGCATAGAACAAAGGCTGCTGCTTATTCATGTTGCTAACCGTGTTTCTCATTAGTATGAGGAGCTGTGATTTCTTTTCATTGCCTTCTGGCAAGGAGGAAAAGGCACAGGGTTTTGTACAAAACCTGGACATCAGATGATCGGGTTTGTCCTTGATTGACCTCTGTTGATCCCGGCAGAGACCAAATAGGAATGTCTCTGGCCGTGTCTTTCTTTCCTGACCGTGCACAGGAGTTGGTCTGAATGAAGTCAATGTTTTACATTCAACAGAAGAGTGTTGCTCAGGTTTGTCTGCGACCTTACAATGCCCTGTTGTCTCTCTGATCCACAGTGGATTTTGGTGTCAGTGCTCAGCTGGACAGAACGGTGGGCAGGAGAAACACCTTCATTGGCACGCCTTACTGGATGGCCCCTGAGGTCATTGCCTGCGATGAAAATCCCGATGCCACTTACGACTTCAAGGTACCTAAACCTGCATCTTCCCGCTCTTTTATACATCATTACAGAGGTAATCTTTGCAAAGTCAAGCACGTTTACTAGTAAGGCGGGGAAGGAATTAAAGCAGCACTTACTGGTGCTTGCAATGAGAGTTGTGATCATAAACATCTGAAGAAGGTGCTTGGTATGATCTCAGATTTTATGCCCCAGTACCATGAACTTGAGCAGTCAGGAATTTAGTATATTCTTGCAGCTTTGAAAAATATGTTGACAAGCAGCATAGTCTCTTCCTGCTTTCTGGCTGTTGGATTTTGAGATGCCAGTTCAGGTCCGACATTGATCTTTGTTGTGCTGTTCACGTATCCAAATTTACTGTGAAGAAGGCTTTCCCCATGCTGAGAAAGGTGTCAGACTGAGGCTTCCTACCTGCTAGCCTGCTTTTCAGTGCTGCGTGTTTGAATACTACAGGCAAACATGCTGTATTTGCTCTATTTACTCTGGAGCGAAGTCAGGTCAGGTTTAGAAAGGGCAAAATCACATCTTCTGGCCTGCAGGCTGGTATTCGCAGGGAGATCTGAAGGCTGCCACACAATCAGACGTTTGGGGGCTGACCTACTTTTCACATGTCTCTCTAGCCTGTTTGAAGTTTATTTTTGGATTGGTGGCAGCACAACATTGCTGCTGAGTTATAATGTGGCACAGAGCCCCGTGCCACGCAGCAGGTCCGCAGGAGGGTTATGAGTCCCACCTGCCCATTCAAACTACAGTGAAGTCTGATGTTTAAAGCAGGGAGAGCTTTAATATATTTTATCTTGTTTCTGCTTTACTGCAAGTTTCTGGACACGTCTGTAGAAATGTCCGTTGGTTTTTTGTCCCAAGCGTGCGGAATTTGAATTTTTAGCTCCAGACCCCCTAAGGTGCGCCGAGCGTGTCCAGAGAGGAGAGCAAGACATGGACACATGAGCTTTGGAGGGAGAAGCTCAGACATATATAAAGCTCACTGTACCTCTGTTCATGCACGTGCTGAGAGGTCACTTTACAAGGTTATGTTTAAAAAGGACTTTGAGACCGTCTGGTGTGGAGCTGGGTAGCTGCTTTCTAACAGTAGGACACTACAATGTAGTAGTGCAACAGCCCACCATCGCGATACGATTTGGGGTGCAATTACCAATCACTCAGGGAAATTTTTGAGATGCAGGATTTTGAAGTAACCGAGCGGCGCTTTGGTATTGCAGCTATTTAAGTGCATCAGTCAACTTTTGAACTGATGGTTTCCCAGAGAGCAGCTCTCCAGTCTGAGTTCAGACTCCGGGTTACATAAATCGTTAATGATAAGGACATGTAGAAATAGTTTAATCTGCAATTACTTAATACTCTTTGATTAACCAATTACAGCAGGCATTCCCTCAACTCTGCTGATGGCAGTGCTTCGTAGCAGGGCTGCAGCCCGTGCTAGCTGCTCTCGCCACTTCTCCAGTGACAGCCGCCTGGTGCAACGCACTAATTAATCACAGCTTTTTATTTATTTATTTATTTATTTTAAAAACGGACTGGTAACTTCATAGGCTACTTTCTACCCTTAGAAATCCCTGAGGTTTTTCCTCTTATCCAGAATAACTAGGGCACTTAATATGCCATTGACTGCTGCACAAATGCCGGGACCAGAATCCCTCTATTGTCCCCCAGGATCAAATGCTCGTAGCGAGTCGGGCACTTGCGTCTCTGAAGTTGGCATTGACCGTTTTCCCTTGGCTGGGGTATGAAACAGAAGGCTGATTGCTGCTGACACACTGCAGGGTGTTTTCGGAGCTCCTGGTGATGTGGGAGCCACTGGACGTTAGTCCGTACCCCGGATCACATCCCTGCACCTGATGCTCTTGCTTTGAAGTGGTGGGGGGGTAAATGTAAATCATAATTTTTTTTTCTTAAAAGGGATGCAAATCAGATGCTCTCAGGTTTAGCCGACTGGCTTAAAATAGTGAATACAAAAGATGAGATTTATAGCGTGAAAAAAGGAATCCTTGCAGGCTTAATCTGTTCGACAAAAAGCCTCTGATCTCACTGCTTTCTTAGCCAGAAAGAGATGCCTGTGTAATCTATGGAAGGAGGCAGTAAATACCTCCACAGAAAAATAAACCACTTTCAAAAAGAACAAATAGAAACCCCCACATTGTTAAGGTTATTTATTGGTTTTCTCCCCCCGACATTTTTCCTTTTTTCTTTAGAGATATCTTGTCAATAAGCTTAGAATGAGAAGGGGGGGAAGAAAAAGGAAGCTTGCTTCCCTTCCCAAGTCAAGGCAATGCAAATACATTAGCACAGCGTCTTTTTGCTGGGTGGACTGAAAAGCTTTTCAGACTAAAAAATAAAAACGCCACACAACCCCTCCCCGCTGAATTCCAATTCATTATAAAATATGTGCTTCCCGCTGAGTTTTCTGCTTTCTCTGGGAGACTTAGAGAGGTGATAATCTCTTTCTGTATTGCTCCAGCTTTAAGATCACTTGGCATCTTGCATATAATACTGGGCACCTCGATATGGAAAGACACACTAGGAATTTGGAAGGAGTTCAGCGGCAACCCAAGGGGAATGGGTCATGTGTGCTGAATCATGTGGAAAGACTGCGATAATTAAGTATGCGGCAGAAATCCCAACTGACCAGAAACAAAGAGTGGATGAGACTGTGCTGTGAAAGGGCTGGAAATAAGATTTGAGAGAGAATTTTTAAGCAAGTACAAAGATGTGTAGCAAGGGCGGCATTTGTTAGGGGAGAACTTGAGTTAAAAATGAGGAGAAGTGCCTTGAAATTGAAAATCCAAGTTGTCTTTCCTGGATGGTGTATGTAGTCCCTAGAGGCTCGCTCTCGTTCTGGCTGAGCTTTTGGGGCTTTGTGCTGGGAAAAACAACCTTTCTGGGATTTACTCACTAAATTGCAGGTTTAGAGGCTTGAGGCAGTTTGGAAAGGGCAGCTCTTGAAATGGAGAGGAGAAAACTGAAGTGGGACTGCAGGGACGTGGCAGAGAGCAGGGCGAAGGGAGAGCAAGACATGAGAGCTGGAGGTACAGGAGCAAAGGTGGAAGGCAGAGCCCGTCCCTTCCACCCAACTGGAAGGGTCTGGTTTGCTGGTCTCCAGCAAACATCAGCTGCAGCTACATAGCATCAGGCTCGTCCTGGTCCCCTCTGCACCTGCAGCTTCTGCCCTTGCCATTGCTGCCCTCCCATCTCAGGCAGGTCTCTCCCTCCTCGGAGATGCTGCGCTTGAGATGAAGGCATCAAAATTAGTCTGGGTCCTGTTCCCAATGCAGCGGGTGCTGGGTTGTGAATCATTAGCAGCCCTATACACAGTGTCCAGAATAATGAATTAGCCGCCTTCTGCCAAAAAAACCCCAAGTTGCGGCAGTGCCGTTAAGGAAGGTGCTTGTTTTCTCTCGCCGGGCACGTACTGTCTCTGCCTCCGCTGCTGCCGGGAGAGCTGAGCCATCCTTTGGGGCTCGTTACCAGATCTAGAGGTGCAGCCACAGCTTGTTAGCGGTGGTGGGGTGGGGGGGAGGCACTGGAGGGCAGCTCACCACTGCTCTCTGGCAGGGAGCTGCGGATACAGATGTCCCCGTCTGCAAGGGGGCAAATGAAAGGAAGAGAGATACAAGTACGAAATCAAAGAGTTTTCCAAATAGGTGCATTCCCTGTGCTCTGATCATTCAGGAGACTCAACCAACCATGTGGGCTGAGCAGGGCTTGGGAACAGGGTAAATAAAAAGTGTCCATTTCTCCTTCCGCTGGTGAAACGCCGCTTTTCAGGCTTCCATTTAATGAGCAGTCCATGATACAAGAGCCTCCTGAGGTATCTCAAGATACTTCATGTTTTTAATCTATTCCAGGCAGCCTGTTTTCTTTGGAGCTGTATCAAATCCATGCATGTGTATCACCCAGCTTTAAGCAGGGAGTCAGCAGCCAGGTTTGCTGCTTACCCCAGCTCTGAAGCCAGGGAATGGTTCTTACCAGCTCATCCAGGAGCTGGGGTTTCATTTGTTAGTGCACAGGGCTCGTTAAGATGCCCTCACCAGGGGACCTTCAGGTCATCAGCATCTCCCCAGGCAGCGTCCTCACCACAGCTAGTGGGACCGCTGCCCCAGCAAGGTGGCCATGTCCCACACTGAAACTGCCGAAATAAATGGTGGGATAAACAGCGGGCTTGGGAACCTCTTCCAAAGCTCTAACACATGGCAGGAGGATGACACAAGCTCCCAAGGTGTGGGTCTGGGGGCTTGCAGAGGACACGGAGACCCGGCTCACAGGGCTGAGCCCCCTGAGCTGGGGAGAGCCACGCTTCCCCCCTCGCCCAGTGCCCACCACTGTGACAGTGCTCGCCTCCATCACGTGTGTCCCTCTGCTTTCTTTTACAGAGTGACTTGTGGTCTTTGGGGATAACGGCCATTGAGATGGCGGAAGGCGCTCCCCGTAAGTAGTTGCATTGCTCTGCTTTAATTAACCCAGGGTTGTAATGTGCTGGAGTTTACTGAGCACCAGTTGGCGCTCAGTTCTGTGCAAGAAACACTGTGCAAAGGTTTTCCCAAGCAGCCTGGGCTTACTGGGATGGAGCTCGCAGGGTCCATGGGGACAGAGCTGCCAGGGCAGCATGGCCCAGGGGACAGGACGGGCAGTAAGCAAAGGCACATGACCCTGTATGAATCCTGGTATGTCACTTAAGCACTCTGGGACTCAGTTACCTGAAATAAAGTGCAGCTGTAGAAGGGGTGGAGGACTGGAAGGAGGTAAAACGCTGCTCCTCAGAACTGGTGTTTCACCGACCTCTGCAGTGACGCAGGTAGTGGCACGCTGGGTTCAGCTGGTGCATCTGCCCAGGTCATACTGCCGTGGTTTTTCAGTGTTATCCTGGGACTGTCCTTGTGTGCTGGTAAATGCAAAGTAATTGCGCGGAGCCCGGCTGTGCTGGGGACATGGGACATCAGCTCTCACCTGAGCTCCAGGCTGCTGCCAGGCCAGGGGTTGTCTGTAGGGGCTTGTCGCTGCAAATCCTCCTGCCATGCAGGTCTTGTAGCTTCAGAGGAAGCTTGGGTCTCCCCAGTTGGGCGCGTAGCCTCTCTTTAGGAAAGCCGGGGGGGGGGGTCTGTGCAACGCCGTGCCGTGTTTAATGCGTCTTCTTGCAAATTGCAGCTCTCTGTGACATGCATCCCATGAGAGCCCTCTTCCTCATCCCACGCAACCCGGCCCCGAGGTTGAAATCAAAGAAGTGGTGAGTCCCTTTCTTAATCTTCAATGACTGTAAAAACATTTCTGGAGCAACTTGTTTCTGCAGCCCAGGCACACTGGGGACTTAGTGCTTACATTTATACAGCTTCAGGGGTTGGTGACAGTCTCCAGCATCACTCCAGTGAGTGCAGGTTTGGGTCTTGATCTCCTTTGGAGAGGCAATTTGGTCTGCAGGAGTCGTTCACCATGGGATGAAGGGCTTCCCGAGTAGGCAGAAAGGGGAACGCTCTCTAACACTGCCATTTCGCAGTGTAGAGTCGGCTTTTCCAAGGCGGTTTCTGCAGCCTGAAGCCAGATGACACTTCGCTTGGCTCCCGTTTCTTTCCAGTCAGGTTCCGTTTTCAAGTGGAAACATGTATCCAGGCCAAAAAAAAGGATAGTTTATCTCGAAGGCCCAGGAATGCAGAGATTTGTACTTAGTTTGGGCTTTATTTTAAAATTTTGCAGGAAAAAATACATCACCGTTTTGAAAAAAAAGCAGGGCATGCCAATAAAAACCCGTAGGAAAAATATTCCTGAAGCCCAGCAGATGTTGTTTTGTTACTGTATGTTCTGTACCGATGGAGCTGGAGTGCTTAAAAACACCCATCTTTGGTTCGTGCTGTTTGCCTGCCCCAGGTTCAGTAGCAGTTTGGTCAGGAAAGATCTGCCAGATGTTAGAGAGGCAGCACTGCCCCTTGCTCCCAGATAGGCTGAGCTTGCAGGGGCAAGTTTTGCCTTATTCCTGGAAATTATGCTTATTATCTTGTTGAAGACACACACAAAAAAAGAAGAGCAATTGGTAGGTATTGAAAACACTTGGTGCCACAGCAGCAGGTATTTTGTTGCTGGGAGAGGAGTAAGAAGGACTTGGAGTCCTCTGCATCGGATGTGTGGTGTTGGGGTTTTGGGACCAGCCTCTGAAAATGCACCCAGGCTTTAGCAGGAGGCATCTTAATCTTGTCAGCCCAATCCTCAGCTGCTTCAGTACCGAACCAGGAGGAGAGCAACCTTTCCTGGCTGGCTCTGCAGAGGATGTCAAAGATGCTCGCTGTCCTTGCACAACCTTTTGAGGATACCATTAGTCAGCTAAGAAAATAGTTTATACGCTTGTTTTCTGCCAGATCACCAGTCTTCCTACTTGATTATCCTCACTGCTACAGCGCAAAATGGATTGTAAGACTTTAGAGTTTATTTTTCATACAAAAGTGCTGTTTATTCAGCAAAGGCTTCCTCAGCCTCCAGGCAGAGGGGAGCTGATGAAAGCAGGTTTTGAGCAGAACATATCCCCATCTCCTTAAGGTAAAAATGGAGCTGGGATGGAAGTTGTATTTTCATGCCTGCTCTGAGATGTGCTTTGTGCGAGCCGGGTTTTTCCTGGCATTGCCTTCCCCTCGCACGCCTAACAGCTGTCTCAGGTTTGCACATTTCGTGGTGGTGAACCATGGTGGTATCTGCCCAGGCTCAGCTGGTCTGTCCAGGGCTGTGCTCTGCCCGTGTCAGGGACAGCATCCCAGCTGCTTGGAGAGAAAGATCGCCTGGGAAGTCATAGTGTAATGAAACTCCAGCTTCAACCCCTCCATGAGCAGAGGTGGGACATACGTACCCCAGGTAGCTCAAACCTATATCCATCTTCCAAGCTTTCATTGCAATGGGAAGCTCCGAAGGATCCAGACGAAGCTCCATCGACTCTACCGATTCCTCAAGAGCAATTTTTTTCAGCATTTTCAGTGAGACACCAGGCAAACTTGCTGTCCTCGGCTCGTTTTCTCAGCTGGAGTTTTTGGGCCTGGCCACAATGGGTCCTGGAGTTCTGCGAACCCAACCTCAGAAGACTGGAGATGTTTGACCAGGCTTTCATAGTGGCTCTCTGGTGAACAATGGGTTGGTTTTCACAAGCACAGATCACAAGACAAAAGCAAAATGAAGAAAGGTTCAACTTGAACCTTGAGTTTGTCCTTGCTTTTGTGCATGGCAACACATAAAAGTACACCAAGCGGGCAGACCGTCTTTTTCCTTATGTGAAAGAAATAGTGAAGTGACTCCAGCAGCTTTGAGGGTAAGTCAGGGAAAGCTGAGAGGGAATGCAGGCATGGAAGCTGGCCCGAATCAAAAATCCCAGAGAGGAAAATACTGTTGTTGCTTACTAAATCCTTGAACTTGCTTTTAAAATAGCGCTGTCTTCCTATGAAATCAAAGACTCTTTGGTACCATTTTCTTTCCCAATTAAAGCCAGCCAGCCATGAAGCTTTATTTTCTTCTTCCTGTGTTTCACAGGTAAAATAGACTTGAACTTTAGTGATGTTGTTCCCATAAACACTCCCTAGCCCTGCCTTGTAAGACATGACAAAAGCTCTTTGTTAATGGGGTGATATTTGCACTGCGATACCACTTTTCATCTAAGCAGCTGCAAAGACTTTGCAAACATTGATTTAAGCTTTACAAAGCCCAGGAGCTGGAGGAGCCGTGTTTCACGAAGGTGGGCTGACCTGCGCCTGGGGAGGGGATGAGATGTGTGACGGTCTCCTGGATCAGAGCCAGGGAGAAAGCCCTTGTCTTCTGCTCCAGCTCCAGTGGAGGCTGAACTGGGCCACTGAACAGGCTTGCTTTTCTGGAGATGAAGATTTCAGGAAAACCAGAGGCCTGAGCTGGTCCTTATTCATAGCTGCTCAGCTGGCTCCAGGACGCAAAGGTGTCTTAGGGCATCGTAGGGCACTGAGACCCCCATCCCCAAGAGATGGGCAAACCCATCACTTACTGGAGGATAACTTTTAGCTACTTCGCCTCGACTGTATTTGTGGGTGCTCTGGACGACACATCCAGGACTGGAGGCTCTCCAGCTTCATGCCAACAGGGGAGAATCATATTTTAGAAGCAGGGTTTTTTGAGCACCGCATGGATTGTCTGTTCTGGATACACCAAGACACTGAGTTTCTTGAGGCAAGGTGGGGAAGGAGGATTTGCTCCTTAATAAAGCTGGAGGGAGGATTTAATTGGATCCAGTAGTTTATTTTACTTTTGCATCTCAGTTTGGATGGATTAGCACTTAAAAGATAAATCACTTTTAGTCTGACAGCTTAAAAGTAAAGTCCCCGAAAGTTTATTGTTTTACTTTTAATGCAATTCTGTAGTATCTGTTGGCTTCTGACATTAATTTACACTCATTTTCCTATTTGCTAAGGCAATGTAGAGCATAGTGGCCTGTCAAGATCTTTCTGTCTTGTAAATCCCTGTTCTCTTGGGTTTATAATGTGATGAAATTAGTTCCAGAAAAACTTCTGATATGCAACACTTGAGACTAAGAGAAATCTGTTTATTAAAGATTTGGCTGAAATTGTTTTAGCTGAGATTGAATTTAAATGTTTGCTTGAAGGCAGGCTGTGAGAAGGGGCTGGGCTCTGCCATCCACAGCCACGTTCCCACCTCTGCCCAAGCTGTGCTGCCCACAGAGCATGTCCCATTCGCCTGGATCTGTGATCAGGGAGAGCAGGGCATGGTGGCCCCCAGGACCTGGGGGGTTAGTAATGCTGCTGGGTCTCCCTGAGAGAGCAGGGAAGGGCTGCAGGCAGCGAGCACTGCTCAGAGGTTGTCTGAGCTTTAACAAGCCATGTAATGTTGGGTGGTTAAACCTAAAAAAATCATCAACCTAGCTTGTCCCACTCATCTTCAGAAAGGTACGTCTCTCGAAACACTGCCCGGGGCCATAAAATAGGAGAAACAATCCATTAAAGAATTGCATTTGTATCTGTATGCGTTGTCTCTCGTTTCCACCTGCAGTTTCCCAGGTCAGAGAGAAGGGAGGAGGAACACTCCCTTGCCTCTTCTTGGTTGCCATTGATGACATCTGGCTTTGGTGATTCCCTGGTCAGGTCATACTGATGGGTCCCAGCTTTCTCCAGACTCAGCAGAATGGTAGTTTCTCCTAATTGCGCCAGGAAGGCATAGATAGGAGCATGCATGAGAAGAGTAGGAGAGGATGAAGTGATAGAGGGCACATGTGATGGTGCAGCTTCGAGACAGTGCTAAGCAGCAACAGAGAGGTCACGGCAGTCCTCTGGGAAGGCTGCATCTGAGCAAGAACTGTGTAGCAGCTAAACAATCTTCCCAAATACCCACAGGTTTCTCACTTTCTAATAAAAGAATCAAGGTATTTACCTTTTTTTTCTGTACCTTCCTTTTCTATCCTTGGCCAGGTCTAAAAAGTTTCAGTCCTTCATTGAGAGCTGCCTTGTGAAGAACCACAGCCAGAGACCAACCACGGAGCAGCTGATGAAGCATCCCTTCATCCGAGACCAGCCCAACGAAAGGCAGGTCCGCATCCAGCTCAAGGATCACATCGACAGGACTAAAAAGAAGCGAGGCGAGAAAGGTTAGTGCAGAAGCAGCACTCCGGGCAATCCTTGACCTCTGCCATGCGCTTGGAGATCCCTAGTGTAGACCAAGGCGCATCCGTGCAGGAGAAGCATATGTGTGGAAGGAAGGCAAAGAGGACTGGGTTGCTCATGGTATCAGTACCAGTTTCCCTTATTGAGATGGCTAAGTTTGTTCGCACACTGGTTGAACTAAATAGGTGTGGTCCTTCTGTGTGACCACGCTTCTTACGGTTTTGAGGTCAAATTATTTTGTTTGATTTGATTCCTCTCAGTCACTGAAATGAAAATAAATATCCACAACAAAACAATCGGTGTTTGTACAAAGCCTACAGGTGACTGTCATTAGAACTAATCAACGTTTTCAAATCTTTTTTTTCCTGATGAAAAGCAGTGTCTTTTTTGTCCAGGTGGTAATTTCCACATGGAACATTTAAGCTTTGATTCATTACAATGTGTGTATAAAATTTATGTCTGCATATATGCATACTGGTGTGTGGGAGGGAGAAGCCACTAAGCTGAATTTTTCCCAGGTCACGTATTTCATGCCAAGTCTGTTGATCTACGTGACATTCATGCTGCACCAGTGATGAGCAGAGTTGTGCAAACGAACATCTAGATAAGACCCTTGCCCCAAAGCAATTCTGTCGACTAGGAATAACCTATTAAACCGAATGTTTTCAGTGAACTCTCCAGGCCCTATCAAAGTCCTCTGAAAGGGAGATCAGATAGCTGAAGAAACTTGTTAAAGTATTCAGCTGCTTGTGAACCGAATTTTAATTTGAAAGCTCATTTGTAGAATCCAGCAAATTAATATGTCACTATTTCTCTTCTTATTGGTAGCGGTATTAATTTTTCATGCGTACCTTCCAGCCCCTTGTAATAGATTTCACTACAATCAAAACAATAAAACGGGATCCCAGTGAAGTATTAAATGTGTTTAGTCTGGCAAATGAAGGTTGGACCCTAGAGATGGAGAGTAATTGGATAAATGCAAGCCTTTCTTTTACTATCATTCCCTTCATCTGATAAAGATGATATCCCAATAGAAATCACAGTATGTAGCACAACGTTGCAGTTGGGCTTTTATGTAGATGTCTTCATTGCCTGGAAAATACATGGATTTGCATAGGAAGAGCATATGTTTAGGGACAGAAGAGTTGGTGCCTTCGGAGCCATAGTTAAATCCCACCTTCCCGTGCCTGTGGCTTCAATAGCTTGTGGTGCACCTCCCTCTGAAGAACCCTCCTGAAGGAGGGAGTCCTTCACTGTCTTTGCTATATGGGGATATATTCTTATTTTATGGACAGCCCCCAGCTTTGCATTGAGCATCCGTGGTTGTTGGGGCCGTTGCCCGCTGTGCTGGCGCTGCCGGCCGCGCTCTGGCCAGGACCGCCGTCCTCTTGCTGGCCAGCACAGGCGTGTGAGTTGCCAGCACCCAGGGAGACCGCTCTTGTTTCCCTGGCCTTGCAGCCCCCCCTAAAACCAGAAAATGCAGGGAAAAAATGCTGCTTATTCTTTGTCACATGAGAAAAAGAGTTGCCTGTTCTGCCTTCAGAGCTCTGGGGTTTTCAACCACTGGAAAGACAAACGAGTCCAGAAAAGGCCACTAATAAGCAATTCTGTTCCTAGATGAGACAGAGTACGAGTACAGTGGAAGTGAGGAGGAGGAGGAGGAAAATGACTCTGGAGAGCCCAGGTAAGAATCAGCATTTCATTTCTGCCCTTAGGTCTCTTTAATTCTGTATAAAATCAGCTTGGATTACAGGCGCGTACGAACTAGAAGTGGAAAATGGGTAGTTTGAGCACTGAGCCCCATTCCCTGGAAGAACAGTGTGTATTCCCTCTGCTAGATAGTGCATGGGTATAAACTGATGCTATAGATCACCTTAGCTAAAAGCTGGGGAAGAAGACGCAGGTGCCCCATTGCCTGTGGGATCTGCAGCGCGGTGTTGTGCTGTCATACAATGTGGGTATTTAGATGTGGAAGAAATGTGAGGTGAAATTAAAGAAGACTCTTTAAAATGTGCTTCCTTACATCCAAGTGTAACTCCCTATTTCCATGTAACTTTCCACCGTGAAACCTCCCCGGTGCTGCCGCAAGCACGGTAGGACTGGAACTTTCTTTCTTTGGTGACATTTTTTAGAGTCGTCGTAATTAGAATCAGGTTATTCCATTATTTCACTGAGATAACGTAGTATTTTAATAGCTGGCAATGATTCATGCTAAATGTGCTTTGTGAACAGCTAAATATAGTGTGTGCCACTGCAGCACAAGAGGCTTTGGTTAGAAACTTAATGTAAAGGAAACCTTTAGCAAATAAATTACTGGTGAGCCATGAACAGAGCGCTGCGTCTGCTGCCCTGCCCCGACACTCGTGGTCCCTCCATCCCTCCATCTGCTGCTGCCCAAGCCCTGTTGGGTGTTTGGATGCTGCTGGGATGAAGGGAAGAGGGGCCACGTTGGGAAATCATGCAGAACTTCCCATGGCAAGAGGTTTAAGGATGTGGGGAGAGGATCTCTGATGCTTCTCTACTACGCAGCTCCATCCTAAACCTGCCCGGGGAGTCAACGCTGAGACGGGATTTCTTGAGGCTTCAGCTGGCAAACAAGGAGCGGTCGGAAGCGCTGCGCCGGCAGCAGCTGGAGCAGCAGCAGCGGGAGAATGAGGAGCACAAGCGGCAGTTGCTGGCCGAGCGGCAGAAGCGGATCGAGGAGCAGAAGGAGCAGAGGCGAAGGCTGGAGGAGGTAACTGGCCAGAGGCTCGTTTTGGGTGGAACAGCGGGATTTCTGGTACGAGGTCCCAAGTGACAGTTCTCAGCCTGGTTTAAGAAGATCATGTCCTAACCTCTCTAATGGGTAACCCCAAACGTTTTGTTACACTGGTCAAACCCCCCTGCTCATCCTTTTTGCGTATCTGCCTCCGGCCACTCTCCTCACCACGGCAAGTGTTGCCAACCCTTCTGAAGATAATAGAGCTGGTTTGCTGTAAATAAACCCTTGAAATACCAAATTTAAAGGGATCCCTGGAACTGCTGCAGAGAGTTAGCCTGTTATTGGGCTGTATTCAGTCAAGGTGGGCAAAACTCTTACTGGTCAAGGTATCTGTCAAGTTCGCTATCGCCGTTTGCTGCTGTGGACTGTTACAGCTGAGAAGAAGCTAAAAAGGTCCATTTGCCCTTTGCCCAGATCCACGTGCCACTTGTGTCCCCTTTCGTCCCTAATTTCCAGTCCCTGCCAATTACAATTTCTCTTGCAGGGGAGGGGCAGATGCCTGCCTGACTTGTGCAACGATCCATATGTGCCCCGAAGCATAAGATTTCATTACCCTTGTCTTAACATACCAGCTACAAATGCGATCAGTCATAAAATTATCCACCCCATTTAAAATCCAGCTGCAGGATTTGACCGGGTGACTTTGGGTGTCCCTGAGCTGCTCAGCCTGGCTGCATACTCTTGTAGAAAACACTCACTTTTGCTTTAGCTCCTGGTTTTTGGATCACGGAAGTCCACCAAAAAATAAGGGGGTTTGATGGGATTTTGCACAAAGAAAGACACCCATCACCTCGCGCTGAACTCATCCCAAGTGTCTGATTGAAGGGTTCATACATTAAGGGTAATTAAATTAGCTTTCTGAAGAGGTCACCGATATGTCTGGAAAAAGGACTTGCAGTAAATGGACTATTAGAGCAGCCAGCCCCTTAATTTGCACGAGCCAGAGTGTCTCTTAGGTTTCACCTGACTCTCCCTGCCCTGGGTAATGCCCCCAGGCCAGGGGCACAGACAGGAAGGAATTTCAGGCAGCTGATGGTGATGGTGATGGTATGGCCCCTCTTCGAGGTGGTCCTCTGAGCCCCTCCAGGGTGAAAACCAACTGGGACAAATCCCAGGGAAAGCATTTTTTCAGTCTGGTAAATATGTAGGTCTGTGATATTGTCAGAGCAGAGAGCATCGTGTGTTCAATACATTGTAGCTCAGGCTTTGATTGCATCCTGCACCCTTCCCAAAGCTGGTGAGCTGCTTTGAGAGAGAACAAGGTTTCCATGTAGATACACCCTGAAATCCCCTGCCCCAACGGATGTTTATCTGAGGACTGTCATAAGGAACCCTGGCTCTGCCTTTGTCCCAGTCTGCTTGCTGCAAGCGGTACAGGAGCAGAACAACGGCAGAATAAAAGCAGACACCAGATTAGCTGCAATCCTGTAATGAATACAATGCTTGCTGCTGTATTAATATGTTCTCCTCACATAGAAGAAAATTGTTCTCTCTCTTTGCTGCTTCCCAGGCTGGTTTTGAATGGAGGACTAATCCCCTTGCTAAGCTGGCGAGCTCTGCCCTGAGCTACCGAGGCACTGCCTTGCAGGGTCAGGCTGTGCGCAGCCCCCCAGCCTCTGCTGGTGCCCACCGTCCTTTCCCCCGTGCCATTAAAAGCTAATGACATCATAGCCAGGATTTAAAATCAACGCCTCTGTTTCTGGTGGCTCTCACAGCCCCCCTGGGCTCTTCACCCATTGCCTTCTTCCCAGCTGCCTTACAATTTTCAGACCTAAATTGAAAGGGAGATATCTGCTGGAGCAAAGCTGGCGAAGAGGCTTTTTTGTGCTCCTGCCATGTCGGAGAAGTGGGGAAAGACACTGGGACTAACCGAGGGGCATCCTCTGCCCACCCTGGCACGGGGCCACCAGCGTGATCAGCCCCGTGGGCTCAGCCAGGATTAGGGCAGAGCGAGCAGTTGGCGGCTACGATGGCCCCAGCATCTTCTCGGGTGCCCATCTCCTAGGGTCTGTCTAGCCAGGTTTAGCCTCACCTGCATCTCCAGCCATCGAGTAGAATGAGCTCTCCTCTCTACTAGACACCGTTTGTGTGGCAAGCAAGAAACGTAGCCGAGTTGCTATGGTGAGGATTAAATTAAAGCAGGAGTCCTTGAAGAGCTACAAACCTTCTGTTGCAAACGCGGTGGGTTGTGGCAGCAGTTAGGACGGACGCTCTCCAGCGCGGCCAGCTGCAGCTTTGCTGGCCGTAAGGTCTCGTGTAGCTGCCGTGAGCTGCTGTAGGGAAACCAGAAAAATAGTAGAGGCAGAAATTAGCCAAGTTTTGTCGCTGCTGCAGGGAGTGGGCTAGAGGAGCTGCACGAGCAGCTTTGAGCATCCTCCCCTTGAGCTTCCTGCTCATGGAGCAGTCCCAGCCTCTGCCCTGGGGAGGGATGCTGCCTCTGCCCGGGGACACGGGAAGGGGGTTGTACCCCCAGGCTGTCTCTCTACTTCTGGCCCAGCCAGCCAGTGGTGGATATAGGTTGGTCTTTATGTTCTTCCCCTGTGTTTTAGGGCAGGAGGCATCTGATGGGCAAACAGAGGTACCAGACGGCGGCTGTCACAGCTGTGCCGAGTTTGGTATCGCTGTCCGGAGGCACCCAGCACGCTCCATCCATGTCACGGCAGCTTTGCTCCCGAGAACAGTGCCGCTCCAGCTCTCATACCCATCACAACAGCATCCAAATGTTTCAGCGGCAGCCAAGCTGTTGCCTTTTGGCCTCTCTGCTTTTTCTTACTCTGGCTTTGCGCTAGCTTCAGTTGTTGACTCTTGGCTCTGGATTTATTTTAGTTAATGGGAACAGGGTTTCTTCCATGCTACTTTATGGTCTAAGATGGGGTGTGCCTCCAGTAGGCAGCACTGTACCAGCAGATCTCTGGGAGGAGAGACCAGTGGAAGACTCAGATTACTGCATTTTCAAAATAAAGTTGACCTTTAAAACCCAATAGAGCATCCAGGACAAATAAACACTTGGAGCTGGTGGCTTTTGGGGCTCCTAAGTCAGCCTGTTTAGTACTGCCAGGCATATTACTCTGTTTATAGAAAGAGCTCCAACTCATCGTAAGCTGCCATGAAGGTGGCCAGGCTGAGTGAGTGCATTGGCTGGGCCCAAGTGCAGCACCAAAAGGATTGACTTAGGAGGATGCCAAGTTCAGAAATGCCTGGAGTTAATTTGTACTGGAGATGCACAGCAAAAGAGCTGGAGAAAGGCCTGTTGGTGGGATAACTGGTCCACTCCTCTGTCAGCGCAAACCTTCTGTAGGGTTTTTTTTGTGGTTTTCCAGGCTTGTCTTTAAATACTGCCAGGGACAGAGCTCCTACCATTTCTGCTTCCTCACCCAGTGGAGCTCAAAATAAAGGAATACCATTTCTTCTGTCATCTTGATCTTCCTATACCAGGATTTCTGAACTTCTCACAAAGTACCTCTCATTTTAGGGCCTTTTGGGGGAAATCCACCGTCTTGTAATGTTGCTCCAACAATGACATCAAATGCATGTATAAAAAAGTCAAGTGAGGAAGTCTTCTGGTGGTCTCTTGATGCACTCTCATCCTGCCCCCGAGACCTGCTGCCATCCTTCGCGTGCCTCCTTGCATCTGTCGGACATTTGAGTCTCCTTTTTCAGCAGCTGACCAATTTCCTTCTTTAAGTCTGAATCTTCTTCCAGGCAGCAAAAGAGATTTAGATTTGCAGCTGTCTTTAATTGCGGTGGAAGTAAAAATCCCCAAGCTAGCTTTGAAACTGGGACCTTCATGGAAGTAGAGTTGCAGCTTTGTTTTCCCTCATGGAGAAAGTTGGTCTCATGAATTCAAAATGTACACCAGAACTAACTGCAAAAAAAAAAACCCAAAAACCCAACCAAATTAGAGACTTAAGTATCAATAGCTCAAATAGCACTAAGGAAAATATTTGTGTAATGCAGAAGGGTGAATAGGCTTGAATATATTTTAATTTTTCCCTGTATATACATGTACTAGATATATATAGTTCCCTAATAAGCCCTCCATTTGTTGCTGGCACAGAATGAGCCTTGCTGCACCAGTTTAACCACCGAAACTCCAGCTGAGCCGTAGGAATAACATCTCCTAGTCAGGAACATTAGGGATCCTGCGAGACAAATCTCTGTGCAGACCCATTGGCAGCAGTGGACAGATGTAGTCAGCAAGGGCTTTACATAACCTCATTTTTCTGCCATATTGTGGCTTTTTTTCATTTCTAGGTATAAAACGAAGGTCAGATCTTTACAGGGAACATACAAAACAAATTAAGCATCGTGCTGTTTGCATGTGAGGTTTCATTCAGTGCAGTTATAGAGCTGGATGCTCAGGGAATAAAAAATTGCTGCAGCTCCTTGATATGTTAACCAGCAGAAGACCATCTATTGGAAGCTCTTACAAAGCAATGCAGAAAAATTTCAGCAATTAATTACAGAAAAACTTAGGTAGCTAAAATGGTGGTTGTTATTTTCTTCTGCATATGCAGGTGTCATATAGCTTGTAGGAATATTTTCATTAAGGTGTCAGCCTTCTCACAGTACTGAGTACATGGTGTCACTGCAGTGGTCCCAGCAGTGGTCCCTTACCCATTTCCAAGGAGATCTGCATTGCCACAGCTCCTGGAGTACGGGTATGTGCTAAGCCTTACACCTCTCTGGTTTTTCTTTGGTTATAAAGCATGCAGAGCTCATGGTTTTCCTGCATGGAGCATCCCTTCATGATGATCCCAACTAAAAGCTCCTGCGAAGGTTCAGAGCATATCAAATCCCCATTTGCCATGGTGGGAAGTTCTGACCCAGTTTCTCTACCAGTGGGAAACACCTCTCCATGCTCCAGTGGTTGGTGTGTCAGGGAAGATGATGTTCCAGCCACAGTCACTCTTTCCCTGGTGGCTCAGATAAATGAGCCTGTCACAGCAACGCAACCACCTTGAATATTTGTTTTCATTTGTCACTTGGAATTCCCCTTCCACTTCTTTTCTGGCTCATGCTCGTGTCTGGGAGCAGCAGCCAAGGTTTCCAGGAGCCTCTTCTTGCAAGTGTCAGTGCCTCGCCGAGCTCACCGGGGTCGCAGGGCAGCTCCAGCCCGCTCATTGCTCATAGTCCTGAATGCGTCTGATCTAGCAAAGTGAGCTTGCTCCTTTGAAGTCCTTGTTTCATGCCAGGCCTCCGAGGGCCTTCCCACCAGAGGTTTTGCCTTTGTGTGTCTTCCCTCATCAATATTTAAAACCTGTCATTTCTAGTGCAGCGCAAGTAAGATCCCATTCTGGCTTACAAGCAGCTACATACAGCTTTACCTGCAGAGTTATATAAATGCAGTCTTAATTAATTGGCGCTCTTGCCTTGCATGAATAATAGATCTGGGTAGTGTAAATACACACAGTAGTTTCAGGCTTGGAGAAACGTGGGAAGTGTGCATTCGCAGGGGGAGAGGGAGGGCAGTAAACAGGCAGAAAAGGAGGGAAATGAAGAGAGAACTCTGAATCTCTCCCTTCTTTTTTTTTTTTTTTTTTTTAATTCTTACTACATGCACTTTTCACGTGCAGTTTTCAGCTGCATCTTGCTGAGCTCAGTCCCTACTCTAAAAGGATCCCTGCCATCCCAGCACTGCTCAGCACCGGTGTGAGCAGAGGTGGAGGGGAGATGGGGGCATTGCTGGAGGCTTCGCCCACTGCAGTGCCAGGTCCTCTCCAGATGTTTGCCAGCTGCCGAAGCGAGGCCGTACGGGGAAGGCAGCTGAGCGCACCGGGAGGCTGTGCTGCTGCCGATGCAGCCCTGCTCTGCTGAGATGGCGGTGCAGTGTTTAGCTGAAGCTGCTTGTAATGCAACCGTGACAAATGACTTGCTTATAATGTGACCTGACAAAACCGCCGTTGAGCTGGAGGGAAGTGCTGTACTCCTGGCCTTGATAAATGTATGTATTCCATCCTGCTCACAGCCTCAGCCCAAATTGCCTGGCTGCGGCAGGGCACAGCGGTCCTTTAAATATCCAGAAGACCATCGGGATCAGGCCTGGCTTTGAAAGAAAACTGCCCCGGAGGGGGCTCAATTCCCAGCTCCTGGGCTTAAGTAGGCTTTTAGGTGTGGAGGAGGCTGGTGTTTAGATGCTGCCTTGCAGGAGGGAGACCAGAAGTGGGGCAAGCTTGCCGGGGCTGCTGGGTACCCTGGAAGGATGGTGGTATGCTGCTCCCCCCCTGGGAAAAACACTTATGTCTCCTTCCTTGGAGGGGTTTGGCTTTGTTGACCTGCCGGATTGGAAATAAAGACCAATTGGGTGATTTTTATTTAAGAAATAGCTGTGGCATTCAGGGCCTTGCCTCCTGCCAGCCAAGCCCAGCCTACACAAGCATTATGTGCTTTATTCAGCAGTGTGCTATTTTAACTAAAAAAAGCCATTAAAACCCGCCCCAAACCCAGTGTGATACACACTGTGATTGGAAGCTCAGGGTAATAATGTCTGTTCAACCCGTTAGTCAACAGATCCTTGCTCCTGAGTGCATGGAAGCAACGGCCATCACCTCTTTAGCGCTCGTCTAAAGAGGTTGGGGAGCGCTGGCGAAGCCAAGAAATCCCGTGTATTGCCATTAGTGCTGCAGAGTTACCGTACCCCGGTGGTGTATCCTCTGCAATTTCTAGTACAGACTTCAAAAAACTACAAACAGCCCTACGTTCGCGTTGCGCTCAGCGAGGGCAGGCATACGCGCGGAGTAACACATGCATCCCCGGCTTACGTGGGCAGTGCGAGTGACGGCGCCTGGCGTGGGACACGACGGAGTCTGGAGCTGGCAGGTTATTTCAGGTTGGATGCGATTTTCCTTCCCTGAGGCGAGTGGAGCAGCACTGAGAAATATGGCTATAGGTGGCACTAAAGCTGTGCTGCAGCTCCAGCGTTAAGCTAGAGGAAACCATCAGAGTCCCTGTGCAGGGTGGCTGTGGATGTTAACCTGTGGATGAGGAGATAGCAGCAAGACAGGCAGTGGCCCCTCCCTATGTTGAACTGTGGGGGGTATCTTTAAATGTTTCTTAAAATAACTACATATCTATCTATAGGTATATTTATATAGGTATCTGTCTATAAAGATATCTATAGATACCTATCTCTAGAGAGATATACAGAGACATAGAATATAGAGTAGTAGAATATAAAACAAATAGAGAATAGAATTAGAATATCTACAATAGCTATCTAATAGAGTAAATCTATCTCTTAGGTATGTATTACAAATATATATGAGATGGATCTATTGTATTAGATACATTCTAGAGATAAATCTATATAATATCTATAATATCTATATAATATCCCTGTAGATAGATCTCTACAATAGGGATAGATATCTACATAGATAGCTCTCTATAGATAGATGTAGATTTCAAATCCATCTGTATGTACAGTGCAGTTTACTGCAGAGCAGCAGTTTAAAGTGGATGCATCTTTGTCTCCAGCCAGCTCAGCCAGCTCCTTGGGCAGAGCCGCCGTAGTCAGCCGCCGGCTCCAGCCCTCCACGTGATTTGGCAAATGCATTGCCAACCCCACCAGTGCCTGCCTCGCCGCTGCCGTCTGCTCGGCTGCTGCGTGTCAGCCACAGGAAAAAAGAAAAAAAAATGGGAAAAAATGGAGAAAAAAGGACCAGGTTTATGCTTCAGCAGGTTGCCTCCCTGTTTGTGCTGCACGCGTGTTGCTGCACCCAGCGCATGATGGAATTATGGCAGGCTGCAGAGCCCTGGTAGCCAATATTGGCATTTGAGTGCCCTCTGCCGATGTGCCGGCTGCGGGGCTGAGGTGCGGAGCAGCCTGCGGCCCCTCTGCTTCCATGGCAGAGTATTGCAGCAGTTGGCTCTGAAACCCAGCTCCCTGGGATGGGAGAGCAGGGTGGTTCGGGTAGCTGGAGGGGTGATGTTGGGTTAAAAGCAAGGGGTGTGGGAGCTGCGGGTGCCAGCTGGGTGCTCAGCGCAGCCTGGACAGCTCACAGCAGGCTGTAGGTCGTCGTCACCCCAAAATGCCTCGGATTGCCGTCAGGAAAGACGCTACAGAGCGGAGCAAGCAGGGATGCGACCCAAGGGGCAGGGGTGGCCGGAGGAGGGCAAGGGAAGCTCAATTTGTGTTTTGAAAAGGAAAAAAGCTTGGATTTTGGGTCTTCTGTGTCAGCATCTGCTCTCAGCAAACCTTAAGAGGGATGCGTTCCCCTCTCGGCAGGCAGTAGCTCCCCCAGCACCCTCCCTCATCCTCACGGGTGGGTTTGGGGCCGAGAAATGAGTTCCCCACGAGCGACGGGCTCGTGCAGCTCCCGGGTGTCTGGGACCTGATTCACCCACTGGTCGGGCACGCTGGTGTGAGTGGGGCCATGCACTGCCTGTGTGGTTCCGGCGCTGGCTCGAGGATGCTACGGGTTCCCTGTAGCCGATCCTGGGCACCGGAGCGTGTGAGGACGGGGTGGGATCGACAAGCGCCTCTGCCACCCCAAATGGACCTGCCTGCTGGCAAGGCATCTCCTTGGGTGGGCAGGAGCGTTGCAGGTCGCTGGGCTGCCCGAAAAATCGTGAGAAAAAGGACTTTGAGGTCCCGGGGAGAGGAGTGAGGGTGCTGACCTGTGCCTCCTGCCCCCACAGCAGCAGAGGCGGGAGAAGGAGCTGCGGAAGCAGCAGGAGCGGGAGCAGCGGCGGCACTATGAGGAGCAGATGCGGCGGGAGGAGGAGCGGCGGCGTGCGGAGCACGAGCAGGTAACCCAGCGGGAGTGGGACGAGAGCCTTCGGCGCGGATTCCTTTCCTCTAATCACAGATTTTCTTGTAAACACCTATTTTGCTACCTGAGAGCAAATTGCTTAATTGCTTAATTGTGTTGCTTTCCACTGCCGTCCTTTATTTCCGTGTGGATCCACTTGCTGGCCTGCAGGTGTAGAGACACTTGATGCAGGTTTTTCCTACCCGCTTGTTCCCAGGGTGGGGTTTTGTGCTGTTCCCAGTTAATATTTGCCATTTCCCAGTGGTTTTCACTCTTTACCCTCGGAGGTCCCTTGTCGAGTGGTGGGCACCCTGGGCTCCTTGGGCAGGGCTGGAGGGTGCCCGGGCTGACGGATCGCTGCCAGCTCTTGGGCGGGGTGGATGCGGGTGCCCACCTCATTCTCCTTCCTCTTGGGAAATACTGGCTCTTTTACCTTCTCTCTCTTTTTCCTTTGATCCTTGCTGCCCATGCCTCCAGGAGTACATCAGGCGACAGTTAGAGGAGGAGCAGAGACAGTTAGAGATCCTGCAGCAGCAGTTGTTGCAGGAGCAAGCACTACTTCTGGTAAATGGGAGGCCCCGGCCACGCTTGCCGCTTTCTGCCCGCGTCGCGTCCGCATGTGCCCACATGCACCCATGTCTCCCGAGTGCCTCCCGCCGTGCCGAGGCGTGGGGAACGCCGCACCCAGAGCCTCCCGTCCTGTTCCATGGCTGCGAGCATGCCTCGATTCCCCCACGGCGCTTCGGGCTGGGTCCCCTCGCGGTGCACGGCTCTCCCGTCGCATCCTTCCCGCGGCATCGGCGTGCTTGTGCCTTGATGGGAGGAGCAGCCCTGTTTGTTGCTGTGTAGTTCTGAAGGCTGTTTGCAGCATGCTGGAGTGTGGTCGAGCTGTCGCGTGCCTGCACCCGGCAAACCCACCCTGCCAGGCGGGTTATCATACTCCGAGTGAAGGCTTTCGTTTCAATTTCCTTGCAGGAACACTGTATATTCCCTCTTGTGCTGTTTGCATTCTAGATGTCCTCTTCTTTTGTTTAATTTGGTTTTGAGTTACCCTTTTTAATGCTGTTACTGTCACTGCATTTTCTTTTAATCCACAGGGATTATTCTTTTTTGCTCTTGCTATTAATTTTATTTAGGGAAAAGAAAAACCCTCACACAACCCCTTGCCTTTTAAAAAGGCCCTTTTAAAATGACTCTACTCATTAAACCTCATAGAGATGTAGGGATTCAGAAAGATCATACAGTTGGCGCTGCTCCGCAGCCCTTCTCATGACCAGTGAATTGGTCCTAGAAAGGGGTTGGCCTCAATTGGGTTTTGTCTGACCCAGTGAAGTTTGGCACCTTGTCAGATTGATCCTTTGTTCTTCCCATCCAGAAAAATCTGGGCAAAGTCAATGGTAACCCCTAAGCGGACCTCAGCCCTCGGGGGGGTCTCGGAGGGTTTCCCTGGCAAGGCAGTGCTAGCACCCACCATCCCCAGCAGACGGGGCAGTTCGCCGGCTGCAAAGTGCCGATGCCGGGGTCACAACTCTGAATTTGTTGGCTCTGTCCTCCCAGCTGTCTCTCCTCCAGGATGCTTTACAGCTCAGTCCCCAGAATCTTTCAAATCAGTGAGCTTTGCCAGAAAACAGCCTTTCAGATACTCAGGCCCCATTTTGCACCCAAACAGATAAATCTGCGGTTTGCAGCCCTGTCTTTACAGGCTGGCCAGGCACCCGTGTCACTGTGTTTTCTTCTGGGTAGGAGTATAAGCGCAAGCAGCTGGAGGAGCAGCGGCAAGCGGAGAGGCTGCAGAGGCAGCTCCAGCAGGAGCGGGACTACCTGGTCTCCCTGCAGCAGCAGCAGCAGCAGCAGCGGCAGGACCAGAGGCCGGCAGAGAAGAAACCCCTCTACCATTACAAAGAAGGGATAAATGCCAGCGAGAAACCAGCGTGGGCCAAGGAGGTAGGCGAGAGCGAGGAGACTATGGTGCTTGTCTGCATCCGCAGGGCTGGGCACGCCGTTCGGTCCGAAATACGTACGGCAGATTGCACTCTGCTGGGTCGGCCTTCAGCAGATGCCGTTAGCTGTGCTGGAAGTGCTCCCGGTTTAATGCAATGTGTGTGTGTGTCTGCGTGTACGTTTGTGCAAGCGAAGGGAGTGGAGGAAGGAGCTTTTTCCATGAGAGCATGCAAGGAGGGGGATGGATCCCTCCTGGAGGGGCTCAGCCATAGCCAGGGACTTGTGGACGTGCCAGGAGCTCCTGATGCTCCTTCCTGGCACGTCCACAAGTCTGCTGGGGGGTCAGGGGCGAATGCAGAGGGTGGTTGTAGCGGGGTTCTTTGCCGAGTGCTAATTCAGTTCCCCATAGTCAAACAGGGATCAGGCAGCTTTTCCTCCCGTGCTCAGGGCTGTATCTCCTGGGGTTGCTCTTCTTCGATGATTTTCAGGAAGGCAAGCCACATTGCTGATTTTTTTTTTCTCTCCAGCAAAAAAGAGGGAATTGTTATAGCAATGGTGAGATCTTGAATATTAATTATTGCCTGGCTGAATAATCTTGAAAAGATGAAGACATGCATTGTCTGCAATGCGGTTTCAGGATCATGTGCAAACTCTTTCTCCTTAATCTCTTTGTGGTGGCTCCAGTAAGACTGGTGCCCACTCTTGCTATTAATTTTTCTAAAGTTCTTTGTGTTTAGTTGGTTTAATTTTGTAACCCTACTCCTGGGCAAAAAGATTTGTTAATAACTCACCTATTCTTCCTGCTAAGTAGGATCACTGGTCTGCTGCCAAATGTCTGGCACCCTTTAGACCTGGCAGAGATGTGATGTGCATCCAACACGTAGCTGTCTCCC
The DNA here is from genome assembly GCA_026212715.1 of Elanus axillaris. Classification (NCBI taxonomy): domain Eukaryota; kingdom Metazoa; phylum Chordata; class Aves; order Accipitriformes; family Accipitridae; genus Elanus; species Elanus axillaris. The sequence goes on from JANZLQ010000089.1 coordinate 37,046,670, forward strand.
GGTCTTTCCTCTTTGATAGCCCTCAGTTGCATCGACAATATCTGCAAGCATCAAATGCTCGAGAAATTCAATCAGCTGTCCATTGCTAAGCAAAGGCCAATAATAGGAACAGCTCTTGGCCTTCCTAAACCATCACAGAGATAGATGTGGGTGTCAAAAACTCTTTTCACCTCTTTATACTACTCCCTTGGGTTTCTCCTTCATTCCCATCTGATTTAGTCTTTTGCTGGCAATGTGCCAGATGACGTATTTTCATGGAGTTGCACCGTCATTCTCCAGCCCTTCCAGTGGAAGAAGTTTGGTAAGTGGGTCTGCAGATGAGGTGTTCCAGATGTGCTGAGATGCCTCTGACAGGAGAGCCTTCCGCCTGCGGGGTGCCTCTGCCGCGTTGTGCAGAACTGGGTCTCTCTTGTCCATCTGCAGAAGTGCTGAGGGTAGGTAGCAGGCAGGAAAAGGGGAGTAAACTCTGCCTTTCATTGCCTGGTTTTAAATAAATCCTCTAGAACCTTGCTAAAGTACCTCTGGCACTGTCTTCAAAACTGTAACAAAGATGTATAAAAAGGAATCTTATTCTTTATCTGGAGTGAAGGAGAAAAGTGGTGGATTTAGCTTTTCATTTCAGTCACAAAGGCCCATTTCTTCTATTCCATGGGGGAGGCGTCTTTTTTTGATGCCATCACTGGAAGCACGGCGTTGGGAACCACACAGTGTGAACAAGAGCAGCAGAACGTGGCCTCATACCCTTTGCTGAAATTACAGGGAAAATGAGGTTTCCTGTTGTTGGGGAACATCTCTAGCTTCCACCAATTAGCTCTCCAAACCATTTATTCTTTACCTGTGTCACTCTGTCTGGTTTCTAATGAAATGCTCAAAGCAGCGACTGTGGCATCTTTCTGCTCTTGGGAGCAGTAGTTTGATGTACTGCCTTGACACAACACCCTTGGGAACTTCCAAAACTACTCCCCTTGCCTCCGTCCCCTGTTTTATCTACTGCATAGTCCCACTTTTAACACAATTCAGCTACTTGGCTGCATATATTGAAGTACCATCCTTGCCGGCTGTACAAATAGACTTATGCCGATACTTAATCAGCCTACCATGGTTCTTGCTATAGTTTAGCAATTTCCATACCCAACCCATGCATGCTAATTTAACAGAAATATTGAGACTTTATTTTCCTTTGGGAACGAGAAAAAGACAAGTCTGGTGCTCAGCCTACAATTTGTGGAGGCTCTGCATAGCTTATTGGGATATTTCCTGAGGATTTTGCATGATATCCCATACCGTCCTTGTTTTTATGCTCTTCGACCTCAAGTCTTCTCTCTCAGGAGCTTCATCACCACAGCTGAGTTCTCCTCGTGCCGTGCCCCTCACGGCTTTTCATACCTCTCCTTTATGCACTTATTTTCCCACTTCACTCGTCTTCACACGGTGACTCCAAGACCCTGCAGATGTGGGGTAAAGCATAAAGGTGAGGCTGTGGCCACTCACGTTGGTGTTGTGTCCCTGCGTCCCCTTGTTAAGGGACTGACTGGCCTGTGGGTGAAGACAAAGCTCTGGGTTAGGAACCAGGCTGTACTGCATCTTTCATAGCTTCCCTGGAGCACAGTCAAGGATTTCTCTTTTTTATGCTAAACAAAGCAGTCTGATCAAATAGTCCTACCGACACACGTGGATGCACATCCTCGTCTGCTCTCCCTTCTACTCATCCTCTTGTGAGAGAAGGGTTATCCACTGGAAATGGACTTGGGATGCAGCTTGGGTGCTGTCCCAGACCTGCCCTGTTTACCCAGGCACATCTCTTCCTATAATCAAGGACTAGCTGGGCCTTTTTGGACGTTGGGACACTCTGATGATCCAGCCAGGGATGCAGCATTAGCATTCTATGCAGAAGTACTGTAAGTAGCATCTCTCTGTTACCGACTCTTGTTATGGACCAGTATTTGCTAAACGAAATAATGCAGATAGCCAGGTCTCACTTCTCCGTGACAAAGAAGCTTAGTCAGCTGAAGGACAGATGTGGGCATGTATATGCCATACATGACCATGCATTAAGGAGGGGACAGGTTTAATCGGATGTTTTCCACGCGGTGGCCAGGCCCTGCAGTGCTTTCCTGCAGCTCAGAGCTTCCCAGGGGCTCGGCTGTGCGTCACGAGCGGTGCTGTTCTCTGCAGCAGCCAACGTGCACATCAGCTCCTCCTTCAGTCCCGGTGGCTTTTATCCTTCTCTCGCTTTGAAGTGATGTATTAAAACATTAGCAGCCTTCCGCTGGGACCTGCACAGAAGCTGCTAAGGATGTTTCCTGTTTGAGGGGAATCTTGAGTTCAATTAGAGATGGCTTGAACCGGAGCGGTGATGAATTCCTGCAGGGTTTTGCTGCTTTTTCCCCCTCTCTGCCTAATGGTGAAGTCAGTAAGGCTCCACGAAGTACAGCTGGAGAGTCCCAAGAGCATCCTCTGCTGCACTGGTGCAGCAAAGCGCTAGCAAGGAGATGCTGGCAGTGGGAAACCAAGCACCTTTCTCCTTCCCAGTACACAGACATCCCCATTTCATCACTCTCCTTCCTTCTCCTCCACGCAAGCTTTGAAGTCCTCCATAATTAGCTGCACATTACGGCTTGGCAGCGTGCCGGAGAGCGCCTGCAAACAGCCGGAGGACTCGGCGGCGGCACCGTCTCTGCCTGCTGTCGTTCGTGCCGAGGCTTGGCTGATAAGGAGATGTACTGGACCAGGCCTGCGACCAGCCATCGAGCTGCTGCTCCCTGGTTCAGAGGGAGTTCTCCTTCCCACCCTGCTCTCCTCCCATCCTTGCGTCCGCTCCCATGGGCATCGCTGAACCGAGCTCTGCACGGTCTCTGCTAGCTGGTGGGCAGCGCCTGGGGAAGTTGTGACGACCTTTTAGGACAGAGCAGTGGCCTGGGTGGTCCATCATGAACTGGAAAAGAAAGAGTCCATAACACAAATCTCATACCTAAATTTTATTCTGACTCCCGCTCAGTATCTGAAAGAGGAAAAGATTCATTTTTATTAATATAATGGCTCTTTTGTTTCATGAGTATTTACTTACTTAAAGAAGAGCTGTGGTTCTTTCCAAGCAAACCTGTTTTAAAGATAGTCTTTTAACATGATGTTCTACATGGTGGAATCATGACATGCTAAGGGTATTTATATAACACGTTAATGATACATAAATGAAAATACACGTCAGATCTCGAGGTATCAAAAACTCTGCATAGCATATGCTGCATGAATATCAATGCATATAAGTCTAACTGCAGGAGCACCCAGATTGCACGTACATCTGGGTTAGCTGAAACCGCTGTATTTTGATCCAAGGGTAGCTGAAAGCAGTGGGCTTTGGGTTTATTCCTCTGTCAGCAATAGAGGTTTTTCCCCTTCCATACATGACAAGGTGCCAGACTCACTAAATCTAGATCAAAGCCAGCCATTTTCTGGCTGCCATGTTTATTCTTTTATTCAGATCAAACAAAAGCACTCCTTGTGGTGTTTATAGTAGTAAAGGAAAAGAGTCCCCTTGCTTAAAGCTACATTTGAGAAGAAGCAAGAGCTCCTCCAGAACTGTCTTCTAGAAATACCTCTCTGAGGCATGTTGCCTTTAATTTATTTTTCCATTTCGTATTCAGAAATGAATTATGCGCATAAATACAAGTCGTCTTTTTGGTGTCTTTAAAATGCATTTATTGCACAATCTGCTGGGTAACTCGGATTCCGTGATCATACAATATATATGATATACTTAAAGAGGAAAGAGTTTCCTATATATATATGTGCACACCTTGGTTTCCAATTGGAAATGGCTTTTTATGGGGCATTCACCCGCTCTCCCCATGTCACCGCAGGTGGAGGAGCGCTCCCGGCTCAATCGCCAGAGCTCGCCGGCCATGCCCCATAAGGTGGCCAACAGGATTTCTGACCCCAACCTGCCTCCTCGGTCGGAGTCTTTCAGCATTAGTGGTGTGCAGCCGGCCCGGACCCCTCCCCTGCTCCGACCTGTGGACCCGCAGGTAATGGTGCTTCCCACGGCCGGCTCACCTACCGGAGCCAGGATGCTGGGGGTGCTGGTAAGGTAATAAGAAAAAGAGTGGATTAAAGGGAAATAGTGTCTTGCTCCCTGGTTTCTCAGCCTTAAGCGTATTCGTGAGTGAGAGCAGCATCTACATTCATGACTGGATTCCTCTTGTCACCTCCATGTGTTAGAAACATCACGCTGCTTTATACCTTCCTTTGAAGCATCACGTACTGGTTACTGCCAGAAACAAGCTGGAGGACGGAGAGGAACCGCTGCTCTGGTCCAGTGCAGCAGTTGCTCTCTTCCTCTCTGGGATCTGGTTTATGTAAAGGACTAAAACCACAACACCTGGTACAAAAGACCCGGGATGCTTTGATGCTGAGGATCATCAGAAAGAGGTTTTGCTTTCTTTGCCGCTTTAATTCAAGGTTTTGTTTTGGTTTTCCATTGAGTTGACATCAGTCACAAACACATCTGGAGAGGGCATAGATCACCATGACCGTCACAGAGAAGGGGCATCGTTATTTTAAAAGTTCCTCCCAGCCACGAGGTCTGTAAGTACTCTGCCACCGAAAGCTGTAGGAGTGTCAGTGCTGGCTCTGGTCCAGCCCCTGGAATTGCTCCCGCAGATCCACAGACTCCAGCAGGGATTTCAGAGGGAAGTACAAAGCCTTTGCTCCAGTTCCGGCTGGGCTTTCTATGGGAAAATGTGCCAACTAAGTGCCATCCGCATGTGGCACGCACACCTGTAGGACAGCAGTACAATGCCAGCTTTAAACAAAACGCAGGCAGGAAAGCCCTTAAACACGCAGCTTTTTTGCCCAATGTGCACGGTCTACATACAGTGGGAAGTGGGTAAAACCCCAGCTCACTGCAATTTCTCCGATTGACCAAATATTTTTCAGTGACCTTTTTGGCAGCCTATATCATCAACAGCTACAAAGACTTTTGTTTGGCGATAAAGTACTAATGAACAAGTTGCTTGAACCCCAGAGGCCCATGTAAATGTATGCATGCATACGTACAGGCACACGATACATGTACATGCGTACATAGATGTGTATGTAGAAATGTCAAATAAAAGTTACAACCCCGCTGTATCAAAGAAGTGCAGCTTCACAGGGTCCTGGGAAGAAGCTCTGATTTCACAAACTCTAGCCTGGTGAATTCTCAGGTTTCCCAAAACAGATGCCAGTATTCATTTCACTCATAACCTTTAGATCTATGGGGCTGATCCATGGGATAGGGGCTACCTAGAGCTATAGAAACTCATGCCTCAAGATTTATTCTTTTAAGCCATCTATGCCTCAGAATTCCTGACAATTTTTTTTAATTATTATTTATTATCGTTTCCTTCTTTTTTTTTTTTCATTTTTAACAGGGAAAATCCATGCCAAACCTCATTAGCACAACATTAGAGGTGCAGGCGTAGGAGCTGGAAATTTGGCCAGCGGCAGGCAGAGCCTGGGGCGGGCACGGTGTGTGCGGGAGCCGGCAGGAGGGAGCAGCCTGCCCTGCTCCTGGGGTGGTACCCACAGAACGGCGCGGGGCTGTCGGTACGAGCCGTATCACCGTGCGCATGCAGGAGCCGTCAGGACTGAAGCGTGGCTTTGCCTGATTTTAAAAGGCTGAGCTGTGCGAGCGTGATTTTTAATAGATCTTGCGTTGAAGCGATGTAAGTCAGAAGTTCCTGAAACCAAGGCAGTGCTGATCTCAAACCGAGGGGGCTTTTGAGTGCATCCGAAGTGCTAATCAAAAATTTTTTTTTAAATCAAATTTTTAAATATCTTTTTTTGATTCCTTTTTTTTTTTTTTTCCATTTTGTACTGATAGTTCTGTTTTGACTTGGTGCTTAGATTCCACATCTGGTCACTGTGAAATCCCAAGGAAGCTCCTTGTCTGGGTCTCAGTCACTGCATGAACAGCCTGCAAAGGGACTGGCTGGGTTTCAGGAGGCTCTGACGGTGACCTCTCACCGCACTGAGATGCCAAGGCAGAACTCGGACCCCACCTCAGAAAACCCTCCTCTGCCCCCTCGCATTGAAAAGTTTGACCGAAGTTCTTGGTTACGGCAGGAGGAAGACATTCCACCAAAGGTAACACTATCGCTCCTCACTTTCAGCACGTCAAAGAGGCAATCCCAGAGCTAAGTCCCCGTGGGACAGTGCTGCGCTCGGCACCTCCAGCAAAGCAGAGTGGGCAGGACCGAGCCCATCCCCGTGGCTCCGTGGCGGGTACCGACCTGCCCAGGGGCTACATTTCCCGAGGCAGGTTTTGCACAAGATGCTGGGACCTGCTCTCGGGTGCACACACAGAGCTGCAGAATAGTGTTGCCCTCCAGCAAAGAAAGTTCTCGAGCCCAGACAGAGGCCAAAATAAATTAATATCTCCTTTCCCTAGGATAAAAAACAACCTTCTGTTTAAATAGAATTATAGGAACATAAAATTTGTTATACTCAATAAGACGGGTCCTTTTTAATCCGGTACCGTGCCTCCAGTTGCAATCAATATTTGATGGAAGACTTGTAAAAGCTCCAGCAGCTTCATACATTCATTGACATTTTGGCAGCATCTGGCAGTACCTCTTTAATTAAGATTCTTCTGGACCAGTATTTCGATCGCATTGTTTATACACCTTCATTTTGGAAGAATTATAACTTGGCCATTAAAGTTCCCCTTGCAGTGAATCAGTGCTCAGCCTGAGAGGATTTTTACAGAGAAAAAATGATCACAAATTGATTAGTGACAGTGAGACAGTATTTGTCCCAGATTGAGAGGCAGTTTTTCTATGTATTAACAAAGTAAGTGACTTGCCTTTTTAAGAGCAAAATACCAGCTACCAGGTAAGCTTCCCTGTGCAAGGGACCTATGGTGGTCTATCACATGCGTTAATAATGTTCCTGTTTCTGCTACCACCGAGCGAGAAGAGACATCAGTGCTCACCTAAGAGGAAAAGCAAGCCAACAGCTCCTGGAGCTGTCCGTGTGCTTCGCTCCTCATTAGTGCAGGAGGGTGGCTGCCTGATTTTAACCTCATTTTGGAAAACCGTTTGCAATTTAATGTTGGCTTTTGCCTTGAGTCCTTTGAGAAGGGCATTTCTTAACTGCAGTAATGCGCTACGCGGTGAGACCACAGCACCTGCTTCTTGGAGAAGAACTCTTTTCCAGCACTATGGAGTATTTTCCCCCTTGGCTGAGGGAACCTGAGCTCTGGAAGGGCTCCCCACCAGCTCACATTTAAGGCCGTCGTGTCAGCAGTGATCCTTGTGAGGAGTCTGACTTCGCATTTTACTGCCCAAAGTGGCTTTGATGTGTTTGTAAGCGGGAACAAGAGGACTGCCCGGTGAGGCAGAGCCGGCTGTCTCTGTGGTCCGGGGGTCTTGTTTCTGCCAGTGCTTACAGCTGGATGCTTCAGAGGAAGGTAAAAAACTCCCCAAGTCCTGACTGCAGAGTACCCTGCCTGGAGGGGAGATTATTTTTAATGAGACAAGCTGTAGCTAGCGATGCCACAGAACATAAAGCTTGTTCGCTCTCTAAATCTTTTTATCTTGCCTAACATAACTGCGTGTTTATTCTCAAAAAAACCCCCACCTAACCCTTTTTTTTTGCTAATCCCGCCGAGCCCTTGTTACCTGGTGCAAGGTATTGCACGGTGAGTATCGTCATGTCTCTCCACGCCAGCCTGCGCTGCTGGGGAATGAGACCAGAATGAGACCGCCGGGTCTGTGGCCAGGCAGTGATGCCGGTGCTCCCACGGGATGAGGCAGGGCTCCGGGGTTACCCGCCGTGGCACGTGTAGGCTGCGGCTGCCTTTGGGTTTCTGCTGGCGGCGCTGACGGGGAGCTGTCCTGCCGGCAGCGGGGTTTTGGCAGTGGCATCCAAAGCTCAACCAAGGTCATGGGGTTTAATGCGAGCGTTAGGTGGATCAGTCTGGATCTTCCCGCTATCAATCCTCTTGTTTGTCCGCTGGTCAACACCTTCCCTCTGCTGGCATGTGTTAAATCTGAACTAGAGATACTAAAAACTCCACCGTGGGTGCTGAAATGTACTTCAGTCTGAATATTTACCTTAAAAATTATCCTTTGTCTGCGTTTTGTTAGATTGAAATTACGTATACGTGTGTGTGTGTGTGCGTGTGTGTGCACGTACCTTCATTTTTGAAATAATAAATGCCCTGTTTGATGGCAGCCAGGCTGCTCTGTATGCTGCTCGGGTCTCCTCTGCCAGGAGAATCCCTGACCACACCTTTGCAGCTTGTTTCTGTCTCATGCTCAGGAGATTCCTTCTAAAAGCCGAGAGCTTTGTGTTTTGTAATTGCTATAAATATTGCCTATCTCTCAGTGGGAAATCAATCGTAAATCAAGTCTTAAGCAGTGCTGAAAGGTGGTCTCTCAGATGTGCGTGTGGCCAGGTGACAGCAAATATCTCCCTTCTTTTCCAGGTGCCTCAACGAACCACTTCCATATCCCCTGCTCTGGCGAGGAAGAACTCCCCGGGGAACGGCAGCGCCCTGGGGCCCCGGCTGGGCTCCCAACCCATTCGGGCAAGGTATGGACACGAAGTGGGATAGGCAGGAGGGATCCCGGCATCACCCGGCTGGAGAGCCCGAACACAGGCTGGGGTTTAGCCCTGCTTTTGGACTGGTAATAACACGAGATTTGCAGTGCTTCTCTTGTCGCTGGGATGAACTTTTGCATTTCGTTAGTGTTTTGTACTGACACCAAAGGCTGTGAGCGCTTGGATCCTGGGAGGCTTTGCTCCCTGGGCTCAATACATTCCTGGGCATTGCAGAGTTTGGAGGTGAGATGCTGCATCTGCTGCTGCAGGATCAAACAGGAATTTGGGTGCTCCCTTTAGTGGAGTTAGGTTCTGGTTCTCCCAGTGTCACCTCTTGCATATAAAGGGATCCCTATAAGCCAGTGGGGAGAACTCAGTGATACATAATGTACATTTCCAATGCATCGGAGCAGCTTTTCACAGATAACAACTAAGGAATGTGCTGGGGGGCAGCCGCTGATACAGCTTGGTGAGATCTTCCTTAGGTGTAGATCAAGGATTAAATTCCTTTCAGCTTCCCAGGACTAGGGCCTTTAGTTTAGGCAGATCCAGCTCTCCGGCACGGCCGTGTGCAGGGCACTCTCGTAGCACCCAGAGGAGGGATGCTGCACCGCAGCAGTGGTCCGATCGCTGCCGCGTCGGAGCTATCCCTGAGCACAGTTAAAACGAGCAGGGAAGTTGAGAGGCTCTGCTCAGAGCTGGATGGAAAAAACGTGGCTTAGTCATGTGAGAGCTTGTCTCTGGTTTGCAGAGCACCGTGGGCAGATCTAGGCCTCCAACGGGCAAATCTCAGAGTAAATATGTGTCCGTGTAGCCTTGTGTGATGGAGCTCCTTGGTTTCTTCTTCCTGCCTCGTCCTTCCAGGGTGAGGTCAAAAGCGAACGCTGGGATTTTCATAGCCATGTGCTGTCACCATGTCAAGGCATATGGCCTTTCTTTCCAGCTCAGTGCCCCAACCATCCATCAGCAAACTCGCATACGGTGGGCAGCAGCCTAGAGTAGCTGGCAGGGGAAGAAAAAGGAGGAGGAATCTTTTGTTGTTGTTGTTACCTTTTAAAATTAGACAAAAAATACATTCATACCGTGGTTGGTTCCTCTTTATTGCTCAAGGCTGAAGCATTTTGAATGCTTGAAAATGTTGTTGTTCTAATTAGCTGTTGCTGGAAGGACAATTTAAAATGGGGAGGGATATTGGACTGCATGGTCCTAGCAAGTGATAGTATTGAAAGTAAAAAGGATAATGGGAGTCTGGGATTCAAGTTGAAGGTTGCCCAGTGGTTCCTGCAGCCTCTCGGTCTCAGCCCTGGTTTGTACAGGTAAATACATTGGGTTTATTTTATTCAAATACATTTCACCAGTATAACTTAGCTAAGGACATGTCACCTGTACAACATGAGCTGGAGGCCTTCAGTTTGATGAAAATTGGAAATTGTTAGGATGCTACCATGTCCATTAAACTAAGCATTCCATAAAATGGTTTCACATTTCATTTCTCTCGCAGTAATGTAGCATTTCTCCCGTTTTCCTTTTTAACCACTCCTGTTGGTTCTTGATTCCTCCTGTGCATAAATGTAAATATTATTAAAATACACTTTCTTTTATTTGTCGCCCTGTTGTAACAAATGAGGGGCTATTTCCTTGCACACAGAAAGTTACTGTCTTGCTCTCATCATTTTAATACCCACCTATGTCAATGCAAGATAACACTTGGTAGGGATTTTATATATTACCCATGCTAGGCAGTATCCAAATGATTCTGCCAACGACCCCACTATGGCGATGGGCCTTTGCACAATTAGCACCATCGTGGCTGCTCTCCGAGGGAAGCGCTGTGCGCACCCCGCAGACCTTGCACTTCATGTGCAATTGCATTATGTCATGTGGCACTGTTACTGCATCATTTTTATGTTCGCAAAGTCCTAATTGGACTTGACGGAGAAAGCTTTCTATGCATTTTTAATAGGACTTTGAATAATAAGATCACTTAACAGAAATATTGTATAAAACCAAATTGCATAACTCTGCGTGAACACGTCTTCTGATGTCATTTCAGTGCCAAATAAGAATTAATTTTCTCAAGGCATCTGATACCCAGAGAGACATTAGTCACTCCTTGTGTATCGAGGATGCTTTTTATTCTAGATTTATGTATGTTCACCAGGGTGAGAGAAATCAAGGAAGGAAAGTGGATATCTGATGCAAGCTTGAAGTGAAGCCGTGAAAATTGGGCAGTGTGAATAAGTGGTAAAAGTGATCTGCAGCCTTGTTGCAAACTTGAGATCCTTTCTTCACTGAAATATTTCTTTCTCTGTCTAACAGCTCTTTGCCAATTCCTGCTTTCATGATGACTATTGGTGGTTAATTAGATAACTCCAGCATTGCACATCTATAGGCTGAAGGGGAGTTCTGAGCAAAGAATCTTTTCATTTTTGCTGACTTTGGAAAAATAAGGGTAGAAAGCTTCTCTAGCCAATTTTTCGTCGTGGTTGTGGTGCACCTGCACAGAGATATTCAGTGCCTAATTCCGCATAGTCCCTCGGGGGGGGGCTTGCTGGCTCAATAGCTTCAGGAGAGAAGACCTCAGCCCTGTCTCCTCCAGCAAAGGTGTCTCCTCACCTTTGCAACTGTCAGTGTCGGAAGGATCTGAAGCCCCAGAGGCACGTGCGACACCAGCTGATGGTACCCCTCTGTTTTGTGCTCCTGCAGCAACCCAGACCTGAGGAGGACGGAGCCCATCGTGGAGAGCCCACTGCAGAGGACCAGCAGCGGCAGCTCCTCCAGCTCCAGCACTCCCAGCTCCCAGCCCAGCTCCCAGGGCGGCTCCCAGCCCGGCTCCCAGGCTGGCTCCAGCGAGCGCAACAGAGTCAGAGGTGAGGTTCTTGAAAACATCCCTTAGCACAAGGCGTGCTTTCTGAGGTGTGTTTGGTAAGCAGGAAGGGCAAGAGGTCTGTGATCTCATGTATGTTTTTTAAAAAAATTAAAAAACCCCAAAGGATTCATCATTTCTGATGTACTTCCATGACCAGCTGGCCTCCTTGCAAACAGAGATGCCGACACTCCTTTCTGCCTGGATGCTGATGTAGGATGCCCAGGGCAGCACACGTCACTCCTGCACTTGGCATCGCAGTGCCAAGTAGCGTGTACAAAAGGAGATGGGGGTTATGCTTTAGGGTAAACAAGATTCTTATCTGTATTGACCCAAACTCACTTCTTTTGTGACAGTTTCTTTGGGAGCGTGTCTTGCTTTCGGTAGGTATATAGTATTTTGTTTTGAGCGTCATCTTTGTGCAAAGCCTGAGATGGGCGCAGAGGAGTGAATTAGCCCATAAGCAGCTTTCCCTAAAATGCTGTCGCCAGGCAGCCATGCTGACACTGGGTTTATGTTCCTAGACAAATTGTTTCCTCTCATCTTAGAACCTCTCTTAAAGATACTCCATTCCCCTGTTTAATTGCAAGTGGGAGTTGCTAAAGCACATACAACCCATACATCTGCATTTCTGGCACAGCCCCACAATATAAATCCCCAGGGCTGAAGCACATTAAAACAAACGCTGCCTCCATGCTTTGAATTTTTTATGACTTGGCCATAAGATGATGTGTCTGTTGTGGAAGTCGTTAGTCCTCTAGGTAGTCAATAAAAGGAGTTTATCACCAATTGTCCTTTTTCGTTTGGTTTTGTTTTTACTAATGAGGAATCCTGTGACAAATAATGCCCTAGCAATGTCAGATGCTGCAGAGCTTTTAATTTATCACATGCCCTGCTCTTTTGCGAAGTGAATTTGTTTCTTTAGTAGAAAAAAGGGCAGTAATGCTGCGAGAGGGCTGTCAGAGGAGGCTGGGCTGGATTAGGGCTTCTGTTGCTATATTGGTGGAGACTTGTTGCAGTGACAGTGAAGCAGAGAGGAGCAGGAGGGTTTTTCAAGACAACAGAGGCAAAATGATGATGAAGCCCCTGTGCCCACCTGTCCCAGGTGACAGGATGCAGCAACAGCTTTCGGCAGCATTTTAATTCCCACTCTCTCCACTTGCTTTTCACCCAGGGAACGCCAAGCCCGAAGGGTCCCCCGTGCTCTCCCATGAGCCCGCCAAGGTAAAGCAGGAAGACAACAGGGACGTGACACGACCGAGCCGACCTGCTGTGAGTCCTAAATTATTTCCCGTGGGAATGTTGCCAGCCGGCTTGGCCATGTTTCCCTTTGTTGCGGTAGCACAACCGTGGGGACCCCAAAAAAGAGGCTAGTGCTGTTGCTCCTCCAGCGGAGAGGCTGGAAAGCGGCAGTACAGTGAGAGCCCGTGGGAGATTTGAATGCTTAAGAGAGTGCATGAGTTTTTATCAGGAGCCCAAGTCTAGGGGAAAGCACTTAAGCCTGTGTTTTCACGTGAAGCAGATGCTTAAGGGCTTTGCTAGCTTGGGCGCAGTGGTTGCCGATGGCACATTGTTGTGTTCCGTGCTGCATGTCCCCCCGCAGCAGCCCGGCGGAGGGATGCTCTGCTCAGGGAGGCTGGGCGACCGGCCCCCGACAGCCTTCACAGCTTAAAACCAAAGCTGGTAGTGGTCTCCGTACACTCCCGTTTTACTATTCTGAGCAAAATCTCATCCGAAGTGTTTCCTCCTGGTTTAATGCTGTTGACATTTGTATTTTAAAACTGCAGTCTCAGCCTAATAACGAATTTCCACTGCTTCTCTTTTTTAATGTCTATTAATGTTTTGTTGATGTTGTTTTTTTTTTCTCTACACTCCACAGCGTTGAGCTAACAATTCTAATTTTATTTCTAACCTGCTTGCCCTTCCTCTGGCTTTTTCCTGTCCCGATCTGTTTCCTCTGATGCTGATTATTCTTCCTTTACCCACAGAGCTATAAGAAAGCTATAGATGAGGTTAGTGATATCTTTTCTCAGTGGGTCATGCCTATGCAAGGTTGACTAGTTAGTGCTTAATATCAAACCGGGTTTTCTTGGTGCTGACATTGAAAAAGGTGGCGATGCAGTCTTGGGTCGTACGGGAGACTGAACGATTGCGTTTCGGCGCAGGGAGCCTGCCCGCGGGGAGGGGAGCGGTGCTGCCGGTGTGTCTTGCTCAGCCGTGGGCTGCCTGAAACCCGCTGGCCAGACCACTTGCATGGAGGCCGTGGCAAGAAGCACCCCAGCGTTGACGCGCGGAGCACACGGTGCTGCCGCTCTTCGGCGTATTTGAAAGAGAAAGAGCGAGAGCGGAGGTTTGTTGTGCCAGTGGAGGTGGTCCGGGCAGCCTGCACCACTCACCGCATCCTGCTCTCAGCTACAGCCCCCCGCGGCTCACTGATTTCAGTGGGGCCATCGAGCGCTATTTGAAATGCATTTTAAGCCTAATTCGAATGAAGGCGCTTGGCAAATAAAGGGAAACAGAGCAGCAGAATACAGTGGGTAATTCATTCTCATGGACCAGACCATCAGCTCTAAAGCCAGAGTCAGCGGAGCCGGCTTGGATGTTGATGGGCAATGCTAGTCTTCATCCATCCTCTTAAAAAAAGTCAGAGTCCCGAATTACGCCTTTTTCACCATATGGTAATATTTCAGATGTGTGTGCATCTGGCGATGGTGAATGTTTAAATGTTCGTGGGAAAAGACCAGACATTCCTGATTCAGCATTCAACTTGCCTCACGCATGCATCGCTGTGCACGCACTGCTGATACTGGGAACAGCAGGGCCGTAATGGAAAGCACTGGTATCAGCAGGCTCTCCTACAGCCTCTTTCCTCTAAAAATAGAAGAGAGGAAAGAAGGAAGATATACTGGTTAGTTAACTTGTTCTCTTGGATAAAACATGAGCGATGCGTTTCGTTTAATGAGGTGCTTTGTTAAGAAAAAAGCACATAAATCAGTGTCTAAATAGAGGCAGCGCGTGTGCTAAATTCAAGTTCAATGAGCTATGTGATTTTGGAAACCAATCTGACTTGATTCCAGCAAATACTAAATCTAAAGAAGTCTTTGTAATTAAAAGTAATTAAAGAGCACTGATACTGCGCACTTACGTATTATGTCACCCTCAGTAATAACATTTCATACACATGTGGAACTACAGAGCACTTTCTTTCTAGTTGTCAGATTGTTTTTGGTCCAAGAGCAGTTCAGTGAAGCCGTTTAATCTTACAAAGTGCTCATTACTTAGAGAAAATGATAGCATCAAAGAATTAACCATCCCGAGGCAAAGCTTTAACTAGGAAATACAACTTATCTGATGATATTGTCTGGACTATTATTGCTGTTATAACTTCCAAATTAGTTATTAAAAACTAATTAAGCTGATTTTTAAAATACTTGACTATCTTCTAGTGATGACCAAAGAAAGCTGATAGGGTGCCTTGAAGCATGTTAGAAATGGAAGGTGCAAAAAAGAAGTGATTTTCACGGTCCGTGGCTGCGATAGGGAAGGGTTCAGTCCTAATCCTGCACTGCAGGAAATCTAGCTGCAGTTTTAAGAGGCTCTTACACAGTCCTGAAGTCCTTTTTAAAGTTGAGAAGGCTCTAAGCCAACTCAAAGGCAAGTGCTCAATAAAGAGCATCTTTTATACTCTAAATGGAAAGCATTGTTAAGCTGTTGAAATTGTCATTGATTCTTATTTAGGAAAAGAAACAATCATATCATAGAAGCTGCTACAGCACTAATTGAAATAATTAGTTGTCGTGACTGCAGATTTGACTGTATTTCAATCCCAAACATGTTGGCATCGAAAATAAACTCTTGAAATACCACATTCTCTCTTTAATCATGATAAACAGCCTTTCTTTAAAGGTACAGAGAGCATTTGGAGAGGGATATATAATACCCATCACAGGTACCTGCTGTGAACCAGGGATTGATCCTTTTTTTAAAAAAAAAAAGCTTTTTTTTTTTTTGGTATACTAATATTTACGGGTCTGATGCAAAGCTCTCTGACGCCCATGGGAGTCTCTTCTCTACGTCAGAGGCCGGGCAGGGCAGGCCTGGGAGCAGAATGTGCAGGGGTCCACTGGTGGGAGCCCGCCGGGAGGTGTGGGTCATCGATAACCAGAGTACAGATTGCTTGCAAAATATTCCTGCTTCACGATTAAAAAATAAATTGGGTTTGCATCTCAGCCATAGAGGTTTTCCAGTATTTTCTTCACATGTCAACGAGATAGATTTTAAGAGCTCCCTTTGCAACCGTAATTAATATTGCCGTAGTCGCCCTGCTGGAACGGTAAACTGGAAATGCAGTAAATGAGAGTATGGCCGTAAGACAATTGTGGAATTTAGTCTTTTTCAATGAGTTTCTTTCTCCCTAATCCTTTATCTCTGACCGAATGCACTGATGCCTACCTCGGTCACTAATATAGGGAGAAATGGTAAGACTGACAATTGCGATGCTTTGTTCGTCATGTGCATGTCTTGTGCAACAGAGTTCTCTAACCCATTCTAATTCGAGCTCTCATGCTTTTCTGCCCTACTGCTTCCCCCTGCATTGCTATAAAAGCATGTAAGATAACAAAAAGTCTCTTTTCTACACGGTGCCTGCCATGTTCCTTGTTTTGAAATAGCAGTGTCTATTTTATATGACTGTTGGGTCTGAGACCTCATCAAAGTCATGGTAAACTGAAAAATTATTACTAGGCTTTGGGAGTGCTCCTATCTTTTTTCTTGTTTCAAGGCTTTTTTTTTTTTTTTCCCTTCCCTTAGCTTGTAGGCTGCCACATTTCACATAAAGTGCTTAATGGGTCCCGCTGAGGGATTTTTTTTTTTTTTTATTATTATTTTTTTGATCATGTGGCTGACTCAGAGCTGTGACTCCAAAGTCTGGCTGAGCTGGGCGCTTCTCCTCGTGCTCCTCACCGCCTCTCGGCAGCCGCCCGACAGCGGAGACTCACCACGGAAGCAGCTCTTGACGTGGCAATCGCACCACTCCATGGGAGATGCTGTCATTGCTTCCTTCCCAAATGCATTTATTACAGAATAAATACAATTACGGGGTCTCTTTGAGAAGTTTGAAAGAAGAGAAACCCTGCAGGAGAAATTCTCCGAGCCAATCTTTGAAATGATGTTGTTTTCCAGTTTACTATGATGGTGACTGAACTTCACCTTTTCCAACAAATATAATTTTGTCGTGTATATACATATAAGTGTGTGTATATATATGCACATACACGTTCCAAACAGAAAAAGAAGAGGTTGGCTATTGATTTTTCAGTGAGCGTAAATCAGTTTTGTTTTGTTTAATAAATGCTACATGCTACAAACATTGTCTTACGTTCGTCTCATGTTTGTAACGACTCTGTAAAGCTATTTCTTGTTGCTCGTGCTGTTAGCATTGGCTTTTGAAGAGATGTATGTGACATTCTCCTCGCTTTAAATATAATAGCCATCGCTTTCTTGTTTTCTTGCCCCCATCCCCTTTAGGATCTGACGGCCTTAGCCAAAGAGTTGAGGGAGCTGCGCATTGAAGAAACCAATCGCCCCCTGAAGAAGGTGACGGACTACTCCTCCTCCAGCGAGGAGTCGGAAAGCAGCGAGGAGGAGGAGGAGGATGGCGAGAACGAGACGCACGATGGGACCGTGCCTGTCAGTGACATCCCACGGCTTATGTAAGAAGCACTTTCTTTTGGGGGGCAAACTGTGAAACCGCGGTGCATCTCGGTCTGGAGGAGCAGTAGCTGTGATACGGGACATGTCCAAAGCGCAACAGTGTTTGGTGGTTGGCACTGGGAACGGTGCCACGGTCGCAAGGGCTGATTTACTCAGATGAGTCTTTTGCCCGGTCCAAACCAGAGATACTTAAAGGGAAAAACTGAATTATTTCACTGCACGCTCAGTGAACTTGGACTATAAGCTGATGGACCTGTTCCTGCTGATGAGCAAGGCGGGTTTTTGGCCAGGGTGGACGCACCTGACCTCATCCACACCTCGGGTCCTGCCCACAGGGTTGCGGTGTTAAAGCTCTGCCTGCTCTTGAGCCTGGTCTGGCCCCAAATCAAGCCACGCTGAAGTGCAGTACTTGGTGGCCTGCCCAGTGCCAACTGGTAGAGCCAGGATTATAATAATCCTAAATCTTTATCTTTGATTTTTGTCCTTGGCTCAGTCACTGCAGGCAGCAAAACGTGCTGGGCTAAAACGTTGAAATGAAAAACTCAGCAG
Organism: Elanus axillaris; assembly: GCA_026212715.1. Classification (NCBI taxonomy): domain Eukaryota; kingdom Metazoa; phylum Chordata; class Aves; order Accipitriformes; family Accipitridae; genus Elanus; species Elanus axillaris. The sequence goes on from JANZLQ010000089.1 coordinate 37,064,383, forward strand.
ACTATACTGTTGTGCCCCATTAGAGACACTTGGGGACACTTATGCTTTTGAATATCTCTAGCTGAGGGAGGAGGGCAGCATAGCTTCAAGACACGCAAAACAGCTGTCACCACGCAGAGCTCGCTCGCAGAGCATCCCTGCCCGGTGCTTTGCAGCACTAGCAGGGCAGCGGCTTTTTGGGGCTCTCTGCCTGGCAGTGGGGTCTGGCCCCTGCCCCTTTGAATTCAGTTGTGGGAAGGCTTTGGGGCATTATTTGCATTTTAATCAGTTCATTTCTGTTCTTCCTACTAAATGAATTCTTAGTCGATAGAGGGGTACCTGGCTTCATAGCGGTGGGGAGTGGAGTGCCAGGGAACCTCTCTGGGTGGTTAGGAGACCTAAGGGGTCCATGTTACACAGAGTGCCAAGCTCCTGGGTTGGAGCTTCCTTCCAGCAGCAAAAGAAAAATCAGAGCTCTTGGAATTTGTCGGAGAAAGTCAGGAGACAGAGGGATGGCTATGAATATGCAGCAGTTGGATGGGCAGTCACACGTGTGAGAAGGGGCCTCGGGCTGCTCACAAAAGAGGAGTTTAATCAGGAGTGGTTAATCTGTACTGACATCCTTCCACCAAACTCCTTGGATTTGATACAGCACTTTTCAGCAGATAAAATACCTCACCAAATGCTTTGCAGCCAGACGTGTCGGACAACAGGCATGGCGGTGAGGTGGATGCCCGTAACGCGCTGCCAGCCGAACACCACTTGTCCTACAACGTCCTGTCGATGAGTGTGCCTCAGAGGCTGAACGTGAAGATGTAACAACCCCTGTTGTCACAGTGAGATGGCAGGAGCTCTGTCTGTATCTAAGCCTTTGCAGGTATCTGCGGGCATGGCTGCACTGCTGTGTGCCTGGGGAAAAAGAAAGCAAATGCTTGGCTTTACACCCTTTACTTCACAAAAGGAACCTTAACTCGTGTTCAGACTAGATGTAGTTGGGCATTCTTGTATCAAAGCTTTATTTTTCCCATGTTCGGTGTTTTTCACTAAAAACCGGGGCCGACACAGATCAGCCCATCTTCTTCTGCACCTTATGAGTGATCGTTGTATTACCCATTTTTAAACTTCCCTGGGCATCCTCCTCGAGCACTAGGGTGCTCTTCATTCCAGCTTGGTCCAGGTCTCTCCTACTGTGGGATAAGCCCATCCATCGCTTTGTGTCCCAGTGGAGAGGAGGGACCGTTTACTCCTTCTACCTCTGCAGATACCTTTTCTCCGCCTGAAGACTAGGATGACTCCCTTCGGCTCCCTGTCCTCTGAGCTGTGCAAGCCAGCTCTTGCCCGTGTCCAAGGATTTCTTGCAGGGTAACATGGAAACTATGCACCAATGAAATTTGGGACCTTGAGGCTACCACAGCCATTCATTCATTCACTGTATGGTCTCAAAAGTAACATAACCCCGTTTGCCCCTGCTTTCTTATTTCTAATACTGGAATAACTGTGTTATTTTCTCATCCTTTGGTGGAGTTGAAAAGCTAATGGTAGGAAGGTGTGAGCTCCTCACACGAAAGGTGCCGCAGACGTATGGCACACTGTTGTTTGGAGTGCCTTGGTGATGCCTGTCCAGTCATACGCTGATTCAGGCAAGGATCCGTCATCGAGCCAGTCCCACCTTGGGGTCCCCGGGGCTCACATCTCGCACTGGACCAGTAACCCCCTTGGTTAATGCAGGTTTGCTTTGGCTTTTCATGCTACCAGGCTTCCTCGTGAGCCTCTGGGCATTGACAAGTAGGTGCGCATGGGGATGACATGTAAAAGAGTGAATTACTTCGTACTGATGGAAAGCAATGGGTCTGTATGGCTTTTAAATGCAAAGCAACAGGTCTCATCAGCAACATCTTCATAACCACCATCAGCATTTTCCAGTGCACAGGCAGGGCAGGGTAATCCAGAGGCACTTTGTCATTTGCCTGTGGTTTTGTTTGAATTATATTTAAGCAGCTGGTCTTCTAAGAACGTAATAATAAAGTAACGGTGGCTGCTCACCACCTGTGGTATCCACTCTCAGGCAGTCCTAAAATTGAATGTGTATGAGAATGAATTCCAGCCTCTCTCTTGAGACAGGAGTGCAGAAATAAAGGTGAAATGATGGGTTAGGGCTAGATTTTCATCTAGAAAACAGCAGAGAGCTATAGGACAGAACTTGTACTCCTGCCCGTGCCTCCTCCAGATCCCATCCCCTCCCTTGTTGTCTTTTGTCATCGGATGCTCTGATGCTCTGTTCCCTTTTCAGAGGTTGAGATGGGGAACAAAGGGAGTGAATTATTTTTTTTAAACTTTCTTAAGGAGAAAAAATGACATAAGGCAGAGCAGGACTCCAACTCCTTGTTACCTGTTCATCAGTGCTCCTCTCAGGGCACCTTGGGATGAGAAAGGCCCTTCTCTTTGGTCTCCGTGCTGTATCTGTAGAGTATCAACCTGACCCTGACTAATTTTTCTTCCTGTGAGATACAAAGCCTTCCCCTGATTGAAATAACACTGTATTAGAGCATTTTTTTGTCTAGTTTAGCAAAAGAAGTATTCATCATTAATGCTTGTCTATTCTGTCCTCAGACCAACAGGAATTCCTGGAAGCAATGAGCCGTACAACCTGGGAATGGTGACAACCCACGGGCTAGAGACTTCCCATGCAGATACGTTTAGCAATATTTCAAGGGAAGGGACTTTAATGGTGAGGGAGGTAAGTTGTAAAACAAATATTTCCATGGAGCATCTTCAGGAGGTTTTGCCCATGTAAGCACAAAAACTAACAGTGCTGTTTGTCCGGAACACAAAATGACTGAGTAAATTGTGCTCGTTAGCGCTCTCGTTAATACAATTTACACTCGGAGCAAATGTGACAAGTGCAAATGTTTCTCAGAACTACAAACAGCAGTGAAGAGTAATGCCAGGGCACGGCGGGGAGGATGCTCAGACAAATGACTCTGCCGTAAGCCCACAATAGCTCCAGGCAATAGAAGTTATCCTCAATTTACAGCATTTAGTTAATACACTTGGAACCTGGCCCAAAGTTTCCCCTCTTTTTCCCAACCTTTGCCACCGTGTAACTGTCAGAGGCATGCGGTGTTTGTAGAGCATTTTGGAGGATTTTACCAGGGGCTGGTCCTGCCCGGGGAGGGCCAAGCCTCCCTCTCCACGTGGCAGCGATCCTACGCTCGCCCAGCGAGCCGGCTGCGGCGGGCACCGGGCATCCCACGCGGATGCAAGCCCCCATCCCCGGCTCCGGCATTGCGGAGGTAAGGCTGCGGTGGGAGCAACCCTGATGGATGGTACTGCAGGAGTGAGGCAGAGGAGGCACATTTGGTTGGCTGTGGAGAATCTCCCCCAGTGTTTCTCGGTTTCCCGGTCGCTGGAACGTGCTGGCGATGCTGCTGGAAACGCCAACGGGTAGCAGGTCTCCTGGGGCGGGGGCAGGAGGCTCTGGCAGTTGGTAAAACAGGGGAGTCGCTCTCCTGCCAGCGTGTAAAGGAGGTGGATGGGAGAGGAGAATAAGGAAGGGGAGCCTGGAGTCAGCAATCATAAAGGAAGAATGCTTAGATCAAATGCAAACTAGATGTGAGCAGCATTTTAAGTCTTAATTCCGTTTATATAAAATATTCACGTATGAAGGGGAAAAAAATGAATGCAACTTGGAAAGAGAGGAAGGAGTTAGCAAAAGAAGTCACAGCGTGTTGGCTGCCTTTCTCCCTGAGTTTTGGAGGTGGGCAGCAATGCACAGCCCACCTCATCCCTCGCTGGCATGGGGCTGTCCAGAGCAGGGATCGCCGCAGGCTGGGCAGCCCTCTGCGCATCCTTGTAGCAGGGAGCGTGATGCGGTTGAGAAGGAGAACGGTCACTGCTATAGCAGGCAGCCATTTCCTAAAGGAGCTTGGTGTTAAGCATCACAACGGTAAAACACATGCCATGCCAGCGAGGCCGTATGAGAAAAGCAGTGATGCAGAAGGGTTTAAAAGCCACGGGCAAGACAGGCAGCTGGGAAACCCCTTTGGGAGGAGGGAGCATGATGTGAATCCCAAACTGCAGCCTCGTGCTGGGTGCTTACTGTTGCTCCCCACCACCGCCGTAGCCATCGGAGGACGGACTCGCTGAGGTCGGTCAGCTTTGGGCAAAGGGCTTTTCGCTCTTCGGTGGGATGGCAAAGTGGTTGAAAGTGATGGTAACAAGCGATCAAAAGATAAATGTTGTCAGGACTGGTCAGAAACTTGGCAAGCCTGTTCAGAGGGAGTTTTCCACTAATCCCAGTAAATGGGCAAGTCTCTAACGATCTCATTGATCTGCTCCAGGTAGGTGGGATTTATCAAAATGGCAAATATCTCAAAACGGTAAGCAGGGAAGGGAGAAACTTCCCAGCACCTGCCTTGCACGAGGTGGGGATGGAGAGGAAGGGGAACCCCGGGCGAGTCCCAGGATCCTGGTGTGCAGAGCGAGATGCCAGTCGTTCTGCCGATGTTCTGCCAACGCTGCCGCTGTTCACTGCTGTTTTGGGTTACAGAAACATGCAACGGGGGCTGTGTTGGCATTTGCAGTCAGGCTACTCACTGCCGTAGCTGTGCAAAGCCATTGAGGCTAACGCTGATCAAGGGGTCAGATTCTGCTGTCACCGGTGGCTTTGTGGGAGGAGAGCTGGCCATGGGGTTTGCACCCATGGTGGTAAAAGCAGAATCTGCCCTACGTTCCTCGTCTCAAACTGACGGTGATCAGGCTTCTCTCGCTGTAACATGGCTAATTACTCCGTATTGACTTTGTGATTAATCCTGTCTTCATTTCTTCTGGGGTGGGGGGTTGGTTTGCTGCTTGCCAGATTGCATGGGGATGGAAACAGAGAGGGTCCTTCTCCTGCGCTTGCTCTGGGAACTGTGGGACTGCCAACGACTTGGTTTTGTTTGGTTTTTTCCTCTTCTTTTTCTCTGGTTCCCCCCCC
>JANZLQ010000089.1:37069439-37080571 GCA_026212715.1 Elanus axillaris
TCTTTTTCTCTGGGTCCCCCCCCCCCCCCCTTCTCTTTCTTCCTCATGCCTTGTGTCTCTGCAGACCTCTGGTGAAAAAAAGCGTTCTGGCCACGCAGCCAGCAATGGCTTTGCAGGTCACATCAATCTCCCTGACCTGGTGCAGCAAAGCCACTCGCCTGCGGGCACGCCGACCGAGGCCCTGGGGCGAGTCTCCACGCATGCGCAGGACATGGACTCGGTGCCTGAAGTAGGTGGTGGGGGGCTTCTCTTTCTCCTTTGCATCGCTTTAAACATTATTAACATCTCTGCCTCGTAAAGGGGCTTTCTTGCTTTCCTCCCTGGCTTTCTTGGCTCTTCTCTCTCTCTGTTTTCTGCTCCACGTGGGTGAGCGTAGTGGAAATAGAAGGGCATCTGATGGGTTATTGCTATATGGGTCTATGGCTGATGGTAGAAATGTCTATTAGGTCTTACCTCAAACCCACCAGCTGGAGTTTTGGCGGTGATGGCTTGAATGCTGCCAACTGGTGTGAAAGCCCCATTTTTTTTTTTTGACACTTGGAAATACAAGAAAATTATGAGAGCAAGTGATGCCATTAACTTCAACTGGGCCCAACTTCCACCTGTGCAATCTCTGATACTTAATGTGACTCCAAAGCTTTACAAAAACCAAAGCCAGCAAAATTCTAGATAGCTCTTCAGAAAAAAAACTGCGCACCCTTTAAATTGTGTGGCAAAGTATTTCTCCCCGGTAGCTGTTTTACAGGGACGCGATTGAACATTAACATTGTATAAGGCGTAAAAAATCCTAGAAGGTACAAGATCTGACACATAAGACAAGGGAGTCGATGTGTCCTGCTTACCATCACCAGCTGTGGGAACGAGGCACAGTTCTCTTTTCCCATGAGAAATCAACCCATTTGGTGCTAAATAAGCTATTTTATTTAATTTTTTTCTTTTCATTTTGTTGGTTATACATCAAAAGTTCTGTCATTGTATTATCTTTCACAGAAATTATGTACTTGTTTTATGGTGTACTTTTTACTAGCAGTATAAAAATAAAAATTGCTTGGAATTGAGCATTGATAAAACGTAAGAACAGATGGTGCATGACTTGACCTCGAGGTTTTATCCATTTCCTCGTTGCCTTTAAAAGCGGTGATGAGAGAGTTGATCTTGAAAGTAACACCTTCCACGGTCATCCTGGGACTGCTTAAACGCAGGCAAGGATTGGGTTTAAATATATTCATTTATAGAATACCAACCAAGAAGATCTTTTCCATTTCTAAAACTGAGTTTTTAGGTCTGACTGAGCCAGGAGTGGGTGTAAGTGGAAGCTTGAGGATTTAGTTTGCAGGTTTCCAGGTGACTCATGGTGCTGTGAGCAAAAAGAAGGGAGCAAGCACGAGCTCACCGTGCAGCTTGATGCTGTCTCTGTTAAGCCACCACGGGGGTTTATAGGCAGTTGAACAAGGCCTGGAGGAAGATGAGGTCCTAATATTCAAATAACGGTCTTGGAAGTTACTAAACTGCCAGCTTCTGAGGAGAATAGCTGGATCTGAGCAAAGAAAAGAAACGCTCGATGCGCTGGGACGAGGGGTTTCGTCGTGATTCATTTGTCGGAAAGCACCTGGCTCTCAGCTGGAAAGCATCCCTGTAAATACTGAATTTTTCTCCTCCTTGAATTGGTGGTGGTTTACGGAAAAGACATCCAGCACAGGGAAAAAATTGTGCATTTCTTGCATATGAAGGAAGCACAAAGTAGCGAGTATATCTTACATGCGCACACAAATATGGCCCGACTGTGTATGTAAATGTGATGTCTGTTCCTGCAGCCTTCCCTGCCGCAGGCTGTTAACTCCTTCCGTGGGTCTCAGTTACCGTGTACTTTTTGGAAAATCCATCCTGTTTCTATGGAAACAGGTGGGCTGTCAGGGGAATGGAGACAGGAGGGAAGCGGGATGTGCAGCCCGCTTTTGGCAGGCGAAGGGCATGGATGCCGGCTCACCCATGGATGCCAGCCCCAAAATGCTTGGAATGTCCCAAGCCACAAGGGTAGCTCCCACTCCCAATGGTTTTTGGCCCCTAAATCTTTTTGTGGCCCACTGGAGGACAGGTACGAGCCCGGTACAGCTTCCCACGGCACAGGCTTGTCCGCATGGCAGTTGTCAGCACTGGGGCTGCGGCGGTGGCATTGGGCATGGGTAATAGCCCGGGCTTTGGTGACTCAGTGACATGAAAGCTGAGGAAGATTTATTTCAGGGAGGGAAAATGTCCCGAGGAAGAAAAATGTAAGCAGTAGTGCTGCTGCAGAGTGACTTGGGGTTTGCTGCTGGTACAGCTCTTAGTGGAGCTCGTATGTAAAGCATATCCTGGGTAAATACTGGAGTAGGAGAAATAAGCTGCTGAAGGAGGCGGGGAAATCACGCTGCTGTGACTCCCAAGGCAAGGATTTCCTTTGGCTTGGGAGAAGGCCTTAGCCTGGTTTTCTGCTTCAACAAAGCAATGGCTTTACAAAGAAAGCAATGTGATGTTGCAGTTAGTTCCTCCCCAGAGTATTGGCTCTGACATTTCCTGCGATGCCTTTAGGTTAAGTTTTGTTAGCTTAGAAATGGCCCTTTCTGCAATCTCACCTGAAATGCTGAAGACAATTTAAAACACTTCATTGAAATTGCAAGCGACCCATACGTGTCGTCCGCACAAGATGTGCTGAAGACCGGATTTTGGGGGAGGTGCAGCAATGTCAGGTATCCCGTCTTCTGACGAGTGTCCAAGGCCTTTTCAAACACCTCCTGCTCAAAAGCTGTCCCTAAAGCACCACACAGCTTGCTTACCCCAAGCCCTCTCCACCTCCAGCACTTCAGATCCTCCCAAAACTGGAGCAGCCAGGTGTACTGAGGGGCATTGCTGGGTCCTGCCTCAGCTATAGGTGTGAGGACCAGTGGTAACAGCTCAGCAGAATAAAAAATAGGTGTTTTGCTAGAGAGCTGACTTTTCCTACTTCCCAGAGGCATCAATATTTTGGGCTTAGCCCAGCAAATCCCTAGATAACAGGCAGTAAAGCAGAGCAGTATTACAGCTGTATGAGCTCTCCTGCCTAAGCTTTACAGGTCCTAAAATAGATTTCAGGACCTGTTGAAATAAAATCTTTGCTCAGATCGTGCTAGTTAGCGTTTGGCTTTGTCACAAGGAAAGCAACAGTCCCACTTTTTCCACGTCTCTGAATTACTCTGGTGGTTACTGGTCAGTGTCAGCTGCCCCATGCCTGGGCTTTCCAGGCGCTCCCAGCACCGTCCTGCCAACCTTGCCTGCACGGTGGGAGAGTGGGAAAAGCAAACCCTCGCCAGCCTGACATCCCAGAGCGGGCTTTTGAAGGCAGGTGTGTTACATGCAGACAAGTTTTTTACCTTCATTGACTTTTGCCTGTGGCCCTGCGGCTTCTCCGCTAACTGGTCTCATGGCTGTGCTGTGCTTCTGCCTGAGAGAAGAGAACAGAGCCGGGTCCTGCTCCTCTCGTTTCCTGTTGCTCATGGACACTCACAAATCCAGTTTAATGTTTTTCCTGATTAGTTATGTGGGAGGAGGAGCAGATGCTCGTATAAGGCTCGAAAAGGGCACCGAAGGGGCAGGCAGTGTGTCTGCTAATTGGAAAGTCTTACATCACTCATACACAGAATTATTGTTGTTTCTGTGCTCTGAGCTCTCTCTTTGCTGTTTGTTTTCCAGTATGGTATGGGAAGTAGCACCAAAGCCTCTTTCACTCCCTTTGTGGACACCAGAGTGTATCAGACCTCACCTACTGATGAAGATGAAGATGAGGACGAAGAGTCATCTGCTACTGGTAGGAGGCAATGTGGCCAGTTTGAGAGGGGAGTGCCTCGTGGAAAGCAGGTCATGGAGCCTGAATAACCCCACTGAACCTCGTTCACATTTCACTTACTCTTGTCCACACATTGCTCATGCCTGCATCCTTGTGCTCTCCCGTTTCCATCCAACTTCTGTCCCACCAACGAAATGCCACCAGAAAGGTCTGGGAGAAAACAGGGAGCAGCAGAAATCCACCCACCCGTCTGCCTGGGCAGCCAGAAGAAATATTCCTGGCAGAACTGGGAGGTGGTAATTGCTCCAAAAAGCTGCTGTTGCTCTGAAGTCATTGAAAATGGTTGGATGTGGGCAGGCGGGCAGCAAATCGTGCAGGTCATCTCGGTAGGCAGGACTGGAGGTCTGGGAACATCAGCTGCTGATGGGTTTGGTGTTGGTTCCGACCCACAAGAAAATCCTGATGATCCCTCTCCAGACTAGTAGCTTGTAACATTGTGATGACTCCCCCATCAGGAAATAAACCACGTATCGTCTTCCTGTCCCAAAAAAGAGGTGCCAGAAGAGTTAATCCATCACACCTCCCTGTCTTGTTGTGTTTCCTTGCAAGCCCTGTTCACCAGCGAGCTGCTCAGACAGGAGCAGGCCAAGCTGAATGAAGCCCGGAAGATCTCGGTGGTGAACGTCAACCCCACTAACATCCGTCCCCACAGCGACACCCCGGAGATACGGAAATACAAGAAGCGCTTCAACTCAGAGATACTCTGTGCTGCTTTATGGGGTAAGCCCTGAGCACGCCGTGCCCTCGGCAAAGCTCCGCGGAGTGTGTGGCTGGTGGTGAAACGCAGACGTGTCATTGCAGAACGGAGCCCTTGCCTCTGGTTGTCTCCTTCTCCGTCCTGGGCAAGGCTAATGTCCCCAAGTCCCTGCGCTGTAAGAGTGGCCCTTCGTGTTCATAGGAAAATGAACCCAGCCTTAGCTGGGATCGGTCACTCTCGCAGAGACGAGCTTGGGGTGTTGTCCCTGGGAGCAGCCATGGCTCCTGGTGCCCATTGCCCTCTCCTCTTCAGGTGTCAATCTGCTGGTGGGCACAGAAAATGGTCTGATGCTGCTGGATCGAAGCGGGCAAGGGAAGGTCTACAACCTCATCAACAGACGGCGATTTCAACAGATGGACGTACTCGAGGGCCTTAATGTCCTCGTGACAATATCAGGTACACCTCTCGTGCTCTCACCCCATCATTCACCTTCTCGGCCGTATACCCCGAGCAGTTCCAGCTCAGACAAAACCTGCCCACCGATGTCAGAGGGAAGCTCCCAGGGGAGCGGGAGGTGGTTTATTCCAGAATCAAAGGTGTCAGCTCTGCAAGAATGTCTCCAAGAGCTTCGCTTCATCTGCAACACTCCATCCGCCTTTAGCAGGGAAGGGAAGTTGCAGGATACAGGCATATATCCCAGCAAGGCAGGTAGTCGCGGCTTGAGGCAGTAGCAAGCTCTCCTTTTGGGTCTTTTCGGCTCTAGCCAAGGGATCCATGAACCATGGCTTCAGGGCTCCAGCTCGGTCCATGGCTGTGCTCGGGGTGCCCCGAGCATCATGAGGGCCACAGGCTTGTCACTGTCCCCGGGTTCAGCTGGGAGCTCCAGAACTCTGAATTCAGGCTCATGGGTGATTTCTGGCAAAAAAAGCAAAAACTCTGTAGTCCAGTCTCCCAGGTGGGCAGCCCTGTGAAGCAGACGGGTGGCAGAGCCAAGGCAGAACCTCCTGCTGCTGATACCTGCCCTGCAAGGCTCACAGAGGACAGCAAGAGAAATGCTCATTAGGAAAATTGCTTGATATCATCCTTCTGTTTACTTTCATGTTGTTCAACACCCCCCTGGGCTCACTCTGCATTCACCCACAAATTCCTGTTCCCTCCATTCAGGTAGAGCTCTTTAAGACCTCTGCTTCGTCATTTACCTTGGTCTGCAGCTCCCGTGTGGTTTTGGGGATACAGCTGTAGGAATAAGGGGTTTAATACAGCTGGAAGATGAATTGGGGTACTAGCACTCAGAGCACCGGCCCCCAAGACAGAGCTGAGAACGAACCCTGGGGACCTGTGGGAACCTGTGGGCAGGCAGAGCCCCTGGTTTATAGTTTGGGTCCTCTCCTTGTAGCAGTGGCTTTGCAGCAGCAGGGAGGTTTGTAGCCAGATCGCAGCGGTCCAAGAGCAGGCAGGCATGCAGAAATTTGGCAGATTCTCAGCATTGCAGAGCCCAGCACCGGGCTTGTCGGCAAGTAGCGGTGCCTGTCGCAGACCAAGCTCGTGTCTCAGCTCCAAGGTGGAATTAATGTTGTATGAAGGAGAAGAGAGGAAAGAAACCAGGTAGTTGAGTGGTTGGGTAAGCCCTGAGCTGTAAGAGAGCTTGGGGTCATGGCCCTGCTGTGCCCAACTGTCTTTCTGTGAACACTGATTTATAGGAAAAGGAACATTTCCAGCCTGCGGGAAGCAAGAGCCCGGCTCTTCCAGTATCTGCCTGCAGTCTGGGAGACAGAGGTCTGGGCTCTGCTTTCCACAGGCTTTTTCCCAACAAAAAAACCCAACACAACAACTAACTTAATATTTTCAACTCGCTGTGAAACAAACTTTAATTTTATCATCTTGTGAGTGGAAATAAGCACTGAAATCAAGATTTCCTGTGCACACGTGCTCTGCTCTGACAGGGAAGTTTCATTTGCCAACAGGAAAGAAGAACAAGCTGCGCGTGTACTATCTCTCCTGGCTGAGAAACAGGATTTTACACAATGACCCTGAAGTGGAGAAGAAGCAGGGCTGGATCACGGTGGGAGACCTGGAGGGATGCATCCACTACAAAGTCGGTGAGTGGCCTCTCCAGAAAAAAATGTCTGAAGACATGTCTGTTCTCTAGTCTTTGATCTGACCTGGCAATTTCTCTTAAAAGTGCAGCTAGACCATAGCCACAAATAAATTTGGAATTCATCTATGTGTATTAGGTGGACACTTTACCAAAACGGGAACCAACAGAGACAGCCTCAGAAGCTGTTCCTGGAGATGAGTTGTTCAGTCTTGTTGGAAAGAAAGTGAATATTTTTAAAACTGGTTTTATTTTCATTTTAGTGAAATATGAAAGAATCAAGTTCCTGGTGATTGCCTTAAAGAATGCTGTAGAGATCTACGCTTGGGCTCCTAAACCATATCACAAGTTTATGGCATTTAAGGTATGTTTATCTTTTCACCAAAATACACTCTGTATTGTAAATACACAGGATTTCTGTACTATGCAGAGCAGAAAACCGTCTTGCTTGCGTAGCTGAGCTCCTTGGGATGCCTGGCAGGCATGGTAGAAGGGATACATTCTGGCTGAAGAGATGCTGCTTATGGCTAACAGTTAAGTGTTAATACTAGCTTATGCTGGCAGGCTTTACTTGGGAAGTTTGCAGAAAGCTGACCAAATGCCCATGAGTAAAATTGAGTTGAGGGTTTTGGTGGGGTTTGGGTGTTGGGGTTTTTTTAACCTCTGATTAATTTTTCACATAAAATATGAAAACAGGTTGGCATTATTTTCCACTTTGATTTTGCAAGGTCCTCTCCCCTTCTGCAGTGTGGATTCTGTTTCAAGACAGAAAGTCCAGGAGAATGACTTGCTCTTTCTCTCTCTTTTTCTCTCCCTTTTCATCTACCTCAGTTTCCTCCAGTGAGACCTTTCTCCTCTATAACCTGCCAACGGGTATTTTGTTCTTAGTCCTTTAAAGCACTTTTCATCCGAAGCTCTGTGCAGAGACAAGTCACAAGGGGCAATGTCTTCTGGAGATGTTCATGCTGAGTAATCTCATTTTGCATCCTTCCAGCACAAATGGGCTTTTTCAGTATTAGGTCACATTTGCTTTTTCTGAACAAAAGCCAGAATAAATGGACTCAGTGACATGGAGAGCTCAGCAGCATTAAAATGGCCAGGGATCCAGCATCCGCAGGCTCTGGTGAAGATGCTGTTTGGTGCTCCTGGTGCTACTTCTCCAGTCTGGGGGGGCTGAGCATCTTTACCTTGCCTTGTAGGCAGGAATCTGTTAGCAGAGTGGGAAGTACCACCCACTGATTTTCCCTGCCAGGAGTCAGAGTGGTCCTCGCACAGAGATCCAGGAGTCCTTTTCTTTCCCTGGGGGTGTTTCACCCTCCTGCTGAGGACCTGAGCCATGGAGAGATACTCTGTCCTGGATCGGTCCATGCCAGGGAGCTTGTCCCAGCCTGCACCCAGCAGATGAGATTGAACAGAGAAAAGTAGGTCTTTGCTAACCTGACTCATTTCAGCTGCCCAAACATGAGCGGTGACCTCTGCCGAGAGTGGAGGTGGGTGGTCACAGCCCTCTGCAGACTTTGCTCTTGTTGCCCAGAGCAGCAGCAGCACTGGGGGTTCCTGTGTGCTGGCTGTATGCACGCTCATGTAAAATTGAGCTGTCACCTTCCTTTAGAGACACAATCCTTGGTCTGGCCTCAGGCTTCCGGGGGAAAAGAGCTGTGCTTGGCAAGGGTGAGTGCTTATCTGCTGGGATGGCTGGAGCGAGTGGGTAATACCCTCTGAGGCATCTGACATAGGAACAGAGAGACGGGAATATAAATAACCACATATTTAGTAAGAAACACAGTCAAACAAATACGATTTCAAAACCATATCGGGTTGCTGCGATGGGGATTTGTTGGTTTTCTGTGATACTCACTGAAGGGATTACAAAAGTCTTTTGCAGATCTCCAGCACAAGCCGTTGCTCGTGGATCTCACTGTAGAAGAGGGTCAGAGACTCAAGGTTATCTTTGGATCACACACTGGTTTCCATGTGATTGATGTAGATTCTGGGAACTCTTATGATATCTATATACCATCTCACGTGAGTACACGGGGGAGCGCTGCTGCATGACTAACGCAGGTCACCAGCAAGGTTTGGGCAGGCTCTTGGTGGCTCAGGAAAGGTGACCACTCGGGTGACATCTTGCCATGGGTATGACATTCTTCAGTTTCTTCTTCATTGATACTGGCTTAAAGAGGACTCGGAGGTATCACATACTCCATGTTCATTATCTGCAGAGGCTATTTCTTCTGTCCTCGTGCCCAAGCAGTCAGGTTTAAGGCTGCCGTGTCCTACAAAAAGGAGAATCTGTCTGTACATTGCATGGAGCAGTGACGGAGGTCTCTGTAGGGCAAGATACCATGGAACCAGGTTCTTGGTTGTTGGACAACATAGACCCACTAAGAGCTGGGTGCCAAGCGCACCGTCCCATTGCGTGGTGTCCCAGATCTGCTCACCAACGCTTGTTCCTGCTGAGGCAGCACAGTTTGCCCCGGTGAAGGTTGCAGGACTAGGGTAGCCCAAATCTCAGTAAGCCTGCTGTTCAAAACTCCCAGACCCCCTGACAGCAGGGACTCACCGCAGGACCTCTCCCAGGTCCATCAGCTGTTTCAAGAGAGAACCAGTGCTACAAAAAATACTGTAGATGAGGATTTTCTTGTTGGCTCATTTAAGTTCTGTCCATGCTGTTGGCCCAAGCAGCATGAGAAAAGAAACTGGTCTAGGAGAAACTGTGTCACTAATCAAATCCAGGAACTGCTGAATCTGACCCGAGCGACAGAGCTTCCTCTGTGAAGGCTGGCAAGAAGCATAGGAAGAAATACAGGGGCAGTTTGGGATGGTTTTGTGTTGTCTTAGCCATGGAAGGGCAGACATGGGTGGAAAGTCGCTGTAGCTGCCCTTGGAGCTAGAGACTGATTGCTAAAAAATGGGAATATTTCCTCCCTAGGGCTACCTGTAAAATTCTGGGTTTATTTGTCTTAATTTGAGGAGGAGATGGATTCATCAAGTCAGCAGTCACTTATTTGTGTTACAGCCAAGTGTCAGCCAGCAGTCTTGGGGGTGTATATGTTGTGATCCCTCTATAATTGCTGAACCTGTTTATCCTTGACATATCAGACAGCTTTGATGGTAGGGTAAACATGACAGTTTATTCCCCTTCAAGCTTATCTCTGAAAGCCAATGCCTGTTTGGTAAATAGAGGGAGGGTTTTGTTCTCGGGTTGGTTTGGGGTTTTGTTTTCCTAAGGCTCTGCTCCCTTCCCCCTACCCCTTCCTCCATTCAATGTAATTCTGACTTCTAGGGTTTATTTTAACTGCAGATTCAGGGCAATATTACTCCTCATGCCATTGTCATCCTGCCTAAAACAGACGGGATGGAGATGCTTGTGTGCTATGAGGATGAAGGCGTATATGTGAACACCTATGGACGGATAACTAAAGATGTGGTGCTCCAGTGGGGAGAAATGCCTACTTCTGTGGGTACGTCAACCATTCCTCTTCACTTGCTTAACAGACAAGTGACAAGTAAGATGAGGAGTTGAGAATGCTGAGGTGGAGTCATCTGGGCTTTCGTTTATGAAAGCAGATGTCTTTCAGCCAGATAAGAGATGCAATTGCTAAATTTCTACAGTTTGGTCCTCCATAATAAAAGCAAGTGAATTCTGGAAGATTTGAGCTCTGGTTTGTCTTAAGTATAAGATAATATAAGCCGTTGCTCTGTTGGGATACTGGGATGTGGGGAAGAGGGGCTGGGTGCAGAGCTGGGAGCACTTGGGTTACTCTTCTGGCTCTGCTGGTGCTCAGCTCCATGACCCATGGAGGCAAACCACTGCCCAGCTCCTCAACCGCAGCAATCGGAAGAAGTAATACTTCTTCTGTTTAAATTACTCAGCAATTTCGGGATGAAAAGTGCTCCATAAAGATACTATCCCTGCGGGCACATGCCTGACTGCCCGTGCCTCTGGCAGTCAGAGCTCTGCCATTGACCCACATAGGCTTTGAGTAACAGCTGATGAGAGTTTTTCTGCCCATTGCATAACATTTAGCTCAACGCACGTTGTAACACCTACCAAACGCTTCCTTTTGACAGCCTACATTCATTCCAATCAAATAATGGGCTGGGGAGAGAAAGCTATTGAAATTCGGTCAGTGGAGACGGGACATTTGGATGGAGTATTTATGCACAAGCGAGCTCAAAGGTTAAAGTTTCTATGTGAAAGAAATGATAAGGTAAGTCCACTTCAAAGCTTGTATCCATGCTTTAAGCTACAAGCTACTTTTAGACTTTAAGTCTGGTTTATCTTGGGGTTAGTAATTAATCTGAAGGTCCTGTTTAATAAGCAGTGCCCATAAACCCACTCCCAATTAATTCTGTCCAGTGGATGCAGACCTCAGCCTGTGGTGGGAAGGTCTGCAGGATCTCTTCCACCTCTAGCTGACATCTGTGTTGACTTGGCTTGACTTTCTCCCAAGTCTTGCATCTGAACATTAACTATT
>JANZLQ010000089.1:37080671-37098326 GCA_026212715.1 Elanus axillaris
AGACCTCAGCCTGTGGTGGGAAGGTCTGCAGGATCTCTTCCACCTCTAGCTGACATCTGTGTTGACTTGGCTTGACTCTTCCACCTCTAGCTGACATCTGTGTTGACTTGGCTTGACTTTCTCCCAAGTCTTGCATCTGAACATTAACTATTGAGGCTGCCAAGCGACCATTGCAAAAGTCGAGAAATGGTAGCGGTAAGGATGTGTAAGTGACCCTGATTTGAGCTCTGGTGCGGGAACATTTTCATGCATTTTTAGATGCGTTTTGATGCGTCTTAAACTACTTTCTCCATGGAGCCCCATCTTTTTCTGTGGACAGCACTGATAAATACTGCTCTGGAGGGTCACCAGTGTTGCTTGGGGAATGCAGCTGCATCGTGTAGATGACCCCTGCCGTGGGTGTTGCTGAAGGGCAAGGGGTGCAGGGAATGAGGGAAGGAGAAATTGCTGGAGAAAAAAGGAATGTTTGCATGGAAGATATGGTTGAATGCCGAGGTCTGCTTCTGCTAGTGATATTTCCTCATCTCACAAGGTTTCACAGAGATAAATCAGGACCACGCAGCAGGGAGTTCTTTCATAACGAGCGTGTTCACAAAACATGAAGAAAATGATTGCTCTGTCCCCAGAGCAGGGTTTAATAACGTCCAATAAATAAGTTTTGAGGGCACCATCAGTTTATTGAACAGCTGCTCATTAGTCGAGCATTGCCCCACCCGTTGCATGGAGTTAGGCTGGAGCTCATGCCATGGGATACTGCCCATGAAGCTGAATTTAAGTTGCCCAAATACCCCTAGGTTGCTTTTTTCCCAACTTTCGAGTACTTGACTGCAGGTTTTATACTGTTTTTTAACGAGTTCTTTTCCTGGTTTGCTCCTATTGATATTTTTTTTTCCTTTTCTAAGAAAACTGGAAAAAACCCCACCCCAGTCTTTCTAAAATACTGGAACCAACTGATGGTTGGTAGGTTTGAAATCCTAAAACCAGATGTTTCTCTTTCTGGAGAAATGGTTAATGGTGAAAATCATGTGAAGATTGAATAATTTTTGGTTTTAAAAAGGACAGAGGATTCAGATTGTCCTCTTCGATACTTGCAAATTGTAACTTATTTTTTAAGACTTCCGTTGGGGTCAAATGCTGGTGGATCCTGACAGAAGAACCAAAAATCATATTCTTCATAGAGAGTCCTGATACGTTTCTGTGCTTTGAGCATATTGAAGGAAAGTAGTTTTCCCAAGCTTTACTCTCAGGAACAGCTGAAATACCAGGACTAACTTTTCTGAAGAACACCATTTCGGACCAAGGCAGATGTTGACTGAAATGGTTAACGTTTCGCAAGATCCAAACCACTGACAGCAATCTTACTAATATTGCATAATAAATGGTGCCGTGGCAGTAAAATGTGATAAACTTGGTACTTCTAAGGTGTTCCAAACCTTGCTCTCTTTGGTAGTGGCAGCTAGGGAGGTTTTATTACTGTGTTTACGAATAAGTGGTTCAATTTGATCCGAGGCTGGCATGGGTTAGCTCTGGCCCCATAGCTCCATGGAAAACTGAGAACCAGGCAATGGGTCCATGTAAAATTTCTGCTGTCAACTGGAGAAGAGGAGCAGGGAGGGAGGTTTAGGCAGGGGAAACCACGGGGCAGCTCCTGCTTTCCTTGCTCCCCGAGACAATTAACAGGCTTTTTCTTACAATAATAAAAACAATTAATGAGGGGTTTTTTGCTTCCAAACAGGTATTTTTTGCATCGGTGAGATCCGGAGGAAGCAGCCAAGTGTTTTTCATGACTCTCAACAGAAACTCCATGATGAACTGGTAACAGAGGAGCACTTGGCACTCACCACCATGGCATTATTTCTAATTTAAAGGACATTAAACACGTGGACTAACACTGTAGAGGCAGATGCGGAGGGTGCCGAGGAACACCGCTCCCCACGCTCCCCCGGCACCGTCAGCCCCGGGGCGGGGGCTGCGGGCAGGGATGGACTTTCGCGCTTGGACCCCCCGAGGTCTCCTGATTACGCTGTGTTATAGTGGGTTATGAGTTTTCCTTTATTTTATTTTATTTTTTTTTAATTTTACTTTTTCTTTGTCCCCTACTTTGTAAGAACGGGGAAAGAAACAGTGTCAAAAAGTCTGTTTTTAATTCTGTCTGCCTGCTAGCATCAAATATATAGTATGTTGTAAAGTTACCAATTAAATCTGGTGAGAGACAGCACAATAAATGTACCTTTTATCTTTGTGATGAAGGCCATAACCATATAGCTGGGTAATTTTAGAAATCTTTTGCCTTCACCAACATTTACATGTTGCTTTTGGCAGCAACGGCTTAACGGATTTTTAAAGAAGAGAAAAAATAATAGGTTTTTTTCCCCTCTTTTGGGAAATGGATTTTAAATGGCTAAACTACTAGCCTTAGACTAATAAAAATCAGCTACCATTTTTGTCAAGTCTGTCAATCCATATTTCTATATGGATCTTCACATAATGGTGTGTCTTGATAGGGACAGAGGTGCCATTTGTTGTTGCTCCGGAGGTGCCCGCCCGCCCCGGGGTTTGGCCACGGGCACCGGGACGGGGGGACCGGAGGAGGAGAGGACGGCGGAGCGGTCGGAGGAGCGCCTGCAGACGGCAGGTCTCGGGATGCCGCGGGTGCCGGACCCCGATGCCGAAGCCGAGACGAGCTGTGGGCGCTCGGACCCCCCCACCCCGAGCCCGGAGCCGGGCGCTGGTGTGCGGAGGCAGCCGGTGCGGGGACGGGGACCGTGAAACGAGCTGCCCGTCCCCCACATTGTTGGATTGGGCTTGTAAAGAGCTTAAAAAAAAATATATATGTGTGTGGTTTCTTCGGCCGAGGGTCTGAATCTCTACTCGTTTTCCGCCCCCTCCGCTCCCTAGGAATTACCCAACATACAGTGAAAGAGAACATCTGTGCCGAACCGTGTGTGTGTGTTTAGTTCAGGTTGAATCGTGTCCTTATAAACTCTGCTCAGTTGATTTCCATTTTCGGTGCGTATCTGGGGTTTTCTTTCTCAGTAGCTGCAAGCATGGCCGCCTGTGGTGTTGGGGTGTCGCATAACAAGGTCTGTGTTGCTGGTTTTAACCTACCTCGTTTCGGTTGGGGTTCGATTTTTTGGTTTGGTTTCTTTTTTTTTTTTTTTTTCCGCTGTCGATCACAGCTCTGTTACCTCCAGCGACATATAGAGAGCTTAACTGGCAATCTTGGTGTACTCAGTAACGATGGCTTTATTAAAAAATGATTAAATCAACAGGACTTGGTCAAACTTGAATCTTTATCAAGGGTAAGAGGCAACGCGGGGTGGTGGGGACGGGCCGGGCCACCCTCGGCCAAAGCATCCCGCGGGCAGGGCGTCGCGGTTCAGTACCGGCAGGGATTCCCTGCGGTGGGATTCCTGGCAGGGATTCCCTGAGATGGGATTCCTGGCAGGGCACGGCGTCCGAGGAGCATGGGCAAGAGGTGCTTTGTGGGTGCCTTCTTCACCCACCCGGCACCCCGTGCAGCCTGCCCAGCGCCTGGCTGAGCACCCTGCCAAGCGTAGGGATGTCCGTAAGACCACAATACGGGAATTAAAATCCCATACAAGTCCCATCACGGACACTGATTGCCACCAGCTCTTTATATTTTCACTGTGGTTAGAATAGAAGTGAAAGAAAGCCCGGAGCTTTTATTATGTTGCAAACTGATAACTGTTTGGGGGGGGGTGTTTGTCCCCCTTGCAGTGACGAACACACAGCTTTGGATTATTTATTTTATATATATATTGTGGGCTTTTGGGTACAGTGATGAAATAGAAGGGAATTGTTGTGTTTAAACATAAGGTAGTTTGTGAATGTATTTTTTAAAATCTTAGAGTCATTTGGAACAGAAGTCATGAGAAACCAATATTAACGCAGTCTTGTCTACGGAGTGTGTATATGGACATACCACAGAGCAAACGCATTTCTGGTGCCAACCACAATAAAACACAAAACTTTAACATTAAGCCATGCCTTTTATGTTTTGGTAAATAAAACCTGGGGTGTTAACCATTCGCACGTCATGGAGGTAAAGTGGCTTTTCGGGGCTCCTTGTCGTGATGCCCTTTGACCGGAGGGTCTCGGGAAGGTGGTGGGTTTGGGCAGGATGAGTGCGGAGGGATGGGGCACAATCCCTGAGATGCTGCACGGCAGCGAGCAGAGCCGAGGGACGTCTCAGCGGACCATCGCCACATGAAAACTTTTGCTCTTCTACACAATCAACCCATGATTATTATAAAGACATGCTTTCCCCTCCAGATACTCCTGGGTTTGATATGCTTGTGGTTTCATCAATGCTATCAGAAACTACTTAACTTTAGTGCTTAAAGAAATAAAACCCAGGACTCCTTTTAAAACCCTGTTTCTGGGAGTTTTTACTTAGAAAACTTACTTGTTCAGCTGAGCAGTGCTGCAGGAGGAAAAAGAGAAATCATGTCTGTGCATGCAGGAGTCACTTGAGCTTGTTGCAGATTCAATTATTTACAGAGTTGCTGTGAAATATTGCATGAACTTCAGGGATGAGTCGTACCCTCCATGGTAAATGAAAGAAAAGCCCTGAGAGCTGGCACGAGGCTGCTGGTTACCCCCCCCCCAGCACGCTGCAGACGCTGGGGAGATGCTGGGTACCATTCCCAAGGTAAAGGATGCTGAGAGGTAAGCAAGACGCTTGTGGGAATTGAATGTGTTTTCACAACTGTTTTAGAATGATTATCAAATGGCATTTTTTTTTTGAGTGATGGTTTTTGGGGTCGATCGTGTTACGTAAAGGGGATGCTCAAGGTGACCCTGGCCCCGGAGTTGGGCTGGTTGCTGGAAACGGTTGAATTTGTGCTGCAATTCCCTGCTTCGACCTGAGCCCACACAGGTCTGCTGCTGCTCATGCAACAATTCATGCAGCGCTGCCACGTCATTGGGGCCGACGTGAACACGGTGTGGGCTGGCCGTGAGCGGCAGCGGGGCTGAATCTGCCTGTTCCTGAAGGCGTGGGACAGACCTCCACGCCATGCCTGTCCCCAGGATGACAAGCCACCCGGCTGGGCACACGGCTGCCCTAAGGAGATCCATCAGAGATGTCCTCAGCGGTAAGGATGCGGTTCATGGCGTCGGATGCTCCTGTGGTATCTGTTCGTACGGCTGCAGAGCTGCCGCTTCCCGTCTTACTTGTTGCGACCTACTGCAAAAGGGGGTTGCTGGGTTCACTTCCCAATTTTTCTCCTCTGGGAGATGCTGCATCTCCCAAAGCCGGGGAGGTGGGAAGGGCCCCGTTAAACTCCCCTGGTTTAATGCCACTGGGTTTTGCTGGAAGGCTACAAGGCAAACACACTGGTGTCTTTACAACTGTGCTATAAATGCACCAAATTCTCCCTTTCAAATGTGTTTGGTCAGGCTGACCCTGGTCCTGCAGGTGGCCCCAGTGCTGCTGCCTGCCCCGGCTGCTGTGCATATAGAGAGAAAAAATGAACTCCTATTGTGTTCTTCTTGCAGCAGTTTCTGATGTGCCTCTCATCAGCCTGCTCTTATCTGGAAACCTTATGGTCTGGACCTTCCTTTTTTTTCGTTTTGCTTTGGTTTGTGCTTTCTTTTTTTTAAGTTGTTTTGGGTTTGGGGTTTTTTTTAACCATCAAAGCTGCCTCTGAATGACCCAAAGGCAGTAAAACAGGTGGGTGTGCAAATTACCCCAGCCACAGAGACAGCCAGCTGTCTATGGAATCTTTAAATTCCTTTCACTGATGTGACAGCATGGTTAATTGTTCAAAAGCAAGGCCCAACCATAAACTTTAACCCATTGCTTTTATCTCATAGCATTAGATTTAGCAACACCACCAATTACAGTAGACACAATATTCAGCAGGCAATAAGCACGGCAGTTCTGCGTAACACTAACATTATACATAGTTCTTACACTGTATTATTAAAATAAAGCATTAGCAATAATGCAAGCAGTGTTGTTTGCAAGTAATGTAAATGATGCCCATCACGAAACCTTAAGATTCATGCTACAAGGTGCAGTCACCCAGGGTAAGGGGCTGGGTGCTGCTTAGGATTCCTGGCATTTACCCGTTTCGCACACTTGGGCACCGAGAAGCTACGAGTGCATTTGGAGCAGCTTCCTACTGGGAGCCCTGGAGAAAAGCCACAGAACCCTACAGCACTGGCCACAGCACTAACCGGTGGTGCCGTGTGTGCTGCTGTCCTGAAAATAGTGAAATTGGTACTTCTACAGCACTTCACCTGGGAATGGCAGTGATGCCCTCAGTCTGGGGTCACCTGGACCCACGGCAGTGCCCAGCCACGCCAGTGGAGACCCACGTTGTCATCAGCACGTTCCACCTCTGTATCACACCACATTCCCTGAATAACTGTGGGATGAATCTTACCTGGCTGAGCTGCTCCATTTGCCCTGACAAGGAAAGCCCCGCGCACACAAGGGGACAGTCTCTGCGCAAGGCAGCACCTGAGCTGACCCAATGCTCTCGTCACCTTCAAACATCCTTCTTTTCTTTTTTTTTTTTTTTTCCCCTAATTTTTCTGAAGCCTCCTGCAGGTTTGTGTATGGCTTTTTTTCCAGCGTCGGTAGGAACGGGGTGACGAGCTGAGCAGCTCAGCTGCTGTCAGCCCGGTGGGTAGTCGTACGGCTGCTGCAGCTGGGACTCGGGCAGCTCCCACCTCCGCACGAGATGTCCTGGGCTCCTGTCCCGAGGGTCCCGTGCAGGCGCATGAAACACACGTGCTCTTGTTACCCTCGCACATCTTCAAAGATCATGTGAGCACGGACAAGCCCCAGGCTGGCAAACCTGGGGTCCCAGCGGCGAGGATGAGGATGGCAGGGTTGGCCCCGCAGGGAAGGTGCCACCTCCCCTTTGCCCCTTCGATCTCGGTGCCCTTGGTCAAATCACTTAACTGCTGCCCGGCGAGGGTCGCCGGCCGTGGGACGGGTCCGTGTTGCTCCCAAGCTGCCCCACGCTGATACCTGCACCTGACGGTCTGCGGTCCCACAACCAGCTGTCAAACGTGCAAGAGATTTGATGGGCTGATACTCACCCTGGTGGAGGTGGGCTCGGTGCTTTACCACGTAGAAACGTCGTGCTTCGGTTTTCCAAGCTAAGAGTCAAGGTGTGATGCTCTGACAGCCCCTTTGGGAAGTGACCGCAGTGGGAGGCAGATTTACACACCGAATTTTCCCATCCGTGAGCCTCGGGACCAGCCTTGAGCTGGCCTCTGCTCGTCGGCACATCTGCATCCAGACTCCCGTTCATAAAAAAAGCAGGGACTTGAATCTGTTCGTGTCACTGAGAGCTAAATACGTGCGTAAACTGCCGGGGGGGGCAAGGCTCTGGCATCAGCTGGGGGCTGTACACAAGAGGTGAGGCAGCCCCAGGTACCGGCTCCTGGCACCCAGCCCAGCAGGGAGGACAAGAGGGGCCGGGAAGGGATGGGAGAACCCCGGGATAACTTCATGCCTTTTGCCAGCAGACCTGGCCAAAGGAGGCTGGTGGCCATGGGGCTTCCAGTCTTTGGCATCCAAGGTTTCCATGGAAGTCGCCGGGCCCCTCCTGGGGCGGTGGATGATGCTCACCCGTGCTTCCCTACCGCTCCCCAGCCCCTTCCCGGGATGCTGGATTCAGGGAGGGTTCTGCCCTGTCAGCAGCAGTGGGGAGGACACGACAGGCTACAAGCCACAGAAAGAGAACCCTCCTCTCTCCTTTCAGTATGTAGGTGGTCTCTGCCCCCCCAAACTGCCCCCAGTGGGCTGGGAAGAGATGGGGGCGGGAAGAGCAGCATCCTCCCTCGGCCGGGCACTCACGATGGGACGGGAATCCCAGAGGGGGACGTTGATCCTGGCCAGGAGTTTCACAGTGCCCAAGGGTTTCAGTTTGGGATATTGGGTCAGGGGTCTCGTTTGTTTTCTGATTCAAACTTGGAGCAGCCTGTTAATTGTCTAATCCTATCCATGCCTCCCGCATGGAGGCATTTAACCACAATGCAAAGAAACGGTGCTTGTAAATGCCTGGGTATCCACACACAGCGAGCAAACAAACGTGATGGGCAAAGATCTCAGCTGGAAGGACAAATATTGGGGAAAACTTCAAAAAGCTCAGCCTGGGGGCCCTCCCCCTTGCAGCACTGAGAGGGAATGCAGGTGCTACAGCTGGAATCAATGCTTGCATTAATGCAATGAACTTTTCTCCTCCAGTTAAAGTTTTACTTTACTGGAAGAGACCAGTGCAAAGATTAGTGGTCTTACACTTATCCTTTCTTTTTTTTTTTTTTTTTTTTTTTGACTCTTTCTCTGTAGAAAGTACATTCTGTGCCCATGTGAAGCCTGGCTGACTGAGAGCATCGTCCAGCTTGGCTGCCAGACCCATCAGGGGCTTATCTGGAAGGTAATGACATTAATCAGCATCAATCACCTTCTCTGATTCAGACTTTGGCATGTCTGCTACGGATGCTGCCATCCGCCCCGGCCCTGCAGCTCCGTTCACTGACGATATCAAGGACAGCAAAGCCCGAGCAAGACCAGCTCAGACCAGCTTTTGCAGATGTGCAAAGTTCATGACTACCAAGTGAGCTGTCGCGAAATGGAGAATGCACCACATGAGCCAAGCCAAAGGGCTGCGACATTTGGCAGCACGAGTAGTATTTGGTAGCATCGGCAAGATCTGATGGCACAGCAATCAGCTGGTGGTGCTGAAAGGCTCAGCATTCACGCTATTGTGGGCTTTTTAACAAAAACATACATTATTGTAATATTGTGGGTAATTTTGCTATGTTATATCTCCATATACACATGCAGCCATCTCCTCTGAATGCTCAGGATGTGTACGTAGAGGTGGGTACTAGCATTACAGCTATGTGTTGAGGGGGCTGTGTGCATGCAGGTATGTATGTACATATATACAGAGAGTCCTGTATACATCTGTATTTATATATGTTTGGCTGTGTATGTTATATACACACATAAATATGTTTTAAAGCAGGTGCCAAGTACTATCTAAATAAAACACTCTTAATCATTTTCTAGCTTCTTTGCTACATATGCTGGAAAGGTTTCTTCTTACGAATTCAGCAAGAGGCTTGTAATGTAACACAGAAGCCAAGAAAGGTGTTGAACATCTCGAAATAGGCTGTAGCACGTTCCCAAGTCCCTGGCATGTCACATCACAGACTGTTCAACTGGAGGACAGCCCCAAACCAGCCTTTCAGCTGGATCCTTCGAGTTTCCCAGGTCCACTCTATGTCTTTGAGGCTCTCCCGTTGTTTCGTTTGTCGCCCCAAATACGGGGATTGGTAGTGGCTGCTCTGAGCCGAGCGGTGGCCACATGGAAGGCTTGGGTTTCTCATTAACTCCAGAGTTGATATAGTCCCATCTCTCGGAGCACCAGCCAGTTTTGCTGCCTCCATCCCAGCCAGCCCTGCTGTCCCTCCTCCCCTGCCCCAGCTCCCACCTCGCTCCGCAGCCTGGGACAGTGACCGCTCCTGGGAGGACAGTGGAGGAGCTGCAAGATGGACAAGAAAAGCAAAATGCAAGCAGAAAAGGTAACCGTGACTTGGTGGTATTTTTGTGCTAGGATCTCTGCAGGAGCCCAGCACTGAGCAATGGCATTTATTGCTTGCCAAGACCAAAACCAGCAAAAAAAAAAACCCCTCTCCCCTAATTAATTGCTCTTTGATGTCTGCATAATGAGCACAGGGGCAAAGGGGCCAAGGGATATTATTTTTTTTATTTTTAAGAGCTCCGTCAGCTCATTGGATAGTTTTAACTGCAACGGAAAGAAAAAATACTTGAAACAGCTCTGCTGAAAACACTGTTTTGGTAATTTTCTCCTAGCTGCTCTGCTTCAGTGGTGGGGATGGGGATGGGGCAGGGCGCGTTGCTGCTGCCGAACCGGGCAGAGCTCCTGCTCACCGCAAGCATCGGAGAGCCCCGGCACAGATTGCTCTTTTTGGGGCAATATCGCTCTGCCCTGGGGGCCTGATCCTGCCCACCCCCAGGGACTTGCCCTTCTCCTTTGGAGCCAGCCAAAGCACCTGGACTGCAGCAGGAGCATCCCTGGGTGCCGCTGTCCCGGCCAGCCAGGGAGCAGGATCCCTCGGGACAGGGCTGGGATGCAGCCCTGGGTTTGGGCAGGGCTAGGACAGCGGGGTGAGGCTGTTCTCTGCTTCCTCCCCCAGCACCTCACGGGAACACTGGTCCTCTCTGTCTTCACCGCGGTGTTGGGCTTCTTCCAGTACGGCTACAGCCTGGGTGTCATTAACGCCCCGCAGAAGGTAAGCCAAGCCCCCCCAGCTGTGCACAGCCAAAGGCCAAGGGCTTCAGGGCAGCCAGGGCTGGTTTGTCCCTTGCAGAAGCCCTCAGGAGGGCTCTGTCCCTTCCCCAGGCGCTATCTCCCGCAGTACAAAGCCTCCGTGATAAGGCAACAGCGAGGATTCCCCCCTCCTGCTGTCACCCCCCCAGTGAAGGGAGCGGGGGTCTGCACATCGTGCTGCCCCATCCCCTCTGCAACGCGGTCCCTGTGCCCAGACCAAGGGACCGCACTTCTCCACGGGTGCCAAATCCAGACCCCAGGCTCGCCCGGTTCCCAGGAGGAGGCGTTGGACAAGGGGGGGCTGCTCCGCGCCTGCCCTCGCAGTCCCTCCCCGCTCGGGGGGTCTGGGTGCTGGGGGAGCATGGGGGACCCCAAGATTTCACCCCTGCAGAGCCTGTGATGAAAAGCTTTTCCTGGGGCAGAAAAAAACCACCAAAACAGGGGTGGAAGGTGGTTACAGATTTGAGCTGATGGCTTTTTTCCATTTTGCCCGTCACAGGTGATAGAAGCCCACTACAGCCGTGTGCTGGGCATCGTCCCCCTGGACAGCCAAGCCACCAATGCCACCGGGGAGGATGGCACCGTCCCCATCCCTGGCACAGAGCCCTGGGGTACCACCGAGGGCACGCTCGCGTCCCCAGCTGACACCAGCAAGGACCTCACCACCTCCCCACACATCCTCACCATGTACTGGTCCCTCTCCGTCTCCATGTTCGCCGTCGGCGGCATGGTCTCCTCCTTCACCGTGGGGTGGATCGGCGACCGGCTGGGGAGGTGAGAGGAGCTTGTGTGCTGTGAGTCGCGTGCCACAGCCCAAACCTTCTTGTTTGATTTTTTTCCCCTAGAACAGTTTCTTCCCCATAGAAATACAATTTGTGTTATTTTCCCCAATTTAATCAAAAAAAACCCCTCAAACCTCCAAAATGCTGTTCCAACCACCACAGAGGTCTGGCTTATTAAAATCCTCAGTTATAAATCAGATGTTTTATTGCAACTTCTAGCACTTCAGACAAGCAGCTGATGAGCAGCCTTGATTAACTTCCAAATTCCCCCTTTCTTTCCATGGCAAAAGGGAGAGAAGGGCATCTGAACAGTGTTTGCACAGGATGTAGAATATACTTTTAGCTACTCCAACTGCACCCCTGCCCGATACTTTTCAGTGCCTGTGATCATTATCTTTCCCCCTGTAGTGCTGATGAAGTCATTTAATACCTCTGATTGTATGTTGCGATGGCTGCTTTGGCTGAGAGGTGTGCCAGAACGAGCCGTGCTGCTACTGCCTTGCAGGGTGAAAGCCATGCTGGTGGTGAACGTCCTCTCCATCACTGGGAACCTCCTCATGGGGCTGGCGAAATTTGGTCCGTCCCACATGCTTATCATCGCCGGGAGAGCAGTCACGGGGCTGTACTGCGGTAAGTCCAGGCAGGGCAAGCATTGCAAACCAGCCCCTCGGTGGGGTTGGGTGCTCCAGGGTTGCAGTGAAGAGTTTCCTGTGTTCTTCAATCTTTTTTTTTTAGTTCAGAAGGGGTTTTGCAGGTGGGAGTTTCCCCTCTTGTCCCTGTGTCTGTCCTCCTCGATCCAGGATCTTTCCCAGAAGTATTTGGCTTGGCTCGATCATGAAATTGCTTTATGTATGTATCCTAGAAAGGAGTGAGTCATTCCTATGTATCTCAAGGCTCGATCTTGGTGGTGGCTGTTTAACAGCATGTTATTAGCCGTGCTGTTTGACAGGTTCCCTAGACAACAGTACTATTGAGCAGATAGTACGGGAGTACTGTACATAGCGAGGACAAGATAGTAGGCAAATAATATGGAATTACATTAGAATCAGCTTAGAAGTAACAGCTTATTATCGGTGTTACTGGTACGCAAATACAATACTCCACTCTGAAGGTTCCAGGCCAAGTTTTAAGAAAGCTCTTTGCTCTGTGATAACTTTTCCCAGTGGGCGATCTCTCCTCCATGCTTGTATGTGTGTGTTCAAGTGTAAAGGCTTCCCGGCTTGGGGCTCTGAATCCAGGGATATCTCAGCACCATTGCAGAGTGTGGGTAGTTCCCAGCCAGGCACCAGGGGCTTGGTGGCACGCGGGATGCAGCACACGGGCTCCCTCCTCCTTTCCCATTTGGGAAGCGGTTTCTGCTGGTTGCTGAGCTGTGGTCTAGAAGAGGTGACGCCTGCATGTGCTTGGTGCAGGGCTCTCCTCCGGACTCGTGCCCATGTATGTCAGCGAGGTCTCTCCCACGGCCCTTCGAGGAGCACTGGGGACATTGCACCAGCTTGCTATCGTCACGGGTATCCTCATCAGCCAGGTAAGAAGGAAGGCGCATGAGTCCAGAGAGGGTATTTCAGAGATTAGGGATACCCCAGTGATACGCTAGGGTGTCGCTCACCATCCCACCCCAAAACTGAAGGAAGAGTGTGAGGCAATCTGCAATAATGGGCTGAAAATCCTACCGTGAGTCAGAGGTGTCCTTAACAAAGACAACTTCTCATGAACTAAAAGGTACTTCCGCAAACAATTTCTCCTCTCCTCTGCAAAGTTTTTGTACACATCTCATCAGAGTGAGGCTGGATCCTGAACATGAGATCCCTGATATTCAGGTACGCAAAAATGGCTTCATCAGAGAAGTAGGGAGCCCAACATCTCCGTCAGCATTGCCCACCGTGGCAGGAGTCCCAGCTATGTGACAGATGAGCTCAAAAATGTACCAAGAACCAACATATCCAGAGAAACTTAACGTAACCACAAAGTTCATCTAATCCGATTTAGTCAAAGACTATGGACAGACCATGGGGAAAAATATGCTTACAGGTTAGGTCCTGCCGGCTTCACTGGCTGTGGGGATACAAAAAAATGCTTTGTAAATTGTGGAAAGAAAACGGTTGCAAGTACTCACAACCCCTCTGGAGTGCCTTTTTCAATGTCATAATCACACACTGAAGCAAAACTCAAGTTAGCCTATTTGCTGAGCCTCACGCTGCACTGTGGCCCCGGTGCTCAGACCGTGCTGGTCAGCAGCCTGTACTTGCTGCTTACGCGGTGGCTCTGGCCAGGCACACGTCTCCTGCTGGTGGCACCTCCCAAGGAGGACCGAGTCATCCCAGGGCAGGGAACTGACTTGCAGAGGTTTGTCCCACAGCACCTGTAAGCCAAAGTCTTGCTCATGACATTTGACGCCATCTGTTCACTCCCTCCTTGTAAATGTTCATCATAACTAAAGAAATCAGATTGTTAGGACTGAGAATTGGTGTTTGCTTCTAGTTTTCTTCCAGGTTGTCACTTCAAAATGCCATAGTGGTGAATCACTTTCTTTTTCTAGGGTGCAGAATAAGCCATTCAAACGTGCCTCAATTATTCCAGGTCCTCGGACTGGACTTTCTCCTGGGCAATGATGAGATGTGGCCCCTGCTCCTCGGTCTGTCCGGTGTGGCTGCCCTCCTGCAGTTCTTCCTGCTCCTCCTGTGCCCCGAGAGCCCCCGATACCTGTACATCAAACTGGGGAAGGTGGAAGAAGCTAAAAAAAGTAAGACAGGCATTCTGAGTTTGTCTGGAGTTGTTTTTTACAGTATACCTATTATTAAACACAGAAGAGAAAGCCCAGCTGAGGGCTCACACGTGTAACTGCGTATAGTTGCTCCATCCCATGCGGGGCACTTGCAGGAGGGATTTTGGACACTTGCATATAGTCGCTAAGGCACGCTTGCTTCTACGTCACTGCGGGTGGTGTGAGCCTTAGCATGTTACTCCTTCCCGTCAGACAGATCGCATCTAGCCGATGCCATCCCCCAAAACCTCATTCCGTTGAAAGGGATTTCAACCAGGTGTAAAAATGGCATTTTCTGGGGGACAGCTGATCTCTCTATCCTCACTGCTATTTGCAGCTACACAGCAAATCCACAGCAGTTACTGCAACCACTTATACATCTTCCAGCCTGGCCCTCCTTAGCTGGTTCCAGCTGCCTCTGCAAGGAGTAAGAGCAGTCAATGGTAGGATGCAGCTGAAACTGAGATAAGAAGCTCCGAGCTGCTGAAGTATAAATTAGCTCTGGACCAGAAACTATATAGACACATTTGCATGAGACTAATAAGCATTGCCGAGGGACACGGCTTGAGTGTGGTGTCTCAGAGCTGCCCAGCAGACACACTTTGGGGGCTTGATATGCCCTAGGAGTCCTCAGAGCAAGAGGTTGGCTCGCTGTCCATGAGGTTGGCTTACTCTGAGTTTTGGCTAGGAGATTCTTGTCGTTATTCTACCGCTTATCTACCATTAAAAATAAAATGTCGATCTTTCTTTTTCTTAAGGTTTAAAAAGGCTCAGAGGAAACTGTGACCCGATGAAAGAGATTGCTGAGATGGAAAAGGAAAAGCAAGAAGCCGCTAGTGAAAAGAAAGTCTCCATAAGACAGCTTTTCACCTCTTCAAAGTACAGGCAGGCTGTCATCGTGGCACTGATGGTGCAGATATCTCAGCAGTTCTCAGGAATCAATGCAGTAAGTCTCCCCAAAACATTTGCCTTTAAAGAAATCCACGCTGAGCATGAAAAGGCAATGCTGGATCCATCCAAGCCATGTAGGGGTGAAGAGAAGGCTTTCCTGTGACTGCAGCAGGCTCCTCGGGCGCTGCCGTCGGCGTTGAAGGTGGACCGAGCCGAGCTGCAGGAGGGCAGGAGGGAGAAGGGCGCGAGGGAGTCCGGCATGAAACCAGCCGGCACAGCAGATCCATGCTGAGCTTCCCCATGACACTCCTCATACCTGAGTTTGTCAGCAGTCTGCTCCCTTTAATGACTACCTGCTCACCCCAGAAACCACATAATCACTGTTTTCTAGCTATTTTTAGCCAAATGGGTTTTGCAGCACCTCCTGGGATACCAGAAATCACCATTTTACACCCAGGATCACGGAGCCTCCTTTTCAAAGCTGGCTAAGACTCAACTTTTTGAAAGTCCAGTGGCAACTTTACGAAGGTTGAGGCCTCTGTCCCACCAGCTTTCAAAACTCCAAGAGCATTTCCGCATCGCCAAGTGGAGCAGTATGCAGGGATGTCCAGGCTTGCGGGGCTGAGCCAGGGACGAGCACCCCGCGGAGCCCAGCTGCCCCGGCTCGAGGCTATGCCCAGCCCCATCCACCGGCCACAGGGTCAGCCGCCCATTTATGTCCTTCCCTTAATTTCCACCAGATAGGAGCTACCTTATTCTTTAAAAGAAGGGAGAAATTTGAGTTATTCCACTGGAGCAAGAAAATTTTAAAATTCCTGTAAAACGCAGTCATATTAAGGTATTTGTCTCCAGTGCTCGGTGCTGGTGACCTGGCTTTCCAGATTAAACACAGGACTACACAGAGGAAAACAGTTTTAAATGTGCAAATGCAGTAGCTCAGGAAGGGAATTTCAATGGGATTTTTAACTCCCTCAGGCTCCTTTGAAAGTTTCGGCTTTAATTATTATAACAAGTCATTAAAAGTTGAAAAACTAATCATAATTAAATTACTTCACATCTCAGTCAAGCAAGTGCAACTCTTCCCTCAAGAGAACAAAAAGTTCCGCCAGCCCTGTTGCCTAATCCTTCATCCTAATGTATTTTGATAGATCTTTTACTACTCTACAAACATTTTCGAGAGAGCTGGAGTTGACCAACCAGTTTACGCAACCATTGGCGTTGGAGTGGTGAACACAGTCTTCACTGTTATCTCCGTAAGTAAATATTTCTACCCTCCAGACTACAAAAACATGTAAGCTGCAATGAGGTTTTGAAACATGATTTTATCCTGGAGCTGGGACTGGGATTTGCAGTTTTGCAGGGCTGCCCCTGCATACCTTACAGGAACGATTATTCCCTGGGCAAGTCTCATTTGAAAAATCAAGGCTTGAAACACAGCCCGTTGTATCAAACAAACAGCACTGCTAAATGCCTAATGAGTGAAAACTGCATCACCGTGTTCAGGGAAGCTCTGGTAGCTCAGCATTTCCCCCCAAAATAACAGTTGCCTTTGAAATTGAAATTCTGCAGGTCCTATTCCCCTCGGGGAGCTGGCAGGGCATTGGGGTTGCGATGGGGAAGCCAGCAGCTCACAATCTGCCTCTTACCTGTTATCTTTCAAATTGTTTTCTGTATGTACATAGCACCTGCACGAGTGATATCCAAAGGCTACTGCACAGTAATAAAAGTAATCTAGCACCTATCCTCATCATATCTATGCAGTGCTCTGCAGCAATAAAAGGATTGTTCCATTTTCACAGCCTTTCCCTTCATTTGTCTCTCTCCTGAGAGTATTAACACATTTCCTATCAGCAGGCAATTATTTTTTTAATGTGGCCATTAACATAAGAAGATCAAGAAATGCCAAGCCCATTTCCCTTGCATCTCTAGAGAGACTTAGGGACCAAAGGACTTTTACCCACCATGAAGCAGGACTAGCTGCAAGGTAGAAATACACAGCTCTAAGAGATCTTATTCCAGCGTGCGTGAGATGATAGGAGGTCTTAGGATGAACCTGCTTTAGAGAAAGTCCATCACAGGTCCTGTACAGAGGAGAAAACGTGATATTTATTGAGAAATGAGGCATGGAGACGTGTGGCTGGAAGATGTATTTCTCCAGCTTGGAAGGTCTCCTGCAGTTCAGTCTCCACCCCGGGGCTACAGTACTTGCAGCCTGGGGCATTTGCTCTTTGCTTCTTTTGGCCATGAGCACTTAAAAATTACCTGCATTTGTCAATAAATGACAGACCCCGATCAAAAGGCAGAACTGCTGACAGCCGGGTGGACCTTGGCAAGGGGAGAAGGGAGCGCAGAGGCTTGCCCTCAGTAATTTCATGAGTTAGCAGGATGAACTGCCTCCAGCAAAAGAGATCGTCTTGTAGAAGCATAAATCACTCGCTGTAATGACAGGAAAGGTTGAGCTGATGGCCAAAGGTGTCCTTTCAAGCAGAGGGGAAGGAGCAGGCAGCTTCAGAGGCCAGTGCACGGTATTTTAGGGTAGGCTCGGTGCACTGTCCTCTGCAGTTACCCACATCTGCCCATTGGGTGAAGTGATCGGTACAGACTTAGATGTCAAAAGCTGGGTGAGACGACTGGAGTCCACCAAGAGGAGTTGAGAAGGAGCAAGCTAACCCTTGTGGCTACCAGGGAAGCAAAAGGAGTCTGGGAGCAACTGGAGGAAAAATCCTGACTCCACAACCCTGCTACACAACTATGGCTGCCCTAGAACAGGCAAGAGGCAATGGCCCATGATGTGACTTCGAAGCATGCTATATTTTGAAGGGTGCTTCCAAACTAATGCAGACCCAGTAAGTTTATTCTTCCCCCCCCCCCC
>JANZLQ010000089.1:37122398-37143647 GCA_026212715.1 Elanus axillaris
TCCTGCACACCCTCCCCTCCTGGTGCCGGTGGGCTGCTTCTCACCTGGGCTTCCTCCCCAGGCAGAGTTCCTTGTTATGCAGAGTTCTGCTTAACCAGAACTTGCCCACCACAACGTTTGAGACATTAACTCCTTCAGTCTCAAAAAGGCTAAGGATTATTTCCTAGCTCCTGTATGTTGAGCTTTATATGCTTCCGAGGAAATAGCTTAACACACCTAAGTTCTGCCCCCTGACCTGGGGCACTGGATAATGCCAGAGTGCTGCATTGGAATTTCCTATTTGAGGAAAATCGGGCAGTTTTGAAGCAACAGTTAAAGGTGGCTATGTTCTTCCTTTTCTGGAAATCCAAAAGTTTGCTAATGCTTTTGAAAAGTAGTTACAGTATTGGTAGTTATTACTGTGTTGAACAAGCAACGGTGTTTTTCACAGTAAAGCTGCAAATCTTTGAAAACCTCTGGTCTGTTTTCTTTGCTGCACTAAGTTAAGCAAAGGGCATGACTAACAAACAGTTGTATTTCAAAATACAGCCCCATCTGTGTTTTCAGAGTTGAGCTTTTATGTGACAGTACATCCTTCAGACTGACACAACAGAACTGTTCTGATTAAACGGAACAAGTGTGAACACAATCAGAGCTAATAGGATCATGCTGCCTTGTTATCCTTCCTTTTAGAGCAGGCTGGCAGCTACCTGTGTGGTTGCATAGCCTAGCAGATACAGATGGTCATTAGTCAAAAGATAGGAAAACAAGACCTGGGATTTCAAGCAAAGCAACTTGTTTTGTAGCTGGCTTTGGAGGAAAAGTGCCAAAGTGCTCATGTGAGCTTCGTTACCGAGCTTCACTGCAGTGAGGATGGAGTCTGGGGATTCCTCTCCCCTATGCTTCAAAACGTGGTAAACTTCGAAAAACCCAAATTCCAAGTTTCTGATAACTTATGTGTGGATCTAGAGTGCTTAATAAATTCAGGAAATTTTTCCTTCCTCTTTAGATAGCAGCCAGACATTTTTATTTCTGTGCAGCGGGATCGGTCATGGTGCATATATATGCGTTCATTAGGTGTAGAAACCCCAAAGGGCAGGGGGTTAAATTTAAATGGAGTGTTTATGATTGTTGATTGTTAAAGTTTCAGGGAGAAAAATAGCTGGAGTACACAGATGAGAAGCTGACCTCAGACAAAGCTTCAGAAAAATGGTGATTCTTTCATCGTGTATTTCACAGCTGAAGAGTCCAGGTGTAATGCAGGTGGCAGGCAGGAAACGGAGCCTGTTACTGTTCATATTAGGTAATTAATACAAATTATCCACATGAAAATCAAAGCGAGCTTTTTTTAAAAGCCAGAGGTAAGCGTTTCTCTGATCTTTAGCGAGGTCTCGCTCATTAAGATCCAGCCCTGCTGTGCCGGGCACCGCCAAGTAGCTTCATCGGGAGACCTGGCATGCCAATTGTTTTTTTTCCAGCTAGAATCTGCTGTAAAATAACCAGTTTCATTCATCTTTGTTTTGAAAATTAAAAGATCCCAAACAGCTTGAAAACGGCCAGGATTAACTGTCGGAATTTTCCATATTTAGTGCTGGACAACAGCCCAGAAAAGCCCTGCTTGAGGGAGGGATGGGCGCTCCTCGGAGCTGCAGAGACTCATGCTCCTGCGTCAGCCAGGCGATGAAGCTGCTGGGAAAAATAATGCACCCACAGCATGAAAGCTTCGCGGGTGACCAGGGCTGCTGCCATCCCTGTGGCTCCTCAGGAACGTGCTCAGGTCTCAGACGACGCTCAGGGTGCTTCAGGATTTCCAGAAGGGATAAGCACGAAATCCAGCAGGAGTGAATGCTTTGGGAGCGCTGTTTCGCCTTCACCTAGCTGAGACCGCTGGTTCGTCAAGTCAGAGTTTTAATTTGGAAAGAGGAGTAATCATTGCGAAGCACTAATTGCACTGGTAGCATAGCAGATGGGCCAGGGCCAGCACCTGCGAGCTCAGGGCTCAGGAGGGCAATGGCACAGTAACTCTTAGGAGGCTTTAATATAGCCAAAATTATTTGTATGTTCTCTCCCCTTTCATACTTCAATAAATGTTTCTCCCATGCATTTCTCAAAAAATGTTTTTGCTGCTCTCTTCCAGATAAAATCAGTTTATGAGAGACCTCCCACACATGGAAAATTTCAATGTCTGGCAAATAAAAAAAAGAAAGAGATTTCTAAGAGCAAGAGCTACACGCTGTTGCCAGAGCAGCAGTAGAAGCGCCACGCAGGCTATTTATATGTGAGCATACAGAGAGATTATTTTTCTGCACCATCATTCTCTTATCACCTCTACTGCAGCAAAACTCTCACGGACTTCCATTAAAAAAAAGAACAAACCCCACAAGATTTCACCAGTCGTAACGACCACTAGTAAAAAAGTTACTTCTAAACGTCCTTGGGTATCTGTATGGTTTCTGTCTGCTTGCCCTTCTGCCCTTTAGCTCCATCGGAAAACAGCTTTATTATATACCCAAAAGTAGTAAGATCAGCAACAAAGAGGTAAATAATAGCAGGAAGTATCTGAAAAATGTGTTGGGGTACTAATGTATACACAATAGACTCAGCATGTGGCAGGTATTAAAGGAGGCACAGACTCAACATACTCAGATAACATCAGCACAAAGTAAGTAGAAACAGAGAGGCCCATAGAAAAATAAATAATAGCTTTGATGTACCCAACAGCAAGAAATGAGCTTCAGTGGTGGGAGTGATCTGATTACAGCAAATATAGACGACTAAAATAAGGAACAATTGTTGGTTTGGTTTTTTTTAAAGACAAAACCAAAATTAAGACTTACTGGGCACATCAGAAGGGATCGAATGCCTCCTCGTCCCGCCCGTGTTGCGCTGCCCCACCAGGTTTCCACCTCGGCCCATCCTGGTGCCCCAGTTCCCTGACCAGTCCCAGCGCCCTGCCTCGCAGCAGCACACCAGCACCAGTTTGAAAAGTGCTTGGAGCACACAGAAGCGAGTGGTTTTTTTTTTCAGGCCTGGGCACGGTGCCCTGCATCCTGCGGCAGCAGGCAGGTGAGCAGCGAGGTGGGCATCCATTGCCTTTGGAGACCTTTTCCACCTTCCCACTGTTGTTATGGATACTCACAGCCCATGCTTCCCACTTAGGGCAATAAAATATGGCTTATTTTATATGGCTATGTCTGATATTGAAAGTAGAGCCTTTCTCCTACAAACCTTAATAGCTGTGTCTGACAGGTGAAGGGTCCTGGCATGATCCTAAACCCATGAGCAGGTGGCTGAGATTGCCTTTAGCAGGTGAAGACTTTACTCCTGCAGATGCCTGTGGCAAGGACCACTCTGAGCAATCAAGAGTTTCATAGGCACAGAAGCCGTAACTCAATACAGCGAGTCAGCGGCACCATGGAAGCTCCCCAGGACATGTCGTAGAAAGACCCCCCCCAAAGCTGAAGCGGAGGAAGAAGGAGATGTCGGACAACCGGAGCCGATGTGCACCCTCCAGGTATGGCTGGTGGGGAATGATTCCAGCCAGCAGCGTGTTACTACCTGCGATGGCAGGTCCTGCAGGAAGGGTGCTGGGGCTGCCCAGGCGTCCCGGCAGGGTAACCCGGAGGGGCACGCTGTGGGCATCAGCCCCAGGGACAGCACGGGGCTGCGGGGCTCGGCAGAGATTTGTGTAAGCCCCATCCTATTTCAGCATCTAAATCTGCCAGGCACGTCCTGCTGCTAGCCTCCAGATCGCTGCCCAGCTGTCGCGCGGACAGATGACTATCTAAATTCCCGTGGCGTGTACATTTTTGGCAGGATGCTGGCATAAAACCACTTTTAGGCTTGCCTTGGCTTTGTGGCTGCTATTTGAGCCCTAACTCCTGCTAAAGCTGCTGCTTGAGAGAAATGCTGTTGCAGAGCACAAACCGTAGGTGGGAGGAGTGGCAAGGGGATAACCGGGCCAAGCAGCTAAAACATGCCCCAAGGACCCTTCAAGCAGGATCCTATGGAGCCCTCTCGGAGGTTGCTGAGGGGTGGGGTGTTTCCAAGGTGGGGGGGTTATTTCCATGACCCCTCTGAGCCTGGAAACTGCCCTTAGCAGCTTTTTGCACCTGAATCCCGTTGCTGCAGGGACTAATAAACTCATAATGTGCCAAAGAGCCACCAGCTGGGAAAGATTTTCCGTTGCTGTCCGTCCATGCTGGATTTAAATGAGCAATTAAGAGAGAAATGCTTTATTAGTCTATTAACAAATCTTTTTTTTAATTAAGTAGT
The DNA here is from genome assembly GCA_026212715.1 of Elanus axillaris. Lineage (NCBI taxonomy): Eukaryota > Metazoa > Chordata > Aves > Accipitriformes > Accipitridae > Elanus > Elanus axillaris. Next base: position 37,126,653 of record JANZLQ010000089.1, read on the forward strand.
TTAACTTGGCAGCACAGTTCAAACGCCCCATCCCACAACAGCAAGCGTTAAGCACGATTTAAGCCTCACGTTTGTTACAATGTTCTTGCCATCAGGTTAGGATTTTGGTAGGGATTTCAAATGGGAACATAGGACAACGAGCATTTTTTTCAGTGGCCCATGGCCCACACAGTGGCTCGATCACCGCATCGATGTTCCCCACATGCTGACGGGATGCTCCGAGCCCAACCTCCGGGTGCCAGAGCCAACAACGGCATCAGCATCTTCTTAATCACTGGCACATGGGGCAGGGAGAAGAGAGGCGGCATTGAATAATAAATACAGCAAGGTGCACAAACAGCAGAATCGAAAGCAGATGACTCAAATGCTTTGGTTTGATGCAGAAGGGCAAGATGCTTCTGCATGCAGCGCTGCCGCCGGCTCTGGCAGGGGACCCCCCCCCCCAGCTGCCCCCCAGCCAGCACAGGTAAGGGGGTGCTCAGCCATCTCTCTTCCCAATTCGGTAACATTTTCCAGCGAAACTACATTGGTCAGTCCTGCTCTTTCCAGCTCAATTAGAAAGAAAATATTTACACTGTTGGAAGATAACGACCCTGCAATAGGGGTAGTTTTGCTGACACAGCGGGCTGGGAGATGTAAAGCTTCCAAGCTTCTCCCCAGCAGCTGTTTTAGGGCTCCTGGGATGCTGAGACCCCCCACGGAGGGGTAAAGACCCTCCCCATAGCACCCGGCTGCGGTGGGGCTGGCAGAAATCTTGCAGAGCCCAGGGGTGGTCAGCAAGGGGCAGCTGAACTGGGTTGGTGATGAGTCCGAAGCCCAAAGCAGGAGGGTCCTGCCTTCCCTCCTGGCAGCTTAGCACCCACCACATGCTCCAGGGACCCACGTTTTCCCCCACGTGCAGTTTTTGGGGCAGATAGGTATATGCTGGCAGTGGGGATCGAGTCTTTTTTTTTCTCTGGATAGCCTCAGGAATGCAGGACCGGGGATGCTGCTGTAGAGCATCACAGGGAGCATTAACCCACCCTCTGGAGGTGATGGGTATGCTGCCGTGATACGTGGGTGTTCACGTGAGAAACTATATCGGAGCTGAGAAATACTAATGAAAATCAAACATGGGAGCCTCCTCATTACGCCAGCTTTGCTATTAAAGTTAGATTGCCCAAAGGTTTACTTTCAGGCCTGCCAGACACCCCTGACCTGGCTGACGGGTTACAGCTCCGTGCCAAGAGGTCTTCACTAGCAGTGCTGTCGTGGCAAAGCAGTCAAGAAACATAGAAGGGCACCAAAATTTGTGGGTTTGGCTTAAAAGTCATGAGGTTGAATAATGAATTATTTTTTCCTCTTCTGCTGTTTAAGGAGTAGTATTTCCCAACTCTTCTTGGCAGGAGAGTTAGAAATGAATTTGCTTTTTAAATGAATGTTTCAGGAAATCATGTGATGCTAAGGGCTGAAGTTTTAAGCTAAAGACATGGAAGAAGCTGTAGTGGGTCCAACCGAAGGTCCTGGGCCCCAGTGCCCTCCCTTCGGTGGGGGTCAGGAATAGGAGGCAGCATCGGCCATACACACCATATTGCAGCAGTTCATGGTTAGGGACGTTCCAAGCCAGAGCTGGTACCTGTGTGTTCAATTACCCTCACCAGATTCCTTTCCCACCATAAATTTGTTCAATTATTTCTCCAAACACCTGTTATTGCCAACCTTGCAGTTATACAAAAGCAGGAGTATGTCTGCGGACCCAGCAGAAGATGGAGCCAAATAAAGCAGGCATGTTCTGAAGATGAGATGGGTGCCGCTCTCCAGGGGAAGGAGGGATGACCAGGGAGCAGGGTTATCTGCCGGAACACTGCTGGCTCTGACTGCCTCCCTCTGCTCCTCCTCCCTGGGCAAAAGCACAGCCATTCATTAAAGGGCAATTAAAATGTGTGCCACATTTCAGGCACAAAATGGGTCAGTTTGCCCACATCGCGCCCGCTGCAGCCCACTTGGCCCTTTGGCTGAAAAAGCCAAGAATTAATTAAATTTTTGCACAGGGCCAATCTAAGCCCAAGTTCATGAGCAGAGCCAAAGACTGGGCACAGCAATATAAAAATAGAATTTTAAAAATATAATTATTATATAGTAGAGTTAATATATAAAGTAACAAAACATATGAAATATATAGATAATGTGGAAATGAAATACATAGGTATGGATATATGTTGTATGTATAATCCCCAGGGAAAGTGCCTCTCGGAGGCCAGGGATGATGGCAGCAGGGCGCAGACAGCACTGCACCGCATCCAAGCTTGCGATGAGGGCTGAGCCACCGCACAGCTCCGAACACCGTCAGAGTATCTCCGTAATTACACGTGACGGCCATAGAAGTATAACCATGTATTTGGTGGCAATCCTGAGCACCGCACCTTGGGTGTGGGACGAGCTGTATGGCACTTGGAGGTTAGCAGGGAGAGGAAATCTGCTTTTTCTCATGACTGCTAACCTTCAAACCCCCCCTGGAAAGCTCAGGAGGGCTCTTTTCCTCTCCCCCCAAGCGCAATAAAGAGGCACAAAGTGACCAATGTTTTTACAGGTGCAGAATTATCTGTTGGGAGAGCAAAGTGCAGAGATTGTGATATAAAGCTTCAACCCTTCTGCTCACCTTTAGCAGGGAGCCTGTTTCCCACATCAGCCCAGTGATCAAAAAATCAATAAACCCCATGAAATCAGAAACTGGGCAAAACCCCGACCTTTTGTTCCAGTATATTTCTGGGGAGCTTGTCTGATGCTCTTTACGAAGCAATGCCATTAGGAGGGGTGCCCTGGGATGGGTGCGCACCACAGGCTGCCTCCCTGCCCGCAGCTCGGATGCTTTTTGCCGGGGTGGGATTGCTGGGACCCGGTGCTGAAAGGGCATTTTGCTGCTGTACCCAAAACCTCTGGGGAGAGCTGCTCTGCTTGCTAGTCGAGAAGTCACTGCTGTCGCTTGCCTAATTCCTTTGGGTCTCTCGTGTTGTACACAGCACAGTAAAAAGGGTCATGATTATAAGAATATTGACATGCAGTATCCTGAGCTTTGCTTTGAGAGACATTTGAAGATGTGCTGGTTTGCAGGAAAATGCCTTGCTGGGAGCGAGGGGCAGGGCTGGGTGGCTGAGCTGAGCAGCATAACCCCAGCCTGGGCTGCAAATCGAGCAAGCTGATAGTGAACTGGTCACAAACGATCTGTGGAGCAAGAGTTAGTTGCTGAAATGCTTGAGTGAATCATACCAAAGCAATGCACTTGGAGAGCTGCGATGGGCAATCCATAGGAGGCAACAAGGACCGTTCGTTAGTTACCCCAATATTTGGGACAGCTCTGTGGTTTATCTTTTAAGCTGAAATTCACTGCATTAGTGGTTAGTTGAACTTGGAAGTAGAAGTTAAGCAACGCTGCACCCATTTTTCATAAAACTTCCCCGGGATGTAACATATCAGATCCATTGCTCGTCTCAGGGTGTGGTAACGGGAGAGCTCGCTTCCAAAATGTAAAACGCAGCAGCAAACTCCATCTCAGCTGCACAGGGGGAAGACCAAAGGGGAAGATCGCATTTTTGCCCCAAATAGCTGCAGCCATGTCCTGCCTGGGACACTCCACCGCAGGCAGGAGACGACCCAAATCATCCAGCTCCAGCCCGGATGGGCAGCAGCGGCCGTGGGCTGATCCTCCAGGCTTGGTCCCATCAGCGGCTGAGATCCAGGAGACCTTGTCCTCACTCATGTTGCTACTCAGCTGCACCAAAATCTTGTTTCACTTGTACACTGATGGAGATGAGACACTGACCGCGATACTTGGGGCCCGCCGAGTGCAGTTGCTCTCATGTTCTGCCATCAAATCTACCAAAAGCACAGGGTGGGCTCACATGTGCAGGAATGATTCAAAATCAGCCTGGCAAAATGAAACCACAAAGAACAGAGGTTTGGCCAGCAATCAAATATCGTTTGTAGTAACAGCACATGCACCGGGAAGCTCCTTGCATTGGTCAAGAGTAATTACAATTAAATTGGTTATTCTCAGGTAACTGGTGGATTGGGTAGCTGAGTACTAAAAAAACCAGGGCTTGAACAACTTAAATGAAAATTTCTCTCCTTTTTTGGATCATAAGTGTCAGTGGGAAAGGGCATAGGTGTGACAATGTCTTGCCAATGAGCCTAGAAAGATGCCCGGGTTTCCCATGACATGTTCACCTGCAGTTGCGACTCAGATGATGGATGATACTTTCAAAAACGGATTGATTGATGCGGAATCTGATGATAATTTGGAAACCATTTTTTCATTTTAAATAGAAGTGGCCTACAAATAAACTATAATAATAAGGCTCATGCTTTATTGGAGAGTCTCTACGTAAAGCACCATAATGACATGAGCTTCTGTGCTCCAAACCACTTGACCACATGCCAGAGAATCCGAGCAGAGGGACAAGGTCCTCGGCTAGGAAACCAGCACTTCACTGCCATGCCAGCTGCCTGCCCAGGTTTTAAGCATCACTGATGGCTGATCACTTTAGACTTTTAACAACCAAATGAAAAGTCAGGGAAAAGATCCAGGTCTTGCAGCAAGGAGTGGTACGATGAGCTCCAAGCAAATGTCCATGCGCAGTGTCTGGGGAAAAGTCTGAACTGACGCTTGCAGTGAGCGCTTGGATTAAAACCAAGGCACATGGGCATGCAAGGGAAGAAGCTTGCAAGGCTCTGCCCACCCACCCTGACCTAAGTAACCACCGAAGGCTCTTCTTGGTCCTTTAGCGATCGGCTCTATGAGTTTTAGAAGTTATTGCACCTCTTGCGGGATCTGCATGGTGCGGAGCCCTGGCCGGGCGTGCACACAGCTCACGAGGCAGGTGTCCTGCTGGGTTGCACGAAGCAGGATTATTTTAGGTTCTGTAGCACTGCAAACAATTTGAAATTTAGTTTAGTAATTGAAAGTTCTAAGGTGAATGCAGGATTATGGAAAACATATACTTGCTTAGCTGGTGCACAATATTCCAGACAAGCACAATATACTTTTTCAGCTGTGTGCATTATTCATAACCAATTTTACATCTGCCTGGGCATTTTTCTCAACTAACTTCGAGAATGAACATGTTGGTATGCACATGCACATCCACTTATACTTTCAGATTCCTCTTTTGCTCCTATTTCTAAGGAAATGCATTGATTTCACCATCTAGGTATTATTTACAATATCTTGAAGCCCAAATATTGAAGCTAAAATGCTTCAAGACTGTACTATTAATGAGATCGCAGTTTGATTTTGTTTCATTGCAGATGCAAAAATAACTGAATGAAAACAACAGGGAAGTGAGAAGCAGAGCGAGGGTGCGAGTTAGCATCCACATCACGGGTTGATCTATTGTTGGTCTATTAACTGTGACAGCCCAGACTGATATAGGCAGAACCACAATTACTTTATGCCAAGCCTTTAAAAACTGGATTCACATGGAAGAGAGGAGATATGGTAAAGCTAGATCCCAAGTGAAGCTGGAAACTCATAATCTAGATCTGAGCAAATACTTACTGAGAATAAGCTGATGGGGTGCTCCAACTCACTTGCTGAAGTGCCCGCCCAAGAGTATTGCTTTTATGGGAAAGAGCATTAAGACAGCCCGGGAGCAAACGATGGATCTCGAGGACCAAGAGCTGGAGGGAATTGTAGACAGAGTATTTCTTGGTTGATGAACCAAAACATTCCTTGGTAACTCCTCAATTTTAGTGAAGTGTTTACATAAGTTGGGAAGCTTTCCTCCCACATCTATTTCCCTGGGCAGTTTATCTCACTGATTGGAAATTAATATTTTTTCCTAAAATTTTAAGCACCCAGCAGACACAGGAGTCTTCCCAAGGCAGCTCCTGGGGACAAAGAGGAGGCAAGGGAGGAATTGTAACCTGGAGAGGCTGGTCCAAGTCCAGCTGCACCCTGGCAGTCCACTAGCCTCAAATACCCAGCCAGAATAACGCACGGGAGTTTCGTTGTCATGTTTGGAAGACTAATTAAATACCTTGAAAAAGCCATGCAGCCCCAATCAGGTCACACCAGCTCTGGTTGCCACCTCCCTGGCAGAGACCCCCTCGCCTGCGTGCCACTCCGTGCCGGCTGCTGCCTAAAAGCAAGCACAGATGCCAAAAGATGCTTCACCATCTACTGATAAGCGGTTCTTGCGTCCCTGCCATCTGTTCGCTACTGCAGCCCAGGGACAGACATAACCCCGCCGTGTCGCGCTGCGGTGGCAACGAACACCCCTAATTCTGGTGGGCAGCAGCCTCGAGGCCAGCGCACATTTTCTTTTGCAGAGATACCCGAGGACAGTGTCTCATGTCCTGAGCCCCGTCCTTCCAATGCGGTGCCGGGGTTTCCTTGCACAGCCCCGCGGGAAGAGCTGTGTCTGGAAAATGCCGTCACATCCAGCTCCATGCCTGGAGCTTCCAACTGCCTGGAGTCATGGAAAACGCACCAAGAAATCGTCTTGACTTTGTGCTGGGAAATAGTTAAACATAGGCTTTTGTTTACAGTAGGGATATTTAAATATCATAATGATGAACTTAAGTTGGTTAACCCTTTCCATGAGTGAACTTCCCAAGCCTGGTTGGGCCCTGTAAAGTGTGGCATGGAGAGGTCTATCCGACACCCACATATACCTCTGGATAGAGCAGCACTCCATATACGTCACACACAGGTGTCTTTACTAGAGCCAGACTATATTCGATCTGTCTCTCTAACCTATGTGCTCACCACTGAAAGAGATTATTATGCCTCTCTCCTTTGATCCTGAATCCGAGGGACCAGGACAAATGAAAGGTGGTTGATCACCCAGCAGCTGACATTTCCTAATGATCATTGTACCTCTGTGACTCCCTTCAAAGTCTCCACCAGCACAATTTAAGTGAATGCATTAACACATACAAACAAAAATGCACTGTTAATTAAGAAGCATTGCCCTGATAAAGGAATATTTGCTGTGATTTGTTTTGCAGGCACTTAGCAAAAGCAGAATAGGAAGAATTGGGGTGAGTGCCCAGCGAAGTAATATGAAAATGGAGCCTCTGGCAGCCTCCGAGACGCACACTTTTAATACAATTACAGCGCGGAGTGGATGATGGAGCCCGGACTTGAAGTAGCCAAACTCTTGTTGTGTTTTTTCACACTGTGAAAGAAGTACTGATGTGTCTGCACTACTTTGCTCTTCTGCCAGCCTGGGAGGGCAACAAAAAATCACAAGGCAGAGATGAACAACCTCTTTGCCAGCAGTCACCAGCAAACAGTGCCCGGTGCTGTAAGAGGGCTCGTCCGTGGTCCGCTCCGTGCAGCCTGGCCCCGGCACTGTGCATCCCCAGGGCTGAGGCTCGCTCTCCATCGCCCGTCCCGGCAGTCGGAATGCTCAGGTTGGTCTGGAGCCAGCCAGCTCTCGATGTCCGGCTCAGGCACGTGTGTCTTATCCCACTGAGTTCCAGAAAATGTGTCCACCTGGGCGTGAGGTCTTGCCCGCAGGTGGAATTATTCCTTAACAGCCATTCTGATCAAAACCCTTTCTCAAAAAATGGCTTGTTCCAAAATAGCTTAATCTGTGTGGGATCTATGTGAGCAGATGGCTTTCAGACAGGCTGTGTGCAGCCAGGAGCTGACCCATCGTGCCCCATTTCTCATCTCCTTGTGCCTGCAGTCTCCTGGACAGTCCGTGTCCAGGGCTCAGCCAGCCCAACTGACAACGGCCACGTGCACCGCCGGCAAGGGCAGCTTTGTGCCATGATATCCCCAGGGAAGGAAGGATCCCTGGGTAGGAGAACCCTCCTTGGCTGACCACGAGGCAGGAGCCCACCAGACACGTCCAGCACATCAGCCACCACTCCACACCTACGGTGGAGCACCTGAACTGCAGCAAGCAGTGACATGCTTTGGAGTGAAATGAGCTATAAAAACCCACAAGAAAGACAAAACTTGCTGTAGTCTGGACACACCGGACTGTGCCGGAGGAAGGAGAGCATCTATAGCACAGCCTCCACCACCTCCATCCCCGTCCCAGCTGTGTCAGTGGCTAAAGCCGCAGGTCTGAGCACAATCTGTTCTACAACTGACTGGAAAATACATTGCAGCTGTGATGAAAATGGATTTTTCTTTTCTTCTTCACCTACTGTGAAATATGAATTGGGAATTCATTAGCTATGAGATGCTGCAAAATAACATTGCTCTTAAAATATTCAGTAGTCTCCTGGATCCAAGGGACCTTGGTTAACTAGAGACAGAGCAGTGGGGTTTTTCATTCTTTAAAATGTCCTGGAAGGGATCATTAGAAATTACTTACAGTTTCTTTCAGAGGCTTTTTAATTTCCATTTGCAGACTCTAAGTGGAGATGTGGAGAGCGAATCTGCAGCAGCGTTGAGTCATGAAGGAGAGGGTGCCGCACGCTCTGCTGCTCAGAGAGGCCGGGGTGGGGAGGCAGAAGGAAAAGCATTGGGGAAAGCAAGTTGTGGCTGTGGTTTAGCGACGTCCCAGAGCCCTTCTGCGGGATGCTCAGCAGCTTTGGATGCAATGAGCAGCATCGGTCCTTGGGATCTGCTCAGGTTCCTGCAGGTCCACCCAAGGGCCAGTGAGACCCAGGACTGCGTGAGGACGGGCACGAGCAGCCGGGACGTTGTCAGCGATGTGGGGCCGTTGCCCCGGTGGGGAGGTGTGTATGGCCCCGGCTGGGCTGTGCTCCTCTTCCAACATCTAAGCAAGGTTTTGGAGGTACAGGGACCACCAAGATCCACCACTGATGGGCACAGGCAGTAGGGGGCAGGATGGATGAAGAGGATCTGCGACTTCAAAGACTTCTTTGCTAGTCCAGAAGTTTGGTGTCCATGGCCTTTGGCAGTACTTGATATTCCTGCCAAGCAATCGCTCATCATGCTTAAGTCTGCTTTTTGAGCAAATGATGAACAGTCCTGGTACTCCAAGGTCTACTCAGAAACTGCTGTAAGCCACTAAATGTAGGTGGCTATCTGGTCTGCCCTAAACTGGGAGACAGTCTGGATTCATGGTCAGGTCCCAGCTATGTTTTGGTTCCAAACAACCCAAATCTTCCAGGAGAACCAGGTCCATGGCTTTGACTCCGGCCCCTCACAGTCACCATGTTAAAAAGAAGCTGCCAGGATCGTTAATCAGAGAGCCCAGCAGACCTGATGGGCGTGCTTCCAACATCATCATACAGTTGTAATTAAACAGCTGTACAATGAAGCGGACCATGCAGGAGTAATTCAACACCACCAGCACCAGAACAGCCTTTGAAGCCAGCACTTATCACCTCCATCCATCACCTGCACAATTAAACCTTTTTTTTTCCCCCCACAAAACAGCGGGTGCCAACACCAACAGAAATCCCCCGTGTTTCTCCGCTAATCATTGAACAAACCCACTACAAAGGTGACCCCAAGCCCTTGTGCGGAGTGAGGACGGGGACGTGCTGGGGCACGAGGGGTCTCGGAGGTGGGAGGACCATGCTTGGGAATGTCTGCGCTGTACTCTACAAATGAAGAGACCCAGTGGTCATCCAGACAGACAGACAGACACAGAGGTCTTCTGGCAGGATAATCGCCTGTCCCGGCTTGTCCGCCTCACTCCCCAATTCTCCTAACGGGTTCTGAACCTATTTGTCAGTGTTGTTCCAGGTTTGGAGTAGCAGTAGTGCTCCCAAAGTGTTGCATTTGCTCAGATTTCAAGAAAGCGGTGATTAAACTAGGAAGGAAAATGGGGGAAGGCGAGAGCAGCTCCTGCCCAGCCTGGCCCGATGGCACCTGGGACACGGCAGGAGCACCGGGGACCCACGGAGACCCATAGGGACGTGGGGACGGAGAGGTGGCAGGACAGGGGACAAGGTGAACCCCTTTGAACAAAAACTCAGAGGAGCACCATGATGATTTCACAAATACCTAAAAGAGAAGCTGTGATCTCCTTTCTCCTGGCTGCAGGTGAATTGATTTTCCTTAAGTTTTAGAGGCCAAACAGCTCCAAATGTCCAACACCTCTCAACAATCGAAAAGCTGCAGGCTGAGAATTAGGAAGAAGAAACGTGTGAGGTCTTCTTGAAAGCCAGAAATATCTCCAAAGCTGTAAAGAGAGATCTCCTTGAGCAAAAGAGTCACTCCCACCTCTGCTGTCAATTACCTGACCTTTTTGTTTGGCAAAACTTTGCCCTCTGAAGAGCTGATAAAATTCACATGACAAGACATGCCTAGTGAAAAATACTTGCTTGCAAGTTTTTGGTAGAAACAATATGCTTCCCCCCCAAAAAAGTTTGAAACCAACCATTAAAAAGAAGTTTCAAATGAATTCAAAAGCAATTTGCATTTTGGTTGTTTTTTTCAGCTCATTCCAAACAGAAAATCAAAAAAAGGTGGTAACTCCTATCATTATGGATATTCGTTCGTGCTGGCATGGTACTCTCATGCCAGTCTTTTGAAAATGGTGAATAAATCCCCACCTGGAGAGCTTACAGCGAGGAAAGGGAGAGCCTAAAGGAAAACTGACAGCAGATAACAATAAAAATAAGTTTTATAAAATTTTTTTTTTTTTGGAACTGACATTTTAGTGTGAAAATGCGAAGTGAAAAAATGTCCTTTTCAGCAGGAAAGCAACTCAAGAAATTCAGTCCCTGCCAAGAAGCCGTCCCACCCACCGCGAAGCAGGGCCACGGGCTTTGCAGCAGGGGGAGGTGAACTGAGCACCGTGATGCTCAGCCATCCAGCCCAGCTCTGCTGCCTCCCCCTCCCTTCCCTCCAGAGAGGTGGGGGTTTTTTTTTGTACCTTTTCTTATTATTATTTGCATTTGCCTGGGGCTCACCTCCCAGAAGGACTTATATTTTACACCAGCATGCTGATAGCTATTAAAGCCCCATCAGGCTCTTCCCCACCAGCATCCATCGCATCCCCATCAGGACCATCCTCACTCACCCTGCGCTGCTCCGGGGTGTCTCTGAGCTCTCCGAAGCCCCAGCACTAACACCCTGCTCTGCACCCAGCTTTCCTGCAAGGCTTTTCTCCAGGTCATTTCCCCGCCACGCTTTGGCACCAAATTCAGTTTTCCCGATGGTTTTACTCAGATGCAAAATGCTTCATCTCCCACCCTGCTTGTGCACCCACCCACCCACTGCCAGGCACCAGGGACCAGCACCACCAGTGCTGAGCTTCACTTCCCAGTTGGGCATCCTCCCTCCGGGTATCACGCATCTCCAGTAACGAAGAACTGGCATATTTGAAATGAAAATCATCTCCCTCATATATATTCATAGCCACCAACCCCGGCAGATGCTGCATCTCTCAACGCGTTCAGCGAAGGGAAAGTCTCAGCAGCAGCTTTGACTCTCCAGATGCCAGCGCAGAGGTGCCTCCTCCCGCTTGCTGGCCCCGGCCAAGAGGAATGATTGATTTTACAGTATCGCAGCCAGATCTGCAGTCACAGATGACAGCTCTGGGGAAGGCTTTACTGCTGACTCCTTGTGAGCTTTGAAAGATCCGTAGTAATTATTTTTCCTTAAGAAAATAGATGAATTAATCCTTCTGCTAGGGTTGTGGTTGGTTTTCCTAAAACTGGTGTTTTCAAATGATCTCAGAAAGCAAGTAAGACTGCCTAGCACAATTTTTCAAAATCTTTCCTAGTCATGTATTTCAAACACTCCATCAGATTTTCAGAAGGAAATAGATCAAATTTCCACAGTGCTCAGTGGGTGCTGCCAGCTGCTAGAGGAATGGGGACGTTGTCTTGGTGCCTCAGAGGAAAGCAGCAGGTTTTGCACAGACCTAACACGTTGGAGATGGATGCCAAATACATGCTCTCCCTGAGTTTTAGCTGCATTTTCTTTCCTGAAACAATTCATTTATCGCTCCAAATATGAAATAGGGATATATCCAGGAAAGAGAATGGGAGAATCCAGCAACGGATGAAGTGTCATGACATGGTTCTTGAGCACAGCCATCCATACTCCTGATGCCAACAACCCAAACCGCTCTGCTCTAAGCCTCAGGAAAACATGTCAAAATCCTAAATTTTGCAACATGCAGACCTCATGACACAACTAAGAAGGTTTGGTAAAGGGGTTTGATGAGGGAGCTAAGGAAAAGCTTTACCTTTTCAGATGGAAATGCCTTCCGTGAAAGGCGCTGTAGAACTAGCTTTCACAAAAATCACTCCAGTTTCATACGATTTGGTGTGAATTAGTTTCATCAGTAACAATTAAGCAGAAATGCAACCTGAAAGATCTCTAACCTTTAAAAGTCAGGCTTGAACATCAGCAATGCAGATGGCTCTTCTTTGCAACTGCTGTGCAGATAATCAAATGGGCTAACCTCCTTTCTGTGGCTATCCATATATAAGCCCACATTTAGAAAGCAGTTTATTTATTTAAGCTTCTCTGTTCGACTTCACAAGCACTTACATTTGGCAGGGGAAATCACACTCAAATTAAAACCAGTGGAGGTTTGCTCAGCAGCTCCTCGTGGCAGCAGAGATAACCAGGGACGAGTGATCAGGATCCGGATTGGGTCTTCATTTATGGATTTAATCATTTTATTGCCTGAAATAAGTGAATACAACTTTATGAGGAGACTAGAGAAGTCTGGCTTATTTAGCTCAAAAAAACAGCAGGGTGAGAGAGGATACAACTGCTGTTTAGAAGTATATAAGGAATAACAGCAGGAAAAGAAAATAATTAAGCTAACAACCCAAGAACTAGTGGGAATGAGCTGGCCATAAATTATTCAGGATGGAAATGAGAAGAGTTTCACACCATTAAAGGAAATCTCCATAAAAACATCAGTTCTTGCCTCCAAGTAGTCTAAAATACCATGGGGGGTGGTGTTATATTTTCAAGCCGTGACCTGAATTCCTCCTCCCAAGCTGCTGAGCACTGAAGAGGACATACCCCGGAGACACCCCGGTCCCATCGCAGCCTTGTCCGCATTAGCAAAGGCTGGATGCAGAGCTGGGGACCCTTCCTGGGAAGGGGCAGCCATGTCAGGGCAGGCACCACCTGGAGACTGACAACTTACTGAAATTTCATTCTGAAAGCTTTCAGGCACCGAAACGCACACACCTGGATTATTTTCTCTAGGTTAAACAACTGAAGTCAATCTGCCGATAAACAGGAGCTGGCAAATATTTACACGTGTTTTATGACATATGTCCTGGAATTTCCTTTATTTTCTTTTCCATCCCAGTTTTACCATCCTTTGAGTTGACATTGCATTTTACCATCAAGGGGCCAGGCTGGCAGTAGAAATGAGGTTGTACCTCTCCCTTTTGTATGGGAACCATGGTCTAAACTTTTGGCTCAGGCTTTTCTGTAATTTATCCTTTACTCTGCCCAAGCGAAGCTCCTCAGCACAGTAATGCAGCTATTTAAGACAAAACAAGTTGTCACCCAGCACAAAGGAGACTTGGACACCTCTGATGTTTCTTGAACAGGTCCCTATTTTGTTGATGATTCCATCCACCAAGAGACAAATCATTAATGTGTCGGAGCGCCCAGATACCCCATTCGAGCTCAGGGGGTGGCCAGACCCTCAGCACAGCAGGGACCAGATGCCAGCACAGTCTCGCAGTGACCTGCAGCAGCACCAAGGTAAAAACCTGTTTACACAAGGCAGCAAGTACATGACCACAGCCCAACACAAAATTACACATACTACAGACTAACAAACAGTCTTGGGGAAGAAATGGCTGACATCCTTGGCTCCTTGGTTCCTCTTAGTTTATGATTTCTTTATTACTGCCGCTAAGCATCCTCAGGCATTTTGTAGGATGGTCTGAGTGCAAATTACAGGAAGGTCAGAGTAGAAATAGGTTTGTTAAATAAACTATTATTTTCTTAAACTTCCTTATGAAAAGAAATGTCTCTGTGAAACTTTAATAAGATAGCACTGTGAACCTCATCTAAACCCAGGGTCAGGGCACGGGAAAGACGGGGGTGGCTAACAGCAGTCTGAGTCTAATTTAAATGCCAAAACTGGAAGAAAGTGCTTGGGGAATGAAAGGTTCATTAGTATTATCTCGCCCTCTCTGTCTTGAGAGCAGGCAATGCTGGTGACCTGCAATCTCCTGAAGAGAAGAGATTCTCAGAAAGCAAAAAATAAGCATAACGGGCAGGCAGAGGGTGGTTTTGAGAACATCCCTTCTGCTATAGGGTAGTTTTGAGAACATCCCTTCTGCTGTAGTGCTGTGGGCACGCTGTTGTCCCCTCCTGGCAGCAGCAGGCTGGAAGGCAGCCCCCACACCCGAGGGGTCTGGATCCTACCAAAGGCATTAACAGATACATCTTCTTTTCCTCTTGAGAAAATACAGCATCTGAGGGACAACCGCCAGCAAGCTGCACTATATTCCCAAGCTGACTGATTGTAATTCCTTGAACTTGCAAAGCATCTTTAATTGTAGCACTCATCAAAGCAGTTTTTAGACCTTAATTCTCACAAAGCCCACATAAGGCTGTTACACCCAGAGAAAGCAAAGCAGGCAGAGATTAACTGATTAGCAGAGAGTATGTCACAGCTCGGCAGAAGGAGCCCTACCCTGCCCCAGATCAGTTGCATTGCTATTTTATAGCAAAAAAATGCAAAACCACGCCAGGCTGGGCCTGGAATTCTGTGCTCCGGCAAAGCGCCGAGTGCCGGACTTTGCTGTGCTGGCAGCTGGTGTTTCACAGCATCGCTGCCTGCAGCTCCTACCCATCGCTCTGCTTCACAGTGGGTCATTGCAAAAGGCAAAGGTGCAACATAGGATGGAAAAACCCAGCTGGAAAAGTTTGGAGCTTGCTGTGCCTCTTTCCAAGGTGGTTTGGTCCTAACAAGTCCCAACAACCAGCTTCTGGTTTGGTCCTAGTGAGTAACGGTGACCCTTCGGGTGTCCCTAAGGACCCAGCGGTCCCCTGGGTGTACACTCCCCTCCTTACCACCACCATGAACTCCCCTCTAAAACCAGATTCCCCGAGAGAAGCCAACCAGCTTGTCCACACAGAAAACACAGCATGACCGGATTTCTCTACAGCCATCCCAAATCTTTTCTCCTTTAGCCACCCCAAAGCCCAGAAGGCTTCAGGGCACTTCCCAGTTCCACACGTCACTCGGCAGATGAAGTGCTGATGTTTGACCATGGAACTTTCACAGATGATAAATCCCTCCTCGCACCCCCAGATCATCCTTTAACGAGCTGCTATGGATCAGCCCCTGTCCAGGATCAGCCCTTGTCCAGCGTCTGCCGGTGCCGGTTAAGCATGAGCTTGGCAGAGTCGCCTTCCTCCACCTGGACGGAGGACCTGGCCCGTAGAAATGCCAGGCTTGCTTAGCTCAATATATCCCTTATCAACAAGGATACTCCTCACAGTGCTTTCTGTCCCTCCTGCCCAAACAAGAAACATTTCTGTGCAAGCCAGGCGATATGTCTGGGAGAGGCGATTCCAGCCCAGAGATAACATGGACACATAAGCCTCTGTTCCGTGGGAAAGCTGCTGACGGGAGAGATGGTCTCATGTGGGGGAGCTCCTGTTTGTGGCCGTTCAAACCCATGTTGCTGATTATTTGGTACGAGGCGGCATGAGCCGGGCTTGCTTTCCCAGAGCGCAGGACAAGCGAGGTTGCAAGGAGTCGGGGTTTTGTATCGCTCCACGCAGAGTTTATCTAAGGAGAAGGCATGAAGGACAGGCTGCAGACACACAGCGGATGGCGGGAGGAAGAAAGCCAGGCACAATGATATCATAAAATGCTCCCTGAGTCATTAGCTATGACTCATGTCTTTGCTGGGGCTAAAGAGACAAGGAGTTGCAAATAGATGCCATGGATAAATGCCAGGATAAAAAGTTTCAATTTTCCTGATGAGGCTATTGCTGATTAACTGCTTTGCACCTTGGCCTGTACCAAGGGCTAAATCTGGACACAAAAATCCTTAAATCATTTCCACTTCAAGTGTGGGCAGCCAGGGAACCATAAACTGCACAGCAGAGACCTCATCCCCCTCCAAGTCCATAGTGCCCTGATGCTGGCCAGCATCTCTCAGGGCTGGGATTGAACCGTTAGAAATATGCACACTGGAGTAGGTAAAGGCATACATTGCATGTTGACAGGAACTAATCAGTGCCATAAATACATCCTTCTTCTGAAGATATCTGAACTGGTTAGTGATTTTTCATAGCTAAATGGTTTTGACAGGTTTTTCAAGGTAATGAAAATCTGTTTAACTAAGGAGTAAATACATTTGTGTAGATGTAAGGACAGAAGAGTGAGGATGCATCTCCAAGATGAGCTCTTCTACAAAATCAAAACCTGAAAGTTCCAGAACCCATCAAGTAATGAACAATAAAGGAGTAAATAATAAAATTAATAATCCATAGAGCAAAATACTGCATTTCCTCTCTGAAACGGCCCCAGCGCCCAGCTTGCTGTGATACGGTACATGAACACACTTTCTGCTAACACACGCATTCCTTCCCTCCTTAGGTATCACACACCGTGACTTTCTCTCCAAATCATTTTCCCCAAGCATTGCTTAGCAACTCATTTCTGGTTATCAATAACACCAAGCAGTTCATCCTAATGACCGTGTGTCATGGTTTAACCCCAGCCTAACTATGCACCATGCAGCCGCTCGCTCACTCCACCTCACCCAGTGGGATAGGGGAGAGAATTGGGAAAAAAATCCTAAAACTCGTGGGTTGAGATAAGAACAGTTTAATAGAACAGAGAGGAAGAAAATAATAGTGATAATAATAAAATAAAATGACAATACTAATAAAAGGATTGGAATATACAAAACGAGTGATGCACAGTGCAATTGCTCACCACTCGCCGACCGATGCCCAGTTAGTTCCCGAGCAGCGATACCCCCCCCAGGCCAGCTCCCCCCAGGTTATATACTGGGCATGACATCACGTGGTATGGAATATATACCTTTGGCCGGTTTGGGTCACTGCCCTGGCTGTGTCCCCTCCCAACTCCTTGTGCCCCTCCAGCCTTCTCGCTGGCT
>JANZLQ010000089.1:37143699-37167686 GCA_026212715.1 Elanus axillaris
CAGTGTGTTATCAACATTCTTCTCATACTAAATCCAAAACATAGCACTATACCAGCTACTAGAAAGAAAATTAACTCTATCCCAGCTGAAACCAGAACACCACGCAGGGCTTTTCTTTTTCTTTTCTTTTTTTTTTTCAGCCCTTCCTGTGCTGCTTCTTCCAGTGAGAAAGAGCAAAGGGCAGTAATTTGAAAAGTTCTGGGCAGGGAGCAAGGTCTCTGCAGGTCAACCTGTTCCCTGCTCTCCTCGCTGTGAGTGTGGACCTGCAGGATGCTCCTGGGCAGCCGGCACAGCTCCCCCGGCCCAAAGCACCCAAAAGGTTCCACACTCCTTCAAGGCTCTTCCTCTCCATCACTCCATCGTGATCTATCCAAAACTTTTTATAATTTTTAAAAATTGGTCGGGCACAAAATGCCAAAATGTCTCGCTCCCTTGCTGGTGGAATCACGGGCTGCAAAATGAGATTGCTGTGTCTGACGTGCTCACCCAGCCTAGGCGCTGGGAGAGCAGCCCATGCAGCAGGTCTTCCACCTCCCAGGAAAGTCTGCAGTACAGACGGCCACACGAGCCCCCACATTTTTCCATGCTACAGCAGCATTAATTAACATGCACATGCAAATTACGCTGCAGAATTGCGTGAGGAGAGACTGTCATTCAAAACAGAAGGAAAAGTAGGAGATGTCTCTAACTACATGCATTTATTCTGTCAAAGTGTGCTTCGGGTCAGATCATTAGCTGCAAAGAGCCGCTCAGACTGCAGTCTAACGTTCAGAGGTTTCAAATGTCTCATGCCTTCTCGTGCCAGAGGAATATTTCAGCTCCTGCATCAATCTCTCTTCCACCTTCCTCGTCACCACCACAATGACAAGTCCCTTTTCATGGCTTGTAGCATCTTGCCAGATTCTTCAGGCAGAAAATTTCTCTTTCTGAGTCACTGTAGAATATCGCAGGCTGCAGAGCAGCCAAAGCCTCCCCCCGCTTTCCAACTTGCTGCACAATTTTACAAAATCTTTGCCCCAGCCTGAGGACAGAGCTGAAGCCCATAAATGGCATAAACATCAGATGTCTGCTAAACCCTGCACTTTGCAAGCTGCAGGTGAATTTATCTATATGCTGCTGGTCAAAAGTGTGGTATCTGCATGGGCAAAGGCAGGTGATGAGTTCTGTGGCCTCAGCTACTGAGTTAAGGAGCCCATATGGTGATGTACATCTCATTAAGGTGGCCTGCAGGTGACCGTGTATGGAGGACACAATTGTGGCTCCAGACAGACCAAATCCTGAATTTCAGGATGCGTCTAGGGTCCTCTGAAACATGAAGACACCCTGAACCAGATCATCTCCATCCTGACACTCACCTTCTCTGAAGCTCAGAGTTTGCACACAAACCTGTTGCTAAAACTTCATTTTACTGGGACAAACAGATAAACCCAAACAAACCCTACTTATTTTTGAATGATCCTGCCTGAAACCCACAGAGCTATGGTAGATGTAGCTTGACTTTCCTGGCCAAGAAGGTTGTGGCATCAAGCAAGCAAGGGCTACCCCAGCACCTCCATCCCGTCCAGGTTGCGTGCCCTGCTCCAGGCTGGGCAGCCTCAGCATCACACAGGAGCCAGTGCCGGGCTATGCGATAATTGCTCGTTTAATGCAAAAACCAGTGGCAGGTGGCCGATAAAATAGCACTGGCAGCTTCCACACAGCCCAGCCTTGCATGACTTGGGTGATTAAAGCTGGAGATTTCCTTCCTGTATGTGATCTGGCTCCACTGGGGTACTAAAATCAGCATATTACATGAAAGGGAGGGTGGGGGAGACTGGGCAGCACAGCGGGACCTTCAGCAGGACAGTCCCACTGGAACACCGGCAGCTGCTGGTGCTTCCCTGCCCAGCCGTGACCCGAGCCGATGCGTAGGGAGTGGTTCGTAGGCAGGATCTGCTATGCGCTAGCTGTGCAGTTTGGGGCACGTGACTTGGTTTTCTTGTTTCTGCCAGCCTGTACCATCAGCTTCTTGTCTATATCACAGAGCTGTTTTGAAGATGAAGGTAAGGGAAAGGCCTCACAGGGAATATAAGGAGGAGTTCGGTACCCACCTCCCACAGATACACAAGTAGAGCTGGCATCTGGAGATAGCACAACCAGGGAAAATAACTGAAATAAAACCATTATCCCTTTCTCCTTTACATGGCATCCTTCTTTGTCTTTTTTTTCTGTTTTGTTTTTGCATGGGGAATCTAAAGAAGATGGGGAGCAGCACAACATTCAACCCCTGTATGTGCTCACCTATCCGCACACATGCACCTTGCAGCAGTGACCGCAGGTTACAAACACCAAGCCCTAGAGAAGGAGGCCAAAATACGGGTAGAAAGCTGCAGCCATTTGGTGGGTGCCTGCAGTCTGTGGTTATTTCAGCTAATAAAATTGTAATCCTCTCAATGACTGGTCCAAAAATAGGTTACAATTTTGGAGAGAGACAAAAAGCATTCATTCTGCTTCTGGGGTCATTCCCTGCCCTGCAGCTTTGCTCTGCTTTCCAAAATAACAAGCTTTGCCAGCAATGCATGGCTGCAAATGCTCAGCTCGAAGGTAATTAGGGCAGGAGATAAATATGCATGGCGGCTGTCGGTCCCCCCTGTCAAGGGCATCTTGGGACAACACATCTTTCAGTGTAAAAATATTACTGCAATCTCTCTGACCTGCAGCTTAATGTAATAACGTCTCTCTTGAGCAGAGCACTGGCAGATGCACAGGAGCTAAATGGATTTTGCAGGCTGAAGCAGCCACCCAAACAGCGAAAGGAAAAAGCAAAGTTTCCTCCAGCACCACAGGACAAATGGGGAAGCCGGCAGAGCCCAGCCCGGGAGGTTGGAGGTGCACGAGGAGCATCGGTGATCCCCGCTCCCTCGATCCCGATCCCAATCCCGCACCCTCGGGTCCGCTGCCCCTCTGCAGCACAACGAGCCAGGAGCTGCCTCCCTTGTCCAGCCTGGGCTCATCTGCTTGATGGTAGAAAAAACATAATGGAAATGCTTTACCCTGGTGACTTTATTTCAAATTTCCGCAAATTAAGTAAACTCCAGCAGGATGAAGAGCATGAAACAAACCCTGAGCACACAGGAAATTTCAGCATCACGGCATTTCCTACATGTGGAAGGCCCAAACGCAGGTACCCTGCACCCCGGCCGCCCTTCAGACCCGGCTGTGTAAGAGCTGGATCTGTGTTTCACCCTTCTCGTTGCCTCAGGCTTGAAATGGCTCTTCCAGTTTGAGGCCAGAGGATTGCTACAGGCTTTAAGGCAAGCAAAGGGTATCTTAGAGAGACTCTGGGAATATTAGTAACAGCATTATCCAAAAATGTTAAATTCACCAGCTAATTAAATCATACAATGGAGTAATAATATATTTTAAATATAAGCTGTAAGGCACTGCCTGAATTCCCAAGTTTATACATCTTTTCCAATCTCAAAACAAAACCTTTCTACAGTAGATATTGGCATCGGCACAGAGCTTAAGACTATTCAAACTGCTGTTAAGAGCCTCTCGTATTCCCCCCCCCCCCAAACACTATCCAGCTTTTGCATTTTAATTGGGGTCCATCACCACACAAGACTGATGTGTTTCGCTCCTGATCTTCAAAGCAGGCAGGCTTTGTTCAGGCACACACGTGAAAAGGAAACCTGAAAGCCGCTGATATTTCAAGAGACACTGAAATGAGCAAAAGTCTCAGGAGAGGACAAAGAGTTACATCCCATGCAAAAAAATGAAGCAAGAGCAGAAGGAGCAGTGGATGCTCCCTGAGAGTGAGTGCAGAATAGCGACATGTAAAACTACATCTGGAGCCAGCATAGGCACCAACTACAGAAAACACACTTCTGGCTGGAAACAGGAAATCTTTCCATTCCCTTTTCTTCTTCTTCTGTAATAAAATTGTTCTCTCCGAGAGCTGCAGACATTACAAGCGCAACCACGTTTCAGTGTCAGTCCCTCAGCCATCCAAGCATGGAGGGGCTGCTTGCTGGCTAGTTTTTCAGATCCCTCTGTGAGTCTAATTAAAGCTTTCAATTTTTTTTGACATGAGTAGCAGAGCTGCTAATTAACTGCCAGAAATTATACTGAGGATCCAGTATCTGCTTGTGCAGCTACCTCAGTGCTCATCAGCTTCCCAGGGTAATTGCGGTAGGGTTGAAGCAGCAGCAGCAGAGATACAGAGAGGATGGGAAAAAAAAAATATCCAGCAACTTTTGGAAACACCAGTGGCTTGGGAGTGTCTCTAACCTGAATCTCACAGGAAGGAATTGAAATATATATACACACAAACACATAGATATAAAAACTGGATATCGAAAGCAGAGCGCAACCCAAACCCACCAAACATTATCCTCTCTTTGCATTCTCTCCGAAGGCAGAGGGACCACATCCATTTTTTCTGATACACCTGCAACTCTTTTTTTGTAAAAACGAATAAAGAAAAAGCAGTATCAGATGCTCTCCCTCTTTGCTAAAAGCAATTTTAGTTCCCCCTCCTGTCCAACATGCCGGCAGGCCCTGACATGGTGAGAGAGGGGAACTCTTGCTTAGATGAAACTTTACATGCCGTGAGAGCCATCCTGCCTGCAAGCAATCCTGAAACTCTGGGACCAGGATTCTTTATTTCTAGTGCAAGGGACTGTTCGATAACAAGATCGCCATGGGAGTACAGGAAACACATATCAAATCCCTGCAAAGTACAGGAAAATGTACAATGGCAACTAGCTCTTCAAATTGTGCTACATTTATATGATTTGTGTTAGTTTTCTGATTTATCATCTTACCTGGACCTGGTCACCGGGAGAAGAGAGGGGTCGGGGGTAGCTAATAGCACATGAAGTGCTGTTACTTGAGCAGCATTTTAGGGAAAGCTGCAGGCAGGCTGGGGGATACTTTTAATTAAGCCATATTCTCAAAAGGCTCTTCTTGATGAAATGCCAAAAGTTGGAGCACTAGGTAACGAAGCATGAGGTTCAGGTGAGATGTACACTGTGTAGCCTATGGAAATGACTTAATGAACTGCCCTTAACTCATCAACAGAGCTACTGAGATATCTGCAAACAGAAAAGAGGATTGCACAAAAATTCTGGTTTTAATTTTCTCCTGGAAATCCCCACGAGGCCTCCCCGGCAGCCTGAAGGACCAAGGCTATCGACAAACCTCCTTCTTGAGCCTTGGAGACCGCCCGCTGCTGGCCAGGCTGACCCTTGCTGCCGGGCTGAAGCCTTGCCTTCGGGAGCTACATTTCCTGATGCTCCTTGTAGGTACGTTTCACGGGAGCTTTGAAGAAAAAACATTAGAAAACCTGACCGTGGTTCATTAAATATTATCTGCCTGAGCAGGAACATGACTGCTCCACCACATCCCTCCGTAACTCCAAAAGCAAGCCAGGTGCTGCAGATGCGTCCGTGTGGTCACACTGCCTACGGGTGCTCCTCTGGGGACCCAGGGCTTCAGGATGGTCTTTCAAGGCCAAAGAAAGCCTTTTCCTACGCACGGCTTGAAGGTTTTAAGCACACTATTCAGTTGGCTTCAGTTGTTGTTGCTGAGCTGTTAGATGTTGTTTATGCTTTGCCCACTAAGTGGAGCTGGGGACTCTCCCATGCTTCCCCTCCCGGGATTGTGCCAATAAATATATTTATTTTCCTCCCTAGTCGAAGTGGCACGGTCATCTGCTGGCAACGTGGCTGCAGCTCACACAGAGCCACGCTGGCCCACGGCTAGCCCACCGGCACGCAAGGGCGATGGTATGTCGCTTGCTTTACATCACATAATTTTAAGGTCTTTCCCCCTTTTCTGTAGGGAGGATGTGGTTTTGAACCCAGCCAACGTAGCCCTGTGCAAGGGAGCACAGGAACATCCACACGTTCGGAGGGTGAGGAGTGCCGATGTTCCTGCTTTAACGCTTCCCTGCTTCAGCTTTTTTCACAAATTCCATTAATTAACCTTTCCAATGTCTACAGGTACCAAAAGAAATGTCTATTAACACAAAGACTTTCCAGGAACCTCTTCACAACTTGGTCCTCTGCTGTGTTTTTTTAAGTCCGTTTTATATAAACCATCCAAAAATACCTATAGCATGATATGGCAGGTCAGCTACAAAAGTATTCCTATTATCTGCCATGAAGATCAATCCAACCATCAAGGCAGACTAGCTGCTTTGCTAGAGGCCATCCAGCACCTGTGTAAGTTTATACATTCCCAGCGAGACTTCCCTGGGAATTTGGGAAAGCAGCTGACCATGAGTTCATCCACACACCACCACCTTTCCTGCTGCCAAAGATCACGTGAGAAATAACCTCAGAGGGGAACAGAGCATGTCTCTAGAGAAAATAGAGGACATGGAAATAAACCAGGATAAAATTACAGCTTTACAAAATTCATTGCATTACCCTGCAATGGAAAGATAATTAGGAAATTGTTTTTGTACTAATGATTCACATCTAGCTGGGCAGGATCTAAGTCAGGAATATGACTTTAATTTAACCTAATACTACAGTACCGAACCATGGTTTGCGATATTTTTATGCCCAGGAATCACATGCGCTGCCTCTCCCCTCCCCACCCCTTCTCCCCAAATCACCACCTCGGACAAGGGCATTTGGAGATTACCTGCACAACGTGAACAAAAGCTCATTGTCCTTAATATTGTTTGCAACGATGCAGGTTCAAGCTGAAATAGTTGGGCCAGTGGGATTATTTTCTACGAACCTGATTATGGTTTCTGAGACTCAGTTTATTACAATATGATCTTCTAATCGGTGAGGCTGGATAAAATCCATAAGATCACTGAAACCTTATACTGAGAGTGGTCCACATGGTGCTCCTACCTGGAGCAGTCTCTGAAAAAAAAAAAAATCTCTAATGTTGCTTCAGGTTCTGGAGTTTCCTCATGAATGTCCCTTTCTTGGCAGTCAAGCTTGCAGGAAAAGTTCAAGCCTTTCCATTCAGTTATACCAAACCTTGCCCTATATTAAAGGAAATAATTGCATTCAAATTATGTCAGCACACTGACAGTGTTGACTGAAATAATGATTTGTAAAACAAGTGCATTTATGCAGCATATATATCTATATATATAGCCAAAATATTTGGTTGGCAAAAATTTACCATTCCTCATGGAAACCATACTATTGATATGTGATGAGGCAGCAATATGTTACCCATCCCTGCATAATAACCTGTGGATAAGCAGTAAAGAGTAGACTGATGTATAGTTTTTCAGTTTATGAAACAAAATCTACTTATTTTTCAGTGATCACTACACAATTATACAGCAAACAGTTTTCTTTAGTGTGCAATGAATTTACTTAATTTAGAAATATTTAATGAATAGTAGATTTCATCTTTTCCCCTTCCTTTGCATCCCAGACTTTAGAGTGACTCAGTATCTTTTCCAAACTTATAATGGGAGCTTCTTTCTCCGTAGTGGTCCGGACCAGCACTCAAGGCACAAGGATTGCCTCGGAGGAAAGCAAGTTCATCATAAACCGGGTCCATCCTAAAATGTAATAGGCCTATACTGAATATTACATACTTATGTAAACTAAAATGAGAAATATCCTTGTAGTCAGTTCCTTTTAATCTAAGAAAAGGGAAAAAGATTTCATAGCGTGGAAAATTTGCTAATATATTGAAACATATTGTCATTATTGCTTTATTGCCAGTTATCACAGGGCTCTGATCAGCACATCTGCTTGGTAAACGAATAAACCCTTTCGCGACGCAGCTCTGGCACAAACGCTAGTGATTGAGCAGAGCTCCAGGCAAGGCAGAGGATGACCGTCCCGCTCGTCGGGGACCCACCAGCGGGCACGTGCCCATCAGGGCAGCACTGCTGTCCTTGGAGGCTTTGCGCAAAGCAAAGAGATTTGGTGACTTAAAGACAAACAGGACCACATCCAACTACTAAACCCTTGACCTGCCCATTCCAGCCAAGACCACGGCGGGAGCTGGTGTCACACCCTGATGAGAGGGTCACGGTATATAAATGCACTGCTGGTGGTGGTGGCCTGTATTTTGGTGAATATATGGGGGAAAGAAACATTTACGTGCGCTTCCAAGATGCCTGAAGGGGATCCACCCAGTTAAATCTATGCCTCTTTGACTCATACGCACACATATAAAAACATAACACCAACCTAAACTTTCATTGTAAAGCCAGTTCTGGGCCAAGTGACTAAAAGATCCCTTTGCTGCACCAATTTCCTAATTGTTTACATGCAGACTGGTGTTACCTTTCCTGTTAGATAGGGTTCCCATAGCAACATTACTTTTATCACACAAGAGGATTCGCCAGATTAAAACAGACTCCTTCAGGTAATTGAAATACATGAAATTTCTTTGTTATTTACAGTTCTGCTAGCAAGGAACCACAATATTCAATTCAAACTAGGATGCCGAGGATCTTTGCGACCGAACAAACAAAAAATAAAGCTGTCAGTGTTGGTCTAGTACAAAATGGGGACTTGCCAGCTGCAGGAGGCATTGCACACAAAAAGCCTCCCAGTTTGGAGCATGCAATGCAGAGAAGGGCAGGCTGTGTAACCTGGTATTTGCATTCGAAGCCAGTGCCAGAAGATTGGGATGAATGGCCTGGTTTATTTTCTAGAGAGGCGGTTTTCAAGAGAAGACATAATGCACTGGATGCACAAGGGCTTTAATCCTGGTGTCCTGGTCTGAACGATGGCGAGGGGTGGATTTGAACGCGGTCACCTGTTTCCCAGGTGCTTTCAGCTGGGCACAGTACTTGCCACCTCCACCTTGCAAGGCGTCAAACCTCCAGTTTACTAGAAGCCCTGCAAAACTCACTCCTCCTGAAACTGCAAAATTTGAGATCCCAGTAGAAGAGCTCAAAGATCCAAAGCAGTGCATCTAATCCTTTCCATCTTTGTCCAACAAGTTTGCGTTTTGGATTTTGCTTTGCCCCCTCAGCACTTCCAGAGGGAGGGTGCAGGGCTCACTCCCAGCTTTACCCTTGCGATGCTCGCGGCTGCCCCGGCCTGTCCCAGGTGAAGGCAACCGCGGGATTCAATCTCTCCCATAAGGTGACACGGATTGGAGCAACTCTGGAAGTGCTACTGCTGGAGTCGGAGCAAACAAGGAAAATTAGCAGAGCAAGAGGGATCCTGAAAAGCAGCCTTCCTCTGGGCGCTGAAGGGCTTTTTGCACAGAGAGGAGGTTTCCTTCTGCTGGTTGATGTGGCCATCAGGTAAGAGCTGGGAGGTTGGAAGCAGGCGTTTGGCCCTGTCCTGAGTGAACAGAGAATGCAGCCAGTAAATGGACTTCGGTTAGAGGGCTGAATTGAACTGTTTGTTCCCCTCCAGGGCGGTAACAGTGAAGAGAGGCTCATTCAGAAAGCTGGATTTCAAGCTGCTTCCCAGCAAAGCTAGATTCAAAGCCACAGTATTTTTGTACAGCTTGCAGTAAACTGAAGGGCAGAAAGCCCTTCTTGAATTAAATCTGTCCTTGATGTATTTTAAGGTCTTTGTAGCTAATTAATGTTCAATGTGAGGGGCTGCTATGGAAAGTTTTCTTGTTTGGAAGTACTGGGAGTATTAAATCCAACGCTCTGAACTGTGTGCCTAACTACACCACTTCTTATTTACTCCACAGCTAGAGACTGGAGGAGTGAGGACTTATGTCACACTGCATAGGAGTCAACTTAGACTTTAACAGCAGAGACAGTTTGGGCTTCCAGCCTTCTTCATCCCTACTTTGAGATAAGTGTTTCAGCAGAGGTCTAGCATTTGTTGTCTAACCCTTGGCAAGCCTCAAGTCCTCCCACCAGCTATCACTACACAGACCAGTGGTAGATGAAGGCAAAAAGACATTTAAATGCAGATACAGATGTCCTGACTTCCATTATTTGGTATTAAACACCCTGTCCAACTTTTCATGACATGGAATTGCAATTAAAATCCGACTCCTCTGGTGACAGACAGGAGAGGGTGACATGCAGCTGAAAGTACACCAGCCCCTGGAAGTCCGGTTTAGCCCCTAGAAAGCTAATCTAATGCTGTCACATATTTCAATTGTAAATGGCCCAGGAAGTCCATATGTGACATTGCTGTGGCCTTGCAGTGTTCTTTTTATTCTCCTGGCATATCTTCAAAAAGATACTTTTTTTTGGGGGGGGGAGATGAAATAGAAACAAATTTTAATGAAAAATGAGTACAGAAGTGATTACGCAGAAGGAATTTAAACCAACACTGTTGTCTGGCAAGTCTTCTCCACCCACTGAATAAGCTCCTTATCTCTTGATTAAAAAAATCCACAAAGAACTGGAAGACAGGACAGCATCCATAAAACAAAGTTATAACCCCAGCCAACACCCTTTCTTCACCTGGGAAAAATGTTGATCTGGGGTTATTTGGAGCAGATATAGATGCTACCATGGAGCTTTAACGATGCTGTTGTAGGCGAAGGCAAATGCGGGATTCAATCTCTCCCATAAGGTGACAGGGATTGGAGCAACTCTGGAAGTTGTTGAAGCCCAGCGGGCTACTCAGCAGCTGCTTGCAAGGGCCTTGGGTTTGCACGGACTGGTGATCTCTTCATGCTGAATCTACCTATTCCTTATTGCAGCCTGAGCTGCAGACTAAATCTAAGGCCAAAGCAAATGACGCACATGAAAAGATGGCAGCCTACAGTCTCAGATGGCCACCTGAATATGGTCTTGAAGTCACAAAACATTTCTAAATGTACAGAAAGGAATATGATACTCTGCATTTAGAGGATAATGAGGATGCCAGGAGCCCACGTTCAGTTCCTCACTGCCCTAAGAACTTGCGCTCATCCATAAATCCTCTGAGCAGGCTCTGACGACTTTTCACTCTCTTACAGCAGCGTTATACAAGCCTAATGGCCAGTAGCTCCAACCTGCAATCATCCCAAAAATAAGACGACACCTTCCTACAGACTTTGAGCACAGGATGCTCACAGACCCACACAGACTCACAAGAAGTGCTCGCTTTCTGCTCTGGATGGTAAATTAACCAGCTGGCTTTGCAGATGAAACCGTGTGTGCCCATGCAGCAGTGACCAGGTCACAAAGGCAGTAATCCCACCAAGGGCCACTAATCAGCCTCGGAGCTCTGAACCTCTTCTAGTTGTTCTTAAAGCATTAATCTACCCAAGGGCTTAACCTTACCAATCTTTACAATGCAAACTTTACCTGCTTGGAGATACTTGGATTAAAACCACAAACCACTTATTTTCTAGACATTATATTTTAGTATAAAATTGCAAACCCTATTGTGAAAACTACCCGTTCCCTACAACGGCCGAGCAGCACACACTAATGCCACTGGCACACGTTCCTGCCAGGCTACACCTAATCATTACACGCTGAGCTGCGGCACAACTACAAAAGCAGAAATTAACAGAGCTGGTGTAGATCATAAGTACGTTCAGCTGGGAACTTACGGAGACCAGCAGCCATAAAACATGCCATCATCAGAGCATTTGGAAGAGCAGGTGCCTGTACTCTGGTGGTCCTCCAGCAGCACATTACTGCTGCCTCGGTGATTTTTGGACTTCAGTACGCTTTGCCCAAGCCCTGTCACTGGCTCCATCTCTGCTTGGGCAAAGGGCAGATGTAGAATCATAGAATCATTTAGGCTGGACCTTTAAGATCATCCAGTCCAACCATAAAGCTAATACCGCTAAGTCCACCAACTTCACGTTGGCTTCATGTTACAATACAACGAGATGTGACTGCTTGAAAGGTTCCTGTCTAGTCTAAGACCTCATCCAAGTTCTCCACAGCCAACGAGGGATAGTAGCAATTCCTGAGGACAATGCAGATCCCCTGCCCCAGACATCTGCCCCACACTGGCATGAACTCCAGGGATTCCCACAGAAATATCTTGAATTAGACATGACTCATGGAGTCATTCAGGTACCAAGACATAAGTGTCAAGTGGCTCAGTTCTTAATTGATTACACTGGTCATAGCCCATCTGTTAAAAGTTAACGTGAAGGTCATTTTGAATGAAATGAAACAGGCGTTTTTCTAAGGACAGTTACTAGCTTTGACACTTCCCTATAGATTTCCTTGTTTCGGAAAAGGCAGCGACAACGTACAGTATCTTTGAAACAAAGCCTGACTCATTTATCCATACAAACACAACGATCAGAGGCAGGGGGTTAAAACAGAGTAGTTTCTTACTCTGCCTTAGCGTTTCCCTTGAGCTTAGACTTGGCCACTTTATTCCTGTTATCCTGCTTCTCACGCCCACGGTTCACGTGCCTTTGTGCTCTCCTCTTGACTGCCTGCGCAACAGCTACCTTATTTAAATCCATTTTCAAATCATACAGTTTCTCACCTTCCCTAACAAAGGAGACTGTTCGCTTCCTGGAAAGAGGTGGCCATTATAAGTTAAGCAACAGTGGAGAGGAAACCCCAGGATAACTTGGTGTTATCTTGCAGCAAACAACATCACTGTCAGCAAGCAAAACATCACACAGTGGTCCTGAACATATTACAAGTATTATTTTTTTTTTACTATTAAATCTGGACTCAAATCACCAATGCCCCAATTCTGAAAGAAGCCCATATAAACAACAGATCAACTGGGTCTTTGCTGAAAGACAACTAATTTTATGCTTCATCAGAAGGAACACATTTCACTCCCAAGAATAATTTTAGTCTTGTTCCTAATTCACATCCATTAACACTCAGAAGTGATTAGAGTGGCACAACATGAAGCAATCAAGCTTAAGCACTGTACATAACGCTCAGCAGTTTCTGCCCAAGGCAGAACATACCATCAACAAATTTGTTAGCAGGGTTGCCCTTTTGAGACTATCTGTGGATTTTCTGTTGACAAAAATATTTCCTTCATTCCCATGGTATTTGCCCACTGTATTCCCTGGAACACCAGTAAAGAGCCTGCCTTCATAATCCTTCATATACAACTTATGGTTTGCGTGAGGCCCTCTGAGCCTTTTTTGCTTGGCTTTTTGGCTCATCTGAACCAATTTACTTTGGGTCAGGTCCAGAAGTCTTTACCGAGGCAAAGATTCATTGCCTTCAAGTGACCAAATCTTGAAAGAAACCCCAGTCCCCAGAAAGCAAACTGTCAATTCAATCAGGCTATCTCTCTGCTAATAAATATATTTTGGATATTGACCAGCTGGCACAGCATGGCCCATGTCCATAATGCTTGACTCTCTTGACCTGCAAAACAAAAAGTTTGTGTGCAAATTGCCTACGGGAAGGGTTGACCTGTACAGACTTCTGCACCATGCCCAGGGAGTGCTCCTGGCATGGGCCAAAAGGGTGCCAGGGACGGCTCTAACAACTGGATGGTATCAAGGACTGACCTCCTGCACCAGGGAACACGACTCCAACCTCCTTGAATACAAATGTAGCCTCAAAGTCCAACCTGGGTAAACACTTGTTGCTGAATTTGCATGGTCCTGTATCAGGGAAACTAACACTGAAGCCAAACGCAAAGAGCCAAGGCTTCCGAGTTTAGCAAAATGTTACGCTCTTTGGGTTAATCTTGGAAGTTTGAACTTGCAAAGTTTTCCAGTTATAATACCTTCTTGATGCAGTTGATAGGAAAAGCTGATTAATTCATTCTTGTACGATCCACCACATTAGCGTATTTCTCACTTAATCCCTCATGGATAAGAGTGAGAGGAAGCATTAAGAGAGCAGGATAAATTGATACTGACTATTGACAAAACACTGTGAAATAATCCAGCTGATTCAATATGTTCGGTATTGAACATATTGCTGCCCCTGAGCAGCAGCAGCGAGGGAGATCTGGGCTTTGGCTGCCTTGGCACTGCACAGAAACTGTGGCGTGATGCCTTGCTCTGCTTGCCTCCTCCTTCTCAGGCACGGCTCTTGTGTAAAGAATGACTAATGCCACATTCGGTTGCTTTAATATGGCTTTGCACTCTCTATACTGCAATGGAGATTGATATTTGAGTCTGAAGAGGGAGAACCTGTACCGAGGAGATGAGGACAGCCAAAGCCAGAGGGGCTCTTGGGGTCACCACCAGTCGTTAGCTTCTTGCTGGTGGCTCAGAAGTCGTCCTCCCTGAAGGGCACCACAAGCCTGTTCAAGAGCGAGCCTTTAATTTAAATCAATTATTTCAAAGTATTCACCTCTTGCTCCAGCATCTGCTCCCTTCAGACATCTCACAACAACGCCAAGGGGAGTGTTAAACATGGACCCGGGGCTGCGCTTTGCAACATAACCTCTATTTAGCACTTCTCCTCTGGTTATCTTACTGATCTAGTCCCTCACTTCTCCAGGCCAAGCACTATGTTAAAGGGTGTCTCAAAACCTCTGATGTTGGCTTCTCTTCTCTATTGCTCAAAGCACTTCAAAAAACATTAAATAACTTCTATTGTCCGTGCGATACAGGCAGTATTGTACCATCTGTATTTCACATTCAGGGAAAGAGAGACCAAGAGCACTGACATACCCAAGGAAAGGCTATCAAATTAAATGGAACAACGGAAAAAAAAAAAACTTCCTGTAACCTCCAGTTTGTATTCCTACAGAGTTTAGGATGATATGAAAGTGGAACCACTTGATCAAAGAAAAATTTCCAGGCTACTGTACAGCCAATTGGTTTTTTCTTGTGTGCTGAGCCGTTTCCCAGTTCCTGAAGACTTTTAACCTGCAAGCACTGCTGCAGCCGCCTCAACAGAGCAGCTAGAAGTCGTGTGCAGGTGCATTAAACACCCAGCCAAGGCTTCACGCGCGTTCGCTGCCCTCCCACGCACCCTGTGGGCTCGCGCCTCGTGCACGGCACAGCTCTGCATGTCCCGCAGGGACCGGGGAGGCTGACTGCGCAGATCTCTTTTGGACGGAGATTAATTTTCCCCATGTTTGCTGCACTTGTACGTTCTGGTCTGCAGCACAAGCAAAATGGGAAAACACCAGGGAAACCCCTTCACCAGGCAGAGGCGTCCATTGGCACGAGCTTGCTGCAGGGACGAGACGGCGGCTCCATCATGATTTGGCCAGAGTACAGAAAATGGAGGCAGGGAAATGGCCGTGGTAGTTTGGGATAACAAGGGTCCCAATATCCCAGTTTACCGAAGCTGACGTGTTGTTTCCCTGATGTTCTCAGCTCTGCAAGTGAAGGCTGCTCCATGGCTGGGGCACGAAGAAAAGCAGTTCAATCCCTCACCCCCAGACACCACCACTGAATTACGCAGTGTGTACTACAAATTCAGCATTAAAATGAAAAATTAATCTACACCCAGCTTTTTTTAAACTTAAACAAATAAATAATAAAAGACGTGATAGAGCAGCAGACGGCACAGGGAGAGCCATGAGCAAGAATTTCTGACCCCGTTGATGCTGTTAGTTATGCGAAAATGGTTCGTTCTCTCCTTCTTATCCTATTTTAAGTTCTTTGGAGTTCTTCTTACCTCTCACAGAAACTCAGCGTTATATTACCAACCTCCAAACCAGCCCTCTCGCAGCACAGCGTGGTGTTACGAGCGCTATAAGACAGTTCTGTGTGCGTGCAGAGCCAGCAAGAGGCTGGTGGAAGTTGGTCCTCCCAGGCATTAGTAGAGCCTTGGCCAGAGCTGGCCTCGTTTGCAAGGCCTGAGATATTCTGCATTGGCATCAGTCAGGTCTTTTACAATGTAAAATTGAAAAAAATAAAGAAAATAAATACTTGCACCAGGAGTCAGGAGAAACAGGAGAGAAGGGAAAACACATCTACTGTAACTCCAGGGGAAAAGAGTGAGGCAGTGAAACATTCCATTCTAACTGCTCAAAAGGAAAGCATTGACTACTTCTGAGAACAAAACTATTATCACTAAATTCATATTATTATTTCAGGATGTTAACTCTATGCCCAAAATGTGTCTCTGACAAGAGTCCAATGGACTGCAAAGGGAGCAATTAGGGCAGCAAAGTGTTTTAGAAAAAGCCTTCTACCATCTGCCAGTCCTGTATCGCTTTCCAACACTTAGATATCACTAATACTTGTCCATCTGCAAGCTTGCTACCTTGCCTCCAGCTGCTCCATAAACATTTCTTGGTTTCTGTTGCCCTACAGTCCTTCTGTGTTTATAGTTACTCCCCAATTTGGGTATGTGCAATGATCTCCAACAGATCATCAAGCCGTAAGGTAGTGTCAACACTCCCCCAGCCGCCTCCAAACCATCACCTGAATAACCTCAGGACAACAAACCCACCGTGTTGCTCTTCTGATCGCTTTACATTTGTTGTCCCCACAGCCCCACGCCATAGTCCACCCAACATCGCCTTTGCTGAAGCCCGCAGGATGGTCACAATAATTAGCTGAGAGATGCAGCAGATAAACCCTGCTACCATCACTAGGAATTGCTGTGCTTTTGTTTTTGTTCTTCTGGAGAGCTGTCAGTCACTGGTACCCCCTTACAGGAAAGCTTTAGGAGACGATCACCCACCAGGCGATGGGCATATAGTCTTTTCACTCAAAGTCATCCTTGAAAAAGGCCACCCAGGACTCTTGTCCCAAACCTGTGGTTACACATGAGACTTCAGCTCCAGTGCTAGCCAGCAAGGCCCCTTTCCCTGCATGAAGTGACTCTCAGCACAGCCTTGACAGGCTGAGGGATTCATGGAGCACAGAACTGAACAGGGATGGGAAGTAAAGCAATTGCATTAGACAAGAAAGACAGAAATTTTTCTTATTTTTTTAGTGCACTCAATAAAAAAAGTAACTGCAAGGAGACACTGTGGATGAGCGATATGTCAGCAGCTTAGCAATATCTCCAGAAGAAATTCTGTATCATTTTCTTACACTCTTGAGAGCTGTGATGGACAAGCTCATCGTTCACATCATCCCTCTGTTAAACAGAGCAGACGGTGACCGAGCTGGATTTGGCTTCCTCCCCGTTTGCCTTGACCTTTCAGGAAGGAACAGGGTAAATCTCCACAAGGTTTCGCAGCAGGCTGTGCAATCAGACTCAGAGCTGCCAGTCTCTCCCCAAACACCCCATGGCCATGTCAGCACAACCCAAGGGAATGGCCATCACTGTACGATCACCTGAAGTCAACGTCTGTACCTCTGGAGTCCCACCAAGGTCAGGCTCCAGGGCCACAGTCAGGGACTGCTGTTCTGCCCGTGAGACAGGAGGCCAGTGATCTCTTTCTAATACAGAAATGTTCAGCTGAAAAACACAGCTGGCAAAAATCACAGAGGAAGGTGAACAATAAAGATCCAGGCAAGAAAAAGCAACGTGAAGTAGTTACTCCATAACACAAAACCTGGAAATGGGAGAAAGCACGTCCCAGTGCTCTGCTATTACACAGTGCAAATAAATTGTTTCTGCAAGAGGAACAGGATTTTTTTTCAGCCAAAAGAAAAGCAGAGCAGGGACTAATCAAATCCAGTGTTCTTCAGCAATATAAGGCTAATGTCGCCCGCTCCAATGTCATTTCGGTCGTTTGAGAACAAAAGTGAAACCTTCGACAGGTATCTTGCCTTTCTTGTAAATGTTTTGAAGACCAGAGGGTCTCAGTGCATCAGTATCACACCACAAGCGTTACTGAGTTCATCTCCAAAAGCCTCTTGGAAGTAATGGAGTAAAAGGTTAGTCATGAAGGTGGGTCATTATACAGACGGTGGAACCAACCCAAAGGTCCGGGTCAGGCTGGGGTCTGGTCTGGACCTCAGAAGCCTTGTGCATCCCCAGAGCAAAGCGTTGACCGTTCACTTATTCCTTGCCGATATTGATGCAATGAAAGCGCTGGTTGCTTTCCCTCCTGGGGAAAGTGTGGTACCCCCTGTCAGCCGCAGACTGTGGGCAGGGAGCAGAAATGTTCAACTTGGGGAAAAGCAAGCAGAGATTTTAAAACGCCACTTAATCGAATTCACTAAGCAGTGTGCTAATTAAACAAACACACCCAGAGTTTATTTTTCTTATTTCCAATCTGTACCTATTGCTTCTCGTTGCTTAATTTCTGTCCGCTGTTTGGCTTAACTTTACTCTATCTGGACCGCATCTCCCCCATGGATCAGCCTCCCAGGGGTAAGCAAGGCAGTGAAAAACATACATCCAGATCTGGGTCAAGATTTTGCATATCCAAAAGCTTTGGGAGATTTCATCCATTTTTAGGGTGTATCTCACGTGCACTGTTCAAAGCTACCCTCCCCTTAGCTCATCCATCGGGTGCTCAGGTGGGAGTTCAGGGACAACATTCATTAAACATATAAGAAAGTAAAAGAAACTCTGCAATATTCTGGACATGCTGAAGCTGGGAGGAGAAGAAACACTAAACCAACACTGTTCTCCTGCCCAGAAGCAATTTACCACTGACTAGCCATGTTTTACTTTTTTACTTTTATAAATTTCTTCTTGCCAGTAAGTGTTCTTGCTCTGCCTAATATTGACCTCTCTTTGCCAGGTCTTCCTCATAATCTGTGACCTCCTTCTTCCCAGGGAAACAAAGCCGTGGTGGATAAAAGCACTGCAGATTTACCAGGTAATTGAAATCATCACTGAAAATAGTGTTATACACTCTAGACTTTGCCTTGAAAACATCAAAGACATGCATATTTACAGCTTTAAAAAAAAGTAATTTACATCTTGGACTAGATATGTTTTTTTTAAAATTTGAATCAACCCTTGTTCATGATGGTCTTGGGCTGGCACTGAGGGGGCTCTGACCTGGCCATAATGATGCAGTTTTTTCTCCTACAGTTACAAATGGACCACAGCTCCCTTCTAGGAAGATCCATGCTATAAAAAGAAGCATAAGAAGAGTTGTTGAACCTCTGTCAGGTTCCTGAGTACCAACAAAAGTGCAAACTTGAGCCATTTCTTGAGGTGGATTTGATGATGGCAATATCTACCCCCTGAGAAAGTAGCTGAGCTGTATCCCTTGCCATAGCACATTTCACACCGACCACAAAAAGGAACATTTGCTTACAAAGCAATTGTTTTAAAGCCAGCTCCTGACTTTTTAATTTATTGAATATTTGTTCCCCTTGACTGAAACTTCAGCAGTCTTTCCCTGCCAGAGCTAATATTTTAAATTGTGTATTTTAACATCATTTGCATAACTTTTTCAAAACATGTTATCGCTCTCCATGTCCTCCTATTTTACATCCTGCCTAATCCCAAGGTCAAGGAACTCAACAGGAGCCCCTTGATTTTTCTGGGCTTTGGACAAGAATTTACAGACCCAACAAGAGAAGTCTGCCAGCGACGTGCTGCATTCGCCATGGGCTCTCGCCTCTCTCCTGCGTACACTGGACACTTGACAGCAGGACCGCTCTTGGTTTGTTTTTATTCACTCTGTGCCATGTATTTTAAACTTTTATCCTTGCTCAAAAAGCCAGCGATTATGCTTGCAACATTCTTTTGTAAGGTCTTTTGCGGCTACAACAAAGTCTTCAGTCAAAACCCGAGTAATGGCTAAAGTTAGTCTTTTCTAAAACGTTCTTTTCCACAGAAATAAAGATGCTATGGAGATGTCTACAAGCACAACAGCCTTTCTACTCAAAAAGCTGCAGGAAATTACGACTATGCAAGCAGGAGTCACTCACCTGTGAACCACAAAAGCAGAGACAAAAAACCAACAAGGATCTTGACCCGAAGCTTGGGAAAGTTAACGGAAATGCTCTGTCGGGCTCCTCTGAGCCAAAGCCCACCCTGGCTCAGAGCAAGAGGGTCTCATCCTGATCCTGCTCTGTCAAAACCCAATGGGCTCCTCTGCAACCACCCACCCAACCTGGGCTTCCTCACCCTGCTCACCCCCAGAGTGACAGAGGGGGTTAGGACAAGAGCACTCATCCAGTTCCCATTATATCTTTGCTAAGGTAGGTCAATGGGAAAGAGCAAAGAATATGGTCGTTTTGCGTGCTTCAATCCAGCATCGCTTCCATGTAGGCACTTACCTTTCATATTATCCTTACAAAAAAGGTTGGCTTTGGTGCATGTCTACTGTCCATGCAACCCAACAGTAATGTTTATCAAGATGTCAAATTGATTGATTTATTTTGATTTTATGAGGTGACCTTTGGCAATCTGTTCTATAAATAGCACAGGTTTTAATTAAGGATCTATAAGCAGGTGGTTGACAAGAGTAGTTACCACTAGTGGCAGATATATATGAAGCTATTTTGTATACCATGTTACACAATGGCGATAGACCTGTTGTATGTATACTACTATTATTCAACAGTTTTACTGTGTCCGTGCACTCCCACCACATAAGTGTGTCTCAGTTTTCAGTTCAGGATGAGAACAGGATGGAGACCATTTCCCATCAGCACCCAAACAGCCCATTTGCCAACCAACCTGATACAAAGCTGATGGCAATTCTGCTTCTATATTAGTACACAAGAATTGTTTTTCATTGGTGATAGTTTTTGGACAGGTCATCCAGGAGCTGCCTTCTGAGTCACCTCCCATACAGGAAGGTGCTTTGAGCCCAGCCCGAAGGAAAGAACACCATTCCCTTGGTGCCTTTTGTTCAGTAGGGTCTCTAAGCTGTCAGAAGCAATTCATCCAGGAGACAATTATTGACTCCAAGCTGCATCATCCATGGGATGCAGCAATCTGACATGACTTAAGAGGATGTGAAGGAGAATAAAGCACCCAATGGAAAGAGCAAGGGAAATTAAGGTGCGGGAGGACTAAATACATTGAATGAACTGGAAACCAACAGTGACACCAGGGACAAAAATAAATAAAAATAGAAATCCTCCTTATGCTCTCAATAAAACAACTGCAGGAAACTTTGTTTTGTACTTGGTTTTCTCCACATTTCTGACTGCCATCCACAACTTTAAGGCTTATAAATAACATCAGTTTTACAAAGAGCATTTTTGTTCCTGTCCTGGTTTTGGCCGAGACAGAGTTAATTTTCTTTCTAATAGCTGGCACAGTGTTATGTTTTGGGTTCAGTACAAGAAGAATGTTGATAACACACTGATGTTTTCAGTTGTTGCTAAGTAGCATTTATACCAAGTCAGTGATTTTTCAGTTTCTCATGCCCAGCCAGCAAGAAGGCTGGAGGGGCACAAGAAGCTGGGAGGGGACACAGCCAGGGCAGCTGACCCAAACCGGCCAAAGGTATATATTCCACACCATGGGACATCACGCCCAGCATATAGCCTGGGGGGAGCTGGCCTGGGGGGTATCGCTGCTCGGGAACTAACTGGGCATCAGTCGGCGAGTGGTGAGCAATTGCACTGTGCATCACCTGTTTTGTATATTCCAATCCTTTTATTATTATTATTGTCATTTTACTATTGCTATTATTATCATTATTAGTTTCTTCCTTTCTGTCCTATTAAACTATTCTTATCTCAACCCATGAGTTTTACTTTATTGCCCTGATTCTCTCCCCCATCCCACTGGATGGGGGGGAGCGAGTGAGCAACTGCATGGTGCCGGCTAGCCTTAAACCACAACAATTCCTCTAAAGCAAGTTGTTTAGAACTGAAAAACAGAAGAAGAGACTTGCTGCAAGCCCTCGCAGGCCCACACCTACCATGCTGCCGGACAAGGACTCTCCACGTCCCGCTGGGACGGCGCTGGGCTGCAGCTGCACACAGGGAGGTTTCCTCTGAGGTTTCCTCTGCTCCTTCCCCAGGACTTGGCCATCCCCTGCACACCTCTCTTGGGGTGGTACCTACAGCTGGGTGAAGCATACCCTCCTGATGGGTTAAGGATCCCCTCCTGATGGGTTAAGGTGCAACCCCAGCTAGAACCAGGTGCACCAGCCACAAAGGGTGATCAGGCCATTGTTTTCATGCCCGTCTCCTATTTAAGCGCTGATCAGGCCATAAACCTGATTCACTGGCTTGACTTGAAAAATGCAGGTCAGAGCTGTTGGGCTGCAGGCTGTGTGCTTGCATGCAGCATGTTTGCTTTTCCCTGATGCTGCCTGGAAATACCCCCATGCCCTCGCTGCAGAAAGCTGACGAGGGTTTTATTAACAGAGAACTATTTTCCCCAGCCCTTTAAATTGAGCAGGAAGGTTTTTTTCAATTTCTCTCCGTCACAGTTGACTCGATGATAATCCATGCCTCTCAGATCAGCTGCCCTGTATTGATGGTGTTCACCCAGCACAACCCATGGGTGGGTGGGATTGCTGTAGGAAGTGGTGGACCCTCCACCGGCGTGAATCAGCCCAGCTCAGCCGACTTGTGAGGCCGTCGGCTGATTCCTGCCAGCTGAGCCTCTGCCTTCGCCTCCTGTGACTCATCCTCCTCCGAATTAAACAAAAAGCCCCCAAACTGCAGGCTGAGTCACATCTGCTTTGAAGGTGGGAGTGGGGTGGCTTTTGTGTCACCCCCTCCCTGCCTCAGGAGGGAGGGCTGGGGAGGAGGCTGTCTCTGCGGCAGTGAACCTCAAGTCAGAGCTCTAAAAATAATAGCGGGAGGAACAAGAAAGGCCTCCGAGAACAAGACCTCCCCTTTCAGCCACCTCCTGTAACAGGACTTCAGTCTGCTTCTGCAGGGCTAAGGGGGGACGGTGGATGTGTGATGCAGGGGATGACCGAGTTCCCCAGGACTGTAATTACACGAGATTAAAATGCACAGCTTTGCAGTTACGTTCCGACAGAAAATGACCACCTCAACAGGGGGAAATGTCAGGAAAGGGCACCAATAAAGCAGAACAAGTAGGGCAAATTCAGCTCTGATTCAAGCACATATGGCTCCGCTGCCGGATTTGGCCGCTTGGCACCCACTGACAGCTGTATATTACTCAGCAGTCCTTCCTACCAGAGGCACAATCAGAAATTTCCTTAGAGATGGCATGGCTCTGGCTCTAGATTTCTGCTTCAGCGTTGGGTATGCATTTCTTCCCTCCCCGCAGATATCCGCTGCTTCTCCTGCGGAGAAGAGCCGGCGATGGGTTCCCGGCTGGGCACAGCTCCCCCCCTCCTGCTCTCCCCTGGCCAACAGCAACCTGGGCTGCCCATGCCCTGCTGCCTGCCTTCAAAATCATTAATTATCATAAGGAAGAATGTCTCCTTCAACTGCGCAATGTCAAATGACTCTTCAATTTAGGCGCTCGTTTGTTTTCATCAATCCAGAGCCAAGCTGCCGCGCTGCTGTGCGATGAGTCTGACTGGTAGTATTCCACTTGTTAATACGATCAGACTTGGG
Organism: Elanus axillaris; assembly: GCA_026212715.1. Lineage (NCBI taxonomy): Eukaryota > Metazoa > Chordata > Aves > Accipitriformes > Accipitridae > Elanus > Elanus axillaris. The sequence continues at coordinate 37,166,827 of JANZLQ010000089.1, forward strand.
AATACCCGGACAATCCACTGCCAGCAGGAAATATCATCTTATAAGTCATGGAAAACCCAGAAAAAATGGAGGATAGACTTGGATAAGAGCTACAAATAGGGAATGGGGAGGGTGGGTAGGGGCTGTCACTGGTTATCTTTGAGGAGCCCATTAGGCTGAACATCTGTATTTCCAAGTAGAACTAAATCAGCCAGCAGGAGACTGGGTTTGCTCAGATGTTGCTTTAACGTTCAACTTATTCAGAGTAATTTAGCCTCATTTGGGGAGCTGAAAATGAACAGTTACTTAATCTGTGTCAACAAAACACTGGCATTTCTTGCTTAATAAAAAAAAAAAGGAAAATACCCATCTTGTCAAGCCAATGTTCCTTGATCCCCATCCCTCTCTCCGAAGACCAGCTGGTGGAGGCCAACTAGGGAGAAGTCACCCGGTGGCAGCTGGTAATGATCCGCAGCAACTCTGTCAAAGCGTAACACGCCTTGAGACTAGTGCCCAGCAGGAAAAGGGAAATTACTCTGCTAAACAGCTATTTCCAGAGCAGACAGTGGCAAGAGTGAAACGCCCAGTAAACTGCATCTTCCTGCATCCCCTCCTGTATGCTTTAACACCAGAAACTTTGTAGAAACCCCAGGATAAATTGGCCTTGTGATTTGGTGTGGGCACAAGCAGATAAAAATTGCCTGCAGGCGTGCACATCTAGAATGTATTTAAGGAACTGGTGTTGTCAGGCACCTCGTGCCCCGTCTGCGGCATGGAGCATCAGGCAGCTCGTGCTCCCCGGTGAATGGGAAAGGAAAGCGGGAATTCAAGCTGGGTTAAGCCTGTTTATGCATACATTAGTCAGCAGGGTGGGAGGGGGG
>JANZLQ010000089.1:37184359-37196336 GCA_026212715.1 Elanus axillaris
CAAAGCCAAAGTGTTAAATTGGTACTTTACTGTAAGATTTGTGGTTTTGCCACTGAAATTCAAAATGCTACCCAGAAATGAAATAAGTTGTCGTAATGATGCATCAGCCAGAGTCTCACAACAGTAAAAATCCATTTTGTTTAGAGAGCCTCACACATTAATAAATAACCCATTCTGTGAATTATGTCTAATGAAAAAAGCTCTCACGGCTGGCCTGGAGCAAACCACAATGACATTCATTCTGCGGTGTAAAAGTATGGGTCCACAGAGGAAAGAAAAAGAAAGCACAACCCAGTAATCACACAGATTTCCTCCTGCATGTTGCTAAAGCAAAGGCAGTCTTTAAATGAGTATAATTCTAGAAGTGACTGTCTGGTAACCCAGGTCTGAACATTTCAGTGATACAAAGGCAGCCCTTGTCCACTCTGACAGTGAGATTCATTACAGAAAATGTGTATCTCATCAAAGCAGTAATTACTGAAAGTATAACTCATTACCCCAAAACAGGAAAAAGCCCAGAGTTGCAAACACAATGCTGCAACCACCCCGCTGATGCCAATCGTAGAACAGTATCTACCTAGCATTGCAAACAGGCAATTCACTACACTCTGGAGAAGATACCATACCACCAGGAAGATGTTTTTCCCTCTTGTGACAGCTCAGAGTCTGGAGCTGCTACTATCAAAACCAGAGGGAAGATTGCAGAAGTACACGCCACCGTATGAGATGAATCTCGGTTCCCAAACACCCGGCTCGCAGCATTTTAAATGCCTGAATTTCAGAGGTCAGCACATTAGTCCTTGAAACAGTCTAAGCACCCAGACTTGTGAGCACAGCTTCCTTTAGGAGTTTCATTTGTTCGACCGTGCCATGGCTAGCGACTGCAAAAGGATGGGGGAGGCCCTATCCGATAGCCGTAAGCATTGGTATCAACACCTGCACTTCAAATGCAAAATCACGCAGCCGCCACAAGCGAGCGTTTGAAGGTGCATAGAGTGACAAGGGTCCTTCTGCAGATGACCATGGGCGGGTACAGAAGCAATGTTGTTTTCAGTAAGGTGCGGCTAGAGGAGCGTTAATAGTTTTTAGCATGGTTTCTCTTCCACCTCCTTAGAAAACCCAACTGACTTAACCACTCATGCACTTCTGTTAGGTAGCTACTTGCTCCATTTTACCGATGGAGAAGCAAATTTACTAATTTCATGTGGTTTCATCAGTCTCATAGAGGGAGCCTGTCAGAGCAGCTCCAAGAAGTTCCTGTTTCCCCATCTCCTGCTCAGCTCACCCAGGTATTGATTTATCATTTCCCTGCATTAGCGGTACCACTACATTTTTTTAAGGCTTTTACTTTGCCATCTCAAGACAACAATGGCAAACTAGACCTTTTTGAAAATGTGCAAATTGATTATACATCTTTCTCTGTAATTCTCTTTTTTCTTCCCCCNNNCGGTGATTAAATAGGTTTTTTGCAAACACAAATGGAGCTCTTCATGCATATTGCATTACTTACAGCTCAGCACTCACAGACTGTTGTATCTGTCATAAGTACCCTGCACTCAGTCCCACACCACTCTGCACCATGAGGAATCATTGGTACGTGGACAAAAAGGGCAGAAAACAGGTGAAAAAAACCAAAATGCCAGGCATAGGACTGCTTTCTATAGGCACAAGGGAGAAGGACGGCAGAAAACCTGATGTCTTGGGGAGGTGGATTTACTGTCTCTGGGGAGGGGATGTGCCTGCGGGGATGCCCGTGAGTGTCTCGGAAAGGGCAAATGGTGCCTTTGGGTTTCCATCCCCTGCAGGCTGTAAGAGCTGTAGGTGCTACCTCCAAATACATCCAGCCTCTAGGAAGGAGGAAAACACCGATTCCTCCAGCCCCAGAGCTGTTTCTCACTAGTCTGATGCTCCAGGGGATCCCAAAGGTCCCTTGACAGCCTGGACCAACTGCTTGTGACGTTGGCAGGTAATTAACCCTGGCAAAGTTTAGAAAAACCCAATCTCAAGGGATCTGCTGGCCTTCACCGCGACCGGCTTCAATTCCACCTCTGACTGTGTTACTTTAGCTCCCACCTACTCCTCATCCAGGCAGGAAGGTGAGCACTCGGCCACCTAAACCTCTTCGTTGCTCGCCTTCATGGACACACCGCCCAAAGATCCGTGCTCAAATTCTGAATGACCTATTTAGCTTAGGAATTGGGACCCACCAGCTGCAAGACAAAAAGGAGCTTTGACATCTCTCCCATCCTTCCCTCCACCTTTTCCCTGATTATTCAGGCAGCCCAGTCTCTCCCCAGAGAGGACGGCACGTAAACCGGCGCACCCTATCACCCCTCTGAAGGGTGGGGAGGGGCAAAAAGGGTAATCTCTATCTACACGCTAATTATTTTACTGGATTACATGTCTATGCTCTTTTGACTTTTTTTGTTTTTGCACTCGAGACTAGAAAACAAAGTTTAAGGTCTCCTGGGGGCTGGCTCTGGATGCGTGGCACCCTTACCTTATGTCTTTGGTCCAGTTAAATATTTCCGCTTTTATTTTGCTTATTTGTCAAGATTAGATAATGATGCTTAGCCATTTTACAGCAGTGCTAACACCGGTAAAGCGCTTAAAGTAACAGAGATGGAAATAAGACAGAGAAGTGCTGTTTAAGCCCTCCAGTCCCATTTTGCTATGAAGACACACACACACACGAAATCCCTGAATGTATTTTTTTAATTGATGCAACGTAGAAAGTTGGTCTCAAGCCTGAAATATATCACTAGTTTAATTTAGCGAGAATTTTAGTTTAAATTAACCACAGCTCCACTTTAATTGCTCAAGCAGAGGTAAAAATGGAAAGATTAAAAGTAAAAAGAGCCGAAAATTAACAGCAAAGGCACAAGGCCAGATCGCTGAAGCTGGACCCTCGTGAACGGCGCCAGGACCAGCAGGGACCAGCCCTTGCTCTCGGCTCTGTGCCTGGCTTTTAAATCCCTTTAAGGAGGGCTGACGATGGAGACAGAGCCAGCTTTTACAGTGGCAGCCCAGCTGGGGATCAACACTGTAAAAACAAGCACATAAAACTCCAAATCAAATTGCATTCGCAATGAAAACATTAAGATGACGAGCAGCCCCGGCAGAAGTCATCCCACTCGCTGGCGGCCGCCGGAGCTGCTGCCTGACTCCCGCCGTGCCGCATCACACCACTGACGTCATTTCTCTCCCTGTTGTAGGAGCTCTAATGAAATTCAGTATCTTATGTCTCTTCATACAAGCCAGCCTCACCGTTACCGAGCTAGTAATTAAAAGAAAAAGGGGAGGGGGAGCAGGGAAGTCAGGCTAGCACCTTTTTCCCCCTCTTTCTCTTGTCCTTGGTCTGGGATTACAGTGGGTTTGCTGCCAGGAGCCACCTCTCGCATCACCTTGAGCCACCTCTCGCGTCCCCTCGAGCCTTTGGGGCTCCTTTTCCCAAAGGCAACGCTGCAGCCCAGCTCAGCACGCAGCCCCATGCGGAGCTCGGGGGGGTCTGAGGGCTGTTGCTCCTGCACTGTAAACATCTGCGTTACTATTTCTGAGGTCCACAGCAGGCACCGCCTTGGGCTTTGATAGGAACCTGCTTCGATCCTGCTTTTCTGGGGCACATCTCCCCTGGGCAAGGAGGAAGGGGCTTTCCCCATAAAAACCCCTGCAGCAAACCGGGTGCTGCTGTCCTGCGTGCCGAGGCCGGGACCACGCTGACCTGGCTGCTGCTGGGGGATCAGCAAGCTTTTCTCTGTAATCATTACTTCTGTGAGCCATGAAAGCCAGAGGAAATCCAACCTTTTCCTCTTAGCGAGTGCCCCTGCCTGTCTTTCCATCAATACACCAACGGGAACTCTTTTTTTTTTTTTTTCCATTTATCACCATCACCGTTCTGTTTCTTGTTGCATTCCCAGCATTTTTTAACAGAGGTCTTTGCTTAAGGATACTCCTATGGACACTGGATGGAGGGGAGTCATTAACAGAAAAATCAAGCAGGCCATCCCAAAGCACAGGCAAGGTCTGGGAAAGCTCGTTTGGGGAAGCTGGAGCTGGGGGGCACTGGGCTGCATCTCACCCGCACAGGGCAGCCAGCAGAAAGGACCTTTACACCAGGAATAATTCAGCACCCAGCCAGACGCTAAGAAAGATCCATGCCTGTAAATACCTAGGCCTCTCCTTCTGACTTGATTGCTGTTTTAGTTAATTTACCCTAATGAAGAAGAGTGTTTCGGTACAAACAGCGGTTGCTAACAAGCGCGTGGTGGCAGCAGCAACCGCCAGCCAGCGAGACGGCAGCCAGGGAAAACCAACCCAGACTGCCTGATGATGGAGAGCTCTGCAGCTCCAAAACCCTACTGCAGCTCCAAAACCCGACTGGCTGCAGCTCCCCGAGTCGGGCTTGCTCCCTCCGAGCCACAGCTCCCTTCGTCTTCCCAGGTTTATAAGGAAGAGAGGCGGTCAAAACCCCACAAGTGAAAACTCTTCTCGCTGTATGCTTCTAGCTAGCCAGGGTTAGTGGAGCAGAGCAGAAGCAAGCTGTCTCTACCTCATGTAAATGGTTACCATCCATGAGATATTTTTTTATAGGTTCAAATGGAGTGAAAGGATGTTTTCCAAGCTACAGAGCAGCAATATGCTGATCTCGCTTAAACATCTGGAGTAGTTTCGAATGATCGCTTTAATTGAATAAAGCGGCAATTACAGAGTTATTTCATTTCAGATGTTTTGGAGGCTTTTTCTTTTTTTCTTCCCCACCTTGGTGACTTAGGAGGGGCCATATGAATTGCAGGGCTACCTTGAGCTGCCATGCAGGAGGACCCAGTAGCAGCCCAGCCCCAGGCAGCTGGAACAGCTCAGCAGCCTAAATCTGGGCACATCACAGATCCACCAGACAGTTCCTGCTTTAAATTTAAACCATTTAAAATATTTATTTTTTTTTTTATTAATTTAGCAGTTTAAAATTATTCCTGGACAAGGTTGCCGTGTCTTCCCTTGAGGTTCTTTGCAACGCTGGTGAGAAAGTAATTTCTGTACCTTTACTGCGCCTTGAGAATGAACTGGGCTGTCTGAATCAGTCATGCTCAACTCTTCAGTTTGGGGGACGCACTAATTTTTCCAGTGTGGATCCCTCCAGCAAGACCTGAGCGTATGCCACCCTTCCCAAACCCTTCATCAGCCACCCACAGACAAGATGATGAAAAATTGCTCATCTCTAACCACAGCAATCCCAACCCCCTTAAAGCACAGGGCAGGTCTTCCCGTGCCAAAGCACAAAGCTGATGATGGGACCAAGCACCAGCCCGCAGCCTCAGCATCTCCATCCCACACCATCCTACCACTTCTGGGGGCCCAGTGGCTCCTCTGTGACAAGTACAGCCTTCACTAAAGCATCCAGAAATGGTAGAAAGACATCAAGAGACACAAATTGGCTCTTCCCATAGTTAATCACCCAACTTTTATTTGTCCAGCCTCAACTTCCAGCCACTGATTCTCAGTATGCTTTTCCTTACAAGAGTTCAGAGCTGACTCTTCAGTATCTATTATTTACACCTCACAACGGGTTTTTGGCATGAGTAAACCAAGGACGGGTTCACTTGGGAAAGATGATTTCTTACAGTACCAAGTACGTGAGAAAATTGTGCAGAGATAAGAACGTCTAAGTTGTAACCGTTCAAAAAACGAGACAGATACTTCTGCCCAGTTTCTTGGCTTAAGTCGATTTGGTGAAAACCTAAGCATAGCAACCCGAGTCTTTCAAGCTCACCTAGGAGCATCCGTAAAGTCCAGGGAAAATAATTAAAGGATGGGAAGTGGTTGGGTGAAGTACAGCAAGACCTCTTTGCCAGCCTCTGCTTCAGAGATGCTGTGCTTGGGATAGAAGGATGAATTTTAGGTGGTGATCACTTTGCTTAGAGGAGTTGCTTTCCCCATGGCTGAAACACAGCCTTGGCAAAGCAGAGCCACCCTGGAGGTGCCAGCACATGGGCACACTGCCCTGAGGACTGCTCTGCTTCATCCCAGCTGGCACAGACCCACTGAGCTCTGGTTCAGCTGCCCCCTTCCAACACAAACCTTCATTTAAACCAAAAAGTAAAACCTAACCTGAGATCCAGCCCATGCCACAAACCAGCTGACTCCTTGAGCAACCCCAAAGCCAAACCCAGTTTTTATTCTCAAACCAAAGATGCATATTTGCTCAAGAGCCATAACCATTTTTCCTTATTATTATTCTTAGCTAGAACATCCAGCCTTTCAGCTCGAGGTAAAAAAGTCAACGTAATTTGAACAGTGATCAACCAAAACATGAAATGAATGCTGTGTTTTATTTAATAAACTCCAGCAACACAAGGCTGCCTGGTAGACATAATGTAATTTGTTTTGGATGTAAAGATGGAAAAATAATTGTTTTGTCTTCAAGGCAATTAAAAAAAAAAAAGATTTCTGTATTAACAGGAAAGAAGCTGGCAGGCTAAAACTCATATTTAATAAACTATTTTTGCTGTTCCCTTATATTAGCATGCAGAGATTGGCAATTCTTGTTATTTTACTCAAAGTCAAGAAGTCATCACATTTCACTAGGAAGTCGTTGCTGCTGATGTTAGGAGCTCCCCTGAGAACTACGCAGTTTGCTAAAAAACAAGCAGAAAGGGAGGAGGGTTGGAAAATGGCAGTTGCTGAATAGTTCTTGAAAATATGACCCAAGATGAAAAAGCACAGAGAAAGAGCAAAACAAGATAATTTCATGGTTTTTAAGATAATCTTATGATTTGGAATCGTAAGACAATTTTAAGACAGTCTTAAATCTTCTGCTGACCTCCGCTCTCAGCTTGCCTTAACTATGCAGAAGCTGGACCCCAAAGCTTGGTGCAGTTACTCCAGAAAAACAAGATATCTTAATTTAAAAAAAAAAATTCCTAAAAAGAATATTTAAATAACTACAGAAATGAAGTAATAAATTGAATGAAGAAACCACACTAAGGACTTTTTTTAACCACAGGATTCACTGGGACCTGAACAAGCAGCACCCTTTAAAACTTTCCCTTTGAGGATTCACCAGGATGACAGTAGCATACAACCAGTATAGCCAGAGAGCTGTAAGAGTCAACTTTTAGAGCGCCAAAAAAATAAATCACTTGTCCCTGTAAAGGCTAATTTGTGGTGATCGAGCCCCAGAGCCAGCCACCGCCTGGCCCAGGCAGGCAGCAGCACAACGGTCTGGATATAGGAGCAAAGCTACGGTCCCAGACTCTTTTTTGCAGTGCAGGTGGAGCACGGCGATGGCCCACAGGAGGTCCCTGCGTGGCCTGGCACAGTGGTGGTGGGCTGACCCGTGGTGCCAGCAGGAGCATCCCCACTGCTGGAACACGCTGCGGTGCTGCCAAGCTCGGAGTCAGGCTCGGTCCCCAACCAGGACCCATTGTGCCACGGTGGCCACCAGCACCTCGCGGCTTTACATAAGCCGTCGTCGCTTTTGGTAGCAATTAAGCCATGTAATGGGCACTTGGAGGGTATCAGGTTCCTGCTGTTTATGGGGCTGTATTAATCACTGGGGCTAAAACCATGTGTACAAACATAAAGGGGGGCAGAGCATCTGTACAGAACAATTGGGATGGAGAAAAGAGGTTTCTCCAGAGCAGCAGCACTGGCAAAAGCAAAGCTCCCCTCGGCCCCCAGGGCTCTCTCAGCACTGGGCCCCAGCCAGCAACCAGCTCGGGGGCCCCTTTCAGTTCCTCTATATGGAACACATCCCTCTTGCTTTGCTATTTCAGTTAAAAACCGCGTTCCTCTCTCTTGCAGCCAGGCCGCCAGCGCGGGAGGGAGATGCAACCGCAGCCCTGAGCGGGTGCTGCTGAAACCGTCCTTGACCCACCTCCGCGGAGCCCACGACCAGCCATGAGCGGCTTCTTCTCACGCCTGGACCCACGGCGGGTGCCGTGGGGGGCAGCAGGCCATGCCCTGCGTGCCCGCGTCCTCCGTACCAAGCCTGTGGAGTCGATGCTGGAGGGCACGGGGACCGCCGCCGGCCAGGGCGCCAGGCTGGCCAAGGTCCTCACCACCCTCGACCTCATCTCCCTCGGCGTCGGGAGCTGCGTGGGCACCGGCATGTACGTGGTGTCCGGCCTGGTGGCCAAGGAGATGGCGGGGCCCGGGGTCATTGTTTCCTTCATCATCGCTGCCGTCGCCTCCATCTTGTCAGGTGAGTCACGTGGGTGGGGTTTTGAGTAACATGTCACCTCGTGCATCTTCTGCCTCCATTCTTGGGTGGACGCCTGGCAGGACCCATGCTCAGCAGCACAAGCTTTGAGGAGGTAGTGACTTCCCCATACACTAAAAAACCCTTTCACACTGGTTTTACCCAGCTCATGGCACACACTGTCTCTCATTGCCCAAATATCAGACCAAACCTTGTCCTGGGAGCCAGCAGCCCAACATAATTACCCCGATGAGCTGCTGACGGCTTCCCCAAGGATGGAGCCTGTGGTCAATATATTTTGAAACGTTTAAGAGTTTTGCAGCGCGTGTCCCAGGCAGAGAGAGCGGCCAAGCCACAGCGTTGGAGCAAGAGCACAACGTGGCTTGTGGGAAACCCTGTTTCAACAGGAAGGATGTCGGTGGCTTTGGTGGCATCAGGGCCAGCCTCTTGTGTTGTGGACATTGCTAACAGTCAAAAAATTCCTCGATTAGTTTTGGAGTTGATTTTATTGGTTCCTATTCACGCAGGATCACTCTCTGAATTTCCAGACAAAAACCCCAACAAACAAATGTGCAGAGAGAGAGGAATTATGTATTTTAGTGACAAGCTGGTAAATTCCATCTCCTCTGTAGGAACCCAGCTGAGCATATGGCTCGAGCTGCGGTTTCCACATGAAGCCAATACTGCTGGCATTTGTCCTTTCCAGATCAGTGCTAACAGAATGATGTGATGTTCCTGCTCTCCCCGCTCAGAGGGCTTTGCATGCTGTGTCAGTCTGCTATCCAGCTTTTATCCGCAGATTGGATAAGGAAACTTGAGTAAATGGCAAAGGGCTTTGACAGAAGACGGGAACAGCAAACACAACGAAATGACCCAGCTCAGCTTTTCAAGTCTCTGGATTTTTGTAGAGGAAGGTGGAAGCACATCATGCTCTTTCCCTGGAGGTTGCAGTGCTGCTCCACAGAGATCCCACCAAAGTCTGTGCGAGTTTGAACCCCCTACAACCCTGCAGCCCAGAGGTATAACCCTGGCACCGCACGAGGAGGAGCATCACGCTCGCTCCAAAGCCACGCCAGGAGAAGATCCCAGCCGCGCTGGGTAGGGACCACCACACAGACTGTCCTGCCTCCCCATTCCCAGCTGGACCCCAGTGACAAGGCAGCTCAGACACATTTAACGCTGCTTCAGCCCAGAACAAAAGCTGAGAGCGTGCAATGAGACCCAGTGCTTATTTGGGATCCCAACACAAAAAATGACCCAAAATGCCCATTTTTTTAACCGAGGCAGTAGATAGCATCAGTGTCTTTATCCTTTCCCACTGCCGGCTTTCTCTCCTCTGTGAAGGTTTTGCTGGCTGTGATGCAAACCAAGAGTAAACGGAGCTTGGGTGGGTCTCATCTAACAAAAACACACGCTCCTCCAAAAAGGGGCTTTTTTTACCCCAGACGCGAGCCCTGCCCTGCAGCGGGGAGCTCCTCCCGCCTTTGCCCATGGGAGCCCGTGCCATTTCCGCTCAGCTTTCATCTCCCCTTGCTTTTGTAGCCCTGGGAAAGTGTTTTGCGAAGGATGCAGTGTTTTGATAGTCTCCTTGGCCGTTTCTCACTTGATGGTCAACGCTGCTGTTTGTAACAGCAACAAGTCTCTGGCAAACAAAACCAAGCAAGGGTTTGGGGGCTGGACGGGCTATTGGGCTCACAGGAGAAGCAATTTCAGCTCTCACATCACGGTCGCTGCCGGTGTACTGGGCTCTGAGCTCAGGCAAGTGTGCACAGACAGATTTTAAGGAGTTTCTTGGAGTTTCTCAGAGTTTGAAGGCCAGCTGGGACCACTAGATCACCTGCCTTCCCTTGATGTATTGAAGATCACAGAGTCAGATCCCACTGCCTACACAGTGAACCCGAGAGGGTTTTGGCTAAAAAAGCACCTTCCAGAAAGCCATTTGGCTCCCCTGGGAGAGAGCCACGGGGAAGCCCCTCCGAGCAGGTCCCACCGGTGGGAAACCCCTCCACACCGTTTAGCCTGGTTTCAGATAAGGATTTTTCTCATTTCATCTGCCCAACAAATTCCATTTATGCCTTCCTCTAGGTTTAAGCAACATGCACCGCATCAGGGTACTTACAGGCATAGTATAATTGATTAAGCTGATAAATTAAATGAAATCAATCTCTTTCATTCTCTCATCAGAAGGCCTTTTAGTCAGCTCTCAAACAGAAGCAATCACCCAACTTTCCTCCACAAAGCCTCCAGCACAGGGGACACCCCAGGTTCCCTCCATCAGCTGTGACCACCGGGATTCCCCACGCTCACCCCCCCGTGCCTAACCAAAGCCCCTTCTTGGCAAAAATCAGCAGTTTGTATCTTAGCCAACCCCATTACCCTCTCCACAGTCTTTGCCATCAGCCATCGCTTGTCCCTTTAGCGGTCTCCTTCCCTAAAGCAGTACGACCTTGCTGAACACATCGTGCAAACCCCTTACTGCGAGCTCAGGCAAGGGTCAGGTCCTGCCCCAGGATGGTTACCGCTGCGGGATAGTTTTTCCTGCCACACAACCCCACAGGCTTTGGTGTCAGGCTGTGCGAGGCAAGAAGAGACTCTTTCTCCCACAGGAACTGTTCTGCAACCCCAGCAGCTCCTGATAGGGATTATCAAGCACCAAGCCACAAAGTTTTGGAACACGTTGCCGTGCTCTTACCTGGTAGCCCTGTGGGAGGGGGTTCAGCAACAGCCGTGGCAGATGACGGAGCAGGGGAGAGCTGAGCATGTGCCTCAGGTGCTGCCTGGCTGCAGGACAAGGGCCGGGATAAGGGGCTCCAGCTGCAGCTGATCATGAGCTTCTTGGGTGGCACTGGAGAAATTAGAGTCCTTTTTCTAAGGAAGCTTTCTTTAGAGAGCTGCCTTTTATATATCTGCCCACAGTGATCATGAAACACAACAGACAGGCTCAGTGGCTTGCTGAAAATAGGATTTTGCTGTCTACTTACCTCAATAAATTGGCTGCTCTTGGTTAACGAAGGATGGCCCCTCTGGATTTCTTGCATGGTAACATGAATTAATTGGTGTTACCTCCAGCACTGCTGAAAGACCTCTCTCTCCATCTTGTTTCACCGAAAACATCACTTCCACTGTGCCAGTGCCCTGTGGGATGTCTCAGGGTCCCTGTTTGGCCTTGTGCCAGGCAGCAGCATCCACACCACGGCCACCACCACCCTGGCACACCAAAAGCAAGGCAGCGGCCAAGAGGGTGTGCTGAGCTGCGGTGCTTGCACCAGTTCCTCGTGCCACCGGCTGTGCTGCCCAGCGGCTGTTGCAGCGCTGGGGTTTGGGGTCTGAAGCCAGCGAGGACTTCGTGGTCCCTTCTCCTGCCCTGCCAAGGCACCACTCGCCAGTAAAAGTCCTCACTGGGCAGGCCAGGATGCCCAGCGTGACCCTAAGCCACCCCTAACGCAGAAACAACCTGTGCACCGGCGCTCTATGCGAAGCTGCTGGCTGCCTCACCTCCTACCCTCAAACAAGATAAACCAGAGAATGGAGAGGTCAATTACATCTGAAAAATGGGGGATCTTGGAAGGGACAATGTCATGGAGCAAACCGCTCAGCTGTCTTTATGTCCTGAATAATGTCAATAACTGTATAATTACACCAGTGTAATGACTGTCACACCAGTTACACAGTGCCGCTGATATTCAAGGAAAAGAAATGGTCTTCTCTAAAAAGACTGCTCTTCCAAACAACCACTGTGTTGGTTTGTTTTCTGCAGAAACTTGCAATCACTCTTGACTG
>JANZLQ010000089.1:37196436-37225904 GCA_026212715.1 Elanus axillaris
CCGATCTGGGGGGGGAAAGAAATCTGTCTGCAAATTCAGAGAGTCGTGGTGGGGAGAGCATGCCCAGCCTCTGCCTGCAGCCCCAGAGCCAGGCTGGCTGCGCGAGGCACCGGGAGAGCTGCATCTCTCTGGGTACGGGGGGACGAGGTGCCGAACAGCCGGGGCTGCCGAGGAGTAACTGAGTAACACTGTTTCATTATGCAGTTGTATTACACCATATTACAACAACAACAACAACAATAATAATAACAATAATACTACACTACTGATGCAGCAGAGATTAGTGAGATAAAATCTTCACCCTAATAACCTATGATATTATCTGCATCCAGATAAAACTTCACCCTAACAAATGATGATATTATCTCCCTTTTTAAGCAGAGAGGGAAGTGCTGTGAACCCTGTTTCTGATGGAGGACTGCAGCACCGCAGAGTGATTTGAGTAATGCCACCCAATACAGCTACCGGCAGTCAGGGATGGATGGCAGATCTTGCATCGCATATCCCCCAGACTGAATACTGCATACTAGATAAAATGTAGTTTATTTTCTTAATATGTGCTGATACCTAATGCAGATATCCACAAGAAGTTGCTGTGCCCAATGCACAGTGAAAGATTACTCTTCTATTTTGGGGTCCTAGTAGAGTAATTGAAAACTCAAACATTTTAAAACATATTAATGTCTTTGCTTTGCCATTATCATTCTGTATCAATAACAATCCTCTTTAGGCCTTATCTTGTCATTGGCTAAAAGTAGAGCTGCCTCCAAGAAAGATTATATGATTTTTAAGGCCATCAAAGAGAGAAACTAGATACTTGTCCCCATCAGAGTACCTGTTTCATAAATCATTCAGGCCTGTAGTTATCTGTGAATGTCTTAGCTTTGCTGAGGGCATGCATTTTTCATCAGCCTTGAATAATGACTGCCTGTAGGGCTGGATGATGGGGATGTCTTGCTGCTCCTGCAGTTGGGCCAGCTTTACAGAAATCAAGTTTTGAAGAGTCCCATTGCAAAGCACTGCCAACATCGTGCATACAAGTTAAACGGTGAATGGAATATACAAATCCTCCAATACCAAGAAAAGAAGCACCACCAAATTCAGCTTAGGGATTCAATAATTCTGTGTTTGCGCTGCGTAAAACTGCACTTGGAGCGAGAGCAGCAACCTCATAACGTTTGTATAAATTATTCAGTCCTCCCTCTCTACTGAACTGATTGCAAATTTGAAGCAATTATTATCTTCTAAATAGAGAATAGTTGTTGATAAAGAACTCAATAATTACTATGTTTACACAATGATAATAATGGTCCTAACCCATTAACCCGTGCAAGCTGAACTGGGCTCTTTGGGGCAGGGGCTTAATCAGTGTTAAACATGTGGGATGCAGTACGCGCTTCCAGCACTTGTTCTGACTAATATTTGGGGAATTTATGACTAAGTCCATCTATTCCTTTTAAATAAAAGCTAATGGTTGTTTTAAGACAGCAATGTGTCAGGGTCAGGTTTTTATTGAAAAGCATCCTGACATAGTAAGTACACAAGGAGTTTGGAAAGTATTAAAGTCCATTGAACCCCCTTCCCAAACAGCTCCAGATAAATATTTCTTTTTGCCTTTCTTTTCTTCTTCTACAAAGTCAATTTTGCAACTATTCTTCAGAACGAGACTTACATGTAACATTTTTGAGTGTCAAAATAACTTACGTTCCCTGTGTAAGGTGGCTTCAAACTCCTCTTGTGTGGGCACGAATGACAGCAGGGATGATCAGGACAGCGCTCGTGCCCGTATCTGCATAGCAATAACCCAGGATAGGCATTTGGAGTTTGCACAGTCGGGGAAAGGAGAGGTGTAGCCTTGTGTGAGCTCTCCTGTGGCATCTTGCTCTAGGACGAGGCTGGACAACATCGGTCCAGGATCCCATGCAACGGCTATAACCATCCCTGACCTCTTTGTGCCCCACAGTGCTTTCGAGAAACCCAAACACTGTCTCTGGCAGGTCTCACTGTAACCAGCTTTCCCTGGCAAACCCCAGGGCTATGATGGTTTCTGCAGCCAAAAGTGCTGGGAGCTTGTCAGAATATTGATACCACAAAGAAAACATTTGACAGAATCCCAGGAAAAATGGCAAAAATCACATTATGGTATCACTGTTGGATGGGGAAGAAGAGGTATCTATCACCTTCAAAGCTACTGTAGGGAAACAGGGCTCCAAGGACCGCACCACCAGCGCTGCCCAGCTCTGCTCCCCGTGCATGAATCCCCCCGCCAGCCTTGGGTTTGCGTCTGGGGGCTGCAGTTGGCCATGCCGGAGGGTCCCGTATCAGAGGCACACACCTGTGAGAAGGCTTTTCTACAGTGGGCTATAAAGGTTTGGCTAGTTTGAACTGTGTATCCTCAAAAAAAAAAAAAAAAATTCCTCACAGCTTGATTTTAATGGGAAAATGGGCTGCTTTTTCAGCCAAACAATTGGGGAGGGAGGGTCACCATGGCCCCCTGCAATGTCTCTGGGCATTGACTACAGCCCTGGGCACCTCCTGGCACCTACAGACAGTTGGGACCAAGGCAGTTTTACTTTTTCCTTTTCCAAGCACGTTTTCCTTATGTGTCTTCCTATTTTTCTGAACAGGCGTTTGCTACGCTGAGTTTGGCGTGCGGGTCCCCAAGACCACGGGCTCCGCTTACACCTACAGCTACGTGACAGTGGGGGAGTTCGTGGCGTTCTTCATCGGCTGGAACCTCATCCTGGAGTACCTGATCGGCACGGCCGCGGGCGCCAGTGCCCTCAGCAGCATGTTCGACTCGCTGGCCAACCACACCATCAGCCGATGGATGATCAACAGCGTTGGGACGTTGAATGGACTAGGTGCGTCACGCCGTGCATTGCTACCTGCATTAATTAGGGCCTGAAAAGTAATTGGAAGCTCGTCAGAAGTCAGACATGGATATTAGGCTTCATTCATTATTTACCATCCGTCTGGTACTTTGCCTTTGCAGTCTGGTTCACAGACAGGGTTCGGGGGGGGTGGGATACATGATATTTTGAGCCCCTTTGGGATAAGCTGGCATTTAGCAGAAGCAGCACTCAGAAAAATTAGTTGAATGTCAGAAGCTAATGACGGTACAGGAGCACTTTGCCCAGCACAAGCACTCTGCTCGGTCCCGTTAAGGCACATGCAGAGCCTTGTTAGAGGGTACAAGCTGGTGTCTGCAGTACTGCCAGGTAGAAACTCAGGGCTGTGATGGTCCTGTGTGACCAGCAGTTCCAGCACCAGTCTATGGTTCCTACCAGTGAGTAAAACTGCTAGCTGTCCTGTACCTGTGTCATGAAAACTTAATGTTTGATTGATGTGTAATTAGTATTTGGCAGATACATGTTATGCAAACTGGGACATGATCATTTGTTTGCTGCCCTCCCAAAACTCCTAACAGCATCTTGAGGCATCAAGATTTATCACCTTAATAAAACAACTTCAGCTAGCGGAGGCAGGGGCATCGGGAGACCGCATTTACAATGAGACCAAGGAGTTCTGCAAAGCCTTAGGGTCTGAAAAGCCCCCAGAGAGTTTCTGGAGATGCTGCCCAAAGCTGTGGATGGAGAGTTACACAACTCTTTTTTTTTTTTTTTTACCCAGGGAAAGGAGAGGAGTCGTACCCTGACCTTCTTGCTCTGGTCATTGCTGTCATTGTCACCGTCATTGTAGCCATGGGGGTGAAGAACTCGGTGGGGCTGAACAATGTGCTCAACGTCATTAACCTGGCAGTCTGGATCTTCATCATGATTGCTGGTCTCTTCTATGTCAAAGCTGACAACTGGTCTGAAGGGCAATTCCTGCCGTTTGGATGGCCGGGGGTAAGTCCTGGGCACACGGAGGCACACGCAGCACCCAAGAGGTGCCACCCACCCGCCACACGCTCAGCTTTGCTCATGGTATACGTACCCTACTTCCACTGCACTCTCCAAACCTCAACCCGGCCAAACCCACCTATACTTTGGCCAGGGACCTCCAACTTCCACCACTGCAGGCTTGGATCCAGACCTCCTCGCTCCGCCAAACCCAAAGGGTACGGCAATGCTCTGCCCGTATCTCCTGCCACCTCTTAGAATAAAGCCAGAACTTTTAAAAAATGTCGTTCTGGAGAGCCAAACCCCACGTGAAAGTATACACCAAGAAATGCCACTGATTGCCAGGCAATGGAGTAAATGCAGTGGCTGTCCGAGACAGGGCGCTCAGGAGGAGCTGGCGCAGCTTCTGCGGAGGGGGAGATACTTGTGTTGGCTGGTTTTCAACAACAATGTTCTCAGGCATTTGTTTTGAGCACTTCATAATGCCACCTGCCAGTACTTATTTTATGGATGTTCCCTCAAAGCTTACTGCGAATTTGGACAGATTTGGCTTTTTTAGCTTGCTTGCACTGGTTTTTATCCAAGGATGAACAGAGACTGAAAATATCTTAGCTGGCCTAAACCCAAGATAATTTCTCAGATTTACACTGCTCAACTCCATCAGGGTTTTGTGCAGAAAAATAAGCAAGAAAATAAAGTAAACTAAAAATCTCGATTATTGAAAGGGTCCCAAGCTCCCATACAGTCCCTGCACCTCCCTTCAGTAAACCATACCTCTCTGCCAGAGAACAACAGCGAGGAGAAGAGCACTGAGGCCCATATGAGAGCAGATGTCATATTTACCTCTGGATTGTGCTTGGCTTTTTATGCCATGCAATAGGAATGAAAAAGAGAAAACAGAAAATAGCTGGTTTGCTCCAGCAAATTCAACTCACCAAATATCTCCTGGCAAAACCCCATAGTTTTAAAAGGTACATAATACAAAAGACATCAAACCCGATAGGGTCTTCCCATCATTTTCATCTGGTTGTTTGTCTCCCAAACTGTAAAAGTAAATCCACCACAGCGCAAGCATGAGATCACCAGGAGCACAGGGGATACTTTAAAAAGGTAATTACAGGTAGTCCCCTGGAGAAAGAGAGTTTTACTGTGTGCTCCACCACTAGACAGCTGAGATGACAGAGATGTGATGGACACGTGGTACCCAGCTAGCTAACTACATGTACGGGAGGGTTTTATAACTGCAAATTAGCTCACTCACAGCCACACAGTCTTTAGCCTGCTTCAGCATCTCCTTCCTGTAAATGTCCTTGCTAATATTGTATATTTTTAAAAATCACATTAAAAAAATAACAGTACAAATAGTTCCTCATCCAAGTGCTCCAACGTGTGCTCCTAACCTGTCTGCAGCTTCCAAGCAAAACAGAGGTTGTTTGGAAAGCGGTGCACATCTGACTGTGCTGCTCTCTTCTGCTTCCTCTGCTAGCAGATCTTGCTGCCACATGAGACATCTTGCTAAGATGGAACGTGTAAACATGCCCCAAATCCCTACTAATATAAACGGATTTGGGGTGGAGGATTGTGAAAGTAAACCTGAAATTGGTTAATTGCCTCCTCTGCCGCTGCCAGGATCTCCCAGCAGATTCGAGCACTGCGTGGGCACAGGTTCGTGGTGCGCAAGTGAGCTGCAGATGCCTGGGCCACATGTTGAAATCCTTTTCCTAGACCAGATCACTGGGTTCTGGGTACGCCCAGGGTCAGTCCCCAGATGGGAATGCCCAGCTCTGTGTGTGCACCCCCTGATCTGCCCCCACTCACCCTTTAGCTCGGCCAAGGCAGAACTGGGCTTCTTCCTTTTTGCTCGGTTCCCTCTCCCCGGTTGGGTGCCAGCCTCCCTCCTGGCGCTCAGATGCTCGATTCTCCACGCAGGTGCTCAAAGGGGCTGCGACGTGTTTCTACGCCTTCATCGGCTTTGACATCATTGCTACCACAGGAGAAGAAGCGAAGAGTCCCAACACCTCCATCCCCTATGCCATCACGGCCTCTCTCGTCACATGCTTGACAGCATATGTGTCCGTAAGTACTAGCTATACATATGTAAATATATATGTATGCATAAATATATAAAAATATATATAAATATATATATATAAAAAAAAAGCATGTCCCTTCTGGGCATCTGCACGGCTCCCCTCCCCATGAGCCAGGGTGCCAGTCTGACCCTCAGACAAGGGCCCTTTCTTTGGCGAGAACTGAGACATCAGCTGTGTCTCCATGTGACTGCGGTGTCCGGCTGAGGCTCCCCTTGTCCCCAGCCCAGTATGTCCCCAGGCTCCCATCACCCTGCCGAGATCCCTCTGCTGGCTGCAGGGAGAAGGTGGCAGCTGTTTTTCTCACACCTCATCCCCATCCGCAGCTGGTTTTGCATCCAAAAGTGCAGCAAAATGGAAGGAGCAGCAGCATTGCAGCAACGTTTCTCCATGGTTTTGGGAAAAGCAGCACTGCCTCTGCTGGAGATATGGGAAAGGGTCCAAGTGAGGGCGAGGAAGGGCAGGGATGGCCATGTGAAAGATATCCAGTTGCTCTGCACCCCAATAAATGCATGTCTGTACTCACAGATTTTCCCTGTAAAAGAGCAAAATTGAGTCACAAAGGAGAAAAAAAATACTGTTCTCATCGTCTCAAAGAAACTCACCCAATGCCTCTCCTGCAGCATGGTGGGCTTCCCTCGAAACCAGTTTCTGTCTTTGGCACAAATAGGATCAGAGTGTTGCCCCAAGCAATGTTATCTTGGATTTTGGGTCTGTCCCATGGGGAGTGCGTAACTCAGGCAGCACTGCCCCCACACAGGAACGTGGCCAATGTGAGTGTTACTAACCCCACTGAGACCCACCAGCCTTCTGCATCACCACTGCAGCAAGGGTCAAGGTGTTGCCTTCGGAGGCCTTCCATCTAGCAT
Organism: Elanus axillaris; assembly: GCA_026212715.1. Taxonomy (NCBI): domain Eukaryota; kingdom Metazoa; phylum Chordata; class Aves; order Accipitriformes; family Accipitridae; genus Elanus; species Elanus axillaris. The sequence goes on from JANZLQ010000089.1 coordinate 37,203,241, forward strand.
TTTACACCACCCCCCTAGGGGACACAGGGATATAATCCCAATCAGACATGACATTTTCTGGCTTTCCACCCTCAAGAAGCAGCCCCTGTGCCCTGCAAGTCCCCAGCTGACACCCTTGTCTTGTTCCTCTTGCCTTCCCCAGGTGAGCATCATCCTCACGTTGATGGTGCCCTACGATGCCATCGACACCGAGTCCCCACTGATGGAAATGTTTGTGGCCCATGGCTTCTACGCAGCCAAGTTCATTGTTGCCATTGGGTCTGTGGCTGGCCTGACCGTCAGCTTGCTGGGCTCCCTCTTCCCAATGCCGAGAGTCATTTACGCCATGGCTGGTGATGGGCTGCTCTTCAGGTCAGTCGTGCCCATGCTGGCATTTATTTTTTCCCCCTTGGGACCCAGAGGGGAACTGTGCTGGGAGGGATGGGGACTGTCCTGCACCCTGAGAGCCCACTGCCATCACTGCAGGGAGCAGCAGGCATGCACAGACTTGGTGCTTGTAGAACAGGGTACACACCAAAGCAAAATCCTGGGGGAAAAAAAATCAGGAGATATCTACGCAAAAGTTTCTCATTTGGTGCTGGTACCTAGAGATTCAGCTTATGGGAGGATGAGCATTTAATTCAAAAGTTACTTGCAAAGGAGAGCAGCTTATATGCATAAAATCTTGGCACTTATGTGCAAGTGTCCAAATGCCCATTTCAGAGCTGGTAAGACCTAGATCTAACTCCAGATCCAGTCTCAGCAGTATTTCCAGTGCCTGGCTGTCTGGAGCCTAAGCACCAAAAAGCAACAAGAGCTGAAGGGGTCACAGCTCTGAGTCTGGCCCCTCCAGCTGAGTAAGAGTTACTACGACAGGGAACCACTGCCATCTGCAATTTTAACCTTCCGTGACTGTTTCACACTCCAGATTTTTGTCCCACATCAGTTCTTACACGGAAACTCCCGTAGTGGCTTGTATAGTCTCCGGATTCCTTGCAGCACTGCTCTCCTTGCTGGTCAGCCTGAGGGACCTGATAGAAATGATGTCAATCGGCACACTGCTCGCCTACACATTGGTCTCCGTCTGTGTCCTGCTTCTCCGATACCAGCCCGAGAGCGACATCGATGGCTTCGTCAAATTCCTCTCCGAGGAGCACACCAAGAAGAAGGAGGGCATCCTGGCTGACTGCGAGAAGGAAGCTTGCTCCCCAGGGAGCGAAGGAGAAGAGTTCGCTGGCCCACCGACCAACACGTGTGGGGCAAAAAATCTGCCATCACTGGGGGATAATGAGATGCTAATCGGGAAATCTGATAAATCCACCTACAACGTGAATCACCCCAATTACGGCACGGTTGACATGACCTCAGGAATAGAGGCAGATGAGTCTGAGAACATCTACCTCATCAAGCTGAAGAAGTTGATTGGCCCTCGCTACTACACGATGAGGATCCACCTCGGACTGCCGGGGAAAATGGACCGCCCTACGGCAGCCACCGGCCACACAGTCACCACCTGCGTGCTCCTCCTCTTTGTCCTGATGTTCATCTTCTGCTCCTTCATCATTTTTGGGGCAGACTACATCTACGAGCAGAGCTGGTGGGCTGTCCTCCTCGTCGTGCTGATGGTCCTGCTCATCGTCGTGCTGGTGTTTGTGATCTTGCAGCAGCCAGAAAACCCCAAGAAGCTGCCCTACATGGCACCTTGTCTCCCCTTCGTCCCTGCCTTCGCTATGCTGGTGAATATCTATCTCATGCTGAAGCTCTCCACAGTCACGTGGATCCGATTTGCTGTCTGGTGTTTTGTGGGTGAGTCCCAGATTCATTTATTTTAATTTTTTAACTGACATTCTTTTGAAAGGATGTTAATAATAACTTCCTTTAATTAGAATGCTTAGGCTGATGCTTCTTCAGCTGGGACACACCCAGGCCTTTGCATTTGGCCCTTGTCATCCTGAAGTTCTTAGAAACCTCGGTTTACCAAGCCCCCGAACCACAGCTAAATGGAAAATGACACCTCCAGAAAATGTCAGTTTGATGGAAGTAAACTGCTCCATGCAAAGGTGACTGTTTTGATGAGCCTTTTGATGCAAAGTAGGTGGGTTCTGGAAATTGCCTCAGAGGCAGATTTCTGTAGGAAACCTGCCTGATTTCTTGCTATTTCACCCACTTGAGCTGTTCAGCAGCCCACACCAAAATCTCAGCACTGTGTTTCCAAAACCCAGAGCTGCCCAACCCCAACAGTCCTGGCAAAGACAGAGCCAAGGGATCTGTGGACTGTATCTTCTTTTCTTGGTCCAAGTCCTTAACTTTGTGGCGGGAGGATCTCAGGACTCACAGTCTCTGTTGTGGACCTTTTTTTTCCAAATTTAGGCTTCCTGAGACATAGCCAGGAGCCTGGCATGTCCATAGTTTCCCTTGCTTTACATTGCAACCCACTTACTCCACAAAACCAAGAGAAAAAGAGCAGCTCTCATCACTCCTCCTGAAGGCTCCCAGGCCTGGACTAGAAAGAACTAAAGCAACACGACAATATCAGAGCCAAGGACTCTTTACAGAGAAATAATAACCCTATGGGTAAACATATTTTAGCAACAAGTACTGTAGCAACCCACAGGAACACAAGTTGCAGACAACAGACCTTGAGCATGCTGCCAGCCCCCAAAAGGACCATCCCTGGCCAAGTATCCCACCAGCAGCCCTCTCCTTTGCGAGCAGGGTTCGGGGTCCTGGGTTGAGAGGGAGAAAGTGATGGGGAGAGAGAATGAGGACTGATGCAAAGATCATAGTCAGCTGCCACCTTCCAGAAAGGCAGGAATGGCCCCTCCTGGAGAAGAGGTGGGCAGGCACAGGCCACCACACCAGGCTTACCAGCTTTTGTGCTTTTCCCAGGTGCCTCCTGACATTTGTAGATGTTTGAGCTCAGTTGGCAGAGCCAGGAGATGACATGAACAGACCTTGGATCTCCCTCTGGTGTCTCAGAGAGTTTAGTCTCGTGGTTTCCACCCTTTGGGTGGAGGCTGCTACCACATTTTTGCTCCACTTTGCCATTCCCTCTTTTTCTTTGGGGTGAGGACTGCAGTTATCTTGAGTTAGTCCTACACAACTGAGGTCCCATAGCAAAGCTCCATCTCTGAAAGTCCCCTAAGTCCAAGCCAGGCCATTGGGTAGTAGCTGTTACCTGCACTCTTTGGGCTGGAGAAGATGCACCATGCTTGGTGCTTTTTTAGCCCTCAAAGGCAATAGGTGAAGCTGCAAATCCAGGCAAGCCCTTCTACCTGGAAGCAAAGATGACTCCCAAGCATCAGTTTAATCCGTTGTGATTAAACACTTTCCCCTGTGGGTAAATCTAATACCTCTTTAGCTGCCAGCAATGGCAATGAGTCAATTAAGCCACTCCATTAAGGTTTGATAGACTCCACCAGACCCATCCACGGCTGCTCGCCTGTTGGGGGAGGCACATCCTATTTGTTTTTCTGGCAGAGGCGTATGGTCCCGCCACACAGACTCTGGATTTAACCTCACAAGCAGTCCTCTGTGGCCAGTCCACAGCATGTGGAGAAGTCTGGGTTCTCTATGCAAATGTCTGGGGTAGGTTAATCCCAGGATCTACTAGAAATTAGACTTCCAGGTACATTTGCTTCTGGGAAAAGCATTGGTACAAGAAGGTGAAATCGAGTAGGCCTAGAGGGAGAAGATGACATGAAACTCCTGAGGGGAGAAGGACAGGATTTCAGAGCTGGTTTAATGCCAAATACACTCACCCTGGGGCATATGTGGCTGTGAGCACCAGCAGGAGCGAGACAGAAAGCATGAGAAAATTCCAGAGAGAAGAGGGGAGACGGGAGGGTAACAGGGTAGAGGTGTGGGTTGTCGGCATTTGGGAGCCTCCACTCATCTGCTGGGAGCTGCTGTCCTGCCAAACCTGCAGATGGCACAATCACGTGGCCAGCAGCGATCCCAGCTGTTTAAAATGTACAGCCCTCGGGTCACAGCTGGCAGCCCAAAAACACAAACTTGACAGCTTCAAAGAGCAGATATCAGCTACAACATACACTAGCTTAAAAAATATAGGTATATTTACTTATGCTTAACCCTCATCAGCTGAAGCCAGCCTGGTGCTGGGTGGGAGGAAGCTGATGGGGAGCCGGGCTGGATCCCCGACCCATCTCTGATGTGTTTTTTGGGGGTCAGGTACCATTTTGGGGCATGGCATTATAGTGATGTTTCATCTAGGAGCATGGGGCCGGTGCAGGTGGCTGAGGTCCAACCTTCTCCCTCTCGCCCGCTGCAGGTCTGCTCATCTACTTTGGCTATGGGATGTGGAACAGCACGCTGGAGATCAGTGCCCGGGAGGAGGCCCTCCACCAGAGCACCTACCAGCGCTACGATGTGGACGTCGACCCCTTCTCTGTGGACGACAGCTTCTCCTACGCCACTGAGGGCGAGGGCTACCCGGGCTGGGGTCCCTCCGAGGACAAGGGCTTCTCATACCAGCAAATGGCAGGAGCAAAGGAAAGCCATCGGACAAGTAGCAAGTCGAAAAGCAAAGGCAGACACAAACCACCGTCAGAGGCTCTCATCGCCAATGACGAGTTGGACTACTCGCCCGAGTAGCGGGGCGGGCAGCAGGGTGTCGTGCCGCCCAGCCGATGAGGAAGGGTCCCCGTGGCTCCCCCCCCATCCTGTCCCATCCTCCCCAGGTCCTCCACCACCACCCCGCTCACCTCCGGTCCTCGGGACATGCTCTGCAATTGCCGTTGACCCTGAACCAAACACACTCATGGCCCATCCCGGCTCCACCGGTCGGGTCTTGCTCTGGTGAATGCTGGCTGATCCTCCGGCACCGGTTGATCTCCTGGCACCAGCCGCACTGGTGGAGGCGGTGGAGTGAGAGATGTGCCAAACTGGGAGGGCATTGAGAGGTGGAAGGAGCCGCATGAGGGGACAAGACAAGTTGTCCCTGGGGAATGTCCACCCAATGGCTGCGGCAGTGAGATGTCACTCTTACATTTTTGGCACTTTCTTAGCACGTGGTTTTTTTTTTCTTTGAATCACCCAAAAGTAATAGCTGAGCCAGAGGGACAGATGGGTGGATAGGTACGAAATGGAGATGGACAAACCTCTTTCAAGGAAGTAGCTCAGAGGTGGATCCAGGAACGTTGGTCCCACAACACAGCATTTCCATGGCCCGTTCTGGCACAAAGGCACTCAGTGCACACGGCAGTGCTACCCCTGGGTCCATCCCCACACCCCAAATCCAAGCGTCCCAAATACTGCGATTCAAAATTAGTCTGTGTCCCAGTCAAACCTTGAAGTCTCAGCATGGCCAAACATCCCAAATCTGTTGTTGGGAGCCTGGTCCCATTTCTGGTCACAGCGAGGGCTGTGAGTCGCTCTTGGCTCAACCCACCTTGTGCAAATGGCCAACAAGGACCATGGACCATTTCTCTGAGCATCACCGGTCTGAGGCTGGGTGCTCTTTCCACCACATTGTGTCTTTTACAAAAATAACTGCTCCGTAATTCCCTCACCACAGTGGGCACCTTTCAGCGCTCGCTCTGGCCTCGGTGCTTCAGGGACATGTCCATGCCCCTGCAAATAGTGATGTCCATGGGTCAGCCATGTCTTGGCAGGGCTGGACCACACGTGGCAAGTGGAGATGACTCGGCTGCTGAAATCTCCCTCCCTGCTACTGTCTCCACCTTGTACCATTTTCTCTGTTTCTGACCCTGGCTTGGTGGATGCTGTATGAAAAAAAACACTGAAATGCTGCTTGTTCTATAAGTGTCCGTATTTCAATCTGAAACCAAACAGAGCTGGTGGCCGGCAGGGCAGAGGTGGTCAGCAGGTGGACGTTTCTCATAGTTAAACCCTCCGGTGTGGCCTGAGCATGGCCATGACCCCCAGCAGTGCCATCAGGTTCCCTGCCGCCAGCGTCCCCACAGCACCATCGCCGGTGATGGGGTTTGGTCGCAGGCACCATCTCCCCCGGCACAGACAGCAGCTGCACTGCTGAGTCAGCAATTAGCAGCAGGTCCAGTTCTGGAGCCCATCACCACCATGCTTGGTTTAAAACACTGCAACAGAGAAACATCTTTTTGAATAAATAATAACCCTGTCAGACAGTGACGCCTATCCATCTCCCAGCTGCCAAAAGTTGTGGCTGGATCCATCCCCAGGGCTCCTCTGGAGCAGCCCAGAACAACTCCCCATACCAGGGTCTGCTCCTGGCATCCAGGGGACAATTTAACATCAACTGGGGCATGAGGCAGGATTTCCAACATGTGATGCTGAGAAGCACTAACGCTTTAATTCACTGGATGAGGCTCAGCCCCCTGAAACACAGCACAGAGCCTGCCTGGCACCCTCTTTGGGCAAACGGACTGCTGGGTGCAGAGGGTGCCTGTGCCCACGCCTGTCCCCATCGCTCCTGGGGCTCAAGGGCTCAATGGAGAAGCTCTGCCCATGGCTGCAAAAGTTTTCCTGCAGCTCCTGTCCCAAACGGCCACAAACTACAGTCCTTTTCCCAGTGGAGAAGAGCATGTGATTCTGCAGATCTTAAACCAGAACGCCCTGGGCAAGCCAAGGGAAGTTTGGCCTCTGCGAGGGCTTCAGGATGGGAGCGAGGATTCGGCAAAAGGACCTGTAAGCTTTGCTCTGGCATCCTCTCCTGCTGCCCACCCCACCATGCTTTTACAAGCAGAAATCCCGAGCATGTCCCACCGAAAAGCTGTTTGCAACGTGCGCACCGCTCGCGGGCCAGCTCGGGAAACCTTTCCAGCAGTGCTGAGCACCTCTCGCAAAGGTCACCTCTCACTCACGCTTGGCCGCTCTCATCCTCGATGCCTTAGAAGTACCCAAGAGAGATGGCACCTCGCAGGTCTGGCTTTACATTTTCAGGGAGAAAGACTGATACTATTTTCCTACCAGCTCTTGTACTATACCACATACGAGGTAGTCGTCTTTGTCCTGCTGCTGCATGGTATTTAGGCGTCTGCCGAACCACACACTCATGCCCAAGTAACCTGTCGAATCAAAGCCTGTTATTCCTTTTGCAGCCTTAATCTCTTGCTACAGAGCAGTTACCAGTACCGGTGTCTGTCGTCCTGTCCGCTCTAGTTGTGCCGTATTTGACGAGGGCTTGATCCCTTGCTATTTGGCATCTGTAGGAACCTCTCCATTGGATCCCTGCATTGAGTGAAGCCCTTGGGCTGCTCTCGTTCCCGTTCACCCATCCTCCTTCCCCCTCCCGGGGAAGTGCTGGGGCAGGACGGCTGCACCATGTGCCAGGGACCGCCGGGAAACAGCATGTGATGCCACGGCACCGTCTGATGCGGATAGGCTGCCGTCATCCCTCACCATGTTGGGGGGTTGGGAGCTGTACCCTCCTCCCGAGCCCACCACATCCCACCTAACGAAGGTGCGTAAGAAGAAGGCAGCCAAACCGCAGGTTGGGTCTCACCTGGGTTTGCTGGTGCCTGAGAGGCCAGTTTGCAGCAGGATTCCCCCACCCTGCTCCGGGCAGCAGTGCCTGGGGAACACGCGGGTCCAGCCTCCATTTGGGAGCTCGCACGCTTTCCCTTGTAGCAGGCGTTGGGTTCTTCAATGGGCACAAGCAAAAGCTGCGAAGGCCAAAACTTTCAGCTGCGTCCATCGCCTCTGGGTACCGCTTGCCCCAGGGGTGGTTTCGGATGCTGGGAGGAGGTGCAAGTGCTTGTTTTGCCATAACCCCAAAATCCAGCCTTTCCTGCAGGTGTCGTCAGGGAGGTTCTCACACCCCTGACCCATCAGGAGGACACAGGCAGAGCGGTACCATCCCGTTCCCACCGCCGATGAGAGGCACGCAGCCTCCCCACGCCTGACCAGCCTCCGCGGGGGGTCGCACCCTGGGGGCCCAATGCATGCTACGGACGGAGCATAAATACCTCAGATCTTCTAGACTGACTCTATAAGATCTCAGTCCCTCCACAAATTCACTCCGCACAGTTATGACTGCTCGGTATGAGGCCCAGCACGCCAGCATCCTCCACGCGGCAGAGAAATCACACCCCAAATGACATGGGATGTTGTAAATCCAGCTTGTAAATGATCTTCACTTCATTTTGTTTGGTCTTTCTGATGTATATCTTGCTTTTTTTGCAGATGGTACTTCCTGGTGTAACAATTCTCTGCAGTTCTGGTATGAAATTGGTGTATTTGTTAAAAAAAGTTTGTTCTACTGATTTTTTTTTTTTTTTGTGGTTTCCAAAAGCCCATTGGTGCATTGTACAATGGGATCTTGTAGTGTGTCACGAGAAAGAAAAAAATATGCAGATATGTTATGGAGTGATTTTTATTTTCAGATGATTGTGTTGTTGACAACTATATATATAATATATATATATTATCGAGATACTAAGAAAAAACCCTAAATTTACCAAAATCTGTATATTTTAATAAATGCATAAAGCTTTATTGTGTGCCTTTACATTTAAAAATCAAACAGGAACTAATGGATTTTTAAAGAAAGCCAGAGACAAAGGTGTCTTAGTATCGTTCCCATAGTAATGTAAATCTTTTAAATGAAAGACTAAACCAAAAAATCAAAATAAAAAAATTCTCCATATAAATTTTAAGCCAATCAGTACCTGAAGGTCTGATATTTTCTCAGTGCTAAACTGAAGCTAGAGATGAACAAATCTTGCCTTAAATGCTTCTAAATTTCCTTTGTAGACGATCCATTTCAGTAGGCTGACTTTGGTATTTACTTGCACTGTTGTGAAAAATAAAAATGGTTATCAGTTTACACAATAAAAAAAAAAAACCAACAAAAACCTAAAGCAAATGACCGCAGGTTGACTATTGCAGTGCGAAGCCCCGGGGAGTGCCAACGTCTTCCCGTCTGCTTGCGGTGCTGCCAGCACCCACCTTAACTGGGGTGTCACAGCACCGTCACCCCCCTGCACCGTGTCCCCACCATGGGCTCTCTCCTGTTATTTGGGGAACAGGGAGGCTGCCAGGTGCCCTCCCCATGACAAGGAGCTATAGCTGGTCCTGCTGGAGCTGGCGAGGGCTCCGCTGGGGCATCGGGGACCACCACCTCCACGCCGGGGTGACCACCAAAGCTCACACTCACCACTCCACAGCTCGTATTAGGCACACGTGGAACAGTTTTTCCATTCGGGAGAATTATGTTTGACTCTATTTTGAGGCTTCAGGTCAGCAAATGAGCACCAAAAGCCTTCAAGAGCCAACAGCGCTGCGGCCAGACCAGCCTAGGAGAACCCCACAGGGGAGCGGAGTGTTTGGGAAGGGCACAAAGCAGGTATTTCAGCTTTGATCCTCTAAAAAAACTAGAAAAGTTTAATGTTCTTTGTGCTTCCTCCGAACACTTCCCCTCTGCGGTGCCAGCACTAATATCCTGTCCCATACTTGGCCTCATCTCCTCACATCCCACGGTTGCAGATGTCCGTTTTCCCTGTGACTTGCTCCGGAGTTGTTTTGCTTTGTTTGGATTTTTCTCCCCTTCCCTGAAATAAAGCTTCTTCCTTTCTCCAAGCAGCTTGCCCGGGGCCTTTTAAGCCTTAAATTTGGTTTCGGCCACCAGTAACCTGTAACCGTGGGCAGGGTGAGCAGCACCCCAGCACCAGCCTCTGCTGAGGGTCCCCAGCCCCACGTGCCTGAAGATGTCAAGTTGCAGCCCAATGGTGTAGGCAGCAAAAAACCCATAAGCACTGCCCGGCAGTGCTCGTTCCTCATCGGTCATCCACTGCTACCCGAGCCCCTCCAGCAGCACCCACCACCTCGCCAAAAAACAACCTTGAGCACCTCCGACAGCTTTTCCCATGCTTTTCCCTCCCGCTTTGCTCCAGGGCCATTTGCAGGGCAGCACTCCAGCAGCTTTCTGCTCTGGCCGGCGTGGGAGACCTCATCGGTCCTGGGGTTAACCGGCAGAGCCGGCGGCTCGGCCGAAGCCACGGGCAGCGGCGTACAATCCACAATCCCCCGGCAGCCTGCACAAGCTGGCACGTCTGTGCGCCGTCCCCTCGCCCGTGGCACCCGCACATCAATGGTAGCACTTATAGCATCTCTCCAGCGCATACAAGAACTGCCTGTGCCCGGCCTGTGATGTAATGGGCACAAGTGTCCTGCCGCCGGCCCCGCGGCTCGCCTCGGGAACATTGGATGGGACGGCAGCGATGCAGAGTTCACACAACAGAGAGGCGTTCAAGGCTGCTCGGTATGAGAGGCAGATGCTAGAGCTGCTGCCTATCTCTTGTCTGTGCAGGCAAAGGGTCGTTGTGGAGCACAGGCGTCCTCCTTTTGGCTCCTTTTAAATGCTCTGGCCTCCGTTTCCCACGGGAAGGAGGCGAGGGGTGGGAGCTGCAGCAGCCTTGCCCGTGGCTGTGTCGCCCAGTTTGGCTTCTCCAACTGAAGTAGGCTGAGAGGAGAGGACAGTCCCTAATCCACCGAGGCTCGACTAGCAGCCTTGTTTTCAAATTCTTCTCCCTCACCCCAAACAATTTGGCTGGGCCTCCCCTCTGCTCGCTCAATCCCTCTCTCTTCCCACACCCAGCACCTGGGCTCTTCCCCGTGTCCACGCCTGAAGAGCGGCTATTCCTCTTTTCCTGCTCCTGGTGCCTGGCCTACACAAATGATTTGAACTGAGTTAACATCTCCAGGAACAGATGGGGGTTTGTATCAACGTAATTAAATTGCTACAGGCTCTGGTAAGGACAGAGTGAGATTGTGATCTTACACGGTTTTAATCAGAGCGATGACCCCAGATGAGACTCTTATTTTAGTTGAGAGCACTTCCAGCAATATGACTTCTCAACTTCAGCACACCCAAGCAGTCTCCATCGCCTCAGTAGGTTTCTAAGTCTCCCCGATATGAAAAGTACCACGAGTCGGTACCACCGGTGCAAGCTGCTATATCAGGAACATTGAAAGAACACATGGATTAGACAGCGGTCAGCACCTTGTAGGAAGATTGCTCATATTTTAAATATTCCCCCCAAATCCAAAAGTCCCACTTAATTCCACAGCACAGCACAACCTCTCATCCTGAACTGCTTTAAAAAAAAAAAAAAAAGTCTTCAAAATCATTGGGAAATCCCTGTCATGGAAAAGCTAGCTATGGAAACACACAGGAAGGAAGGAAGGAAAAAAAAGAAGCCAGTGGTTGCAGGTACTCTGTTATTTATTGTACAGTATTTCACTGAAAGTACAAAGGCATCATCAGTATTCACCAGAATTGTATTGTAACAGGTACATTATACTGTGTGTTAAAACGTGCTACTTTAATGAGGCGAGGCAGAACACAAATTTAGAGGAAGAAAGCAAGGAGTTTAAAAAAAATGTAAAAACACATTTTTAGTAACTGATCTGTACAAAGGAACAAAAGAAACCAAACCAGAGTGTGGGGATTAGGGCCCCCCAAAGTCATTTAAAACTATATAAAAAGACACTGTTATCGACCATGTAATTAGGACCTTTGGGTTCTGTTTCCTTCATACTGATGACCGGGGGAGGGCAGGGGAAATATTGTTACTAAAATGATCAGACTCATACAAAAGTATTTACAGAGAAAGGCAGAAAAAATTCCCCTACTCTTGTTCCAAAAGAGAAACATTTGCCCGGTTGGAGAGCGCAGCCTTCCTCCCTACGCTCTCACCCAAACCGTGCCAAGGCAGGGACCTTGACCAGGGGAAAGCAAAGAGCGGTGTGGTGGGAGGAGCTGCCAGAGTCCTTCTAACAACGGGAAAGTGTCTCTCTCATTTCTGTTTTATTGCTTTAAACTCTCCTATAATCAGGGGAGCTGGAAAATAAAATAAAATCCCTAAAACCCACACGACAGCCCCAAACCATCTGAGTCATCCTGGCTGCAAGAAGATGGGGCAGGTGGTCAGGACAAAATGGGGAGGACCAGGAGGTAGGGCTGGCTGGAGCCTTCTTTTCTAGAGAAAAGGGGGGGAACAGATGGGGAGAATAACACTTCAAACTACCAGACATTTGCGCTGCTTTTCTAAACCTTCCCCTGGGAGCCTGACAGCAGTGTGTGTCAGTAGAAGCAAACCCAGGGCACACAAACCCACCAGCCAAAGCATCCGACGGCAGCCGTGGGACATCCCCAGGACGCTTACACGTGAGCGCTCTTCGCGTGGGTGGGGGAGCTGGATCCCGAGGCGTAGTAGAAACGGTTTTCACCGAACGTCTGGGCATCTCCCGAGCAGCAGACGATGACGCAGCCACCGAAGAGGCAGAGGGCAGAGCCGATCCAGCCCGTGTACAGGGAGTAGCCGAAGCTCATAATGGTGGTCTCGCGGTGGGCGCACACGGGAAACCAGATCGTCGCAACAACGCCGCACATGGCTGGGGAGAGATGGAAAGGAAAGGTAACTCCAGCACGTAACTCCCCCACGGGGACGCAACGCACGCCAAAGGGGAGGGAAGGCTCTGCAGGACAGGGGACGGAGAGGAAAGCCATCCCTCCTCCCTTGCGGTCCTACGGTGGGACCCAGGAGCATCAGCATCAGGGCTCGGTCCAAGAGATCTCCGAGCAGGAGGCAGCGTGGGAGCAAGAGAGAGCAACCATCTCTCTCAGGCACCAACAAACGAGAAGAAAAAAACAACCGCTGCTTGACACCGATATATTTATTACAAAGGAAACAGGTTTGCTCCCTAGAAATATCTTTAAGGGCGAAGAATGAAAGTCACGCCTGAAATCAATGCTCTGGAGAGCTGCGGAATTAGGAATAGATTAGATATGAAGCAAGACCACAAAAGCCATATACATCGGTGAGACAGGAAGATCGGTGGCCCAGGGTCAACTGGTTTAAATCACTATTTCTGCATGAACTCAGGTGCTACGTCCTCAGCCCACGTCAATCAGCATCACTGCAGTTGCTCTACTGAATGGTCACATAAACATTAACAAAGTATCCCAGCACTTAGGAAGACAGAACAGGGCTTATAAAATAGAGGCAGAAAATGGGCACGGACAAAATAAGCAGCAGTACAGCATTGCTAGGGGTTTATTTTATAGAGAAGGAAATGTCTCACAACCCTGGAAAGCAGATTCCACTTCCCTGCGGCAAATTTCTCTCATCAAGTGATGGGGACAAAGCCAGCAAAGCTCTCTAGAAACATAATTAATTGAACAGAAATGGAACCTCATCTGAAAGGAAAACAGTATTTTACCTAGAGTCTACAGTGGGTCAAAAAATGACCACGGACTTCAAATTTTCCTTGAAATTCCATAGGGTTTTTTTCCACGAAAAGCAGGAAGGCTGCCGCGGTGGTGCTGCGAGGACCGCGAGGCAGGCGACATGTGGAGTAGATACCCTCAGGACAGTAAAGCGGGTTCAAACTCAGCCTTTTGCAGGCAGCCAGGCTACGGACCAGAGCGTTTCGGTGTGCGGCACGCACACACGGATGGTTCGCTCCAAGGGGGGAGAAAACAGGTGCCCGGCGTTCTCCTTGTGCCACACAAGGTCTCACACTCGCTGCCCTCACTAAGGGCCCTCTCGCCGCCCCGCAAAGCCCCCCCCGGGCACCGAGGGCAACAGGAGTTGCTGGTGTTAATCACCTCACAGGAGCAGGTCCTAAAACAATACTTCTTTATGGCCTGTACATCTGAGAGGAATTAATCTGTCAATATTTACTTGCCTCCGGGACAAGCTGTGCAGGACTCCATCCTTGTGGCTATCAGGGAATCAGAGCAAAACAATAACAGGACCGTGGCAGCGTTACAGATTTCCACCGACTGCGTTAAAAGGTATCTGGAGGCAGTGTCAAAAAGTTAAGGTTGCAAGAGGGAAAAAAAAAAAAGGGGGTGAAATTAAAAATAAAATTGTTTAGTTAAAGCAGAGAACAAACCATAGCTCCTGGCCGGTACAGCAGAAAACCCATCCTCAATAGCTGCAGTTATTGTGAGAGAAAATATTTTCTTATGGAAAAGAGAAGAACATTTGAAGGATGCTAATAAAGCCAGTAATAATTTTGGGCCTCCTCAAAGCAAGGGCCCCGCGGCTTTGGAAGGAATTTTTGGAGAAGGCAGGGAGGGCAGAACAGCGTTTCTCCTGCGGGGGGATCAGTCCTGCAAAGAGCTTGTGAGCCCCTAAAGCTTTAAAACAAAAATGTATCAGTTGGGAAGCCACAAAGCATTCTAATGGGCTCCAGAAAAAAAGCTGCTTTGTTGTCCGAAAAGACACAATCATCTTTTCTTTTTCTGCCAGCAGTAAATACATATATATATATATATTTACGTCCATGGACTATAAGAGCCTTATCTACCCAGACCCTCCCCCACAAGACAGGGCTGAAGAAAACACTTGCACTGGGGTGAGAAGAGCTCTCGGGGACGCTAACACAATGGCATCTCTTGTGCATGTGGCTCAACTACATGTAAAACCACCTTATTTTAATGCTGACAATACTAGAAAGCTGTGAAACACAGGCCAAGGACTTTGCATGGGTTAGTTTGACCTCTCTGTCTTCGGAGGCTACCAGCTGCCGTCAGTCACCAGTGACCCTGCTGCTCAGCAAGAGGAGCTCCCTGAAACAGGACTGAATTTCATAGTTCTGCATAGCTATGGGATTGGGCTGTAAATCTTCCGAGAAGGTGTGAAAAGGATGGTCTGCAATTGCAATATTTCTTGGTGAACTCAAATTTTGTTCTAGCTGTAGCGTGGTGAAAGGCTGGGAAAAATTGGTTTGCTAAGAAACCCAAAGGGATTGGAAAAGGCATTTTAAGACAAGTTTCAAGGACTAAAATAGCTGCCTACAAGGAAGAACTCTTCGAATAGAAATTATTACCCTTTCCCTTTTGTGCTGATGCTGAGAGACTCTTTGCCTCTCCCTAAATACGAATGTCTTCAGATAGTAGAGCTGCTGTAGTCAATATAATCTAGCAGAAAAGTAAAAGAAAGTCTGCAAACAGAAGGAATATTTTCTATTAGACCCACTATGCTAGCTGGAGAAACAGGCATGTGTTGGGGCACACTCGTACTGGAAAGCTTGCCTGCTCTTTGCAGCTAGAGTAGGCAATCCTGCAAACGTCATCTCAGTAATACTCGGTATGGTTGTCCTTGCTCCGTCAGATCGCTGTAAATCCATAGGGACACATCCCAGGCTCCCAGCATTTCTAAGTCCTTTTTGACTATGGACTGGCAGTAGCTCAATCCTCTGAGCTGAAACTCATTACAGGCATAAGTTAATTCTGCACTATTCTACATATTCTACATTACAGGCATATTTTAATCAGATGGAAGTACACATAGACGCGAAGCACAGGAGGTGCTTGGGGAGGTGCTTGGGGAGATGGAACAGAATTACTGTAACTCAAGGGACAGTGAGTCCCTGCCAAATTCCCTAACAGTAAGTAAAAGGCTTTCTGCAGAAGAAAGAATACTTTTCTTTCACAGCTAAATTTAATTATTCTGAGTTGCTGACTCAAAGTCACACAGATTTCTCTTTCAAAGCATTTGGTTGAAATAATAGATATCCGTGATTATTTTTTTCCTATGTTCAAGGCAATCTTTTTATCTTGATATCTATGGTTTTACAAGTAAATCTCAGGCAGCGTCCAGAAAACCTTATTTATATCCTTTATTTAGTATACAATAGCTAATACGGTCATTTTGCAGTAGTAATTCCCAATAACTAACTTACTTTTCATCTGTGTTTTCCAGTGTCTCGGGTCCCTCACCTCCATTAGGAAAATGCCCGCTTGGTTACCAGCAAGGGGTCCCCCAAATTAGTATCAACAACACAGGATGGGCCAGGGTTTTTCCATCAACACCAGCGTATGAAATGTTTTCATACTGGCTCAGAGCAGACCTCTGCTGACGGCTGTTTTCAGCAATAAATCAATTCTCTCGGACAGATAGGATCAAGCAAAGACATAAATACATCAGCAGGCAGGATAGGAGGGTGTGCACACAGGTTGCACTCTGTAGCCTGCTATCATCAGTGGACAGAAAAATCAATGGAATATCTGAGCCTATTGTTTTCCTGGCAAGTTTTCAACTTTTTCTTTTTTTTTTTTTCTGGCTCCACGTTGTGTTTCAACCCTTGTTTTCCTTTTTAATAAATTTCAGTGACAAACAGCCATCTCTTCCCTGAGCAAGAAGTGGTTTGCCATGGGGCCAGCTCCCCAGTCACATCTCCACTCTCTATTTCTGCTATGTTAGTGAGTGTTTGGGGGTTTGTTTTCTTTTAACCAGAGCTCTGGGAGTTGGTCTCCGCTTAGAGGAAAAGGCTGGAACTCGTGCGGTTGGGGAAAACCACGAGTGAGAGAGTTCAGTGGCCAGAGGGTAAATAAGAACAGTCCAGGGCATATTACTACTAGAATGTAATGAATTTTAAGCCAGTATTATGACTTCTGAGCCCTGATTCATGCTTATTAAATGCTCTGGAATGGTAACACCTTGTTTTGCAAATAATGGATCATTAATCATCTTAAAGAACGTCAAAGTCCCAAGTTCTGTACATTACTCTCCTTCCAAAGGGACTGTCTTACTGATCAGCCTGGAAAAAAATGGTTTTATAAAAATAAATGTGGGTTGGCCTGTTTAGTTTTGGTTGTTTGTTTTTTTTAAAAAAAAAACAAACTTAAGAGCCAAAGGACCTTATTTATTCTTCATTTGTGATCTGACAGTAAGAGCATTATTGTAATTGTGACTAAAACATTGCGACCAGGCTGCTGTTCCCAGCCCAGATCATTCAGGACATCACCGACACGACCAAACCTCTTCACCGGCAGATACTTCAAAACTTACAGGGGTAAAAACCAGTAAGAAGTCCAAATCTGACCCAAAGAGCATTCTTCTGCCAATATCCCTGTAAATACATATTTCCTTTCCTCACAAGATCTACTTAGTGGAAAAACCATGTTCTGAGGCGGAGAGGAGCCTGGCTTTTGGAGCACCACAACTCATCTCCTCCATCCTCTAACATTTATTCTCCTCCCTGGTGTCATGTCGCAGCAAGACCAAGATGGGAGAGGGGCACGCTGGACCCAAACCCTGATGCAACACTGCAAGATACGGGATTTCCCTTATTCTAATGCAGCGCTACCCAATACTGTCGCTGCGGTTTGTTTGCCGCCTGTGTGCTGGCCCTGTAATCCTGTTGCCCTTTGGGATTTAGGGGCAATACTCTCACCTCCGTGTCTGCAGCCATGCAAACAGGGTTGATCTACAACATGGTTCTCCTCCACTGGAACCGAAAACTCGTGTTTGTTTGGCACAAAGTGCAGCTCTGCTGGACCTCCCCTGTCCTGGGCAGGGGAAATCCAGCAGAGCAGACTGCTCCGGCACCAAGATTTCATTCACAGGCAGAAAAAACCCCACTTTTTCTTTCATTTTGCCAAGCCCAAATACGTGACTCAAGGTTTCAGGAGAGGGACAAAGGCCAAGTTCCAACAGCTCTCTATCGCAGCTGTTCATGATCGGGATGTCCTAAACAGACCCTATAAAGCTGATTTTAGGACTTCCAGCTGTGGCAACGTGCCCTCAAACCCCACAGACATTGAAAGGGCCCCTCAGTCTCGGTCCCTGAGATTTTGGAGGTACTGACTCGTACTATCTGCTTCTCACCAAGGCACTAGAGGAGGAACCGCTTGCAAGGAAGGAGCGTCCAGAGGACAGCCCCTCCGAGCGTGCAGCTATATCCAGTGCCCACTTGAAAAAAACATAAGGAGAAGAAGAAGATGGGCATGATGTCAGCGTGGGCTGCCAGCGACCAGCAGAGCCACACAAAGAGGCCACTTTCCCTCACCCCTCCTCCTCTGCCACACAGACGGGTAAAAACAAGGCACGGCAGCCTGTTGCTGAGATGACGAGGCTTCAAGAACATGCAGGTGTTGGACTGGGGACAATGAGCTCCACAGTCCGTGCTGCTCAAAACAATTCTCCTCCGCAGGCGCTGGGGACGGGAAGAAATTCCCAAGGGAACTTGGAGGCCAAGGGCAAGGCTGGCCAGAGGGGGTTGGGAGGCACAGGGAACATGCCAGCCCTCTTCCCAGGGACATGCCACCTCCTTGCTCCCTCCCCTGTTGTCCCCGCAGGACCAGCACCCCCTCACCCACGGGCTTCCCTTCCCACAGCCCGCAGCTCACTTTGACCTGGCTGCATCCAGAATGGCCAGGGAAAATTCGGAGGCTATCCATTCCCTGTAAGTTTAGACCCTTTTTCAAAAATAGCATCGCTTCCGCAGCAAACCAGCAAAACCAGTGCCCGCAGGCAGCTGCCTGGGTGCGATGGCTGTCGCCCTCCCGCAGGCACAGGCAGTGGCCGTGCCCGAGGACTCCACAAGACAATGCACAGGAGGGTTTCACAGCCCTCCCCTCTTCGCCCTGCTTCACTCCCTGCCTCCTGTCTTTGTCCTCCCACTCCTGTTCGTGCCTTTTGTCCACCCCACAGACCGCAGCGATGCTGCGGATCTTCAGGATCAGCCCAGCCTTGACAACCGTCCTTTCGGGTGAACGTGTTCAGCCAGCTTGCACCGTGCCGTCCCGGAGCAGAGGAAGAGCTCCGGCTCTCCACACATGGCTCGTGCCTTACCCAGGAGGATGATGAGGATCCCTCCCAGCTGGGACCGCCGGTACTTGGCAGCTCCAGGCTCATGGCCCATCCGGATGCAGGGCAAGACCGTTATCAGCAAGAAGATAGCGGGAAGACCCAGGACAGAGGCAGCGATCATCAGGGCTCGACATGCTTGGACATACCCTGTTGGCGAGGCAAGGAAAGAGGATTTTGATTATTTGGCACAAGAGGAGGAGACCTTTGGACAAAGGCTCCTGTTTGATTACCTCCCAAGACTTGCATGGAGTACGGGAGAGAGGTTCAATCCTTTGTGTAAACAGTTAAGACAGTGAGACTGCAGCGCAGTGATTAGTGCATGAGCACAGGATGCGCAGGCTCAGAATTTTCCAACAGACAAGTAGCACTGCCTGGAAAACATGAGCTCTTCCCAGCAAAACAGTGAGAAATCACGGAGCTAGGAAATATGGGAAGGGAAAGTAGGAGAAACAGCTAGGAAGAGGTTTTCCTGTATCTTTTCATAGAGAGAGCTTTGGCTAAATAACAAGAATTTAAAGTCTTAAAGAGCAGCTTGCTGTGAGCAGAGGAGGTCCATAGGTATCCAGAGGAGGGCTGAAGGGTTGAAGACCCATCACTGAAACAGGCAGGTCCGTGAGATACTACCACCGGCTGCCCTGGGAGGAGGAGGGATGCTCAGCAATCCCAGCCACGTCCCGATGCTGCACCTCAGGAGTCCAGCGGGATTTCAGAGGAGACCCGTGGCTCGAGCCGAGCGCTGGTCCAGCCCTTAGAGAGAAGAAATGACTGCACTTTGCAGAGCTGCTTGAGTTACCATAACCAAGGGCCACGTTATTCCTCTGGGTCCCTATAGACATCACGGGATTCCCTGGCATTTCATGAGTTACCATCCCTCTCCCGCCTGTCCCTGTGCAGCAGCAGGAGCAGCGTAACACAAGGCAGCGAGGAGCAACAGGGACCAGGGACCGTGGGCTGCTGGGCAGGGCCGTGACATTTCTACCACTCTGTGAGGGTCTAGTTATAATAATGTATCATTTTAAAATAGATTTTATATATACATTATGTATATATAATTTTTAATATATATTAATATAAAATTTACACATAAATAAATAAAACCAGGTCATTACTTGCATGCAAAAGAAAAAGAACAAGTGTCAGATTTGCTCCAGTGCCTGGTGAGCCTTCACCAGCTCTTGGGACAGTCTCAGCAGAGCGAGTATGCTGGCTCTCTTTCCCCTCTAATTAACAAACTGAAGCTGCCACGTGCAGAGATGGAGTTTCGTGATGCCTCAAACGATACCAGCAAACAGGGGCCTCAAGCAAGTCCCGCTGACATACGGGTAGGACACCAGGAGTGAGGGTTTTACTGGTCCTGGAAATGCAGACTCTGCGTATATTGAATATTTGCATGACTTTTTCAGGAGGAAACTTAACAAACAAAGTTACCCGAGGAGTTCAGGGCAAAAGATGAGACCCTAAAGGAGACAGCAGTGCCCAGTGTGGTTTCTGTGCAGTCAATCCCAATTAAACAAGAATACAAACACATCCATTTTAAAGACTCGACTCGGGCAGTGTAAGACTCTAAATACATTTCAGCTACCAGGCACACCAGGATAAATTTCCCTCTGATGGGAAGCTATTGGTATCAAATAGGTTACAAGCAGAAGCATTTGTTTTGTGATTTGTTTCTGCTGGAGAGAAGCATTGCTTTCTGCTGCTGAAAGACCTTTCATTCAATAATGTTTCTCCAGGGCAGGCCTTTTCTCTGTCTCCTGTGCCAGATCATATTGAACAATGTTAGCAGTAAGGAATGTAAACCTACTAAAATAAAAGTATACGCACGGAGAGAAAGGAAGAACAGCAGCCAGTCTGAGAGATTCAGTATTGCTAAGCACTATGTGATACAGACTATGCTCTGTAACAGACAAATTTGGGAATAATCTTTCTGACCTCTTGTGAAATTATTTTCACAACTATTTAAATAAATAAATAAGGAAACATGAAAGAAAACGACAAGGAATGGTTATTTCTACCCTGTCGGCTCTGGAAGAGGCGTCTCTGACATGCTAGAGGAGGTGCAACCTAAACCATAGCAGAACGAAGAAGGGCTACAGAGTTAACAGTGATTGAAACAGGTGAGATCATTAACTAAATGTACAAGGGCAAGACCACACAAGACTTTGGCGGGTTGAATTAGCTCAAAAGATGTAGTAACACTGATTAAACACTTTGCTTAATTTTGGCTTTGCAGTAAACTAGATGAAAATTACTATATAATTAGAAAATATCAAGACAAGTTAAATACCCTTTTATCTGTTTGCTGTGTAAAAGTTCTGTCTTCCCTTACAACGTGTGGGAAGCACAAGACCATCGGACTAATGATGATCTTCCAAAAGATTAAAAGCCATAGCAGCATTAATAATAGATGCTCAAAGATTCATTATACTCAAAATCATTTTAAGGGATAGAACTTTAACATTTGTAATAGTTCATCATCCTCTCAAAGGAAAAGTTGAAATACTCTATTGCACCTCAGTACACTACATAATTTTTGCAACGCAAAGATGTGAAAGGAACGGTGAGCATTTACTAAGAGCAATGATTAAACATTAACTGGACTTTAATAGCCACAGATAATGCGTGATACCCGGGTACAATTAAAACCAGGTATAATTTAATGAGAATCACGTTAAGAGCTACCATTCACATTCTTTAGCGTATTTAATGGACCATCTCCCGCGCTGATGAAGTCGAAGGAGCTTCACCACGGATTCCTCCGGCAGCGGGACGGGCGCTGCTCAGAGCAAGGCTTCACTCCTCGCCGCCGGCTGGGAAAGGGGCGGCCGGGACACACGTACCTGGCAGTATGAGGATGTCCACGAGGGGCTTGCAGTGATAGAGACCTGTCGCCATGACACAGTCTGCCCACAGCCCCTTGGATCCCAGCTCATCCATTTTCCTGCAGGTGGTAATGGTGTAGCCGCAAGTCACCACCCAGTCATTGGTGGCCGTTGCCACAACCACCCCGATCCACCCGATAAAACTGCAGACAAATCCGGCCAGGTGAAGGCAGGTGGCCACCATGTCGATCCCTTGGTGGGGGCACGCTGGACAGGAGAACGCCCGCGGGGGTTCGGCAAAGCCGGTCCCGGCTGCCGGGACCTACTGCGAGCTGCGAGCAGGAGGGATGGGGTTTGGTAGGATGAGGTCCCTGAGCAGGCAATGCTGCCGGAGCTCGGCTGCCTCTGCCCAGCTCCCTCCCTGGGAGGGGTTAGAGCTGCCTCCAGCCCCATAACGCATGGGAGGAGCGAGCGGGAGCCCCAACTTCTGCCAGTTCTTCAAGAGGGTCGGAGGGGAAGGAGGGTGCGGAGGGGAGGAGAGGCAGAAGTACACCCGCCCACGCTTGGAAAGCAAACCAGGCTGCTTTGTTCAAATGCAGACAGCCTGACTAGTCCAAATTTAGCGTCAAGGGAGAAAAATCAAGGCAGTGTTTCCGAGCGGAAGACGAATGGTCACAGTGGTACCTCTTCGGGGAGACAGGGCAAGAAACGTGGTGGAGCGAGTTACTCCAGAGGCGGAATCGATCGCCTCGTCAAAGCCGTCAGCACGGCTGCAGTAAAAGGACAAAATCTGTCTTGGGTCTTTCCTGATGTTTTCAGTAACTGCAAAACTGTAAGAGATCCATCACCGTATTCTCAGCTTGCGCCTGGGTTTTCAGAAGTATTAACTAGCACTCAACAAGTCTTAAATACGTGTTTAACGGCACCTTAGTTCCACTTTTGAATGCTCAAATTAAAACAAGCAGCTTTTTTCTCAGACTGATTACAGGTGTAAATTTTAGTCTACTTGATTAGAGCGAGGAACAGCCCACTTCAATATGTCAAAAGAAGAGAAACTTCACAGCCCGTTCTGCGCCAGGAGAAAGAGGCAGGCAGGATATTTTCCTAACTTTGCTTTGTATTTTCACAAACACGTATAAAGTATATAAGTTACCGGGTGCCAACACATCCCTAACGAAATTTTATCGTCGTGCGTCCTCCAGTGCTTCGGATTTTGCAAAGGCAAGATTTAGATTTAAGCAGATAAAACATGCCTGGAGAGACCACTAGCGGAAAACTGTCCACATTGCATGGGGGG
>JANZLQ010000089.1:37225913-37248118 GCA_026212715.1 Elanus axillaris
GGGGAACTGGATGAGAAAATGACAGGACAATGAATTGGATTCATTCCCAGAGCTGTTAGTGAGAAGGAATTATTGGAAGCTACACTCCAGGATTAAGGTGCCGGGAATAAAATATATCCTGCTCTTCATCCAACGGTATTTTTTCCCATTCTTTAGCAAATAAAGTGAAAAACAGGAACAAGACCATCCTAAGCTTCACTTGTTATGTTCCTTAGATTCAAAATTCAAGGACACGAGGCCAGAGTTTCATTTTGGCAAAGCTTCATCTGAACACTGGAGTTACTATGTAAATAGTTGAAAATTATCTTTGAGGAGGAGCTTTTATAATAAATGGAAATTTAATCGTTGTTTTCACATTTGTTTGATATTGTTGGTTACTCCTCTGTTTTTTTCTAGACCTCGTTTATGGTATTTTTGTGAAGCCATGGTGTCATTGACTTTCCTGATGTGATTCCGCCTTTCTACATAACTTATTCTTCTATTGCACCCGCGTCAGGTGGAGCATGCTGTTACTTACATCCAACCACCATCTTCCTGTTGCCTAGGGTTCGGTTCTAGATGGATTTAATCTTTCCCCAAACAATATTCCTGCTTATTTATTTTTCAGGAGATAAGCTTGTCACCTCTCGAGTGAAACTAGTGGTGTTCCACTTCTTGGACCACGTAATTGCATCGGAGAGATAACGCGTCACCTCCTGAATTTGGAAGGAGACGATCTGCCAAATTAACACATTCCTGCCTCTCCCCTTCACTGACTCACTTTGCATTTTTTCAGTCTAGCATTTCCTCCATCTAACTTTATAGCCTTCCGTAAATTAAACATCTGATCTGTTTGTATCAAGTATAAATGCACATAGTTTAATACTGCTTTTTGATTAATACCAGGCGTAAGGATACGTAACCACTTCAGGATGACTGATCCCAAGCTCTGTCATCTAACGATGTTGTCACCACACAGTCCTTTGGTGGTTAAACCCCATGTGTATTCGCTAAATCACGCTAATACTTGGATTTCTAATGTACCACAAAGTATTTCATTTTCCTTCAAAATACTAGTAAAGTTTGCAACACCTTGATAGCCCACTTCATCCCAAGGCTGAGATTAGAAGCGTTTTACATGGTGATAGTGCAGGTGCATCCTAATGCACAAACCCCAACATTTTTAAAGGTTTATGGATAAGAAGTCGCAGGCTGTGGACACATCCTCCTGTAATTCAGTCTCCCATATTTACGGTTTCCTTAACCACAAAAGCTTCTTACACTGCCACGGCTTCCTTCACAAATCTATTGGTCAAAGAGTGCAGCAGCTCAACAGGCAAGAAGTAAATTTTACGCTTCAGTAACTAGTACTGCTCAACAGTACTCCATCTGGTGCCCACAGGGCACAGTTTGAATTATGTCATTAATGTCAATAGAGACAGGAAACATTTACTATTTTGTCAGTGTTATAGATAACAGCACCAATATTTAAGTGAAAATAAGTTAGCATGCTACAAGTGGACAACGATTCACAAGATCAGTAAGAAACAAAGAGTAACCTCCCGGCTCTATGCTAAATAAACCAATACACTCTTGGCAATATTCTTAAAATTTGCCATTTTAAAGCAAGTGCTACACCTGCATTTATTTCAGCAACCTTAAAAAAAATCAATCTTTTTACCCTGTCACCCAAGCAGTTTTTCCCGGCATTTTTTTCCTGACAAATGACACGCATTGCAACTAGTCATACTTACACAAGCTATCAACACCCTACGACTTTTTTCATGCAAATGACTCACCTTGAATTTTTTCTTTGCAGGGTTTTCAGCCCAACAGCTTCTCTCTTGCTTAGAAATACAGCTGTATAAAAACATAACATGCGATGCAGAAATAAACAGGGTTAACTCTTTAAGCGGTACAGCCAGTTGTTCATTTTCTTCCATACTAAAGGCTGAGCTCATCAAAATATTACCAATTTCATCTTCGTCCTGGTTAACACCACTCATTTCTCTCTTCAGCTGTGAAATGCAGACAAGTACATGGTAGCATTAAGGGTTTGCAATAATCTGAAACACAATCAGGATTTCCTATGTACAAGACCAGTACCTTAAAACAAGGACAAAGCATTTTTGCTCTGATCTGAGAGGAAGGAAAAGTATCAAGAGCATGTGTATGTGACCATGCTTGCTTACCTGTCACCCTAAACCCTTAGTATGAATAAAATCACTTAGGAAATCTCCAAAATATTATAGTACAAGTTACATTTTTTTACTACAGTCTGGATTTTTTAAAGTGACCAACAGAATATACCCTATTGTTACAAGTGAAGGAGGCTCAACCTAAATGGAAGACCCATTCCTATACAGCTTACGGGAACAGCTCCCTCTTTTCTTCTTGCCTCCTTGCCATCTCTTCTGAATTTTCTGCTGTTTAAGCTCCCTGATGGTAGACAAAACCGTTAAGCAACATAATCACAATTTACATTATTTTATTGCCAAACACACAAGTGGTTTTATTTACACATATAAACACCGAATTTATGTCAAGATACA
This sequence comes from Elanus axillaris, assembly GCA_026212715.1. Lineage (NCBI taxonomy): Eukaryota > Metazoa > Chordata > Aves > Accipitriformes > Accipitridae > Elanus > Elanus axillaris. The sequence continues at coordinate 37,228,445 of JANZLQ010000089.1, forward strand.
TAGAAATCTTAGTGACAGTATCTTCACAGAGCCGTAAGAGCTTTAGAAAATGGGCTCATGGTGAGGGAGGGCTGTTGCTCTTGTAGATTTGCTAAAAATGACCTTTAGAAGACTGGGGACCTGCTGCAGGCAGCAGGAGTTGTACTAAGTTTCAGTGTAATCAGGGTTTAATTTACTGTAATCAAAGCAAGGAAGACTCTGTTCTCCTTAGAAAAGCACCGCTGTTAATCATCTTCCAAAATGTCAAGTTTAGAAATCAGTATTCAAAAATATTACGAAGGCAAGTGTTCTGACATTACAGTTCTTTATTTGTTTTTGAATCCACAATCTATACAGGTATTTACAAGGCATGAAAATGGATAACAGCACAAAATACAATTGAGGTATAAGCTAAGAGCACAGTATGTCATGTTTCAATAAATATAATTCAAAATTTGTAAACTAAGTGACCAGATAGATGCATCTTGTTTACTAAAACCATATAAAATATCTGTTAAATCTCACGTGAGGTAGAGGACAGTTTTGTGTGTCATGTAATGCAACCACAGCAACTCTAAAACAGTAAGACTGTACATCATTGGCAAAGTATTAAAAATTGTTGAATGCACCGATCGTTTTTCACAGGATTTTACTATGGTTTCAGAATAGTCATTCAACCTGTTGCCTTGAGCTAACACAGACTCTGTTGTTTTGCAGCTACTTTCTGTAATTTGAGATAATTATACTGGCATGTCAACATCAATAAATATTGTTGAGAGTATGAAAACGCAGAACAGATTTTGTCAATCACAGAAAGCAACATAATGGCAACAAAATATTTTAGACCAACTTTTTATTATTTCCTAGAATTAGTTTAAATACAGTACAGCTGTGCTTTCCTTTAAGTGAGGTATCTATATTCAAAGAAAAAGAATTCAATTGACATTGTTACATTTAATCGATTTTCAAATAGCAAAATTTTATACCATTTGTTTGCTGTGCTTGATGAAGTGCTTAAAACTCATTTTTCAAGCATTTTCCAACTGAACCACTAACCCTGAAAAAAACAATTTTCTAAGTAATGGAGACACACTACAAAATTGTCGTGCAATTTATAAGCAGTAACTGCTTTCACAAAAGCTAAAAAATCCCTATTTTTTTTTTTAAATAGAAATAGGCAACAAACTTCTACAAGCTTTCTGTAATGGAAACTGATGAATACTCACACTACAGATGTAATGAGCAAAAAGAAAACTGAAATTTGCAGCCTTCTGCTGCTTACTATTGACAGCTTAAATAAAATAACTGAAATATTGCAAGCACAGATTAACAGGTAGGCATAATCATGTCTTTTGTCAACTTCACGTTATAGAAAACTCTGTTGTGTGGATTAATTACATGAATTAAGTGCAGAAAAAATACAAAGTTGTTATCTTTACTGACAGTCAAAATATATACTCTACAAACAAGTGAATTCTAGGAAGCTGACCATGACAGCATTGCAAGGCCAACTTCATGACTAATGCTAGGAAAGTTTTCCAAAAATTTCATAACACATTCTAGCTATCCCCTCCCCCAATATAAAACAAGTATGTATGAATAAAACATTGTGACTTCTAAAATATGGGCCAGGACTTATTTTTTCAGGCCACCAGTAGCTTTATGCTCCCACTCAACTTCCCCTACTTCACTAACTGCATTATGCCTTTACTATATACAAATGATTTTACACCTAAGCTATCAATATATTAAATATAGAATAAAATTAGTTCAGGAATGTGAAACATAACTACATTTATCTAACTACTCAAACTAAAACGATATGCTTTACAAAAACTAAAACACAGACTTATTTAAGTTTGAAGATTTAGTTAAAGTCTCTTTCGTCTAGGGATACATGGCTACACTGCGAACCAGGGTGCTTTCAGACTGCCAAAATTACAAGAGTCTTACTCTCTAAGCTCTTACAGTTTCTGGATTAAAGTACACAAAGCATGTGAAAGTTCTCTTTTAAAAAAGTATAGGAGCAAACTAGATATTCACTTTGAATCCTACTTAAGTTTGTTCCAAAAGGTGCACTAGGCAACTCTGACCTTGGTCTAGGTGTTTAATAATGAAACTTTCAAAATAATGGATAATTTAAGGATTTTTTCCTATGGGCTTCACGTCACAACTATCTGGGAAAATGACTTCCTGCCTGAAAGATCAGCAAGCAATAACTGAAGGTAAAACAAATAATACATAAAATGAGCATGCTATGACTAAAGTGAGGACTTAACGACAGATTTAGTTTCTACCGTTAAGTGTGCACTTAAGTGAGGGCCCTTAAGTGTGCATTCCAAGTTCCTACATTAGGCTGTAAAATAAACCATTTGATACAACTAGCATAAGGTGGTGAAAAAAGTTCAACATATATTTGTTCTAGAACTTATACAGTATTATTTACAACTTACTAAAAAACTATCTTTCAAATACTGTGAACACACAAAACCTATGGCACATTTATGTATACATTATTACTTAAAATCAGTATAAAATTAAGTCTACGCATACGAAAATTATTTGTTATGTAAAGAGCCTGAAAGTAATATTTAAGAATTTTAAGAGGATTACAATAATTTAAAATGCATTCTAACTTTAGAGTAAATAAATGGAGTATTTACAAAGCTACTTTTAAAGTCATTTTAATAAATGTTCCATTAGCTTTTTCAGCCAGATGTTTTAAAACGATTAGGGGGCCTTATCTGCAGCTGGAATTACTAAAAACTTCGTATAGCTGCTTGAGTTCTTGCAACAGTGAAAATATTAGTACAAACTATGGCCACCAGCATTTTAATAGTCTACAGCATAAGCCGGTTAGCAGCTGGTTAAGAGACGGCTGAAGTGCTGGTTGAGGCACAGGAACCTGGGCTATACTAGCGCTCCGCTGCAATTGCCACTGCTGAAGATCAACCGGTGGCAAAAGGGAAATCTGAGCAGAAGTCACCTAATGTAGACAAGACCCAAATGGAAACGGAATATACAGTATTCTAATATAATAATCCCATGAGGATTCCATACATTCAATGGCTAAGCTATAAATACTGCAGTGCATTAGTTACTGCAGCTGTACTAACGAGTCTGTATGGCCTTATCTACACTGACAATCAAACAAGTCTGGTTCAAAACACTGATACTGAAAAGCAACTAGAAACGACACCTTTTGATCCTTTAATAATACCCGGATGAAACTTTCAGTTTCCCAGGATGGTGTTTTCTTACTTGCCCGTCTAGCTAATCCAACGCAGGTTCTGTCAATGAAGTGGGACTACTTCAAGCTCCATTCCCTAATATTCACACTTTTACCAACACTCTTGCCTACTCTCCCTATAGCCATGTTTTTGGTGGTTGTTACAACTGAACATTGTGGTTTTAAAGGAAGTGGTGCATACACAACCAGAATCATCTACAGTCAGCACTTTTCCTTCCAAATCGTGCTGCGAAGACAGGCTTTTTCCTTTTCGGTTCGTTTAAACCAAAAATTTGGAGATGGAGTTGAAGAAGGGAAAATCTAATCTGGGTCTTCTTTTCTGTTCACCACTGACAAGAAAACTGCTATTTTTTCATCTAGCCTGCTTTAATCATGAGTGTAAATATGACACAGTTCATAACAAAATTGTACACGGTTAAAAGAGACATCCTATGTCTCCATGACATTTAATTTACCAACCCATTTCTCATTCAGATATGTGCAATTTTATCTTTCTCCATGATATTCAATCCTGTTATACTACTAAAAGAGAAAAAAAAACTCAAAAGGTTTTCACTTCTACTACTTCAGGAAAAAAAATAAAAATCAATGTAGGCTTTTATTAGTGGTTTCATCCAAAATGAACTGAATTATTACGAGAATAATAAACCTAAGTACCTCAAAAAGAGAAGCTAAAGCACAAGTTAAAATTATGTAGTGAAATACTAGAACTACTAAAATATTCCTAGTCACTGATATAATCAGCTAACACCTGTCAGCTGTATCAAACTTTTTGGAGAGAAGTGCAAAAAAGTGTTTCTTCATCCAACTTCGTAGTCAAGCGTTTAATCCACTAGGAACCAGACCTCTGAAGTACTCAAGTAAACGTTATATATACATAAAACAGTAATTCTGTACAATTACACATTTTCAAATGTTATAGCTTAACAAACGTGCTCTATTTCTTAATTCATGGTAACATTACCATGCCATTCAAATACAGAGACTATCAAAATGATTTTCAAAGTGCTGTATCTCAGAATTTTATTTTTTAAGCTATTATCGCAATGTCAGTTAAGGCCTGTTCTACATAATGAAAGAAAAATCCACAAGGTGGCAAGAAGCTCAAAGTGTGGAGGCTTAGGGTGCTAAAGAAACTAATACATATTTTTTAATAAATATTATTTTTCTTGAAAGCATTAGTATCTGAAAAACCAGTTAAGTCAAGCCTTCTCTGTTTCTAGAAGGAAAAGCCCCACCTTTAAGCCTTTTATTAATGTTTCTTTCATACGTACTATATAGAAGAAAACAAAAGAAAATACGCAAATTTTTAATTTCCAAAGATTCATTGTAATAGTAAATTTTTTAATATACGAAAAAAACCTAATGTTTTCTTCTTCCAGCATGGCAAGCAAATGCTGGCTTTAAAACTCTTTAGATTGATAATGAGTTGTTAAATAGAAAACACTGAAAAGGTCAGCTTGACTTCACACAATGAAATTATGGAGAAAAAAAATCACACTGTTAAATCACTTACGATGATCAATCATCTATCATTGTCACAATTTTGAGTATTACCCTACAGATGAAAAGCTGCCTTTACTTACCCCCCCCGTTCAAGAACATATAATTCTCACTGAAACCCGAACTATTTTGACCTTGAAGAATTGAGAAATTTTTTAATGTACTTTTATAACTGAATGTGCAATTGAAAGCAAAATAAAGATCACCACATACATTTTAACAGACAATGTTAAAAGGTATAGAGTCCTCAAGATTGCATTAGAAATAGACAGAAACTGGTCACTCTAAATCAAGAGTTTCGTATTTTTCATTGTTTGAGAAAAACACCAGTACAAATAAATGGAGATTTTCATTGGTTAGGAAAATCTAAAAATTAATACCTATCTATTTATATATATGTATATCTTCATCTGGACTTGTCTGGGAAATAGAAATCTGTAGAGAATACTTTTTCTTATCACAGAAAAACTGCTCGCCATTCATTAAAAACCAAAACACCCTGTTTGAAGGATGCAGTCATATTTCCTCTTCCAATTTCTATTTTCCTTTCCCGTTTTTTGAAGACTTCAAGATCTGTAGCTTCAATTCCTTTATCATCATCTCTAACTTTTCCCTTGCCTCTCGTTCTTGCCTCAGTTCATCTTGAAGTTCTTGTCTATCTGCCTCTGCATGATCCAATCTCTGTCTCAATTCTGCTAGCTGTAAAAAGAGAGGAGAGACAAAGTGGCAGAGCAAATTTTAGCAAACTTGTTTGTAAATGTCTACTATTCATTCCAATCTGCCACTAATGACCACCGTATGCATCAGATAAAAATACTTCTGTTCACCAGTATTTATAAGCTCATCTTCTACAGTTATCAAGAGTTACTCAGTTACCTATTACACCATTAGCAAGCGACATCAATATGCAAAGTTGCATGAACATCATACTGTACTAAAAAAAATGGGAAAGTCTGATTTTTAAATACATATAAATTCTAATTACATGAGCTGTCACACTAGGCCATGTGAGTAATATATATAATCTGTTAGGAAGATTGTGATGATGTCTGCATCAGATGTTTCACGAATCCCAGAATAAATAGCACTTTTTCATTTCCCAGGTTCATTTATCTTACCTGACAAAATATTACTTCTTTATTTCAAAGCCTGAATGCATTTCTAGAACAAACAAAACCACCAACACTGTTTTCTGCTACCTTTTAGCATAAATGAAACAGAATTACCAGAAATGAGATTTGGAAAATCTTGAACGTAACTGCCTGTGCATTTATGTGTGTGTTCAAATATAAACATGAGTCCACGCCAATTTTTTGTGAAATTTGTTGTGTTTCAAAAAGAAATTAAATAGCTTTTTCATCTTTGGAGTACAGTAAAACTCAAACGTGCCAGAGTGTCATCAAACCTTATTTACAGTAAGATCTGGAAATGTCTCATGAACTTTTCAAGTGTGGGAAAGTTACTGTCAAATTGCTACCAGCAGTTGAATTCAGGGAAGAGACTGGAAAATAGTTATCTCCTCTAACATTCATTTAAGGGGTTCTCTCTTACAAAAAGACTGCACTGAATCTAAAAAATTCATCTGCCTTTATAACGATAGGTATCTAGCTGATCTAAATCATCACTAAGCATACATCTCACCGAAAATGAGGAAGACAGCTCATGAGAATGAAAGAAGCAGGAGCATGCAGGATCGCTGGTGCTCGCCAACTGCTATAAAATGTACTGGGCAAAGGAACCGCTGTGCCGATTTCAGAGAAACATCACATTCAGTGGACTTTCACCTCCACTTGTATAATCAGAAATATTTAAAAGGTTCTTCATTTAACCAGAAGTATTTAAGCAGTTCTTAGACAGCAGCAACAGGCTATTAACCCAAGTCTTCTGACTCCACTACTTTGATTAAGTAAACCGTTGCAGTACGATAATGCCCACTGCGTGCATGTTGCAGCACGTACTACATAAGCACGTCTCTGGTTGAGTTTTGATTTCCAGCTCTACGGAAAGGTTCTAGTAATGGTTATACTACCCTATTGTGATTGACAGGGTAAAACTACAATTAAAACCGACAATTCAATAAAGAATTGTCTAAAGGCAGAGAAGACACTTAGTGCATCTTCAGACAGGCCTAAAAAGAAGGACATTTAAGCAAGTTGCAAGTCCCAAATTACTATTTTTGTTTAACGTACTCTCCCAGTCCACAGTTCTCAGAGAGAAGGGCAGCCTGGGCAACTGCTTCAAGAAGACACTGGATTAAGGCTTTTTTTAAATGCTGTATACAGAGCTTGGGAAGTTGCCTGTTGCCAGAACCTGTTTAACTCGGGTACTTCTGACAGCTGCTAGGAACCTAGGGTCCAAAATCTATCATAAGATGTGATAAATGGAGAAAAAGGTTCAAATCCTATGTTGCAAATAGCTCTACCTCACAGGTAATAACAGACTAAACTTTCATGCAAGGAACATATTTAGTTTTCAAAGTCCAACTTCAAAAGAAACAATCAACCAATCTCCTTGGGGAACAATCTATGGTTTTTACCCACTGAAGAAAGTGAGCTACACAAGCCATATAAAACATGCTATACATGATTATCTTCATAAACTAGAACATGTTGTTACTTGCAGTAATAGGGCTTGTACCAGATGTTTAGTAAATCAGGCCTTAGTCACAGAGGATTATTTCTGGCAGCAAAGGCTAGGAATCTGTGGAGTGGGATGTCATGAAATTAAATTCATAAGAAGGATTTATGATGCTAGTCTCTGCCCTACTCCCCCAAAATACCAAAACCTGTCTCTCAAGTACTGCCTGTTTCTTAGCTTGAGACAGTAAGAACAGGAAATACACACAGCCTATGATCAAATGACCACAAAGCTTTACTAAACCCAAGTTTTAGGTTTTATTTACTTAAAAAAAAAAAAAAAAACCAAAACAAAACACGAAGACTAGTTTTCTGTGACATGGTAAAAAAATACATCACTACACATTTAATCATAACTGCAGCTGATTTTGAAAAGGGACATTCCAAGGCTCCCTTTGGCACTAGCTACATTTTTCCCATTGGAATGACATGAGTAACTTCCAACATAATGAAGCAATAGTAAAAGTCAAAAGGAGAGTGAAAGAAAAGAAAACCTCCACAGGTTTTGACATATGAACCCAGGAGCAGGAATGAGAGACAAAAATATGATTTTCATTTCCAAGAGAATTCTTGACCAAATACTTTGACAGAGCACAGAAGGGGGCTCATCAGATAGTGCAGCAGATACCACCACCAAGGAACAGAAAGAGCAGCAAGGTACGCTGCTAATCTGACAAAAATGTGGTTGAGAGGTTTGGATTTTTTTTTTTCATTTTTTTTTTTTTTACATAAAAAGGAAGAAAAAGAGGAATACCTTATTTCTGTAACTAAAATGAGAATATTTTCATTCTCTAACAGGGGCAAGCCTACATACATTAAAAGCACTTTTTTTTTTAAATGAGGATGTAACAGACCTTATGCTTAAGACTAATATTTCATCAATAACATCGTTGTTTCTGTAAGGTGCATTCTACCTCAGTTTCAATCAAGGAACAGGGAAATAAATATTGCTGTTACTGTGACCTATTTTGGTATTTGTCTATGGTATCAGAACACATGGAAAAGATGAAACCTTCAGGTGGCGAAGCAATACCTTCACAATTTCCTGATACACTAAGTACAGTTTGGTTTGAAATGAACTTTCCCTTCTCACCTGTGCTGCATATTCAGCTTCTTTGTCTTTTTCTAAATTGGAGTCACAGCTACACTTTTGTTTCATCACTTGGTCCAGTTTCTTCTCCAAGTCTCTTTGCTCAAAATAAAATTCTTCCATTCTTTGAGCGTGCTCTGTCTGCAAACATTCAAGTTCTTTTTGTAAATTCTGTTGCTCTTCAGTTAGCTCCTTCATAGCTTTAGAGTTGCTTAACATTTCCACTTCCTGTCAAGAAAAATCAGGATCACATACACTTTGGTTGTAAGACCAGAAAAGTAAAAAACTGAATTTAAATGTGTATCTGGAAACAATGAGGCCAAAAAGAGCACATTTCTCTACTGATAACAATAGCCTGATAATGGTACTAATCTACTTATCAGGGACAGCCTGGAATTCTGTAGCAAGCATTTCATTTTTAAAGAAATTATTTATACTTCCACGTACACGGAGCTTCCAGAAACAGATTCACAACTTCCAGCAGTGAACCTCAGAAAGCAGCAGCACTGATTTACTAAAACATACTTTGAAGATGCAAGAAGTGCATCATCAGAAAACAGAATAAATGTGTTTGATTTCTTTTTCCACTAGCATTCTGTTATTTTTTAAAGTCTGATTTTTTTTTAAACTGATTTACAAGCTTTACCTCCAACAGCAGAACAACTTAAAAGTAGCAGTTCTAGGGCCCTATCTGAGCTCATAGATTCTGAGCTTAATGTCAAATAAACTAAATGAAAATATTAGGTCTGGTCTATGAACGTAAGAAGCAAAGACAGTTTTACCTTAATTCAGAAAACAGAAATAAGGCAAAATCACAAGTGAACACCAGCTTCTAATGTCATCCATTATTAAAAAAGCCTAATAAAATCCCCCTAAAAACAAGGGCTTATCAAACAGAAATAGGGAGGTGGTATTCTTTTTTATACAGGGCAGTGATATGACCATTCCGAGAACACTAATGTCTGCATCTTTAAAATCCTGAAAACCAAGAAATTTTAGAAGACTTAAAATCTATTTGCCAAAATATTTAAATATTTGTTTGGAAAACATTTTAAAGTGAAAGAAGTAGCTTTCATTTGGATAAAAAAAAGAAGGAGCTGCTTGAACACAGTAGTTGCAAACTGAAAAGACACCAATTATTAGCGGACTTGAACCTAATGAGCATAAGGGCCATTAAAAATTTGGTGTCTGGATTCAAGCTGGGGAAAAACTATCTGTGTGTTTTGGTGTTTCGAAATTAATGTAGTCTGTGACATTGATTCTAGAACCAACAAGCTAACATCAGTTTTCTGAAGTCAAGAGTGAAATACACTCAGATTGGCACTGTACCATTTGAAGCTGCTGTTTCCTCCGCAGAATAGTATTTAGTTTTTCTTGCTGCTTGATGTAGGTTTTCATTACTTCTTCCATGATCCTTCCCTTGTCATCTTCACAACTGATGTCTTTCATGAGAGTGGGGGACAAGGTTCGCACATCATCACCTATGTCAACACGGCTAGAGTCTCTAGTGATTTTGGAAGAAACACGTTCAGTTTTTCCACCTCTTGCGGAACGAGTTGACACAGGTGGATCTATAGAGAAAAGAAGAACACAGCATAGTAATCACAGAAAATTAAACTTTCAGAGGTGAAAAAAAAATGCAAAGAAAACTGAAGATTATAAAAAGGTCAAAAGAATTTTTGGAAATCTGAAATGACATCACAAAATACTAGCTTGGTGTTGAGCTTTCCAAAATTATATGGTATAAAAATTGAAGACTTCAACATAATTTTCACTACTCACCTAAACGTTTATGCTGCTCCACACCAGTTTTCAAGTCAATTTTTTCCTGTTCTTCAAGAGAAAGCTCTGGATAGGAGGCAGCTTTTTTGTGCTTTCCACTACTGAGCCTCCTCTCCAACTGTCCAGGTGGGGATTTAATTACTTCTGAAGCTCTGACTGTTGTTTTTGCAACATCCTTATATTGTGATGCAAGAGATACATTTGGGGCCACCACTTTATCACACATATAAAGGTAGTAACTGAAACAGTAGAACAATAAAATTAAGAACGAAAGGTAAGGCATAAAAAATGATGACTGGTAGAGAGCAGTAAGTGTAATTTAACTTGATATCAAACTGCAAAACCTTCACTGAAAAATAAGCATGTCCTTTTTAAATTTTTCCTATACAAATGGAAATCCTAACGACCCACTTAATCTTTATTGAGTAGATTATCTAGATAAGGTTTTGAGGCTATCACACAAGAGGATTTTCCAAACATGGCTGATTAAAAAAAAATCATACAGAAAATCAGATGAAGTCTTAATTTAAATACAGAGTGAAATTAGAATGCCACTGCATCCAGACTCTCTAGCATTTTCATAATCCTTATATTAGCAATGGAGGATGGGGGAAGTGATCAGTGTAGCGGGAATGAGCATATCACTTCAAATAGCAAAGGTGTCTACTGAAAGTGCTGGGCTATGTCTGAGATGAATGCTGGACCTTTCTTCCCACATATATTGAGCAACCTGTCTGGATTTTCACAGCTCCTGGACTCCTGGGAGCATCCTTCTGTACAGTCCTAACCTAGCCACTCAGCCTTTGTCTAGTACAGAAGGAAAAGAGTGCAAAATGTGTTAACATCAGTGCCATGATAATTAGATAATCAGTGTCATGATGTTGCAGTTAACATCGCTGTCTTCAACACTTTCCTTTCTCCTAGTTCTGAAGGAAGGCACCCACAGAAACAGCAAACTGAGGGACCATCACAGAGGTTCCACCATTCATGTGTTTGCGTGGGAACTAGTTTGATATGCGTGTGTTGCTTTGCTGCATGCTGCTAGCCAAGAGAGTCTGATCTCACCCATATATGGTAAATGCATAACCACAGGGGAATGAGAGTAAGAGGGACGTCAAGAAAAACTGTTTCCCTTGTTGATGCAGATGACAAACTTTGTACTATGTTAAGGAAATGCACTTGGTTTCTAAAGCCAGGAAACTTATCAACAGACAATTCAGTTGTAGCCATTGTTCCAGTGTGGAAGAAAGCCTTCAAACACCTTTTACAAGCCTTTTTTGAAAGGAAATTAAGTTGCATTCATGGTAAATGGGGCCAATGCAGCTTTCCACATGCATGCATTGCATTATAATATGAAAGATTAAAAATTACCTTCTCTCATTCCTACTCTAAAAGGGAAACTGTAATTACATTTCAATTGTATTGCCTACTGGAGAACAGTCACAGATCACAGCTTGAGTCTTGTACCAAAAACCACTCATAAAGAGTTCATTAATATTTACACTGAGGAATGCATAAAAAGTTAGGATTCAATTATTCCCTCCGTTTTCCTAATAGTTCAAGGTTGCAAGTACTTTTTTTTTCCAGTTTGAATTATCTTTAGATAGCCAAAAGTATTTAAATACTTGTGCATACAGTGCTTACAGTTCTACACAGGAAATTCAGTTACCTGGGATGGAAAAAGGAGGGTGGCTGAGGATCGGTTTCTGCTTCTTGCTTTATAACTGGATACCACTGAGATAATTCCAGGCTCTGCTGTGAATCTGCCTAAAGAAAAGATAAATTGGCAATTGGAAGATGAGTACATGTTATTTACATTTTCATTGATGCTTCTCAGCGGAATGGCATTTACACCATTAATACATATACACCAGAGAAACTGGGGTACTGGAAAACGGAGTGTCTCTGGCAGAGAGGCAGGGTGATGCAAGCCACAGAAGTTTCTTTGATCTCCAACTTCCCACTATGGGCAAAGTAGCAACGAAATTAAAAGAAAATCTCTTTACAAACCTATATAAAAGCGCTGCTGAGTTCCCAGAACTCTGCCAAAGGCATGCTAAAAACATTTTGGAGAAACAGAAAGCAGAAACTAGCATTCACCAAGGGTTGTAGGAGCCTTCTGCAATAAAGTAAGCACCTGCCAGATACTTTATTACAAAATAAAACCTGTGAATAAAATGTTCCAGAGATGTGTTCCAGACACAGAACTTTCTTCAGTTGTCACAGATTTTTATGACAGAAGTGGGCAAAGCTGCTGCAGTAACGTGACAACTCCATTCCCTTTGCAGTAACAAACAAAATGAATTCAGGTGCATCAGAATATATCATCTTAAAAAACTTCTGTGCATTTTGTATTTGGATAGCAATTCTTGTTCTGTCTCAAGAAATATTGTTTGAATTACTCTTTAGTCAAGTTACTGGTGATACTTCATGCTCCACTGCAAAGTTACTATTAATTTCAAGTGAAAGATGTCTCACCATCTATTTAAACAAGACGCATAGCTAAGAAATTGGTTCTTAATTTCACTGTATTAAAATAGCCTTGGGAAGCGGGTTTTTGGGTAAGGTGTGGTTGAATGACCCCAGCCAGCAGCCAAGTACCCACGCAGCTGCTCACTCACCCCCCGCCCCCCAAGGGAGATAGGGACAAAGGCAAGAAAGCTCCTGGGTCAAGATAAAGACAGTTTAATAGGTGAAGGAAAGAAAATAACACCAAGCGAAGCAAAGGATATCACTCACCACCTCCCACAAGCATGCTGATGCCCAGCCAGTCTCCCAACAATGTCCACCTTGGACGCCAAACCCCCCTTTCTTCTCCTTCTATCCCTGTTTTTATTGCTGAGCATGACATGGTAAAGTACAGAGTACCTCTCTGGCTGCTGCCAGTCTCTTGCCCACCCCCAGCCTACTTGCTGCAGGGGCCAAGCATGAAACAGAAAGCCTTGATGCTGCACAAGCGCTGTTCAGCAGCAGCCAGAACATTGGTGTGTTACCAACACTGTTTTGGCCACAAACCCAAAGCACAGCACCATACGGGCTGCTATGAAGAAAGTTAACACCGTTCCGGCCAGACCCAGTACCTTTGGAAAGTTGCTCAATTGATTAAAAAAAGCCCATGAAGCTTAAAAAAAAATCCTACTGTACCAAAAGCTCCACCTAGCATTCCAACATCTTCACAATTTCTTGTGTACGAGATACATTATCAGAAAAGTTTATATTTACACACCTTAAAATAAACTGTCACAGAACTTCATCTCTGACAGTCAAGAGAGTATCCAATTACACAGGTGTGGCTTGTACCAAGGTCTGCAGAATCAAATGCCACTTGACCACGAGAGAGACCAAAGCCCATCTACAATATACAGGTCAAAACTTCCAGCCCACTAAATTGAGCTCTAGCAATGAAACTGAAATTTAACTCCACCCTGCAGTTTCTCAAATGAGTTCCAACGCAGATAGAAAGGAGGGAGGGCACAAGGAAGCTAAGCTCCAGAAGAATAAATTCATAACCAAGCCTCTAAAGATCTGAATACAGCAACTAATCTCTAGAAAAAATGGCCTCATCCTGACATTTGTCAAGTTTTTTCTACTTACTTTGAACATTCCAATAGTTTAAATAATGTACATATATTCTACTTGTACTACAGGTAGTATACAGTAATCCAATTTTAACTTCTGAATCACATCTTGTCCATGTTTTAGGACTCACATTTTAACATGTTGTCCTGGTTTCAGCTGGGATAGAGTTAATTTTCTTTCTAGTAGCTGGTACAGTGTTATGTTTTGGGTTCAGTACAAGAATACTGATAACACACTGATGTTTTAGGTTGTTGCTAAGTAGTGTTTATACCAAGTCAAGGATTTTTCAGTTTCCCATGCCCAGCCCAGCCAGCAAGAAGGCTGGAGGGGCAAAAGAAGCTGGGAGGAGACACAGCCAGGGCAGCTGACCCAAACTGGCCAGCGGGGTATTCCCATACCATGGGACGTCATGTCCAGTATATAAACTGGGGGGAGTGGGGCAGGGGGGATGGCTGCTTGGGAATTAACTTGGCATCAGTCAGCAGGTGGTGAACAATTTCATTGTGCATCACTTGTATAATCCAATCCTTTTATTATTATTATTATTATTGTTTGAGTTGTATTGTATGAGTTTCTTCTTTTCTGTTCTATTAAACCGTTCTTATCTCAACCCATGAGCTTTACTTTTTTTCCAATTCTCTCCCTCATCCCTCTGGGTGGGTGGGGGGGAGTGATTGAGCAGCTGTGTGGTGCTTAGCTGATGGCTGGGGTTAAACCACGACACATGTTTATATATTTACAAATGAAACTATCTATCAGGTAATCTCTATTTTCAAGTTATTAGGTCAGATTTTTACATTCCCACCTATTTCAAATGGAAACTGAATTTGTTGTCTACCCATTAGTGTGAATTTCTTAACATTCAAATTTTTACTTAAGAAAGCAAAGGAAAGGTAACCATAAATAAACATGAAGTCTTTTTCTAACATTATTCTTCCCAATTCATTCAGGTTAATAAAATAGAGATAAAGCATCTACTTCAATATATACCTGTATATTTCATTACCTAACAATCTGTTTAGATGCTCTTAAATAATTCTGTAAACACAATATATCCAAGCTGAATTTAATGACTTCTACCTAAACTGTTTGAAAGTGCTACATCAAAAATGTCTCCTTTTTTTGCTAAGCTAGTTGTACAAAGCTGTTCTTTAAGGAGAAAAAAAAAAAAGTATAAGTAGTGATTTCAGCCTAATCGTTAAGCCAGTAGTTTTAGCAGAGATGGGATTTGTAAAATACTCAGAAGAAATATTAACTCTCCACATTGCAAGATTTTCCCCACACACAGTGATGAACTCAAGGAATTGGTCTGAGAAGCAAGACAAAGTTTTAGTGCAGAGCAATTATCAGAAACTGTCACAGTTTCAAAGGGAATGAGGATCTGACGGTGCAGCGATCAGCAGGGGCTTAGCAACAGCTGTTCCATGAAGAGCAGGTGGATGTTACACTGCAGTCTAAAACTCAACAGAAAATGAGAAACTCGGTGACAATCAAATATACAGCTTACAGGTTTCTTATTAGCACAAAGGACAGAAAGGAATTAACCTTGAGAGTACATTGTCTGCTCTTAAAATATTGAAAGCAAAAGTGTATTTGCACTGCGAGATGAATAAACTCACGAGTTAAATGCTAAGGAGAAAGGCAAGGCACAGGGTCTGGGATGCTCTGAAGAATACAGGACTTAATTTGTTTTTACTGGATAGACAAAGACCATCCTTTCCATTCTTCCCAGGCCCTCCAAAACAACCTCAGATGCGTTGGCACTTCTGAGGACTGACTCAGCAGAGATGGTAAGAAGGTGACAGAATAGCAAATGGAACATCCTGCAAATAAACTTCCTAGGAGTTTAAGGGAGGGACTATCTACACGTTGTATCTAATATCTCTCACACTACAGAAATGACAGAAAGACTGAAGCAGCTCAAGCTTCACCAGAACAAGGAAACACAGGCTGTGCTCCAACGCTCCCCTGATAAAACTCTTCTAACCTTGTGTATTTCCAGACCAATATCCATGAGACAAAAAAACCAACGCTCCCCCACCATTTTATCTTTGTTGAAGTTTTCACAGTTTCTCTCTCATTCTGATTTCATATGCTGCTTTGTAAGAAAGAACTATACAGGTCTCCAATGGAAGACTCCAGAAAGTTTTTGTATTTCATTTGCACTGGTCCAGTCCGAATTACTGTTACTGCTAATTTAAGCTGGTGTTTTTAACCTGTACACATGAAACTGAAAGATCTTGTGGTCTGAAATCTGCTACTGTAAAAACGGAAGCAGTATTACAGGTATGAATATGGAAGACTATTTCCACTGATGCGTCTGCCATACTATAGTTTATGACCTACACTGGCATTGCAAGGATAAAGACTGCCATGTCTTTATCAGATGAAAAGTAAAGTTTCCTTGCTATGAACTTACCTGCATCTTCAACTAATTCAGCACATGGAAGCATGCCATATTGCAGACTTTCATGGAAATTTTCTGCTGAAATCCCTTAAGTGTAGGCTGGCACAACTGTAAAAATACCTGCTACTACAGTAAGCCTTTCTGCAACACTAACTTTTCAGAAGTTTATGCTGAAAAGGTGTCGACGTACAGCATACCTTTTCAGGCTCAACCATCTGGACTGCTCTTGCTGCTATTTTGAAATCCACCACAAAACATCCAACAGGCAAAATGGATATATAACCAAACTAGTAGCTATCAAACAGACATATAAATGCCAAGTGCACTGAAAAGAAACACAGGGGTGGGGCAGGAACCATTCAAAAACTGTGTAAGTTTAAATTATACCCCCAAAATTGTACATTCTATAAATTAAAACACCTATGATGCTCAGTATTTATCTGATACTTGCCTTATTATTTAAAGTAGAAGGTCTCTAAGGGGAAAAATAAGCTCTGTATTTTTGAACCACAGTGCAGACTTGCAGCAGTATTTTAGGAGAAAATACAACATCTATTATTAGCCATTGTCAAGATACCAGCCTACAGCTCATTACTTAGGCTGCTTAAAACCCCCTCTTTTTGGCATATTTCTCTATACAACTAGTTTAAACAGAAAGCTCTTGCTGAACAAGCAGACTTTGGGCTTCTAAACAGCAACTTATCAATGCACCATTACCCTACATGCAAAGTCATGAGATGGGTGGTTAGCAAGCCAGGTCACCATACACCACACGTGTGTGTGCTGGAGTAAAATAACAGATGAACAATTAATTTGTAATACTTGATTTTCAAGCTCCTTTCTGCTTTGCTCAGCTGCTGCAACACACACCGCATAAAACATACTTAAAGGTCAAATGGGAGAATGAAAATTCCCACAAGAGCTCTGAATTTTCCAGAGACTGCATACTTCAGAACAGAACAAGAACCAACAAAGCCAAACCAGCTCAAATGAAGTTACTTACAGCCCGAAGAAGAAATAAATTACCGCACCTTTTAATGAGAAATGTATTTCCATGGTGAAGCTCTCTCACAAATTTAACTTAGGCTTGATTTGACAAGCATTCCCATTTACAAAAGGCAAGCAATGAACTTCCAAAACAAGTATTTACGTGTGAGCAGAAAGAGATTTGGGAGTTTTACAAGAGCAGGTGAACTTACTTTGGACCGAGTTCTTTTCTGATTTTTCTCGCTAAATTTCTCCTTCATTTCCTCCAAGAGATGCTTCAGTTCCCGCTCCTCCGACGTTCCTAAGTATTTTTGGTTAATATGCAGGTAGCAGTGCCACTTGGCCGATTCAAATCCCCAGTGGCAGGTCCTCTTGTCTGGGGATCTGTGTGAATGCATCACAAATGTCTGGGGTGAGAACATCCCATAGCACTCCAAACACTGGATACATGGGTCATCCGGCGCAAGGTAGAACTGAGGTGCAAACAACCCCTGGCACTTGCCCAGGCATTCATGCTCTACTTCAAAGGCACTGCCAGTCTCTTTCAATTGGGCCAAGGTGTTCTTACCAGGGAGAAAGCTGTCATTTTGTGGAAAAGTGCGAGGACGTAGTAAAGCATTGCATAGTCTCTGAGCATCAGTCAGTGTTATTAGCCCACAGGACGGAGCATTAAAAGGAAGAATTCCCAAAACCTTCAGAATATGAAGCTGGTCGGAAGTGCACCTTGAGCAGTATATATACAGTTCGTCACACACCGTGTTGATCTGTTGCAATGAAAAGTCTCGGAGAACCGAATTCAACACTTGAGGCAGGCAAAGTCTTTTTTCTCCTCCGACTTTAAAACAAGAGATAGACTCCCCCTCCAGTATAGTCTGGGTGAGTTCTGTGGAGCTGTCTGGCGGAATGAGCAGCGGACCAGAAAGTATTTGCGGTGATGGAAGAGGCAAGAAGACAGTGGGTGACATGCTTTCCTGGGAATAACGAGCTGAAAAAGCTGCTGGTCCACCCA
Organism: Elanus axillaris; assembly: GCA_026212715.1. Lineage (NCBI taxonomy): Eukaryota > Metazoa > Chordata > Aves > Accipitriformes > Accipitridae > Elanus > Elanus axillaris. The sequence goes on from JANZLQ010000089.1 coordinate 37,246,667, forward strand.
GTGAACTCTGGCTGCTCAGGTGGAACTGTGCCAACGTGTGCTTCAAACCTGGATTTAAATTCAAAGGCTCAGATAGCGGCGTACTGTTTGGCTTGGCGGTTTCCCCATCAGCCTCCACAGGAGTTTCATCATATTCGTCCAAGTTCTCCTTCTTTATTGTTGGCAATTTATTTATTACAACTCGTACTTTGCTATTTACATGCATTTCTGTCATTGCTTTTTTTAATGGAGGACTCCCATCCTCTTGGATCCCACTCCTTTTTTGGTCTGAAGCTAGACCTAGAGAGAAGTTTATGTGTGGGCTTTCCATTGCTAAACACCAGAACTTTAATTAAGTCAGTCTTCAGTGTGCATTTTCCTGCTTGTTCATACAAAAAAAACAATTTCAAGTGACCTTGATTACCTCAGGTACACCAAGTTTTGCACTCCTTTCAGTAAAGTGTTACTGCTTCAGCCTCCAACAGTAAAAGCTGTAACCCATTTTGCATGTAATACCATAAAGTTAGTAATGGAGAGGTTACACAAATTTTTCTTTTATAGTCACTTGCTCACTTTTCTAATTTAAAAAACCCACTGCAGTATGTATACAAAAGGCTTTTCTTCATACCCTACCCACTATTTTACACAGCAGTCTTGTACAGAAATTTAGTAAAAAATGATGCGTTGACGTAAGAGTGTCCATCCTTGATCATTTTCTTCCTTTAAAAAATATACTGTCTTTCCAAGTAAGTCTCTATTTAAGTATTAAACCAGAAAAACGGTCTCAGTTTGAGGAACGCTGATCTTACTGCAACCGATCCCAAGCGGAGTTTAAGTTGCATGAAAATTTTATTCAGCACTTTTAATTCTTGGAGATCAAGCACAATCTTAAGGGCTTCCTTTATTGTGCTGCCAACTTCATGATTTCACCACCACCACGAGAGTTACTATGGCAGTTCACAAATAAATCCCCAAACTAAGGGCTGATCCAGATCGCCGGCAAAAACTAAGCGTCCCTAGAGAGTCACCTTTCGCACAGATGTCACTGGTGTGTGTCAGAATTCTCCCACCCCAAGTTATTAGTAACAGAGGTAAGGCCCAGGCCATCGGCTAAATTCATGCCCTGTGCTAACACAGAGTTCCATCAGTCTTTCCAGATAACCTGTGAAAAGAGGAAGAGGTCAGTGGCAACCAACCCCAAAAGGCGAGCTCGCTACCTTTCATACGTTTCCCAATTAATTACCAACCTCCAGCCCGCAGACAGCTCTCCTTTAACGCCCCAAGCCCCACCGCAAGCCCTGCCAGATGGGCGAAGCTGGCAGCAGCAGACAACTCCCGAGGCGCAGCATCCACCGCCCGGCCAGCCGCGGCCAGGCTGGGGGAGGAGGCCGCCACCGGGGCGGCCCTCCCCCGCCGGGCGCAGCCTGCAAGGACGGGGGTCTCGGCGGAGACGAGGGCCGCCCGCCATCCCCC
>JANZLQ010000089.1:37248892-37277913 GCA_026212715.1 Elanus axillaris
CCCCGCCGCCGGCACCTCCTCAGTGCCGGGAACGCTCCCGCCGCCGACAGGAAAAGGGGGAGAAAAAATAAAAACCCACAGGAAAAAAAAGGAAATAAATAAAAGAGTGTTATTTCTGCCCATCCTCCAGCCGTCCACCCGGGTCAGAGCCAGTCCCGGGCCGCTCTGCCGCCGTCCCCGGGGTTAGAGCCCGAGAGGGCGTGCGGGGCCGGGAGGGGCGGCCCGCAGCGGCGGGGAGCGCCCGGGCGGCGCCGCTGCTGGGGCCGGCGAGGCGCTGAGGGCCGGGGAGGCGGTTGGTGGGGCGAGAGCGGCCATGGCAGAAAGGGAGAAGGAGCCAAGGCGGGAGAGGAGGGAGCAGGCCCTGACTCTGACAGGGAGCTGTCAGGCGTAACCCTCCCCTGAGGCGCGGCGGCCAGCAGCCAGCGTCCCTCATCAGTGAGGGTCCCTCAGCGAGGAGACCTCAGCGAGGGGTCTCTCAGCGAGGGTCCCTCAGTGAGGGTCCCTCAGTGACTATCCCTCAGTAAGGGTCCTTCAGCGAGGAGACCTCAGCGACTGTCCCTCTGTGAGGGTCCCTCACTGGGGGTCTCTCAGTGGCTGTCCCTCAGCGAGGGTCCTTCAGTGAGACCTCAGCGACTGTCCCTCAGTGAGGGTCCCTCAGTGAGTGTCCCTCAGCGAGTGTCTCTCAACAAGGGGTCTCTCAGTGACTGTCCCTCTGTGAGGGTCCCTCACTGAGGGTCTCTCAGTGGCTGTCCCTCAGCGAGGGTCCTTCAGTGAGGAGACCTCAGCGACTGTCCCTCAGCGAGTGTCTCTCAACAAGGGGTCTCTCAGCGACTGTCCCTCAGCGAGGGTCCTTCAGTGAGGAGACCTCAGCGACTGTCCCTCAGTGAGGGTTCCTCAGCAACTGTCCCTCAGCAAGTGTCTCTCAACAAGGGGTCTCTCAGTGACTGTCCCTCAGTGAGGGTCCCTCAGTGAGTGTCTCCCAATGAGGGGGCCCACGCAGGGGGGGCTCTGCTCTGAGACCCCAGTACTGGGGGACAGGGAGACGTGGGGAAGGCAGGTGAGGGGGATGGCGTCAGTCCCCCAGGCAGTTTCATGGACCTCTCTTTCCAGTCACGGGCTCATCGTGTGGCACCGGGAGCGAGGAGATGCTGAAGCGCAGGAGAAGGTGTCAAGAGACGGTCACAGGGCCTGGCTGAGAAGCGATACAATCCATTCTGCGGAGAGGTGTTTACGTGAGGGGCTTCTCCCGCTTCGGGCTTGTTGCTGGAAGAAGATGCTCTTCAGGGACTGCTTAGTCTTTGTACAACTAGTTTATGTATTACGCGTTTCTTCCATCTGCAAGAAACCTAAAGCTTTTTGGTTTACATCTTCTTTGTAAAGACAGCGCTTCAGCTGAGATTAAGGCACAATCCAATTTGCTGTTGCCTTTCATCCCGTAGAGTTACGTATTTTGATGCAATGGAAGTCTAAAAGCATAGCATGTGAAAATGGGGCAGTTGTACAACCACCAGGCACCATGAAGACACTGGCCCGCACTGCCCACAGTGAGTGGGCTCCCTTCCGTGTCATCTCCTAACGCCCCGCTAGAATGATTAGCGCAGAGCAAACAAAACCTGCCTCGCTGCTGAGCAGCTCATCAACAGAGGGGTTTGATACATTTCCCAAGTCTGATACGCTCAGATTTCCCCCGGGCTGGCAGGGCTTACTGATGGAGGGGCCCTTGGGAATCACTGCAATGCTGCTTCGCGACTCACCTCTTAACTCACTTCCAAAACACCACATTAGTTGCAGTATCTACAACAACATCTACAACATTTCCTTCAGATGATGGCTGGGCAAGGAGCGATCTGGGATTACTGATGTTACTGTGCAGGCAGGTTTTGCCCTTACTGCTAACCTTAGATGGTTACATCTGTAGGTAGGAGCTATTCTACCCTGTGTTTGCACAGCAGCTACTGCAATCTTCGGGACCTGTGGTGCTTTATATTGCAAAAATAATAAATTGCTGACAGTTTTAGTAGTAGAATAGGGTTTACAGTAACTGTATAAATAGCAGTGCCTGGGCTTTTAATGATAACTCTGTGATGACAAAGACAGTAACGGTTATATTTATTTTTTTAAACCTGAAGAAAACCGCTTGACCTTTCTATTATTAAAGACTTCAGGTGCAGATGAAGGAATCGTAAAACTGAAATAGAGCACGACCTCAATTTTTATATTCAGCGGAAGGTGTTGTAACTGTTAACAAGGATCAGTGCTTCACTATATTGCAGCACCGAGGCAGAAAGCTTTCCTACAAACGAAGGAGTACCACAAAGAAGCCTTCATTTTGTTGAGGGATGTAAACCTCCAAATTACTTGAAATTGCTCTTTCTTGCAGATGCTTGAAATAGATGTTTCATAGAATGCCTAGGGAAAATCATAAATTCTATTTTCAAAGGCTACAAAAAACAGAGAAGGAAGGGAAGGCATAAATTCCTTCCGTTCCACGTAGGCCAAAGCAGAGAGAAAAGCTTCCCCAAAACCGGAACAAAGATTTAATACTGGGGAAGAATGCAAGTATTGGAGAAATGCAATTTTTTCCCCATTAATACTCTGCTATTTGCCCTTTTCCATCCTCATTTTGTTTCTCCTTTTTTATTGTAAATTTCTAAAGACTGACTCAGCTTTTTCTCAGGGAGCATTTATCATAACTACTGCCATTATAGGGAGGGCATTTTCCCTTCCTTATGTTTACACTACTACTTTCTAGCTCCTTTTGCCAGACTTCATCATCTATGTAACTCCTCCACAGCAGCAGAACCACAGCTGAAACATGTAGGTATAAAAACATCAGGCTCTGTGGGTTATTTGAGTTTCATGAACTGAAGGATGATCAGGACTGACACCTCTCTATTTTCCAGCCACTTGAGATTCACCACAAACAGGATTTGTGTATTTGAGGAAATTTCATGGATGCTGGACCACAAATCTTCTCTTGGCTCATATTGCCAGCCAATAGCATTCAATCTAATTTAGCAACACTGAGCAGTTAACAAACACTGGTCATTCCACCTCAATATGCAGTTTTATGTCTAGGCTTGGTGTTTGTACTTTTTGAAGCAGGGAAGTGTTATAAACATGCTTAAGTGAATTCCGACATCGTGCAGCGACATACAGTAGTACCCTGGTGCTTTTCATAAATGCTAGCTATTCTTTAGCCCGCAGCAACACAATTACACAGGACTGCGCAAGCATCATCTCATTCTGGCTGCAACATCAACTGCTTCTGCAGTATTTCCAGCCTTAGAAAAGAGGATTGTTTCATGTAATGAGTCTGCAGAAGGATTTTATAAATATTGTTATTCTTCCTCCATTTACAGTTAAGCAAACAACACAAGGCAAAGCAGTCGCCAGAGTACAATCGCTAGCCTTACACAAAAATGTGAACTGCTTTTGTGCAGGGCAGGGAGACTGAGGGAAGTGATAGAGAACATCGAAAAGTGCAGTCATGTTTGATCTCAATTGTCTGCTAAATTCTGTTTAATTCTTCTGCAATAAAATGTACAATAAAGACAATAAAGAGCTTGATGGAAAAGTAAACACATTTGTAAAGAACACTAACACTCTGTACTTGTTTATTAAGTGGATACAAGGTTCGCTTAAAAGCCACAATAATATAGCAGAGTAAAACAACATTTCTGAATGTACCAGCTTTTAGAGCTGATCCTGAAAGACACGGACCTGTTACATAACTGTCCAGACATTCTGGACATTGCTGTCTTCTCCACCCTCTAGAGTTTAGGATCTGACTAAAAAAATAAAATAAAAAATTCTCTTCAAATGCACTATGTCATATTTTCATTTTAAATTTACTGAACAAAATGCAAGATTTATAACACCAGAGCTGGACTGATTTATGGATGTAAGGAAAGCAACATAGGCAGGCAGATATTAAATCTTTTATTAGACCTACTGATGTCACAGAAACTTAGGAATTCAGCGGCATTGTTTAATTCGGGTTTTTCAAGTTCTGCTGCACATTTTCCATTTCAGGTTGCAAATTCTAGTAACTAATGTGCTGTAATGACAGTGTTGCTATAGAGCTACGGTAATCAGGCAAAGGTTGTAGGTAGAGGATTGTCTAAAAAAAGACATTAACTCTGCCTACAATTTCTACTGTAAACTGAAAAGCAGTTCCAAAGACACTGTGCAACTAAAACCTGAGTTACAGACCTTAGCAAGATGTAATAAATTATACTAACAGAGCATAGAAGGAATTTTTCTTTTATTATTGATGCCTCTGAATTTTCGAGAAGTGCTAAAGCTCTTTGAAAGCTTACAAAATTAACATTTAAGGTTATCTTAAAATGCAGTTCACAAATAGCACCTTCGCAGATTAGTTTCAACACCTTGGGTTTAACACCAAGGCAGCCTTTACAGAATTTATGTCTTTACTCTTCTAAGTCAGCTCTAAGGGAAAAAAGTTATTATAAAAAAAAAATTACTTTACAATTAAACAGTGCCTACAGAAGTTTCATATTCAGTTAAAAGTGAGGGATATATAATAATATATGGGAAACCAAGCAGCTCCCTAGAAAGGACATAATTTTTATTTCATATATTTCTAAAATAATACCAGGCAGGACACACGCAAAACAACAGACCTACAATAATACAAAAAAAAAAAAAAAAAAAAAAGGGTGTTTAAGAAAAGAGTAAGTCCCACCCTCCCCACACACGTGCCCCTTTGAATTCCTGCAGGCCACCTTTGACAGTCGCTGGGGTCGATACCTCTTCCACTCGCACACTAGGAAGAGGGGCGAGTTAGACAAAATAATCTGCATTTCTAAGTCCAAATAAATCCTTTAAATTACTGCTTATAAAGTGAAGTGCCAAATACCATATTAAAACAATATGATCTTTCAGTTGAGCTGGTTAACACAGATACAAAGTTGTTCTTCAAACCGCTAAGTGTGTAAAGACCTTTGTCACAGTTTTACGAGTAAGATTCAAGTTGTGTATTTATGAACAAAGAGGGGTATCTACAAAAAGATGTGTATTTAAAAAATAAATCTGTTTCCATATACAGAGTCTCTGAAGATGCTGAAAAGCACAATTCAACGCTGAACAGAAATCAAAAATTTGTGCGTCTTCTTCTCTGAATATATTAGCTTGCGCATTTTTAAGAAAATCACTTCAGCGGCAATTTTTAATGCTAAGCTGTAATACTTAAGACCACTCTTGTGAAACATGCTACGACAGATTATGTAACACAGATAAGATACTGTATTATAGCTACTACAACACCTGTAAGCAGGTAAAGCACAAAAAGTTGACAGATTTTAGCCTGCACCACATCTTACAGGACAAGTTGCTTTGGAAACTGTTCTGTACAAAACACGACAGCTAATGAAGAACATGAGCTATGACTTAGTTTTTCCATCTGAAATCACAGTCAAAATTCAGCTGTTCAGCTAGATGCTTCACCACCCAACACAAGAGGGGTATAAGCCCATACACTTTGTTCAAGCTTAGAAATCAAATTTGGATGCAAAAAGGTTTCTGGTTCTGTTTACACCTGAAAAAGCCCACTTTCCGCAAAAGCCAAACAGATCCAGGAGGCAGATGCTTCCCTGCCTTTTATCGTTGGTGATTAAATGGTAAGATCACACATTTCAAGTATGCAGTTTAGATCCCTTTATCATAAGCAGGAAAAAAAAAAGTCTTAAAAAAACCCCTAATGGCACTCTTCTCAAGAAAATGCAAGATATGATAAAATCCCCTTTTTCTGAAAGGGGCACCAATCCCCACCTCCCTCTTCCCAGGAAAACATCTTAATCTATACGCCATTTCAGATGCCTTTCTTGCTTAAACTGCTTATGCTGCCCATCACAAAGCGAGGATGCATGCTTAGCAGTTAAGGTATCAAGTATATATATAGATTATACAAGCTATTAATTTCTTTTATAGAATGTCTTAACATAAACAATTGCTCAGACTGAGCCGAGAGCAGTTGGCCACCAAACTGAACAGAAACAAGAAGCATGCGTGGGGGGAGGTTAAGCATTTAAGATATGCAACCATCTGTAGCATTTTCCTAGGACTGCCAATACATATTTTTAATAACAAGCCAGATCGCAAGAGGAAATCTCTTTTAAAATATCAATACGCAGACACTGAAATACAGATACATCGAAATACTGCATCTGTAGCAGGCTATGAGGTAAGCGCCCTTGGCCTCCGTGTCAGAAATCTAAGAGAATGCAGGGGAGGAGCTGAAGAAACAAAGAAAGAAATCATGCAGAAGTAAGCACAGCAGATGAGAGTGTTGCTCTGAACTCCAAGTCCCCAGTCCTGGCCCCTGAGATAACATCTTAGAAGTTCCAGCTGAAAGAAGTCCTTGGTCAAGCAAGCTAGAATTGCATTTTATATTTTACTTGAAGCTTTCTGTATCTGTCCAGCTGACGAAGCCTCACTACTTGCTTTTGTTTCATCACTGGCGTCGGAACAAAAGACAGAACCTACAAGGATGCTTTTTCTCCATAGGGCATGATGAACCGAAAGCTGGCAAAGCATCTCGGAGACGGACCTCCATTCTAAGACATGCTTGGGGAAAACAGGCTGAGGGAGGCATTTCTTAGGTTGTTCTGGTCTATCCCAGTGCTATCTTCTAAAAGAAGTTAGAACAACGCTCCTGTGAGACTTCGATAGGTAAGGGTCAGATGACAATCCCAAGCAAAGCCCAGCATTTCACAGTATTTGTTTTAGGGGTTAACACACAGAGACCCAATATGAATGTTTTATTTAAAGTAAAAAGTGTGCACAAATAAAGGGAATGATCATACAACAACGTTCAAGACCGTATTCCATATGAAACAGGAAAACAGTAGTGACAATATTAACTAGCAGAGCACCCATAAGAATCCAACTCGTGTACAAAATGGACGTTACTCCACATAAATACATCACACTTCCAATGCAGACACTTTCTCCAAAAGACAAAGCCTACTGCACTGGACTGTTTACACCCAATGTCCCTTCTGAATATTTACGACAGTTGCTATACGCTTAACAATGAAAAATAATTGTTAATATCATGGCACTTTGGAGAAAATTGAAGTTTAAAAATGGATTTACAGTCATTTGTTTGTCACTTAGCAACATTCTTAATGGTTAGATACGTAAATAGAAAAAGTATCTTTTCTGTGACATTAACTTTAAAAAAAATTTACTTTTGCTTTAAGCACAAAAGACAGTGGTTGAGTCCATTATTCTTGTGTGATGAATAGCAGAAATGCCCTTGCTTAGATAAAGCCATTTTACTTAATACCCCATACGAAATTAAGCCACTGTTGAGACAAGGACTTCCTTGTTTGCTCTAAATAACTTCTATGTTTAGTATCAATTAAGTCCTGATGTCTAAACTAGTCATGCGGGTGTAGGAATCAGAGGCTAAACAATTAATCACAATTTTAAAACTGCATGTAAGCAGTTCACTTGACATGAACTAAACGTGTTGAAGTTATTAGCTGCTCGTTAAAGGAGGTTTACTCCGATATTTTACATTTGAAAATATACAACTTCAGTTTAAGGGAACCTGATTTTTAACAGTGCGGAGGTTCAGTACTTCCCTGAAATTGAGGCCCCTCCAATCACTTCCCAGTTCTTAAAACTCAGCCCAGTATTTAAGTTTCCTATTCATATCGCAAAGAAAAATATGAACTAAATACCATACCATGACACTACTGTGTATTTGTGCAATCTCTCTCCTCAAAGTTAACATGTAAGTGAAAAAACATACACTGGAAGATTTGTGCTATGAATTTACAGTGTTGCCATAAAGGATTTTCAAGCAGAGACACTGACCAAGCAGAAGTCTTATTAAAAGCTTCCCATAAGGTTTGCTAACTTGTGCTTACAGATACTTAGATCTGCTTTCAGTAACGCTTAGCTTGCCTTACAGCTCTTACTTACATAACACAGATTCTTCTCTTCAATGTCTCTTAATCCCTTTTCCCCAATAAAAAAAAAGTGGTACATTTGGCATTTCTTCAGCCTAAGACATTCAAAACTATTCCTTAAACATTAAAAATAAGAATTATCTGTGCTGTATATTCCACTGTTTACTAACATGAAATGTAAGAATCACACCTCCCAAAAGTCCTAGTTTGAACCGTTCTTTCAGTTTATTCCTACTGCTTTACTATTAACTTTGAGTCTACTACCAACTTTTAAGGTTTGATTGTGATTACAAATCACCATCTGTAAGTGAAGTTAAGGGAGTCATTGTGGACAGCACCTATTTTTTCCTAGATGTGCTTTTTCCACTGGCAAAGGCAAATGCATTTCCAACAGTATGGCAGTAAGATTAAAAAAACAAACAAACAAAAAAAAGGAAACAACTGCCCTTATCTAGGCCATAGCTGTAATGTATGCAGTTCTGATACAGTTAAGAAAGCAAGTCTAAGAGCCATAAATAATAGTATGAGGTTCTACATCTCTCAATATTAGCTGCCCATTACTGCTAAAATACACTTGAAGGATTTTACCTTTTTAAAGTATTAATTTAATTCCATTTATTTAAACTGACACTTTATATCACATACAACCCTTACTGAAAGGGACAGGCTCAGAAAGGCACTCTCTGTGTAGCAGTGTACAATTCCTAGTGTGTAATTTTGGAGCAAAGTCTATTGATTCTAATATTGAGTTAATCACCTCCTTTTGGATAGGATCAATATACCCCATGAAAGCAGCCATTCTTGACCTATTCAGTTTAAATATCTGCTGTCCTTGCTGTCATTCCAATCTGAAGGGCAATGCTCTAACTCTAAGGAGAATGGGGAAATGAGATGTTTAGAGAGAAGAGATTTAGAACTACAGAAGTCTAAGTTCTTACTTGTCTTGCTGGAAAAGAGGAAGTCCTTTAATAATATTTTATTACATCCCCTAATGCAATTTGTATTCTTAAAGCAGTAAGAAAACTTTCCTTTATCACGATGCTGTATTGGCAGATTATACAGCCAGACCCAATTGTTCGGTCAGGAGCCCCAGAGAGCAGCCTTTATATTCAAGTTTGGCAAGACTGTTGGAAAGTTTAACATTTTAAATCTGGCAGCCGAAGGTTCAAGCATAACAACTGTCCTGGACAACAATTCATACAAAAAGAAAATTAGTGAGTAATTCACACTAGGTGGCAAGGGTAAGATGTTCAGTTACTCATTTTATGCAAGTGCATCCAAATGAAGAGATGTTTACCCATGCAGAAACAAACTGAGTAACAATTGGCACAGTCCAGAAATGGAGAATTCAAACACATTCCTCAGCTGACATCAAAAGAGGATTTATATATTCAAAGCCTTCAAATTCTGACTGGTCAATCTTCTTCACAATATCACTATTAAGATTAAAAAACAGACATCAGTTCAGCAAAATTAAAAAGGTAACAATACTAACTGATAGTTTGCCTTTAAAAGGAGACCTGCACACCAGATTGCAATTGAAGACATTTCCCTTCTCTCTTTTGTCCCTCTCTATCCTTACGGTTATCACTGTTGGGTTTTTTTAGCCCTTGTGATAGTAATAAAACACAAAACCACTCAGGACCAGTGACTGGGCTGCTCCCATGCACATATTCTCCCCACAAAGCAATCTGCAAGGTTTGCAGTTTTAAAACTTTCCCAAAACAGTCAGTTTTGTAGAACACTGAAAACAGTGGGATGTGATGCTGCACTGGCATCAGCAACTTTTCTTAACTTTGTTTGCACATGATGCACTTATACAAAGGGATGAAGAATGAATTTTGATCTCAGACCTAATTAAGGTGCACAGGTAACATTTAATACTCACTGGTTGTGTTTACATACTACATGAACATTAGACAAAACCCTAAAAAAATTCTTAGAATGCAAACAGCAGTGGCTCAAGTCAAACTAGAAAGGCCCTTCCCTGCTCCTCCCAAATCAGGGCCCCTCAGGATTGAGGAACCACAAATCCACTACCAAAATCAAATGCATTATCATGCATTTTATCAAGGGTTTTCAGCCAGGATAATCTTGCTTGACTACTAACAATTTAAAATACCTGAACAAGCCAAACAAAGCATTTTGTTCAGGACACCCAAGATAAATTCAGTCTAAACCCAACATTCTAGAAATATCATGGCTTAAAGTAATGCAAAAATAAACCACTTGACAAACCAGGTCTTTTCCTTCACACGTTCATTTCGTGCAGATGATACCACTAAAACTTGTAAAATAGCATTTAGTCACTTTTCCCTGAACTAAGACTCTGTATAGATTCTTTCCCACTGTTAGTTGATTTTTTACGTCATGCCAGAGTACAATACTTAATCCAGCCATACTCAGTCTACCATGAGGACACATAATAGAATTTTCTCCAAACTAACACAAGAAAATGTTATTTACTGCTTTATGTATACTCTATGTATTACAACTACAGCTACTAAACAAAGTTTTATAACTCCTTCACTGACCTATCAGAAATTCTTAAATTCTACATTACTTACTCATCATCTGGAGTGAGCTGCACAGGTTCATTAGTGAATTGGGAGTCAAAGTTATCCAGACCAAATTCTCCAGATATATTTGGTTTAAAGGGAGGCACCACTTGCTTTTGCTCCATCTAAGAATAAATGCACTTAGTGACACCAAGAATCGGTTACAACCTATCAAATGAATTTTTGAATCATGTCTCTCATGCTCACAAGTTGTCAAGCCATCACTGTATATAAAGAAAATAAGCCAAGCCAGTGGGCATTCACATACCAGATCCCAATCAACATTGCGAAAGAATGGATGTCCCTGTATATCTGCAAATCCTGTTTGAGGATGGCAGCCTAAACGTTCCTTTGGATCCTGTGTAAGGAAAAAAATATTTCTAAATGGGTGCCATGGCCTACACAAGAATAAAATACAAATGTTACAAGTTCTGTGAGAAAAGAAACACCAGAGTTAAAGGACACTGAGGAACTAAGTTAGCTTTATTTATTTTGGAAATTGTTCCAACATACTGTCTGTAATAGGCATGAATATAGGGAAGCCTTTAATGGTATTTTATATAAAGAACTGTGCCATCTTTCTTCATTTTTATTCCGACCTGTTTAAATATACCACAGGTTTCAGCGCAAACTTGGCTAGATTACAAGTGAATTTGATTCTTCCCCTTGTTCACCCCTCCCTGAGCAGACTAACTATGCCAGGCAATCACATTGGGGTAGTAACTGCAGGTTACTGACAAATGCGGTGGAAAGAAGGTTATTTTAACAAGACAATTGCACCTCCATGTATGCGTATTCACACATGCATACATTACCAGGGAGTTGCAACACAAGCAGTGTTCTTGAGCAGTACTACTTTCTCAGAATAATTTAACCAAATCTGTTTTCTCCTGTACCTCTTTCTCCACACTCATCTAATACTCACTAAATAAAGGCCATCAAGTGCTCAGACTAGCCCGCTACCATGTATGCACCTTTCGACTCTCAGGCTAGTTAGCTACCAGCAAACAGTAAGCATATACTGCCTCTGCATTTCTCTTGATGAAGCCATCAGCAGTTGTCGGAGTGATTTGCTAAGGTTGTTTTTGTTCTTAAAGAGAAGAAATCTGGTAAGTTTGTCCAGTTCCCCAAGTTGAAAAAATCACTCTGAGCATTTCTAAGCCTTTCAATTTGAAATTTACTCACATTCCCAGCCTGAGAATCTAGAGCTTCAGATTCTAAAACAAGTATCTAGAATAGGTCCCCCAGCCCCACTGAAATTCTGCTTTAGGCTCACACCTTTACTACGCTGTTTCTGCATATGGCAGATAAAGTATGTCTGCTACACACTGATTAGTCAACAGGTTTAAAAAAAACCAGCTGCTCTTGAGAAGTCTTAAATAGTCCCCTTTATTTCTTACCTTATTAAGGAAACTCTTTAGAACACCTGCTGCTTTAACAGAAAGGGAACGGGGAATTCTGATCTGTTTTTCCAAAATTACTGCAAGAAAACAAGGTTCATATCAGCTTTTGCATCTTTAAAGTTAGATTAAAGGTAAGTAGAAACAAAGCACTAAAGTATAGGAACACTCATGGTACTTACCTTGGAAAAGATAATCTTCCGTGTTCTGATCAGGATTGTCAGAACTCCCAACAATATCAAATGGTGACCGGCCTGCCATCATTTCAAACATAAGTACACCAAGTGCCCACCAGTCTACACTGAAACCTAAAATTCAAAGGAGAAAACACCAGTGAAGATACTTTGGAGCAAAAATACCAACAATTTTGGGGCTAAAGACAGAGATGTTTTGAGAGGAAAGAATTCATTCAAAAACTTAAGTATTCCCAGTCTTTCTGATTATCTGAACAAAGGAGAGGTAACTTATGTATGCAATAGGAGGGAATGCTGTACAAAGAAAAGGAAATGAAAAAAGTTTAGAGGTTGGTGTGAGGACCTTAACAAAGGTTTAGATAATATTTAAGCCTAGTCATACTAACCAACAGGAGCGGGTTGGTTATCCAGGGCAGGGAATGAGGACAAGGAGTAAGTATGTGATTCTTAATGGTAACAAGACAGTCATGTATGGAGCTAAGCACATCTATTCTACTACTTACTGCTAAAGAAAAAAAAAAATCCACTAGCTAGGCTAGGACTGATATAATCTGGTTGGCCTAGAAAATTTGTGCAAAGGAAGGAAGATGTGAAGCCAGTCTGAAAGATACATTCGATTGAAATACGACGGTAGACTGAAAAAAATAGATATACTTTTTTTTTAAATAGGAACTAATGGTAGAACTTGTTAAAATCTTAAGGGCAGAAAACAGATCAAAGATCTGCTTAGCACAGTATTGGAAGCTTAGGAAGAAAGGGTAAGTAACACAGAAAGCCTTCTATACTCTCTTACGTCTCTTGCTTCAGGAATCTTGTGGACTTCCTGAACAAGCAATTGCATAGACAACTTCATTGTTAACACTGAGATTTGTGAAAGGGATGCTTACTATCTAGGCCCTTTGCAATGCATTTATATCTAATACTATCTTTGCTGCCAAATATAAAGCTCCAAACCCAAACACAATTCAAGGCTGCAAGTATATCATTAATAGTAGCTAAAAATAGTTATAAACAATAATAAATTTGGAAGACTCCAAGCTATTCTTCAAGACTGATAAAAAGAATTTAAAATGTGGAAGGCAGGGTATCTCATTTGCTTGGTGTGATGTTTTCTGCCCCTCCTTCGATAGGTTTATTTACTTTTTCAGACAGGATGCTGAATTAGACTGATGATGTGTCTAACGGAGATTTATCCTTTCTACTACTAAACAACTTGAGTAAGAGGTAAGAGACAAGGTGAAAGTTATACGACAGCAGTGAAAAATTCAATTTACCATAATCCTCTCCCCGGAGAATTTCGGGTGCAATATAGTTTGGAGTCCCACAAAACGTGCTGGTTGTGTCACCAGGCCTCAGACCTTCCTTTAAGAAAAGATGTGAAGAAAATGCCGTACAGTTAGCCAAAGATCCCACACTCCCCTTCTGCTAAGAACTTAATTTTGAGTTCATTTAAGCGTCCTGAATAACCTGCTTTCGTTTTAGTAAAACTATACTTAAATCTGTATGTAAATGAATAGAAAACACTACCTCTTTCAGAAGAAACAGAAGTAGGTCACATCTAGGTCTCAAGAGGATGGTACATACCTACTGACAACATCTTTAGGTTTTAGCTAGTAAGCTCCTCCACATCTCCAACAATGGGCAAGTGGGAATAATGGAGGCATGGTGGAACAGCTTACATGGCTGGCATGTGGTGATGGACAGATACAAGGTTTTCAGAGAAGAGCATGGGATGCAGAATGGGGGGAGGTTACCCAGAGAAGTTGTGCAGTCTTCATCCTTCGCAGCTTTCAAGGTCAAACTGAATAAAGCCCTTAGTAACCTGGCCTCATCTTATAGCTGCTTTGAGCAGGAGGGTGGAGGCCCTTTCCAACCTGTGTTATTTTATGCTCTTCAGTTGCTTAGCCAAAATCATAGCATTTAAAATAGTTCTAAAAGATCAGCATAATGGCAATTCCACGGCAAAGTCAAACCTGTGCTCCAGTGTCTTCGTAGTGATGAAAGTTTTCTAGAAAAAACGGGAAGTGTCATAGAATCTAAAGGGGAGCAAGTGTGACTGATGTATTTCAACTCTTGCTCTTTTTGAAATCAAACTATCTTGACTATTTCAGCCTACCTTTCCCAGTCAAATTGATATAGCAGCTTTATAAAAACAAGAACAGTATATATATGTAGTCTGCATACTGTGGCATTTTCCTTTTCTCCATCTGTAGAAGTCAAATGAGTATACAGCCTATCTGCACTGTGTATAAATGCATGCCTTGAAATCGCACATTTTTAAGGCTTTGCATCTTTTAATTTATGATAATTTTTTAATTGTTGATTTTACTGGTTAGCAAGGAACTAGATCTTACCTTGCACATGCCATAATCTGTGAGTTTAATATGCCCTTCGGAATCTAGTAGCACATTATCCAGTTTTAAATCTCTGTAGATTATCCCTCGTTCATGTAAATAGTTCAATGCTAGACTGATTTCAGCAGAATAAAACCTAGTGTAGAAAGAGATATTGATTGCTAAAGTAATCAAAACCCAAACCATAATAACAGTCTTGCTAATATGATACTTTTCTAAATATAATCCCATGTATTCTATTATTTTTCATCAGAGAAGTGGATAAATTGTTTATAATCATACAAATGTTTCTATCCACAGTCACTTAAAAAATTATTTTTAATTAATATTAATGTCTACTGAAATCACCCTTTTCATCCCACCATCTGAGATGAAGCATATGCACCCAAGAACTCAGCATTTGCCTGGACAGCTGGTAGCGGTTGTTGCAAGAGAAACACACTGACATCATTAGACATTTAAAAAAAATACAACAAAAGTGTTTTTCTAACAAAAAAATTAGAATCAGACTGAAGTCATCTAGGGTAATGCTAATGCAAACAAGACCTAAGTGCTTCCTATTACAGTTCCTCCTTGAAACAAAAATATGGTAGCTTGCAGCATTAAAATGAAGATGCAGCTTCACATTTCTTAAATCCCTAACATCTGGAGAGGATTTGCCAGCTCACCATCATAATCTCTGCACTAGTGTACTGTGTCAGAAAAATAAATATTCTGATGCAAGAAATCTGAAATTAGACATACCTGGCATGCTCCTCTGGCAGCTTTCTCTGTCTCTGCATGTGAAACATTAGATCTCCTCCATTTACGTACTCTATAACAAAGAATAACCTGAAACACACAGGAGATTGTTACAAATGACCGTATACAAGGCTGAAAGAGGTTTGAGGTGTTACAGGTTGTCTGTTATGGAACAATGTCACTTCAAGTCCTCCCATCTTTCTGGTAATATGGCTGGTTTCACCATCTTCCCTCCCTTTGAATAAATTCCCAAAGTTAAAAATCAAGTATACAGAGTTTCTCTAGATAACGCCTTTATTGCTAAAGGAAAGTAAGTAACCCTTCCCACATTCTTAATCCATTACAGCTATTGCTTGTCATTACATATGTGACTTATAGAAAATAGATTCACATCAATTTCTATGCACAAACCAGAAAAAAAAAATCTCATTTTCCTTCCTGATCCCTTTAATCTCCTTTGTTTGTAGTTAATACTATTAGTATATTACAAATACTCTTTCTTCTCACTTCCTTCCCCTAGCTTCTCACCTTTTCGAACAGCAAGGATGTTGTTCAAATATGCAATAACTGTATTTTAGATATACTGAAACTTATTACTGTATAGAATAGTAATTTATCCATCTACTGCAATCTCTTCTGCTATATACAAACACATGGGAAAATAATAATTTTCATCTCTGTTACCCTGTTTTCCTTTTCAAAATTCAGGTACAATTTTCCAAGTCTTGCATGGACTCTATGAAGACAAGTTTCTGAGCAAGTTTGTTCCTCGTTTTTTGTTCTTCTAATTTCTCTCTCCCTAAACCTTTTTTTCCTCCCATTCTAGGTTCTGTCTTCTACCTCATATTCTTAAGCCTTTTTTTCTGCTAGCTCGACCTCTCTTCCTGTCCAGAATCCTTCCCCTCATACCTACCAGTACTTTACATTCTTTTGCATCTTCCCAATCTGAAAAGCTTAGATTATGAACACAGCCTTTTGCTCATAAAATGCTACTATGATTTACAGTACATTGACTTGTGCTACCTACCTAACACTTAATGCTTTAAATAGGCCTTTGAGGTGCCTAACAGTATGAAATATTTTTTGAATGAGACTATCATCTTATTATCTTAGGACCTTTACCTGCTTTCTGTCTGGAAGCAAGAGTGTAGTCCAACAAGAAATGGATGATTTGAAGCCTGTTCAAAGACGTGTTTCTCTGTCTGAACCCAATCAATATCCTATTTATTTAAGAAAAGTGACATTCAGAAAAGGACTGTTGGATTTCTTAGGTCAAGCATTAACAACAATTAGCAGAATGATATTCAAGTGTTTTGCCATCCTCACTTTACTTGCAAGAAATTAAATATTATACAATTCTCCAATGTGAAGTAAGACAATTTAACATACTCATTTTTTTCCTGTCTTGAGTGTCCCATACTTTTAGCCTCACTACGTAACTACACTTGGGAATGTAAAAACACTCATCTATAAAAGATAAACTAGTGCAGACAAATGTAAAGTAGCATTGAGAAATGCCGAAATCAGTAGTAGACTGAGGAATAAATGCAAAAGCTCTTGCATAGCAAACCACAGTTACTCAAGTCTTTTCAGAGTAGCCTAAAGAAACACAAAGGAAATCTTCAGCAACAAGAGGTGTTCGGCATTTTAACACTGCAATTTCTCACAAGTTTCTGCTAATCACTGTACAAGCTACAAAAACTGTTAAGATAGTGGTCCAATGTAAAGAGCAATTAAAATAACATTGCGAGTTCTCCTTTGTGACAAAACCCCAAACTTTAACATGTGAAAACCAGACTCTACCGATTTTTCAGCTCAGCAAGTCAACATAATAGGAGAGATATGGAATACTGCTCCAAAATAACAAAGCAAGCCAGGCTTATTAACTTGAATTCTGCAGGAACACTGCTGCAGACAGCGCTCATCACAAAAGGACACTGACAACAGAGGCAATGAGACTCATGACAGAAACCACTGGCACAGGAGGGCAGCTGTGAGCTACCAGTCTGTCAATGAAGACCTCAAAACTGGCTGGCTGGCTTGTAAAGCTTCTGTAGTATAGTATGTATAAGAAACTGCATGCATAATTTTCAGTTAATGTTGCAGACCCAGAAGCCTGGCTCCCACCTTGTGGCAGATGCCGAAGCTTTTTGGAAGAGGTGCCTGATTTGTTGATAAAAAGCTTGCCTACCTCATCATCATTGACAAGCTCTTTCTTCACCACTTTCATTGCATAAATGCGTTCAGTTTTCTTCAGTCGAACAAGCAGTACTTTAGCATAACTGCCTCTTCCTATAACTCGGAGCAGATCAAAATCCTGAAGACCCAGACTGGAGGAAGCTTTGCCACTTTCTCTAATACTCATTGCCTTTTGATAAAGATAATTCAAAATGAGTAACCAGGCTTGCCAACTTTAACAACTGCAAAAGTTACCTTTTCAAATGGAACACCAAAATTAATATAAGCAACTGATTCAATTAACAATTGTTTTTCTTAGAACTGCACTGTCCTGGAAAGGAATGTGAGGGGAAAGGAAGGAGGCAGAGGAGACTTGGCAGATAAGAAACAAATGAAACTGGAGGAGCTTGGAATGCTTTCTAAATCAAAGCACATCTCAACTCAAGGTTCAGAATAACACAGCTTGCAAGCCGTACATCCATACACCTGAGTGAGCAACCCAAATACGCTTTATGTACTAGTTTTCAGTTTGTGACAAATTACTAAAAGCCTTTGTCTCTCGTTTCAAGAGAGAAATCATTTCAAGATTCAAGATCTGTGAATACAGCTAGCGTGGTTACAATACTTCACCTCTTTTTCTTCACCAACATGGTCCAAGCTCTCATGACTTGAGGGATTGTACGGAATCACTAGAGGTGCAAGAAAAATGATTAGACCAACGCAATACAACAGTGTTTTCTTTTGTCTTAATATTTCCACATACAAGAGCTCAGAGATACACAATTTAAATGCATCTGTTGTAAGTATTCAAAGCTGTTGGGTTTGGTGGTTGTTTTTTTTAAACCATCAGAATCATTCTTTTGCAATACTGCATTAATAATCAATATAAAACCCTGTAATTCTATTTGGAGATCTCTTCAGATTAATCTTGACTCCACACACAGAGAATCTTGTGCAGAACAGTGGTTTGTTTGGTATTTAACCTGATCATTGTCTAATAATCAAATTCAAACATTAGGACCATCACTCTGACTGCTACAAGAACGAACTTCTTTAGCCACCCGTCCAGCAGAAACCCTGCTAATTCTGTTAAGGTTGGTTGGTTTGTTTGTTTGATCAGGGCATTTAAAGTACATAGCTTACTGATGGAAAAAAATGTAACTGACAGCGCAAATTCTTCCTTTTTGGCAAAGTTTCTTAAACTGATAAGATATGGAAAACTGAGGAATTTTTATATTTATATCCCCCTTAGCATTAGGAAGCTATCTTTTGTTGTTGTTTTTCTATGGGAAAAAAAGTAAAGAAGGGGTTTTAAAATAATTTTACTTACAAGTTACTCTGTTTCATTTTCAAACCCAAAGTTCACATTTCAGCAACTTACAGTAATTTAAAGAAAAAAGTTATTGATCTTACCTGATTCTACATTATCTGGATGCACTGACGATGGATCCATAGGCATTATTGGTTCCTGTAAATATGCACAGGATTTTTGTAATAGACCGCCCAAGTGTGAGAGAGATTATTTTAAAGACAATAAATGAAGTAAATGATCCCTGAGGAATATAATCTAGCTACTTTTTAACTTGAGCAGTCGACATCATTACTGCTTTAATCCATACACAATAGAAGAAACCACTGCAGTCCTTATTTTTATTTTCCAGAAGTTATGACACGCTTCCAGAAGCTGTTAAAGTGACAACTTAGTACAACGAGAAAAGAAGTACAGCAGATGAGAAATGAGACAGAACAGCTCAAGTACTTCAGCAGTACATATATTAGTCAATTGAATTCACAAAATGTAGACTTGTAGCTGTCTGCTTTTAATATTAAACCAGGAACAGTAATCATCTAAATTTTTCTGGGGACTCAAGAACTAAAGATGATTGAATTTCTTGTGACAAAAGTAAAAACTTCTGCACTTCATCTTGCTTTTCTGTAAAATGGGAAATAGTCTAATAATCTAACAGATATTTAGAGAATTTATTTTACCTGTACTTCACTTTAAAGATGTAAAGTAGTGTGTGTGTATACATATGCGCTATGTAACAACATGGTGAAGGATGAGAAATAGCACTTGTATGTTTGTTTGTATTTAACACAGGAAAAAATAGCGGATGTGAAAATTAGACTCCCGTCTTGCCACTAAATTGCCATTCTACTGAGTAAATCCCAAACACTCTTGCAAAGTGTCACAGTAACCATAAAGAATGATGTTTCATTTACTGTGATTACTTACAGACTGTAGTTTGAAAACCATTAGTATAAAACGGGGGTGGAGGGTGGTATATGATTGGTTGGTGGTTGTTTTTTCAAGACAACTTTTCAGCTAAGTTTTACTTACTGGTTGTAGTGTATGACGGCCACATTCAATATTGACAAGTTTGTGACACTTCTTGTGAACAAGGAGTTTGCAATTGATGCATTTATATCCCTGGCGGCCCAGGCCCCATATTCGGTCAGTGCAAATGGCACAATGAGCTCTCTAGAATGACAAATCAACAAAACCGATTAAAGAGCAAAACTAAACAATAAAAACTATTCAGCCACATTTTCATTAACAAAAAACATATGATAAGAGATCAGAGAGATCCCTACCGAACTTGCCACTATACCAAGAGTCTCTCTCTGAAAACTTGAAGAGCAAACAGGCAGATACAACACAGAGGAGCTCAAAAATTACAACTGAACAATAAGGAGCAACTGCTGTACAGAAGGTGGGCATCGACACGTAAAGTTACAGGCACAGCCAGCCTCTTCTGCTGCACACAGACCCAGAGAGGCATGAGCCAACACCAGGTCAAAAGCACTGCAGCTGAATCAGCAGGCTGCTGTGACCAAGCTAATTTGCTATGTGTCTCGGCACCTCTCTGTGTAGATGAGTCCTTATATTTGTACAGAGGAAGGCAGGAGAGCAAAAGCTTCAACACTTTAAACCACCAGATAACAGGAAATAGGAAGACCACCACTCACTGAAGGACATTCACAAAACAACTCAAAAGATCCATGAAAACACGGTGCCTACAAAAGCAAGAGTGGAAAGTGATTAAACTATGGTGCCTTGACAGCCTCTGACCAGGAAGAGGTCAAAAAAAAAAAAAAAAAGGCAGAAGTTAGGTATGAAGGATGCTTAAGGTGAAGTTTAGTGGAGACGATCTCAAGCATTAAGCACACAATACACTAAGCTTAGAAAAGAAGTAAAGATTATTGAAGCTGTCAAGTAACCTGGCTTCTTCAAATATTTTGGGTTTGGTTTTTGCTGTTGCTTTTTCTAAATATAGCAGATAGCCTTCTTGGGCCCCAGCTAATTATATTTGACCATTGCTTCTTGAAAATATTACAAATGTTGTGTTATTTTCAGTTGATTACATGCCATCATAAGCAGGCTGTTTGGAGAAACATCTTGGTTTTTTGTTTAAAAGTCATGAAAGAAAAGTGTATGCATAAGCAAGTTCAGATCTTTTTACTCCCAGAACTTAAAGAACTGAAAATGTACTTTGAGCTCACAGTCATCTAATGCCAGTATTCAAGTTTGCCCTCGGGGAAGATCTTAAGGGAACACAGGAGCATTTCAGTAATTGCTATCATTGTTTCAGAGTATGTGTCAAGTGAATTGCAACCTATTTTTTTTCAAGTTCCTGATAATTTGACAATGATTAGGTTTCCTGAAACTACACGTTACCGAAAGTCTCCATACCGTAGACAAACAACAAAAATGAGAATAAAAACACCTTATAATTTTTCAAGGCAGTGACATTGTAATTACAAAAGTAAGACATCCCTGTACCATGATTTTAAGTACCCAACAAGAGTCTCACCCTGTTAAATCGTTTGGCTTGGAAAGTGTGACCATTTGCACAATAGAGCTTTCGCCAGCGGCGGGCGCCTCGGCGATAAATGGATTCTAAGAGGAAAAACATATGATTATATCCATAAAAATACAAACACAGAACTACAACATCTTCTTATGGACGTTTCTGTGTAGAGTGATTTACAGAGTAAAGTTTCACTCCTGAACCTTACAGAAACGCAGAGTAATGTTCCAAGTATCTTTTCCAATTTTTTTAAGTTTTGGAGAAAATTTGAAGTAGAATATCCTAATCAACTCAAAGTTAATTCTGCTTTTTCAAAGTTAAAGGAACAGTGAGTCAAGAGTAGGAAAACTACCTAAACAACACAAATACCTGTGTGCAAAGTATGCACCTACCATGCCTAAACTTGGGGAGGAGCTGTGGGGAAGGAGGAAAGAAGGTGAATTTCAGGAGCATGCCCTGATTTATAAGATTGCTTGCACAAATCCTCCAGTGTTTTAGATCCACAGCTGCCAGTGTTTGGTTTTTTGGTTGTTTTTTTTAAAAATTTTATTTTTTATTACTAGAGCACGTCAGGAATAAAAAATGAAAACTAGAATATTGAAAACTACACTGAGCTGCAAATTTATTTCTGATTCAGTCCACAACCTCATTTTTTCAAAAAAGCAGCACTATCCACACTACCAAACTTAACTTTTAAGCACGCACATTTACATTTGTCAGAGACTTGGGTATCAAGCTGACAGATGTGTGTGCATAACATACACATGCTCTTTTATAAAACTTTAGGACAGAGGGAAAATTACCTCTTTAATGTCTAATATATTAGCTAATGTAATTTAGAGGGTTTCAGAGAATACTACTGATAGTACCTAAACATCAATTTAAAATTAATTAACCACAGATCTCTAAATGGTCATACCACAAGTCATTACCATTGGTTACAAGCCTTTGTTCACATTAGCCAGCCAGTGATCTGGCAATTACCAAAAAGACAGGAATAGGATAAAAAACTGTCACAATAGAAGAGGGAAAAGCAAGGAAAGCAGTGTGACGTGGACAGTTAATAAGAATGTGAAATGCTTATTAACAATGATTCAGAAATGACAAATAACATTTCAGTTCAGCAAGACCTTCTATTCCTTTTAAATATTTATTTTTTAGATATTTGCATTATTAATATTCATAAGTGTAGGATGCCAAACCATAGAATATAAAAATCTTCTAAAACAGGAATCTGAACTCTTGATTTTTCTGTACTTCGTAACTAAAAATGCCTACTTACTATCTTCTCCTGGACAAGGCATGCCAGGCCGTTCTGGTACACAAGGAAATACTGCAAGAAGACATAAACTTCTGATTAGTTTTTATGTCAGACAGAAAATAAATCTTTGTGTTGAATACAACGCTTCTGAAAGGCATTCAACCATTCAGGAAGACAGCACAGACTGCATTTTAACAAAACTTTGTGCAAGAGCAGGTGAGCTGAAAAGCTGCCACAAAACCCTTTTGCTGGGCATAACAGTGATATCCATGAGAAATACGAGCAAAAGGCAGAATAAACCAAGCTATTTCCTAAAGAAAGTAACTAGAAAAAAAGTAATGGTTCTGGTTTCCCACGTGACCAATCATCACAGTCAGTATTTGGAAATCTTGACTAGGAATGTATTATAATACAGTGTCCTAACAGCCACATATGATCTTGCCTACATTAGCCATTTTTTTTCAGTTTATTTGGCTTCAGTAACTGTCAGAGAGAAGCACAACTGGGGAGAGAACACCCTGGTGCTGGTTTAATCAGAAGCTTATCTAACACAAAAATAAATGGAGAAAGGCAGATCAAAAAGAATACTGAAGTAATATATACTGAAACAGTGAAATGTATACAGAAACAGATAATGTTCTTCTTCCACTTTTTAAAAGTCTTTCTGGGAAGCTGAAAAACTGCCTCTTCCTTCAAAATGAGCTAATGGTGAACTACAATTTTTTTTGCATGCTTTTAGAGAAGGATCATGTTAAGACACTGTAGTGTAACAAACCCAATAATACTCTTTATGATGATCCCCTACTTTTCTGCTATAAACTCTGTTAAATGGAAATCTATCTTCCACTTGTAAAAAGTTAAAAACAGTAAGAAAAATATACTGCAAAAGGTACCAAAATAGGCATATAACCCTGAAAAATAAAAATTGAACAATTACACATCAAATGGGCATGGTATTGTTAGGTTCAAAACCGGTCTAGAGTACTTAATTTTAGAAAAGTCAAACTTTTGACTAATCTGGCATTACAAATGGAGCTCATCAACTTTTTTCCATAATAGAGATGTTGCTCTAAAGCACTTATCAATAACAAAGTGTAAGACACTGTACTATATATATCTTCTACCATTCGTTGCCAGCAAGTGTATGAAGGCACTTGGGATGAATGAATGAGACACAGGGGCCATCCTTCATTAATAAACTAACAGCAAAGTATTTTTTCCTCCCTTAATTTAATGAAGAAGATTGACAAAGTGCCGACAGCTAAAAAGCACAGTGCATGGTTTTCAGCATTCTTTTGACAAAATGCCACAACAGGCTTTAATTGAGAAGTCTGTGCAAAAGCACAGATGATGCAAGGCAAAATTTCCACCTATTCACAGGTACAAACACAAGAAGCAGTATAATAAATTCCACCATACCGTGAATTAGAAGCTCTGAATCTTTGTTTAGTTCATACAACCGAAAGGCCTCTTCTAATTCCAGCTGAGAAGAAACTGTACATGGATCTCCTGTAGAAAGAGAACAATATAAAACTCCATCCAATTAGTTCTGTATCATTCAACAGTTCCCTCATAGTCAGTTCTAAGGTAATTAATGTAGCAAAACAGAACAATATTCTCAAGTGTGGTAGTATTTATTTTTAATGGTGTTCAGAGAGTACATTTGAAAAGACAGTCATATTGAATGCTTTCAGGGAAAATAAAAACATGAGATGTTCCCAAGAGGCAAGCAGGCGATAATCACAAAACACCATCGGTTTGGTCTGCTCCAAGCATGGTTACACATAATTTCAGTACAGGAGGTGCAGGTTATCTTCCTGCACCTAAAATCCTTTTAAAATTCATTTTAAAATCCTTTTTAAGATTTTATTTCATTTATGTTTATTTAGAACTGAGTCAATTCTATTTTCACAGCTGCTTCAACATTGCCAAGACTTGAACCAGGAAGTGCAAAACCAGTTAGACCTCTAGTCTTCCCTCAAGCCTCCATCAAGATATTGGACAAATCACGTCACCTACGTGAAAACACCCCATTTTTCTGATTTTTCCCTTAAAGAAAGGGCACCAAGGCAGGAAAAAAGTGTCAGCTGGTTGGTTTGGGTCGTCCCCCCCCCCCCTCTTTTATAAAACAATTGCAGTTGTTGTTAACCATTTGAGAAGGAGCAGATTATCACACAAGCATTAAAATTTCCCTGACAAGACTGCATTGGATTGCTTTAACAAATCTGTGCTTCAGAAGTAACAGTTTAGGACTGACTAAAATCTCCGTAGATATCTACTTTAGGTTTCTAAAAACAATAATGTGTGTCCACAAAGGTATTTCAGAATCATTAAACAACACTTAATTACATCAGGGCAATTTTGGCATATAGATGGGTTTAAAACCTAGGCACGGGTTGGTGAGGAACAAAGGAGACCAAGCTAGAGATCTGCTGTATTCAGGATCAGGAGCAAGAAGGACCTTAAATTCTAGCTTTGGTTCATACTTCTTTGGACACACAGCCTGCACTTTATCTTCTTCTCAAGATTCATCTAAAGATTTCATCTGATATTTTAACTGATCATATGTTATCTGCCAGTGTTTGGAAACTGCTATAAAGACTGAAAAGAACAGCCATGCAACAAAATGTTTTCTTCTGTGTCTGATGCAGATTAGTAATCTTATTAAAAAAATATCCCCCTAAAAGAAGAAACCTTGTTCAAAATAATACTACAGCCAAAAATTTTTTAAGGCACTGTTGAATCTGAATCATCACCACCCCAAAACCAGACAATACTTCCGGTTGTTAGTTCAACCTTTTTGTTTTTCCCCTTCCACCTACACAAGATGTTCAGTGTGAGAACATGGGATTTATCTCCGCCTGCTTATACTCCAGCATGTAAGCAGAACAAGCTTCTTTCTAGCCAAAATCCCATATAGCGAGTCTACTGTTATATAACATTTCCAATTCTTAACAGAAATACTACTTTTCACACCCTTAAATGGTAAACTGGTTGTGGGTAACTGAATTGAAGGAAGGCAGAACAATTTCTGTCTTGGCTGAACTGGACCCAGTCTGAAAGTTTTGCTGCTTTGAGTCCTTGGTCAATATCATTGTTTGCAAGTTAACTAGCAACAGACTATTAACTATTCTCTTTTTGGTTTATACTACAAGATATCAAAATTAATACAGGTATTGCTATGGCTTTTCAGTAGAACCACACACACATCTAGCAGCCAGGGGAATATTTAAAATTCACCCTACAAAAGTTTTTCCAGTTATTTTGTTTTGTTTCTAATGTATCCATTCTTTTCTACTGCTAAAATATTAGTAATAAATGCAGCCTGTCCACCTGCAGCATTCTGCCTTTATTCTTTTCTGCATGTCACAGTCCTCAAAACGAGCGTCTGAAGCCAGGTGTGATTTTTCATCACACCATGTCTCCATTCCAATTAGCCTATCTGGACATCAAACTGCCTACCCGCTGCACAAACTTAGGCAGTGCAGAGCACGGGGGGAGGAGAAGGAACAACTATATTTATTCAGACTCACTATGAGAATCAACAAACCAGTTTTTCTTCATTTGCTTCTGACACCTGTGCAAACAGTTTTGTGTTTCCTTTTGGCAGAAGAAAAGGAGGCTCTCAAGACCATACACCATGCTTCAAACTAGGAACAGAAGGCTTACAGACATACTCTTTCAACAAGTTCAGAGTAGTACGAATTTTGCAGCCAGAGACAGCTGGGATAAGTGTCATAGGAAAATATTTACTTTTGAGTTACATAGCAAGAAACAACAGACTGAACACAAACACAAGGCTAGTGTCCATCCTACAGCATGTTTCAGAAGACAGGTAAGACAAACTGACCGCATACAGACAAAATAAAAATTTGTCTAAAATCTAATCAAGTTCATTCTATTTTCCAGTTACACCTGAGCATTTTTTGAAGTGATCCCACTCAACTAAACTAGGTCTGCCTTTGTGTGCCATTACCTCTATAAAAGAGAAGTAGTTATATGTGATGCTGCATCTTGCAAAGGCTAAAAAGACATTTAGTATATGACAAGTAAAAACATTAGTGACTAGGTAAATCCAGTTTAGTTACACATCTGATCAAGCAGTTCAGTGAGGAAGTAGTGAAGAGATGGCCTAGACACCATCTAGGTGTCTGACACTGCAAGAAGCATGGGTAGTAGTATAACAAGTACCAGTCCACAGTACACACATTTCCTTATGCTACTATTAAAGAGATAACTTCCGTTTTAGTGAAGAGGATGCGATACAGCAATTTTCCAAGAAAGCAAATTATGAGTTTCAGGAAAAAAAATCAACTGAAAACACTAGAGTGGTGGAGAGAGAAGAAGAGAGGAGGCAGGGTCTTGGCAAGAAGCCACTGTAGATGCAAGAATTACTCATAATAAAGATGGGGGATTTTTTTTTAAACACACTCATCACCAGATTAACTTTTTCTCCACTGACATTAAACTGGAAGTCAATGATTAAAGCAAACACGGATTGCTTGTGAAAATTAAACCCTATGTGAATACATGAAAACAATTTAGTCAAACTGCAGCATTCCTTTTTTCCCCAGCCTATCGCTAAACAGCAGAGATTAAGACAGAACAAACTGTTGCTTCAAGTAAATAATTGAATCTGCACAAAATTTTCTACAAATGTTTTATTAAAAAATGTGTCCTTCTTATTATGACCGACACTGCAGAGTCTTCCTCTTCAGTGAGAAGTCTATTGTCTTCCTCAAGATAAAACACAACAGCCAGCTTACTATAAAGTAAATGTTCAATTCAAATAGTACCACTGCACAGTTCAGTTATAAACATTGTTCATTTTATTTTAGTGCATCTGCCTGGTATAAATAATTTTGGAATGATGAGAGGAAATGAAAAAAAAAAAAAGAAAGAAAACCTGCTCAGATTCCCAAAACAACATAATCTTCAACACACCTGTCCATATAGCACTTCCAAAAATCAGCTTTGGTCCATGTTTAGCTTTAAACTGAATAAACTGGCACTCACCCAATTTTGAATGGGAAAGCTGTGACAAGGGGAAGAAACAGATTTACAAGGACCATTTATGCTGATCACTGCATACAAATACTAACCAATGCCAACAAATCACTACATATTATTGCCTTTTATATATTGCAACAAGTACTTAGCATGCTAAAATAAAGCAACAGCAATTTCATAATTCAGATGTCTCTTTGATGTAGCTCAATACCTATGTGCAGAATACACCAGTTCCACAAAGAAAATAGGAACTACAGATAATCTTTTAAAAAAATTACTAATGTATACATCCAGCTCAACTGGACTACATCTAGTAAGGAGAAGGGAGAACAGACCAAACTTTTTTTTCATGAGGTAAACTTTAACATGGATAATGTAAGTGCTAGAGATGACAAGAGTTCTCAGCCAAAGTTATTACTGCACTTTGATGAAAAGTTACTATACATCATTCAGACCAGTAATGACTCTTTTAACATTTAGAAGTTTCATTAGTATCTATGTGTTAATAGACTTTGGGTTGCTAAAGTAACAGCTGATACACTCATGTTTTTTGGTTACACATACAACTCAACTGTGTATTAAATTGTATCAGTATTTTAAATAAATACTGTAATTTGTATAATTTAAGGTTAGTTTAACTCTTTTCAAAGCTTTAAGGGGAACCATGGTCATCTTCAGCAGTAGAAAGGAATACTTTCTATTCCTTTCATAAGAAATCCTAACATTGAATTCACATTTTGATAGTCACTGAGGTTTTATTGGGGAGGGGGGAGGGGGGAGAGCGCTACACACTAAGCAGTTTGAAACAAGCAGCTTTTCATAAAGATATAAGTACAAAGGCATTGGATAACCATTATTTTTTCAGTCAGATTTACTATTTCTAAAAATATACTTACAAAGTATGTTTTATAAGTGTATCTTATGAATGCAGAGGGAAAGGAAAAGATGAAAGAGAGGAAACCTAGAAAGCCGAGCAACATATTGATCAACATTGATTTACCTTCTTCATCAATCCATTTCATGGTGAAAAGCTGTTCGTTGTCAAAGGAGCACATGTCTCGAACTTCACTGCACAGTCCCTCAAATGAGATGGAAGGTTCAAAATATGTTATCATGATGTCCCTGAGCAAAAGAAAAATAAATTTGATAAAATATACCGTAATATGTAGGACTTGATCATCACCTCTAACACTTTCCATATATCACTAATATAAAACCCATCCCTCCTGCAGACCCCTACAAAAATATTAAAGTAAAATAAAGCACATAAGTTCCCTTCCTATAGCAAAGTCAGGCTCCAAGCAATTTTTAATACCAACTACCTGACATTTAATCCTCCAGGTATCTGCTTAAGAAAAATTAGAGTTCAGAGTTATTTGGACATTTAAGTAAGTTGCAGCAGGTATTAACCACACACAGAAATGAGATCTATTATACCAGTGGAAACTGAAGAATGAAATGCTGCAAAAATTTTGAAGGATGTTATTAACATGTGTGACGGGTTGACCATGGCTGGATGCCAGGTGCCCACCAAGTCGTTCTATCACTCCCCCCCCCTCTTCGCTAGACA
>JANZLQ010000089.1:37298494-37361782 GCA_026212715.1 Elanus axillaris
TAGTAGATTGGAAGACCTTAAAAAAATGTCACTGTTCTGAGATAATGGTAATTTATTAGAAGCTTGCCTTCCCTTTGACCCCTTCAGAAGATTCTAGTAGATTGGAAGACCTTAAAAAAATGTCACTGTTCTGAGATAATGGTAATTTATTAGAAGCTTGCCTTCCCTTTGCTTTTCCAGTAGGTATTTGAGGCAGGCAGAGCTTGCTGGAATCCAACTGTGTATTTATGCAGGATGTTGTTGAGCAAGCTCACAATGTTAAGTTCATCAGTTGAGCCTTTGCTGAAAGGACAGGCTGCTCAGACAGACTGCTCCTTCAGTCTTGGAGTTATCATGCCTCATTGTCCTTTATCACAGCTACCTCTCTCTCCTCCAGATTCTGCAGATCAGATTGGAAAGTTGTATTGGGTTTGCGTGGCAAGGTTTTGGTAGCAGGGGAGTTACGGGGGTGGCTTCTGTGAGAAGCTGCTGGAAGCTTCCCCCATGTCTGACAGAGCCAATGCCAGCTGGCTCCAAGATGGACCCGCTGCCGGACAAGGCCAAGCCCATCAGTGATGGTGGTTGTGCCTCTGGGGTAACAGATTTAAGAAGGGAAAATAAAAGTTGCTGTGGCACAACTGCAGCTGTGAGAGAGGGGTGAGAACATGTGAGAGCACCAGCCCTGCAGAGCCCCAGGTCAGTGAAGAAGGAGGGGGAGGATGTGCTCCAGGCGCTGGAGCAGAGATTCCCCTGCAGCCTGTGGGGGATACCACGGTGAGGCAGGCTGTCCCCCTGCAGCCCAGGGAGGCCCACAGGGGAGCAGATCTCCCCCTGCAGCCTGGGGAGGAGCTCACACCAGAGCAAGGCGATGCCCGAAGGAGGCTGTGACCCCGTGGGAAGCCCAGGCTGGAGCAGGTTTTCTGGCAGGACTTGTGACCCCGTGAGGGACCCATGCTGGAGCAGGCTGTGGCTGAAGGACTGCAGCCTGGGGGAGGGACCCACGCTGGAGCAGTTTGTGAAGAACTGCAGCCCGTGGGAAGGACTCACATTGGAGAAGTTGGTGGAGGCCTGTCTCCCGTGGGAGGAACCCCATGCTGGAGCAGGGGAAGAGTGAGGAGAACTCCCCCTGAAGAGGAAGGAGTAGCAGAGACAATGTGGATGAACTGACCATAACCCTCATTCCCTGTCCCCCTGTGCTGCTGGGAGGAGGAGGTAGAGAATTCGGGAATGAAGCTGTGCCCAGGAAGAAGGAAGGGTTGGTGGGAAGGTGTTTTAAGATTTGGTTTTATTTCTCATTACCCTACTCCAGTTGATTGGTAATAAATTAAGTTAATTTTCCCCAAGTTGAGTCTGTTTTGCTCATGACGATAATTGGCAAGTGATATCTCCATGTCCTTATCTCAACTTACTAGCCTTTCATTGTATTTTCTCTCCCCTGTCCAGCTGAGGCAGTGGAGTGATTTTGCGGCTTTGGTGGGCACCTGGTGTCCAGCCAGGGTCAACCCACCACAAAAGTGCAGAGAGGTTACTAGGTGGGCTAGGAACTCTTTTTGCATTTGTATCTTTTGTCTTTTGCATTCAGGGTAGAGATGTCAATAAAGCCTATCACTTTACAGCCTTGGTCCTTTTGTACCACAGGGTTTTAGAGGTCCACTTTGCACAAGTCTGCCTGGCTGTGCAATTTCCTGACGCATCATTGTGGAGGGACAGCAGAATCTCATGCCAGACCATGGAGCATTATTCAGTCAGATGAGCTGCTGTGGTGACCCTGCCAAACTCAAGCTGTTCCTCTCCCCTCTCAATGCTCACTACTGCCCTATTGCCAGATGTTGTTAACCTTGGATGCCTGGTAGTTTCTGTAGCAGCAATGACATTAAAAAGATCCAGTTTCATCCATAGTCAGTGATGCAGTGGAAAAGCTTTAACACTGGTACACTTTATTTTTCTTACCTTGTGATAAATATGTCCTTGGGGTTTCAGTCAGATGGGTTTAGAGAAATGTCTTTACCATATAAACAAATCTGAGCAAGTAGGCAATGCTAATTCATAAGAAAAAAAATGCATTTAGTTATGTACGTAGATGTGGATATTACACTTAGCCAAGATGTTTGTGAAGGTACAGTATAGTGATCTCACAGTATTGCCACCTATGTAGAAATACCAGAGAAATTCAGAAGTACATCAGTGATTAGCAGTGTCTTAATGGCACACCTAACATGGCCTGTTAGGTGAACTGACACTTCTCTCCTACTTAGTCTTCTTCCCTTCTGCTTTCATACTTTTTTCTTTTCATATGTGTACCCCTCCTGTATGACCTGGACATCTCAGATTAGTTACCTTATCTATTAAGGGCTACTGAAGGTTGATTTGTACTCACAGAGGCAGGATTGCAGTAAATGCCTCATGCGTGCCAATAAGGAAGCAATTACTGTTGTCTTCAGGACAGGATTTGAATGCATCCTGTGGCAACACACTGAACAGCAAGAAGTAAAATGTAAACTGGCTGTTCCTTACACAGGTACTAACTGTTGAATGAGGAAGGGATTATGTAATCAAAATAGTGGATGTTGATAATAATTAGTCCTCTTTTTCATGTGAAGTATGATGTAAATTAGTGCTACAAGGTTAGTCTTTATCCTTGAAAATAAAATTCTAGCTCAGCATGTAGGATTGGAAAGCTGGGATCATTATGTACAGAATCTGCCTGTGATATAACAGACATTAGTGAAAATAATCACTGACTGATTTACATTTCAGAAGGCAAACCTTTTGCTTCATATGACATTGGAAGTGTCATGATGAAAAGGTACATTAATATCGCTATAGACATAAAGGGCTAAGGTTTGTTAAGACATTGATAACATACAGTAGATTGTCGTCCCATTGACTGCCAGAGGCTCTGGTTTATGTTAGTCTCTCAAAGCATACTTACAGACCATTTGCACTTCTGTAGCGTCTGTATAAATATAAGATTGCATTTGCTTAAGATGCTTTGTGTCATTCACTTCGAAGGCACGATAAAAGAGAAAAAAATGCAAGTTTTAATTCAAATTACTGTAATGAACAATTTCTGTTTCTTTTAAAAGTTCAATAAGAAAAAAAGACTTTCCTGTTTCTTTATCACTGAAGTAATTAAAGATCCCTATTCTTCTCTAAATTTTGTGGCTTAATAGATACATTGATATGCAGATTTTTAACTTCTCATGTATTTTGACCACATAGGATGAGAAGCATTACATAATGTTATTTCTTTGCTATTTTTGCCTGGATGTTTGTCATAGATGTTTCTTTGGTTTGGGTTTTTTCACATTTTGCTCATTTCTCAGGTTCAGAACTTGACATTGCGCAGTCAGAAGTTGGGTGTATTGTCAAGTTCACAGAATGGCCCACCAAAGAGCAGCAGTCAAACTCAGTCATTGTCTCTGTGCCCTAATAAACCTGTAACCAGTTCAAAGGGCAGCCAACCAGATCCCTCAGAAAGCAATAGAAAAGGCGAAAGCCCAACTCCAGAGTGTCGGAGTACACCAGTCACACGGACATCAAGCATACATCACTTAATAACACCAGGTAGGATGAAAAAGGACCTATAAGAAAATTATTTTAATTAAATTTAATTTGTATGTTATGGTTCTGTCAGAGTCCAGTGGTCTCTGACCAGGTTCTTCTAGATATCCCACATGAATAGAGTTTTACGTTTAGTAGTAAATTTACTTATTTGTTGATATTGAATGTTACACAGTTTTTTTTGATTTAGCAGGGTGATACAGCAGTGTTCTTAAATCACAATACAAGCACGCTATAGCAACTACAAGACGCAGTTGAATCACAGTACAAATATGATTCTCATTACTGGTCTCTCTGTATGCTCATTGTTAGGACATGTCATCCCCAATCTTTGGGAAGCAATACGAGGGCTGAAACCACCTCAGGCCTCTTGTGCTAATCAACATCTATTTTGTTGGTGGTTTTGGGGTTGGGTTTTTTTTTGCTGTCTTGTTTGTGTCATCAGAATGTTCTTATATCAAGTACTTCTATATTTTGTACTAAGAGGTAAATCAAAATAAGCATGCAGTTGGTTAGATACTGCATGCAATGTAAATGCCTGTATTTGCATTTTAGCTTCCTTACTTTGAAAGAGTAAGGGTAGTCTAGACAATTGATCTGAATTCTGTGGAATTTAGCTTGGCTTAATGGCAGCTTTTAGAGAAGGAGTAAGACTGCAAGGCAGGCATTCCTGAGGTGTTGAGCCCTGATGCTTCTAGAACTCACTTCTATAAGGAAAAAAGTCCATCTTCACTAGCAGAATAAATAATTTAAAAGGCAACATAAATGAGTTGTTACTCATTCACATGCAAGAAGAAGTTTGCATGTGAAGGAAAATGTGTGTGTGCACTGTAAGGAGTTACTAGCAAGTCACTGGTTCGCTGAAAGGTGATGTGATATCTCTGGAAGCTGCGCTGGTTTTAAATTTGTACCTTTCAGTTTTTGTGTTCAAGTTCAGGCAAATACTTTGAAAGGTTTCAATTCATACTGAACACTTGGAATTTTGTTTAGTGTCTTAAAATCATATTACCTAAACTTTAACTTAGAAGTTTTCAACAAGTCCTGTGGTTGTGATGTGACATGCTTATCTCTTTCATTCCGGTCTGTTTCAAAGTAAAGGTTAAATCCATTTAAAGTAGCATGAATTTTTTAAATAAGCAAAGGCTGGATCAGCAATAATACTAGAACTAGCACCAAAAAAGTAAGTTTAGATGCTTTTATATAGAAAGTACATATATGTGTATATATATGTAAAAAGCACGGCTATGTTCCTTTATTCATTGCTGCATTTTGCTTTGAAAATTGATATATTGCCCTAATAAACGGTTCTTGTGTACTATATGCTGTCAAAGGTGATATTTCTAAACCTAGATCCGAAGGGCTGAAAAAGTTGTG
The DNA here is from genome assembly GCA_026212715.1 of Elanus axillaris. Taxonomy (NCBI): domain Eukaryota; kingdom Metazoa; phylum Chordata; class Aves; order Accipitriformes; family Accipitridae; genus Elanus; species Elanus axillaris. Next base: position 37,303,412 of record JANZLQ010000089.1, read on the forward strand.
GTGGTCTTACTTTAAAGTAAAAACTTCCTTTCTTTTAATATTTTTATAATATTCTCTTGACTTAAAGAAAAAAATACTAATTGTCACTTTTTTTCCTCCCTCACAGCTTCATATTCTCCATTGCAACCTCATTCTCTAGTAAAACATCAGCAGATCCCACTTCATTCACCACCTCCAAAGATTTCCCATCATCAGCTGATACTGCAACAGCAGCAGCAAGTCCAGCCAATTGCACTTCAGACTCCTTCGGGTCAGGAACCCCCTCCATCACAGCACTGTCTACCACTCCCAAGCCATGGTCTTCCTCCAGGTCCCAGCAGTGTCCAGTCTCATTGCTCACCTATTCACATCCATCCTCCACCTCTAACACTATCTCCTACTCCATCCCAGTCAGCTCAGCAGTCAGTAGTGGTATCCCCTCCACCTTCTCACTCCCCTAGTCAATCACCCACAATAATTATTCACCCTCAAGCACTTATTCAGTCACAGGCGAACTCCCTCGTGCCAACAGCTCTTCAGCCAGAGCAGACTGTTCCTCAGCAAACTACTACCAATCCAGTTCGACCAATTGCACAGCCACTTAATCTTCCATCACATCTTCCACTTCCATCTTCTCCCGCTGTACATATAGGGTCAGTAGATCAGCCCAGCTTAGTTTCCCCAGGCCAACAGATTGTGTCCTCGACACCACACCAGCAATATTCAGCCTTGCAGTCCACACCTATCCCTCTTGCAGCTCCTCCTCAGCTGTCAGCATCTTCAACCCAGATTCAACAACTGCCATTGCAGTCTGTGCAGTCTTTACAAGTGCAGCCTGAAATTCTGTCCCAGGGCCAGGTTTTGGTTCAAAACACTTTGGTTTCTGAGGAAGAACTTCCTGCTGCAGAAGCTTTGGTCCAGCTGCCATTTCAAACTCTTCCACCACCACAGACTGTTGCGGTAAATCTTCAGGTGCAGCCATCGGTACCAATTGAAACTCCAGTGGTAAGTGGTAATACTGTAGTCCTTTATTCTTTATCCTCAGCTTCGCTGAAGAGCTGTAAATCTGGCCCATTGACTTCAGAGGGAGCTAAACTGGGTGCTAGACAGAGAACCAGAAGAAGCCTATTGATTACAGAAACAAGTTTTAAGAAAATAGTAGACATTTTCCTCGTGATTTGCTTTTTGGCTTTTTGTAACAGATCACCAGTCAAGAATATTAACCAAGAATCATGAAAGTGCAACTTTTGGGCCTAAAATTTTATCTCTTAATGAAATTGCAGCATATCTAAAGTTAAAAAAGCAAGTAAATATATGTCAACACTTTTGTCAAAATGTATTTTGATAAATATACCATGTGGACCGTAAGCTTTTACCTCTTTATGTTAATACAAATATAGGCAATCAAAATTTTGAATAGGAGAATCATCTCTATACCAGGTGTGAAGGTGTGTAGAAGATTATTAAGATGATAGAGTTCTGGATAATAATTAATTTTGTACTAACATTAAAAAGATCCTCTTCATAAAAGAATAGGGGAATTTTTGATGCTTTCTTGGTGTTCCCATCACTGCCATTTAATTTAGTTCAGTGTTAGTCTCAGACATCTACAGTTTGTAACTGAAGATTCCAGCTTCACTCACACTGAACTAAAATCATGTGCAGTGAAATATCAGTGAAATAAAATGAATGATATGCAAATAATGCTGACAATTAAGGTGGCATTTAATGGTAACATGCTAATGAGATTAATATAAGTAAAAATATTAACAGCTCTTGTAGGCTTTTTTCAGGCTACCAGCAGGATGAGGAACAAGGTGTGCTGCTTAATTTATATTAAGAGGGTAATGATAATCTCAGCTCTCTGACATTTCATGTAGAAATTGGGCAAAAGAGTAGAAGCCACGTTTGGTTTTGACAGGGTGGTGTTTTACAACCTAATCTGCTAAACTGTCAGTAATTCATGTAAATTTACTTTAAGAGTTTTGAGGAAAATACTTCATAATCTCTTATAACCACTAATGCCTGATAGTCTTGGTGTACTCTTCTGAAATACTCATTTTGATTACACTGCTGTATAAGAGAGCAATTTGCAGACTTCTCATTATGTTATAAAGCTTGCATTTTGCAGAAGCGTTTAAATAGCCACAAATGTGTGTGCAAATAAAAATACAGTAAACTATAAAGAGAAGATATTGAAAAAGTCAAGTTCTCTGATCTGTTTGATAGAACTGTACCTCTTCATATTTTGCTATTTGTAACAAAGTAATTTTGCTCTCATAGACATTATGATGCCCCCATAGTTCATTGTTTTGTATGCAGTTTGGAAACTAGTATTTTATTAGGAAGTCAGCATATTGTAACATTTTAACTGGTAATTTATTTTAAAAACTGTATTTATGTAACTCTTTTAAGGTATTAAGATAGAGTGGAAATCTCTCTAAAGCAATAGTTTGTTGGATGCAGATTTACCAAGTGGAGAATGTATGTGAAGAAGAGATGCCCGAGGAATCAGATTGTGTCCATATGGCTAGAACACCTACGCCACCCACTCTGTCTCCACCAGCCATAACCTTGGGGAATGGAGAGACACTTAATTCAGAAGATCCTTTGTCAGGTGAGAACAAATGTCAAACTAAGGTAGCTGTTCTTCTTGGAAACTTCTACTAGTTATTGCTGTTTCAAAATAAAAATCTATTATTTTGATCTTTTTTATAATTTAGTGGTATCATTTTTTAGGTAACACAAACTATATGAAGTATGTTAGAAATGTGATAGAAGGAATAATTCAGTCCCAAAGGAGTAGCTTATATATGTATATTTGGGTAACCTGTAGCACAGAAAATGCTTATTTGAGCTCTTTAGCATATACTTTTATACTAAAATCTTAACAGGGGTGTCAATCTCCAGTTAACCTTTAAGTGATAGCTGTATGATACAGGCAAAATATGCTGACTGATCTGGTGTGAAGATCGATTTTGCATAATCGGGATCAGCAATCAGAAGTTGCTGTTGGAATGGTTGACTACACTGTATGATTCTTTTTGGCACCATGTTTTTTATATGCCACAGTGAAACAAAATTCACGGGTACTTATTAAGGTCCGAGTCTCCCCATAGGGGAAACGGAGTATTCAGAGAGTTCCCTGAAATAAAACTCAATAGCAACGAAGTTACTATTAAGCAGGCATCCTTTATTACAGCACTGGGCAGCACTGGGGATGAGTCCACCATGAGTGCTCCAACGATTGGGCAAACCTTTACAGATTATATGCATTAAAGCTATACATATTCACAGAATTTCTGAGAACTAATTAACACAAACATGAAATTTCCAAGAACTCATTAATACATGTAAATGTCTGATCCGCATACACAGTTGTTTTCTTTTGGTGGTCTTTTGGTGTCCTCTGGTGGTCTTCAATATTCTTCATCACTTGTCCGCTAGTTGACCTCTTCCTCAGATTCTGCGCAGTGGCACATTTTACATGTTTGGATAGCTTATCCTAAAGAATGTTAGTGAGCAACTCTACTATCTACTCTTCCTTGATTAACATCCTTTTGATGCAAACCATACTGACAAACTAAGCTAATTTATCTGAAAAAGGGCTTAAGGTCCTTATCTTCTCAGAGAACAGAAGGAAACATACCTTTATCTACAACATCCCCTTGTCCTTGCGGCTTTAACCCTTTCAACAGTGAGGAGCTGTTCTAATGAAAATTTTTCTTCTTCAGTGAATTGTAAGATATACATGCCTGTATCAATTGTTGTCCTGCAAAATAATGTAACTTCCCCAATGTGCTAAATATACAAATATATACTCTATACAGTGTGTGAGTATATATGCTATGTATATAACTAGGTGCTTAGTGCCTTGATGTTGTGACCCTGCAGGTTACTGAGGCTCAAAAGCATTCCTGAAAATAAATTCTTTCTTCAGAAATACCTCAGCTGCTCACTCTTGAGAATCCAATGTTTGAAAATACTGGTTTCTGCTTTTGACTTAGGATTTGTGATTTCTGTAGGTAATTAATAGCCAGCTATGCTTATAGTTAGTAGCTACTGAGTAAAGGAAAATGTTTACATGAGAACTGTTCATTTGTGGAATAGTCCGTCAAGGAAAACCATCTTGCTTTGAAGGTAAAATCTGTAAACCATAGGGAAAAGCCTGTGTTACAAGATGATGCGTGCAGAGATGGGTGTGTTTATCACCCCTTATTTCTAGAATTCTGAGCCAATGGTTGGACATAAGTGATAAAAACATAACATACTTTGTTATTTTTTTCAGAACATGGGGGACTACCTTCAGTGACATCATCAGTCAGTGCCTCAGTAATTAAATCTCCATCTGATCCTTCACATGCCTCTATTCCACCACCACCTCTTTTGCTTCCAGCAGCAACAACAAGGAGCAACAGCACACCGATGCCCAATAGCATTCCTAGCCTAGAAAATAAACCTCCACAGGCTATTGTTAAACCACAGATCCTGACCCATGTTATTGAAGGCTTTGTGATTCAGGAGGGGTTAGAGCCATTCCCTGTAAGTGTAAAAGTTGCTATAAATTTTTTACTACTAATTTTTGAAACAGACTGGTTTTAGGGGTGATGTTATTTGTGGCTAGTAGCTATTTAGGTCTTGAATAATTTTTCAAATGTTGGTTTTGACCTTTTTTCCACTGATTGGTAACCTGTTTCTTACAGCATTCAGTATACTTATATACTGTTTTTATTGTCTTGCATATGTAATCAGAATTCATGTTACTGTTTGGCCTGCCAGTATCACTGGATGACAAGGTACTAAATGAAAACAGAGACAGAGTTGAGTAGATAGGCTATATGTGGAGATTACTACAGAGAGTGATTTTAGGCTACCATTTGCAATAACTTTGGTTTGCATTTGTCTGTCTCAGATACCTTAAGTGATAATTTAAACCTCTGAGATAAGTCTGTGTTAAAATTCTAAAATGTTAAATTTTGTTGTTTAAAGCACTGGCAAGCCCCTTACTGAGCTGCTTGTGATTAGTACTGTATCTGATAAGAACTACTGTTGAAATTTTTAAATCCACAAGTGGACAGTTTGAAACCTATAAGCCTGCCTTATTAACTGATTTAATGTGTCTCTCATTTTCCTATTCCTTCACTTCTCTAGAAATAATGTGTTTCTTCCTTTGTTAAATGTAATTGCAAACTCTGCAGAGCCAGGAGCGAGTCTTTGTATTTGTTTGAGAAATGGTATTTTAGAGCTTTGGTGCTATATCATAATGATTCATTGATACGGAATAGAAACTGTGATTCTAGTCTCAGTTACAACTGCTAAGTCACAAAGACTATTTTCAGTTATTTATTGTTCAGTTAATCACTGTTGCTTTGCTTTTATTGCAATAGGTAAGTCGTTCATCTTTGCTGGTAGAACAGCCTGCAGAAAAAAGATTGCTAGTGGAGGGTCAAATCATGAGTGTTGTGTGTGTTGAATCAGACTTGCAGAATACAAAACATGCAGACAACTCATCGGACACAGAGATAGAGGATATGATTGCAGAAGGTTTGTAGTTTTTGTTTAAATACCCATTTTTCCCCCCCTTCAGTTCTGTACGTATTACAGAAACCCATCCTGTCTGTACTTCTGGAATCTTTCTCCAGCCTTTACACTATCTCTAATAGATACTATTTTCACATGGCTTTTACTAGCTACACATCATAACAGCGGTTGCCGTAGATGCACGCAAATGTCAGGAAACCATGCACTTGTCCTGCTTAAGAATACTGAGGTCTCCAGAACAACTCATGGGCTAAACTGAGTTCCCCATGCAGTACCTGACATAATCATCATCATGGATTTTTTAGAACTTGGAAATCAACTATTTTGGCTCTGTTACACCCACGGTTACTGTTCAAGCCCAAATGTATGTAGCCTCATGAGTGGTGTGAAATGGCAATTAAACCATGGCCTGGCCCAGAAAATCCAGGTTATTCTTTAACTCACAATTTTGTATACATTCATCCAAGATTTGAAAGTCCAGATTTTTTCAGCCACCTCGGTATTTTCTCTTCCACAGATTGAGCAATTGCACAATTGCTGGTTTTGGTGATCTCTTTGAATTTGTCTTCATGCAACTCTTAGTTTCATTCTCTCAAAATCGTTCTTTTCCCTCTTTCATATCAAAACTGTGGTGAGCAGATTAAAAAGGGACAAATAGAGTGCCTTCTACTGCCACAGGTCTGCATTGGGCAAGTGGCTGGAAGAAGTCAGGACAGCGTGTCCTGAGCAGTAGCAAGTGTCATCATAGCTGTACTTCAACTGCTTCCCGCTCTAGGCATTGTAAATTGTCACTTAATTAAAACAGTCCACCCCCCTGATCTTTTCTCATGGGAACTTTCGAGATAGCAATATCAATGGCAGTTTGTTAGTTACTGCCTTGATGAATGGTACTGAAGTGCAGTAGGGAAGTTGGCTGCATCCATTGTGTATCTCAGCAAACAAATGAGCTCAAAATTCAGTCTTTTAGATTATTAGATTCTGATACATTATTTTTTACTACTTATATGTCTGTTGGGTCAGACCCAAGGCAAGGATTGAGGACAAGGTAAACAGCTTGCTTTAGAAAGCATTTTGAATTCAAGAAGAGTATTTGTTGGTAGTGAAGTCAAGTAAACATGGTTGGAATTTTTGCTTAAGCTGATTTACTTTACTGCTTAGGCAATATGTATCTCTGCTTAAAATTAAGAGTATATTTTTACTTGCATCACTGAATTTTAGTAGGAACTAGCTTAGCTTGGAAGGACATCACTGAAAGGAAATACTTACAGGTTGCAGTCCTCCTACATGTTGCTATAACATCTGTGCAAAGAAGTCAAACTGTGGAAACAGTGCCTGAAAATGAAACCTAAAACAGGATTTCCTAAATTATGGCTGATTATATGATTGCATTTACTAGTATATCTCAGTATAGGCCGCAGCCCTGCATTTTGTAGTAACAACCTAGTTTAGGCAGTGGCAGACATTTGAAGTGCTTTGCTTTGTAACTGTAACTTTCTTTTGATTCTGTTGTAATTAAGTTGTCTACATAGAAAAATGAAGAAACAATTTTTACAGATTCAATTTTTTAAATACATTACACAATATTCTACTGTAAAATAATTTGCGGCTCATACTTTATTTTTCACAAACCTTCACATGGGCATGGCAGACTAAATTTTAGAAGGCAGGCACCTGGCATGTGAGTAGTGAAGGGTCCCAGTATGACTGGAAGTTTTCTAAACCTTTGTTTCATTTAATTTAAAATTGCTGTTATTTGTGTGGTCTCCCAGTAAGAGCTTCCTTTTAACCAGTTCTTTGAGAGGGAAGTCTAGTGACATGAAAGCATCTAGCACAAGAGGCTTTAAAAAAAAAAAAGTAATCGAGTAAACTGCATGACTTGTTTGACTTTTTTTTGGTTATTTTACAGCTCAATGGAGTTATTTTACTTATATACATGGAAAATTAGATGTGTAAATCTCTTGGGTCATGACTGTGCTTAGTACATCGCTTCGTAGATTGCTATTAAATAAACTTGCTTTCTTGATAAGACTACAACTTTTTTTTTAATAACTTGTTTCACCCAATATATTTCAAACAAAAGAAGCTTCTTGCCATCTGATGTATCTTCTAGAATATTTGAAGCTCTGCAATAGTTATTTTGCCCTTAATTTGTTACAGTAGATCTTATTTCAGTTTTCTTTTCAATGGCATTCCCTAAAAACTTTTCAGTATTAACACTATGTTGTTTCTCAGATTTCAAACAGCTTATCTGTTGTTTTATGGAATTATTCGAATAGGCATGGTTTTGGTTTTAGTTATTGTTCATGACAGCTGGTGTGAGGTTTATGTACACAATGTGCAGCTACTCATTAGATGAGCTAGTAAGAAATATCCAGCATTGAGACACATCCACATATGCAGAAGTTGAGCAAAGGAGATTTTCTGATACTAAACTAGGGTATGGTATGATTGTGTGTATGGTAGAAACACCTAATATGCAAAAGAAAAGGCTCTTAGCATCAATTTTTGCTTTGCTCTGTTGTCACTTTTTTCCACATAGCATGGCCTGGATTGGGAGTGAGGGATTTGCGTTTTTTTTTAAAGAGAGTGATTTATTTGAAGGTTGCATTTCTGGTATTTAACTTCAGTTGCAAGGTTGGTCAGATCTGGTATGTCTCCCATTGCCAGTTTTTACTTCTTGTGTGATACCAGTTTACTAAGTTGGAGACTTGCAACATGGTAATTTTCAGTCTGACACTGCTGGAGGATTTGTTGATTTTGGTTATGTCTTTGAGTCCTGATGCATCAGACTAGTTACTCAAATACCCTGTTCAGCATTTTCAGGTCTTTGCTGCACTAGTGCTTTTTTGTTACCTTGTCAGTACAATTGTTAGTGTTAGCAAGCAGTTTAGTGAGTTAACATTGCTATAACAGACTTTTACAAATTCATAGTTAAAATCTTTCAATTTAATATAAGTTGATACCTGCGTTTGCATTAGCTGGCATCACAGTTTAACAAAGAGTTTGGAACAAAAAGATAGTTTGCAATTTTTGCAACAAATTATGTAAAATTAGAAGTATGAACACGGAAGGTGAATAGCAAGAGGCAAAGTATATGAAACAGTGATGCAGGTAAATTAGAAATGTGGGAGACATGTATGTTTGTTTAGTCCTTTGAATTTTTGAGCAATGTATTTTGACTGTGATTGCAGCCATGTGGCATGCAGTTCTTTTACTTAACCTGAATGACTGCAAAATATTATGTTTTGGTTTGTGCTAGTTTCACTCCTCCTCTCCTTATGATGTATTTCACAGATAGAGCATGGGGATAAGTTTATTTTTTGGCTGTGGTTTTTTTTTCCATGCCAGAAGTCAAGTTGGTTTGCAGATATGGAGGCATTATTCTAAACTATGTGCAAACCATGCTTTACTCATGAAATATGCTTCCACCAGAAGAAAGCATAGACATTCAGCATGTGATGTGTATGCTGCCTTGTTGCCTTGTACTGCCTTCTTTTGGGCTTTTCTGTTTTTTTCTTTCACTGATGCTTCTCTCAGCTGGTGTTTGAGTTCTTCACAAGGAGCAGGAAAAGTGCCTCCTCATCTCACCAATAACAGAAGAATACTCTGCAACAGTAGGCTGTAGATTGATAGATGGTATAGTCCTTTTCTTTCTTATATGCAGCTTATCTTTTTCATAGATAAGATTCAGTGTTTTACTTGCTTTCACAAATCCCTTTGGTTGTAGCACTTGCTTATTCAAAGAAAGTATTTTAAAAGATTAATGCATTATCTCATTACAGGAGAGCTTGAATTTAGACCATGGAATGCCTGGTTGTCTTAATGAACTCTTTATAGGCAATTCATGAGGGCTGTAACACCTCTTTTTAATTGTTTGCTATGTTTGAGGGCATACTTGCTCATGGATGACTTGAAATTTAACAAAAAAAGCTGATTAAGTTCATTGAATAACTTAATTGAAGGTTCAGTAAGGTTCAGTTTGCTCAAGATGTTTTCCATAGAGAATTAAATTTATGACTTGCTTAGCTTTGCATAATTTTCTCTTAATCAAAGTATTTAATTAAATGTGTTAGATATTTGAAACTCTTCGACCTGTCTGCCTGAGATGAGAAATTTAAACATAATTTTGTGTCATTGATGACTTCTTTACGCATAACTCCTTTCTTTAGAGGGACTGGATGAAATTGAAAATGATCTTCTGAAGTGTGAATTTTGTGGAAAAATGGGATATTCCAATAAGTTTCTACGGTCAAAAAGATTCTGCTCCACATCCTGTGCCAAAAGGTGCTCTGTCTAGTTATTACTTATCATTATCTAGTTAATGGAATAGCACTCAAATAGTATCTGATGTTGAAAAATAAAGAAACAGTAAAACATGACTGCCTTCTACCCAAATTTGCGGAGTATATGGGTGCAAAGGACTATGGCAGATTATATTTCAAGAAGACAGACAAAGGGAATTACAGTAAAATCATGGACTTCTTTCTGGAGGGTGCCATGAGTGCTTATGGGAAGATGATGGGTATAATGGAAAAGAAATCCATTAAGGGTTACTAAGTGTTTGGAAATTGGTGCAGAGGTTCATGGGCCACAAATGGTTATGTATTTCTCATATTCTTATTGTCTTTCCCTTTATGTTGGGCAATGTCAGAGAAAGAATGCTGGGCTAGGTGGGCTTTCTTACAGTTTTGTGTGATGCTGGGGGAAAAAAATCCACTGAATTTATCTTGGCATAATTGAAATGCTGCATAGACAAAAAACATTCTTAAATATTTTTAGCAGCAGCGTAAAAATTCTTTATTTGTATAGAGTAAAATAAAAATATTCATAAACATAAATAATATAGTGTTTTCTAAAGCTTCTCCTTTCTTGAAAATAATAAGTGATACCATTTGCTTTTAGGTGGTTGGCAGAGGAGAACAGCTAGTTTCTGTTTCTCTTTGGGTTTATATGCTGCTTTTGTTTTGTTTTGCTTAAGAGAGGAAGAATTCATAGTCAACATCTGAATGTAAAATCTTCCATCATTACAGCTGGAAAATTGATATTTAATCCCAGATGTTTTAGAAATGGGGAATAGTTTCCCATTTCTAATCACCACTTAGTTCTTTTTTTTGCATCAGTGTCAATGCGCCTTGAGACCGCCTTTCTCTTACATCTGCTGTTTTTTAATCCCCAGTGTGAGACATTTCCATTTTAAGTAGTGGGAATGTATACATTTGAGGTGGTACTTGTTGGGATTTCTATCTTGGAAAACTTTTAAGAATGGGAAAGGCTGACATCTTCCAAGGATGATAGAGATGTATTTGATATTGCATCAAGACAAGGGGTTTGAGTAAATGGCCTTTGAGATACCTTTCTCTTACATTTCTGTGACACCTGTTGTTGTCTTTGATTAGGCAGCATTTCTTTAGACAACAATGTAATTTTATTGTGACTTGATTGAATGCAGTCCAAAAAACTGTTAGTGCATTATTGAGTATATCTTACTTCTTTAGGCACAGCCTTAGTTGCACTAAGAAATTTGGGCTGTTTACATCAGACAAGACCAGTCGCTGGAATCGGAAATCAGATAGCCAAAGTCTTGGGCGACGCGGGCGTCGACCGAGTGGCCCTGATGGGTCGTCACGAGATCATTTTCTTAGACAGGTCTGTGGAATATTTGCTTAAAACTATGGCATTGTTTTGGGAATTACAAATAAATTATAATACTGTAGTGTATTTGTACTACGTTTTCCAGCTTCCAATTACTTATCCATCTGCAGAAGAAGATACGGCTTCTCATGAAGATGCTGTTCCAGCTGCCATGACCACCCGTCTGCGAAGACAGAGTGAAAGAGAGAGAGAACGTGAACTTAGGGAACTAAGAATTAGGAAAATGCCAGAGAGCATTGACTTGTTACCAGTGGTGCAAGCTGACCCATCAGTATGGACCGTTGATGAAGTTTGGGCCTTCATACATTCTTTGCCTGGTATGTACAATGACTTCCATTTGTTTTAACAGTAAAGCTCCTTGCTTTTTGGCATTGGTGTGTTGAGGAAGTGGTGTGGTAACAGCACTAATGTACTCATTAGTTGGTGATAGAAACTGGAATGTGATTTCTTTCCTCTTGCTTGTTCCTTCAGCACAAATCCCATGTTGATAGAACTAGTCCCACTTCTGCTGTTGCACCCCAGCTGATGGAGATTAGAGCTGTTCCTCCCTTCAGTCTGATTTCTCTCAAGAGGTCAGTAGAGAGATCAGACACACTTCCTCCCCTTTACATTTCTTTCTTCTCTTCCCTCCTTACTTGCTGCTTCTTCAGTAGAAGAAGCAAGAAGGGAGTTATTTTCCTTTATACAACTGAAAAATTTGAAAGTCCTGTCATGATATGTCATTAAAAAAGAATAAGCAAATTTCTTCTATGAAGCTAAATTTTGTTTTGCATAGCTTTGCTCAGTAACTGAAATGCAGAGAACTTCTGCATACAGTCTCTGCATACTGGTAGACACAGTCTGTTCTCAGAAAAAAAGAACGTTGGTTTTACTTATTTACAAAACTTTCTTTTAGCTCAGTATTCACAGTTACCTTTATCATCTTCAGGTTATTTGGCATTTATTTATCATTTTCTAACTATCATAAGCTGTAAAGTTTCACTCCCCTCTTTCTCCCAAGGATGCCATTCTGTCTGATCAGATATTGTAATCCTTCCAGGTAACAAGGTAGGTCGCCATAATAGCGGTCATACAAGAATTTTTGTTCATTACCCATGTAACTCACAGATCAAAACATTGAAACCCAAGTAAAGTTTGTTCCTAATTTTCTAGTTTAGAAATGTTAAACCATTTTTCTGTGTATCCCATTAAGCTAATAACCTGTAAGGAATGTATCTTCATTGCTAAGTCACACACATGGATTTTGACAGTTAATCTTTTCTAAAAGTAGGTCAGGTAAAGGATTGAGTAAGGGATGTCTTAAATCAGCAGAAGTCAGCCTTGCAGTACCTTTCTTCTGCTGGTTTATAAATTGCAAGTTACGCTATGTGCTTCTGGGAACCTGTAGTGATGTCTGTAAAAACAAGCAAAGCTCCTTAGATTTAAGACATGGTCATTCATATTTTGGTACTTTAGCTGTGTTACTGGAATATGACTATATCACTGCTGGTTTTAGTTACTGCTTTTATAGTTCTGAGGCTCTAGTTAACTCAGTAACTTCCTGATCCCAGGCTCTGAAAAAGAATAAATGATAGTTCCTTTCTAGAAAACTTAAAGTACCACATAAACACAATTCCCTTGCACATATGAAAACAAAAATATTATTCTTAACATCTGGTTTCCATTTTGAACCCATTCCTTGTAGAATGTTTCACCAGCTGCTGGATCTGGGTTTTTTTGTGTTCTATAAACAAGGTCATCTTTGATTTTAAACAAACTTTATATTTTTTTCTGTATTTAATGAAAAATTATTATAATTACTCATTCCCATCCATATTAAGGCCTAGTTTCTCAAATACTTTTTTAATAGAAGTTCAATAGGCATTTAAAATGATATTCACAATCTGCCAAAATTTTTATTGTTACATAGCTACATTCATATTTTTTGGCAATTTGGGGGTTTATTCTTTTCAAGCCACTCTTGAAAAAATATTTTTTCAATGCTGTCAGAGTTGAATAATACAAGAAATAATATAATTTACTTTCACTATACTATTTTGCAATGTATATTTGGTGCAGTCCATGCAGACCATCTGCCATGTTGTAGGAGATGGTGATTTGTCAGCTTTTCATAAACATTAGGGACATCTGTTATGATTTACTACTTCCTGCATAGAGTCTGTAGCTGAGATCTAACTGTGGAGTCGTGTCCTTGTCAGGTTTTCCCTGATTGCTCTGGAGTCTTTTGGAGAAATGAAGATTGTAGGACAGTTGTACTGTTAGTTACTTCTTCTGGGGGAAAGAGACAGCAACAGTTTAAGCCCCAGCAGAGTTGTTCCTCCTTTCTTTCTTCAGTTGCGAGATTAATGGTACTTCACCTGCATCCCTGCCTTTTTTCAGCTAAGTTATTGCACAACAACCTATTGCAAAAGTGCTTAAGAATACCCAAATGTGCTTGGATGGGGGAACTGAAATACATCAACTTTCATCCTTTGCTTTTCTGAAACGACTTTCAGAAAAGGTATTCTAGGAAAAGCTGCATGGAAATGCTTCCATGTCCCGCTTAAAGAAAAAAGCCTTCAACAATGACCAATTATCTATTTTAACAGGACTGCTTTTGTTCCTAAATATAAAAACTTCTCTTGATCTCTCAGATTCTTTGTAAATGCTGTGGTCTGACAATCACCATGTTCATCTCTCAAGTCAGACATACAGTGACGCCTTTCACAGAAATGCTTACTTAGTACTTGGCTTACAGATGTTTTGTCTGTTGTTGACACATAAATAAGAACCTTTATGATGATGTTAGAGCTGTTAAATCCTCCTGAGAATGGTCAGATGTCTTAAGATTTTTCTTCATGTTACTGGCAGCATTATCTTCACTTCATAACTGGAATTGGCAGCACCATTCCAGGAGCGCTCTGACACCTCTGGGCTCCTGAAGAATGTTCTCTTACTGATGCACTGCACTAGGGCATCACTGTACCAGCAATACTAAGAGTAAATGTTATGGAATACATGCAAGCCCTAAAACATTTTAATGGCTTTGGTGGCTATATAAATACTGGTTTTGACAAACTAACTTGTTGGGTTTTTTTCTCCAAAAGATACCACTCTCATTTCTTGTTACAATAAATAATGCCCAAGAACTGGCTGTTTATCATGTATTAAAGCTAAGTTGTTTTAAACATTATGGAAAATAGTCCTTTAGTTCTGAGTAAAAGTTAGCCAACTGCTACAGGGTAACTGGTTTACTTTTGGGATTGTTGTTTATACAGTTGGTAACCTAAACTACAGAGGTTTAGAGGTGTAGCCAGAGGCTACAATAAAATTCCATAATAAGACCTTTCTCTTTTGAAATTATCTTTTAATTTTTCCCTTTCTGTAATAAAGTGGCAGCTAATTTTTGCATGAGGTCTGCTTTAACTAATCATTAAGGAAAAAAATCATGCTTTATTCTTTGTGAAAAGCTAACCTTTTCTAACCTTGAATGTTATGACCACTGCACAGTAATAATCCAAATGAATTAAGGTTTGGATGTCAATACTTCCTTCCACATTTCCTTTCTGGCTTTCTGTTACACATATGTAAATCCATTAGGAAATTAAGAGTATCCTTTATAGAATTTAAATCTGAACACACAAGAGGACATGAAATTAGTGAATTGCTCTCATGTGGGGTGGAAAAGAAGTTTTTCACAATGTTTTCATATCTCTGTATACTCTGTAAATAGTATACTTTTAGAACAGGGGAAAACATAAAAATGCCAAAAACCAGGCTTTACTGAGGAATAATTGAAAGCAGGAATGGAAGGTGGAGCACAAATGTGTCTGAAAGGCTCTGAGACAGATGGAGAGACCACTGATTGAGAGATTGAGATTGAGAATATAAATATATATATTAAAAAAATGTGGTTATAGGGAAAGAAGCTTCAAATAAACAACTGACAATGAGTGCTGTTATTCCCATTGTTAGAAGACCTTTGTCCATACAACAGAGCTGCCATACAGCCAGGCATAACTGACTGTTCTGCTTAACAGATGTCCAGAACATCTTTTGAGGAACCTTTTGTTTCCACAATGTTTTTCAGTGGAGAGGGACCCTCAGTTACTTGGGACAGTCCAACCCATGAAGAGTCCTCTTTCTGACGTTGTAGGCCTCAGTAACCTGAGACCATGTTATTTAATGTTCAGAAAAAGTTCATAATGTTAAAAAAAATCCAACTAGTTTAAAGTTGCATTTGTGAAGTGAGTTACTGCTGTGTATAGAATATTCACTCAGGTAACTGATGATAAATGTCTTCATGAGGCAGCTAGGCTAAAGCCCAGAAATGAAAATTCTGTTTACTTAACCCAGTGGTGGTAACATAGAAATGGAATAAACACCTTTTGGAAATTGTAGCTATGTTAATTTTCTCTTCGAGTTGTACATAGCAGGAGAGTATGCGTATCTCTTTATTGCTGGAAAGAACCCACTTGAATTATGTTCTTACTGGATTGCTATTTTGGTGGTATTTTGCCAGCCTCTTACAATTGTCGGATCATGGCAATTGTTCCTCTTAATGAATTGAGAAAGCTTTCTTTGCTAGGACTTGAAATTTCCAAAGAGTAATGCTCCAATAATTACAGTGTGATTAGAGGCTGTAGTAAAAATTACTTTCAGATTATCCTGGAAGTTCTCATTGTAATACTGAACTCTTGCATATACCTTAGGTTCTACGAGCTAAAGGGATGAGCACTGGAAATTCTGTAGCTGAAAAGCTCTACTACGGACAGTCATTGCATCTAAGAATGCACATTTCTAACCTAGTAGTTCTTTTTTCTGTTGCCTCGTAGGTTGTCAAGATATTGCGGATGAATTCAGAGCACAAGAAATTGATGGACAAGCTCTCCTCTTGTTGAAGGAGGATCACCTCATGAGTGCAATGAATATTAAGCTTGGACCTGCATTGAAAATTTGTGCACGTATCAATTCATTGAAAGAGTCCTAGGGGGTGAACATGAAGGTTTAAACAAGTTTCTCAGTGACAGAACCAACAGTAATATGCCAACATCTTCACTGTGGCATGAGTATTACTGTGATGTTTTGTTAAATATTTGGGGGTTTCCCCACATAAAGACTTAAAAATGTTCCTTTGATTATACCGGATAGTCTTCTGTAGTTTTCAACAATTAATAGGTTCATGGTAAAGCCTGAGTAATACTTTGAGTTGAAGTGGAAGTTCATGGAAAAAACATGAAGTGAAATATGCTGTGATAGGTTAAATATTCCCCAATGTGACCTTATCTTACAAGTTTAAGAATAACACCCCAGCACCCACCCCAATCTAAATGCCATTTAAATTGTGTTGCTGTATTCTAAAAGATTTTTTTTCCCACATACAGCAGTTTTTGGACTGAAAAAACAGAAGTGTCCACAGACCCTGTGGAAGCACTAATAACAGTAAAATGCTATGCATTTAGTTGTGCTCTCTGATTTTCAAAATTAGTCTTGAGCAAATTGTTTTTAAGGGGTAGGTTGGCAGCCGGTTTTCCTTGTGTAGGCTTAGCCTCATCTCTGCCACTAGTATTTTCTTGAAGTCTGGAAATACTATAAACCATGTAGACGTCTCATCAAAATCCTCGTCATCAGGCTACTGAAATGCAATGGCATGACACTCTTGCCAGAGGTAACTGAAGCACATGTTACTTTACTCTTTGTATGCTGCTATGCACTAAGAGGGCATTAAGTTGTTAGGTTTGTAGTTTTGCATGCTGCTAGTTAAACTAGACCAGCAGTTCTCAAATGGGGCTTGAGAGTGGATCCTGAGAAGGTGTGAGAACACTCAGGGTTCAGCTTCCTAAATGCCTAGGCATGAGGGGCTGAAAACTGCAGCCAGAACTAGCTCATGTTAAGACAAGTGTACTTTAAAGACTGGAGGTGGAGGAGGGATAGCATAGCTCAGATGCTCTTTTTCTTGATACCTCTTCTAACTTTCCCTGTAGTACATTCCCATTGCCTCACTGGAAGCTTCCAAGCACCTTTTTATTTGTCCACTGGCTAGCGTGAGCTGGGCTTGCAGTAGTCTGAGGAAGGAGCACGGTGAGTTGGTCGATGAGGTCCCTTTAGAGTTTGGTGTAGGAGCGGCTGCTGCTGCGATGAGGGAGCCTGGGGCTGCAGGTCGGCAGGAGGAGTGCCACCAGTAGGCAACTCTGGGAGAAATCTCTAGGGGCTCCGCTTTGTCCCTCTGGCAGGAGATACTCACTTGGATGCTGCAGACCCAGGCGGTGGTATTTTAGTGTCTCCCTCTGTTTTCCCTCTCTTGCACTCTGTGTGGAACAAATACTAGTTTGCCCAGTTACTGACACTCTCAGAAGCTGCTTGGGCTCTGAGGCAGCAGCGCCTTCTCGGCCTTTGCTTCCCCATCACCTGTGTATGGATGTTCATGGATGTATTTTGTACCGTCTGTTCCTTCCCTTTGCAGCTCCACTCCCCTTATGTACAGACCTAGGTCCCTAAGCTCTTGCATAGGGAAAGAAGGGCATGTGTGCCGATACAGTCATTGTGTATATTTGAATTAATTATGTGTATGTGTCTGCAAATAATGTATTTTGTATTTTATGCAAATTAATGCATAATATATGATTGTGTAGGGACATATCCAAGGAGACTGTAAAGTATTTCTGAAAAGAAGAGGAACTGATCTGAAGTTTGAGAACTGCTGACCTAGATCAAAAGGAGTCAATGCACATACACTGGCTGAAAAGAAGGTTTATGACAGGTAGATTAATATGTATATTATTTAACTGATGACCTTAAAGAGTAAATTGGGATTACAGAAAAATCTGTGCTTCGTTTTCCTTTAATTAGACTATTGCTTTGTTTCTACTAACTGACTTTCTACCATTATCTTCCAGAGATCAACATTAGAATCATTGTTTTTAATTACAACTGTTTGAGCTTACTAATAGCAGATGTTATTAATATTTTTATTAACCACTGAAGCTCCAAGTTAGGACAACCCATTGCTGTTACGTGCTAGTATGTGGTGAGGGCCCTTATCCAAATGGCACCAAAGGCTTTAGAGAATTAATTGATGTCTGGGTTCATTTTGGAGGGAAGTTGCTAAGCACTTTCTAATTTGTTTTTCTGTCTTCAGTTACTGTTGTAAAATAAACTTCTTAGCTGAAGGTTCAACGTTTGGCAATGTTAATTTGAAAGATATTCAAATGATGGAGACAGTACGTTCCTATTTGTAGCATTTCTGTAAGATACACCGTGTAGCATATCTGTAACATATGTTCTGAAGAGTACGTTCTGTTTTGATGAGCTAATTGAAGACTAAAGATATCTTAGATATTTATCCTTTGGCTTTTGTCTTAAAGTTTTATTATTTTTATACGAAAATTTCACTGGCTAATTTTTAATCTGTCTTCTGATTGTACTGTTCTTTGGCAGTGTAAAAAGTAGGTATACATAAATGTGATTTGATAACGGCTTAAGGCATATTTGAAAATGTGGACTTATGAGTCTTGTTAGACCTGCAATTAATCACAGTAGTGTTACATGCATGAGAATTTCATGGCCGTTTTAATTTTGCTTTGTTAGACAGCGTTCAGAAGACCTTCTACAGCTAGTGTTTATGTATGACTTTCGGACATAATCACTGACAGATGCCAGGACCACAGAGTAGACCTGATTAATGCACGTCTGTTCTGGTTCTTCTGGTACACTACGTTTTCTGTGGGTTTGGGAGAGCTGCAGATAGTGAGTTATGCTTTAAACATTCATGAAAGCAGCAACTAAGAATGTGGGCCTTATGCAGATTGAAAGTTTTTTCTCCTTCACTGATTTTGGCATTAAGCAGGAACTTGAAAGCAGACACAGCTATACTAATTTATACTGATAGAAGTGCACGTGTACTGGAGTGTTTGCCAGTATAGCTGTGTCAATAAATCCGTTTTAAAAAAATCACACCTGTATGTGAAAGTAGGCTGGAAAACTTCCAAGTGCAACTGAAGTCTACTTCAGAAGCTTTTGAATTTACTCAAAAAAGCAATATAATACATGGAGTAATACTCCTCCAGAACCATTTTACATACCAGTTGCTTGTTTCTGTTCAGATCAGTGAAGTTTTCCCAGGATCATACTACCATTTCCCATGGCTTTCCCCACAAATTCAACCAGACCCTCTTGCAAAAGAGAAAGTATTGCAGATTTTAATTGACTGTTTTTTCACACTTGCTCCCACTCGATGTGTGTACAAGAAATCCTTTTCATTAGCTTTATTTCCTGGGGTTTTATTTTCTGTATTCAGACTGTAGCTGTTGTGGGCTACATCTCACGGTAATCCCTGCAATATTTCAATTCCTATAGAAAGGAATACAGGATGCTGTGGGATTTTAGCTCAAAAGGGAGATACATTGTTGTATGGTTTTTTCCCTTCTTTTTGCTCCACTAGTCTCCATCCTACCCTACTCCTTAATGCAAACTGCAGCATTAGCTCAGGGCAAAATCCTTTTGCAGAGCACTGGGCTGAAGGTGACTGTCAAGATTTCTTCCCGTAGAATTACAAGTATTACACTTGTCTCAGCTTCAGAGTTTATTTGGGGTTTTAAAGAAATGCACCTGAATGGTCAAAATGGGTATGCAGACTCCCCTGCTTAATCTGGCTCCTATCGCTCAGCAACCCTGCTTTGCAGCAGAAACAGAGACTCCAGCAAGGAGGTTTGGCCACCTCCACTGACTAAAGTGCTCTGGGAGCTCGAGGCTGCTCCTTGCTCAAAAACAAGCATTGCCAATTAATTGCTAACTTCACCCAGCCAGCCCATATTGCCTCACGTTTGGTACACTCGTAAGACTTTATCACCTTGCTTATGTAGAAAATAGAAAATGACCATCTTGTCAAGATGAATTGCCAGTTGTCTTGGATCACCAGAGAATATTTGAAGGATTTTTAAACAGACTGCATAGTAAATCCATTATTTACCCATTAATCCATCATATTTTTTCCAGAAATGAAGTTCTTGATGGAGGGTAAAACCTTTGCTAGATTTGTGTCAGTGAGATACCTCAAATAGAAGCTTTATGCCCTGCAAGCATCCATTTCCTCACTTCTTTCCTGTGAAAGCAGGGTTTTTTTCCCTTAACTTCTTTTTGGACAAATCACAAGTGGGAATCCAGCCTTCTGGATAGAACAGATGGAGTCCATTGTAGCTGCAGATGTGGCAGCAAGAGGAAAGCAATGGGATAAAACAGGTTTACGGTAGTTTTTGCCTCACTTCCTTATCTTGATCTTAGCTGTAAGAAAATGTTCAGGTACAAAACCATTTTTTAGCTGTAGTTTGAATGGAAGTTTATGTAGTGAGAGTTTGCTGTGTATAGTGTGTCTCTGTCTGGCATACCAGTTAAAACTAACGCCTATTCCAGATGACTGTTCTTATTTTAATATCACAATATCAATGCAGAAACTTACTGCTCAATAGCTTAAGAAATTTCTCACACATTGACAAATGTATAGCTCTAAGTGATCAAAGAATTCGATGACAGCTGTATTGTGAGTCCTGGTTTTGTGAATAATTAGACATTCACGTAATTTATAACATGAGTAGTTCTTCTGATTCTGTTGAGACAATTCATATTAAAATTTTGCATGTGTATAAAAGCTTGCAGGGTTATTTTCTGACCAGCATTGCATAGAGATGTCCTGTTAGCATATCTTTAGATATACAGTTGTCACTCATTAACCAGACTTTTACTCATCAATTGTTCTAGTCTGCAGATAATGACTCTGCAAAAGAGTCAATCTAGGATACTTTTTTTTAAACATTTACCCAAATTACTTTATTAGAGATGGAGACAAACTAACATTTTAAAGTACTTTGTTTTAAAAATACTGTTTCTTTTGTGTGTTGAATGGAGCAGAATGAACAGAGGTCTAAATGCCTAATTTCATTGTAAGGTGTTAATATTTGCTCATAGTGAATTAACTTTTAAGTCACTCTTGCACAGTGGGCTGTAGTTTCAGATAGGAAATGTTGTGAGGAGAAAGAAATCTAAACTCATTTAAAACTTAGTTCATTTAAACTAAGCCTAAATTAAGTTCATTTTAAAGGGATTTGCCTTTTTTTCATGAGAATTTATTTAGACCCTATTGGTTCTATGTAGTTACATCCACTGGACGGCTTTGCAAATAGTGGTGTTTTAAAAAGGGATGTACAGGTAAGTGCCTGCTGTGTAGATGCAGTGTCTACTTTTTCAAAAAGCTGTCCCTAATGTAGTCTGAGCTGAGGGACAGCCTGTACCCTGCATTCAGAGCCTGGGACATAGACTGAGACAAAAGCAGTTAGCACATGTTACCCTAATCCATATGAATCAGCCTGATTTGTTTTTACCATCTTCATGACTGCAGAGGAGCTCTATCAAGTGCCATTTCCTTTTCCATATAGATTTCTAAATGTGCTTTTTGCCCTGTTGGGTGTTGGCTGGAGCATTTTGTGTCATGGGTCTCATGGTCAGCACTTCTACATGTATTCAAGGCCCCCATCCTTAAGGTGCTGCGTAGGTTTGTGTAACCTCTATGTTAAAACTTATACACACCTCCTGATTCACTTCAAGGTTGTGCAGATTACTTACTGATCTCTTACAGCTAAGTGGAAGGAAAAAACAAAATTCAAAGATTTGAATATGCTTGTAACTGAAGGTATGTAGTAAGCTTATAGCCTAGCTTTTCCATTGATCTAACTTTTCCAAAGCATGATTCTGGGAGTGCGATGGATGTGAACAGATTTCACGTTAAAAACTTTTAAACTTCTAGCATGTATTAGCTTCCTGTTGAATTACCCAAAATGACTGTGTACAGTAAGGAGCTAGAAAAAGGAGATCTAAAGAGATTTTTTTCCATCTAGGAAGAACTGTAATTTGAGCACAATTGTGCATTCATAGAATAGCAATCATAAAAATCATTTAAGTGCAATACATAACACTTAAGGAACATTTTAATTGTGCATGAAAAGCACTGTATTGTTACACGGTGTTGTTGGAAAGGTTATAGTGTTGTTCATAGGTACTAAATCAGGGTATCCTTGCTGATTATGGGATTAGGCTAGAAGCACAAATATAATTGACTCATGAGGCATATCTGCCTTGCAGGTGAATTCTGGTGGGAAGACTCGTGTTGTCCTCCACTACCTGGCCAGTGTACTGGCAGCGAGGATGTTGTCATCCTCTGGCAGCTTTTTGCAAAGTCAGGTGTGTGAAAGAACCACGAGATACTCTACACACCCAACTTTCTTTTTAAGTAGTCTTTGCGCTACAGTGTTAGCAAACCAGTACTGATCAGGAAAGATGTGTGTAAAGAATGAAGGGTTTTATTAATGAGTGCCAAATACTTCTATTTAGAGTTGAAAATACATAGGATATCTCATTAAAATCAATGCTGATTTTTTTAAGGAATTCTTTAGATGAGGAAAGTACAGAAGTTTCTCATAAAGGGTTAACACTTTAGCTGCTGTCACCATTAATATCAAATAATCCTATAGGAATTAAAGACTGTAAAGTATTTGAATGGTATAAGGCCATTAGTTGCTGGCACAGCACAAGAGGAGGTAACAGCAGTGGTTGTCTGTAGTTCTTACCATTTCAGGTATCAATCAGCACCTTCCTAGCATAGCTTCTCTCCTCTTTCTGTTTGGTAGCGGAACCTTAATCCTGTTGTACAGAGTAACAGTTCAGGGTTATATGGCTGGACTCAAGGGTCAGTGTTAGGACTTCCCAGAAGCACCAGATAAAAGAAAACACACAGAGGAAGAGACTTAGTCATTAGGAGTGTCACAGGATGAAGATTACAACTGGTATCTTCCTCCATAAAAAGTCAAGGATAAAAGCGGGGCTTGCAAAGGGAGCTGCTATTAATGTACTTTAAAATAGTTAACGTAGCAGGCCAGATGCCACAGGTGGATGCTGTGTGGAGACCTGTAGTGCCACTTACCTGCTTGGTGGGTGTAGTGACAGCCTGAAGGTTGATGCTCTTTTCCCCAAAGAGTATGGAAGAACAATTCGACAGTAACACAGTGATGTAACATCAGAACGTTAATATTTGCTTTGGCTGCACATTGTGGCTTCCCTGTAAAAAATAAAATTTTAAAAACTAAAAAAGCTTTAGCACTGCAGCAACTATGGGAATTCTACCATGTCAGGGCAGGTGGGGTTGTGTAAACTTTAATTACGGGTTGAGAAGCTGAACCACAGTGATAAATAAAACACATCAGCAGCCTTACCCAACTTCTTGCAGTTCTGGTTTTGTATATGTTAATGAATCAGAAGGGCGCAACCAACCGCACAGAACAGAAGCATCTGAAATGTATGTTCCTGAAAATAACTTTGCCTTCATGTGGTGTTAAATGAATTTTAAATTAGGAGTTTTCCCTTGCCTACTGAGTCTGTAGGGATTAGTTATTTCATGATCTTCTGAAATGCCTGGTGCATTACTATATTTGAGATATTTGCTGGTTTTTAAATGGAATTAGGTTTTTTAAATATTTTGTCAACCCCGTTTCAGAGGGTGTCCAGTTTATATAAAATCTGAAGAAAAGCTGTGTCAAAAAACTGTGTTTAGACATGGTTTATCTTATAGCATCTCAAGCGCTAAGTAACAGCAATTACAACTTGAGAGAGCGGGGAGTGATTGCTTAAGGTTGTTTTTCACATTAACATTGTACATGCTTTCCTACTTTTAACACAGAAATAGAATTTCCTCCAAATACATTTTCCAGCATAAAAGATTAAATAATTTGTGGTGCCAAACACTTCAAACTATGTTGCTAAGCATTGCCTCCTCTTATTGCACTAGTTTTTTAAATTCAGTTTTTGATCATTTACTGTCCTTTTGATGGCCTTTTTAACAGATTTTCCCCAAACCATTTTCTACTGCTTAAAAATGCTCATGTCCTTTTGATTACGTCACTGAAACCTCAAAGAAGTTTACCACAGACTGTGGGTGAAAGAAGCACTGTGTGGGGTGAAGTAATAAATCAGAATGATAATTGGACTTTGGTATATTGCAGAAATGTAAGATTAATATATGATTGAGATGTGATTGTGTATTCTTAGGGAGTGATATACTGGAATATTCTTGTATAAGAAATTTTAGCCCATGTAGGATTAAATTCTGCAATTAAATCTATGTCTATAATTGATATATAAAAATGTAAATTATAACCCCAAAATTAAATTTTACAGTTGAAGAGCACACAGTGAACTATGTAAAAATATGATCTTCACTTTGTGAATCTCTTTTTTTTTAAAAAGCACTTTCCTATTACCAACTAGCATGTGAATGAATTTTAGATTCTCTCATTTGTTACGAACTGTAGAAGTGAAATTTCTTTAATCTGTCTGTTAATGGGTAATCATACAAATGCTGAAACAAAGCACCTTATACTATGCTGCTTAAACTTGCTTGTAATTGCACCTTTTGTTATCTGCAGATTTTTCTTAATGAGTATTCCTGTCTGGTATCATTGTTCCCTGTAGGTCTGGGTGAATGATTAACCAACCTACAGCATCATTTACTTACAGAGTTTCTATTTCAATACAACATTGTATTGTGAGTTCAGTGCTTCAGAAATAAATGCTACTTCCATTTGTCTGCTTTGGTTGTGTATCATTTATTTCTCTTCTACAAAATTAAAGCAAGACTTTCATAAAACTGTAAGAATTTGAAAATACTCTTAATTTTCGTTAGAAGCCTGACTAATTCTTCCCCTACTGAAGTAGTCCCACTTCAAGTTTAACTATTTTAACTTTAAAGTAATTTTGGCTTCAAAATAAATTACATTTTAAATTAAGCCATTCTTTGACTTTGGGCATGTATTTATGTATAGCAACTAACCTTGTTGCTTATTGCTCTGACTGTAATTATCTAATTTTTAATATGTACATATATACATTAGAGGAGCAGTAGCAAAGAAATAATGAGACATCACCACCTTTCCTGTAGCTGTGGAAGTTGCACATCTTGCGCTATTTTTGTACTATATAAACAAAGTTTATATTTCTGTAGGAGTTGTAGTTTTACATTAACTATAACAATTTATTTCTCATTAAACAGACAACAACCCTTAAATCACACTGACAAGATGTCACACTTTAACAAGAAAATACACTTCAAAAAACTGCACAAGTTTTTTGAACCTTTGATAGTAATTTAACACATGTACACAACTGATAAAAGGGCTCCAGCTTTGAAAGACTTTATTGCATTTTGTACTATAAAACCTGAGATCATTTCCATTTAAAGCAAGTGTAAAATTCGAGTAATAAACATACGGTTTAACTGAAAACTTATTTTTTGTAAGTAGTGGTCTTTTCTTAAACCCGTACTTTCAAGTTACACTCTCTGAACTGGCAGGTGCTTACTGCCCGCTGGACCCAGTGTGGAAGTGCACAGCATCCCACAGGCTGGTGCAATATTCATTACACTATTGGTGAACGTTGGACTTTTTTCCACAGGTTGTAGCTCTTTTCCTTTTATTTCCTTGAGATGTTTCCTTGTATTATCTGTAAGAACATGGTCACAGAACATCAGAGTACACACTTCTGTTGCACAGCACTTATTTGCAGTCTTTTTCAGTCAGCAGCTCATTAACAGATTACAATTACTGTGCCTGGTTTATCAGCTGGCTCTGTGTTTTCATTGTTAAATGGCATAAAGCAGAATTTCCAGCTGACAAATGGATCTGTAGACCACATCTCCTCTGTCAATTCAACATCATGACATCGACACCAGTATGCTACTGCAATGAGAAAGCTGTTGATGAAGTACAGCCAGGGGACATTCATCTCCACGTAGGCTGGAATCTGACCACCGACAAACAAAATGATAATTTGAAGAAGAACAAAAGGTGCCCAAGTGCCAAGAAAACAGAGGAGGAGTCTAGTCAGGAGCTGCCACTTAAAGCAAGTGCCATTGTTAGACACATAGGAGAACATCAGAACAGGCTGATTGGCAAAGGAAATCACCCTGACAGACAGCAGCATGGCTATAACCTCCTTCCGACAAGCCAGGAGAGCCGTGCCTATGAGCAGCACCATGACACATGAGACTGAGTAGCTCTGCGTGCTGGCATAGAGAGGACACTGATAAGGAGAAAAATGGTTCTGAATTTCTAGTTCTTCATAGCTAGCGGGGACTTTCAGAATACAAAAAAAAACTGAAATCCATATAACAGCCACAGCAAATACATAAAGTAATCTTTGACCTCTTTTAGGAAATTGAGAGGTTTGGGCTATAGTCATGTAATAATCCAGACAAGCCGCAAGATACACCGGATAATGCAAAGTACCATAGGTAAGAGAAATAATCTGCGTGAACAGGCAAATGTGGTACTTTGTAAATCGCAGACCCCAGAGTGCAAAGTCCTCAAAATAGAAAATGAAGGATATACTCATCAGCACTGTGAAATCAAGAAGTGCCAGTGAAACACAGAAGTATCCCATAAAACTGGCTTTCACATTTTTTTGTTTAACTTGCAACATGAAGAAATCAAGGAACACTTTTCCAAGCATAATCAGGAGCACCATGCAGCTGATTTCAAGAGGTTGGTTGACCTGGGTGTAGTGGTACTGACCAGAGCAATTTTCACAGAGTATGGCAGCCATCCTCCAATGGTGAGAACCAGCAAAATAAATATCACAGGGCACAGTGCTTCATCTCTGAAAAGAAAAAAAAAATGTTTGTAAAAATTTATTTCTGGGTACCTCTACCAATTAGTTAATTCTCCATCACAGCAGCTACCAAATTTACATCTGAATTTTCCAGGCTCCTTAATTAAGAGTAAATAGCTTCACTAACAAATCATTCAATTGTCAAGAAGTGCCTAAATTTTATGTTCTTCGAATTCCATTCTTGAGAGTTTAAAGGTCAACGTAGACCTTTATAAGGTACTTTTCTAGCTACTGTCCTAAGGAGAGGTTTAGGAAATAAGGCTGACTGTGTTCCTTTCCTTTAGAAAGCATGGGGGTCTTTCTGTCCAGCTAGGCAGAGGGACGCATGTTTTGGAGCCTCTACATATTTTGAAGAAATAGACAACCACATAGGACAGAAATCATACAAGACACAGGAGATGTCACAGTATGGCCTCACAGTTTGTTAAAGTCATACAATCTATATGGAATTGAGACTACAGAAATATCCTGAAAGCAGAAAAAGCATCAACCCAACTCATCCTTTATCAGGGCTAAAATCCTGGAACTCTGAGGAAACTGAAAGCACACACACTTCATCAGTTGACTGGGCTTTTTTGTTCATCCTTTAGCAATGTTAAGTACTACAATGCTAGACACCTCAGAACAGCTGTTTTTCCCCTTGGACTTATGTAAGTTTCCTTATGATTGCTCTTTTCTGTGTTAATTCCTAAGGGAAAGGAACACAGAATGGCTTTGTGTATGTCTGCAAGACATAACAGACAAAGCTGTACACAATTTCTTCTCTCTTCCCTGAAGCAGCGGGATGGTGTCAGCATTCTCAGCAACAGCAGAGAAAAGCTGAGAAGCGAGGCAGCTGTAAAAAGGAATTGCGACTTCGGATCTCTGTTAGCAGTGATTCACTTGTATTTAAATAGACACCTACATTTTATTACCAGCTTGCCAGAGCTAGTGAACGTTTGAGTTAGCGTCTCCTGAAAAGCAGACTGGGAACAACTAGAAGTACCTGGTGGTACAACTGGAGATGTATCCGCTGAACTCATTTATGAGCCTACCTGGGCTTGCCGCTTCACGCTTCATCTGCACACTGCATCCTCTGAAACGTTAACAGGTTTTACAGTACAACTCCGAACAGCCTTCCGTCTGTATTTTTGTCTTCGTATACTGGATGCTGCCCTTGTGCGCGCAGAAATGAGGAAGCCTGCACGCAAAACTGGGTCATGCTATGTAAGCGATCGCTCCATCCCTACGATTGCAACGCAAAACCACCTGTACTCAGGTTAGGCCTTTCCCCCGCTGGGCCACGACCGGGGCAGAGCCGCAGAGGCGGGACCAGCGCTCATCCTGCGGGCTCTGAGGGGACTCGTGTCCGCCGCCCCCCGCACCGGCTCTCCCCGACGCCCTCCCGCCAGCAGCCCGGGGCTCTCAGGACCTCCACGTCCCTCGTCCCCGAGGAGTGCTCCTCCACGGGCAGCCCCCCGCTCCTTCCCACCTCCGCAGGGTTTCTCTTCTCCTCCAGCAGGGCTCCGGCCTCCCGCCGGGCTGAGGGAGGCAGCGGCGGCTGCGGGGGGGGGGGAGTGGGGGCGGGTTGGTGGTGGTGACGGGACACGACGCCTCTGAGGCGAAGCCCGGGCTGGGAGCGGCTCCAGCGCTCGGTTGCCGCCCGGGCCGTCCCCCTCCTTCCCCAGAAACCCACCTGCGGCTCCGCGCTCCTCCCCGGCGTCCCCCGCCGCTCCGCGCCGCCGCGGCCACCTCAGGCGGCGGCCATCTCCGCCCCTCCCCATCGCATGGGGACCCGGGCGGGGTGGGGAAGGGATAGGGCTCAGCTCGCCGCCCTGCCCTGCCCTGCCCTGCCCTGCCCGCCCTTCACCGGGCCGAGCCGAGCCCAGCCGGTCCGGCCGCTCGGCGCAGTTTCCCGCCGAGCCCGGGACCCCTCAGCGCCGGCCTTTCCTCACGGCGGGCGGGCAGGGGAGAAGGGGGGTGGTTGTGGAGCGGGGCAGGGCGGTGAGGGGCTGGTGTTGAGGGAAACGTAACCGCCCTGAGGAAGAGGGTTAGAAGTGTGGTGGTGGTTAATCCCACCTTCCACACACGCCCGCTGCGGCTGAGGGAGGTGAACGCCGGTCGTTACCTGAGCGGCGAAGGCAGAGCAGAGCGGCCGCCGAAATCATTATACACGTGGCGGAGAAACATTTTCTGTACTAAATGTGTGATGTGTGTGGAAAAAACAAGCAGCAGGGAGATGGCGGGGCGCTGAGGGGCCTTCAGCGGGGGTCGGTGAGAGCCCGGGCCCTCAGATAGCCCTCGGGGCTGGATGGCGGCGGCTGTGGCAGCGGCCAGGAGACATTTTGTTCCCGAAGCCTTGTGCTCACACGGGGTGTCTTCACCCACCCGCGTCGGCTTTGCTCCGGGTCTCGGCCCTGTCGGTCACCGGTTTCCCCCAGGGCTGAGCTAAGTCAGAAGGAGCGGGGACGCTGATCCCCTCCCAGAGGTGTCCCTGGAAGCACCCAGAATTAGGAAGAAGGAATTACTGATTCTTTTCTGCTCTGGCAGCTGGAAGGACTCCTGGTGTGTGCTGTGTGGGTGTTTGTCATCCCTGCAGCCTGGCAGCGGATCTCTTGTCCCCGTCCATGGAGCCCTCCGTGGGGAAGCGCGTGGGTCACCGCGGGGCAAGATCGCCCGTGAAATGCCCTGGGCTCGTGGGCTTCCACATGCACATCACCCGCCCTGTATTGAACACAGTATGCTTCTAAATGCATGACAAACCACCTTCCCGAAGCCTATCTCTCTACTTTTAACTGTGGGTGAAGACATCAAGTAAATGTGAGTACTGCAGAAGTCAGCCAATGGTGTATTTGCATCACAGTTCACACTTTTAACGTCACGTAATGGTTTTATACACCACCTCTGGTTTTGGAATACAACATGGAATTGTACAAACCCCTCAATACTGGATATTTATTCTCTTCCACAGGGGAACTTAATATTTAACTGGCAACTACATTCTGGTAATTATATAGTTAAAGAGCTATACAGTAGATATTAAGGAATATTTTACTGTGACTGTTATCTTGGCAGAAAGATGTTTACAAATGAGAGACCTGAGCTGTGCTCCTCAAGTTAATTAGCAGTGGTTTCCTGATCGCCGCATGTATGCAATATAGCTGTAACACTCTGACATAATGTATTGGGTTTGCGTGGCAAGGTTTTGGTAGCAGGGAGAGTTACAGGGGTGGCTTCTGTGAGAAGCTGCTGGAAGCTTCCCCTATGTCTGACAGAGCCAATGCCAGCCGGCTCCGAGATGGACCCGCTGCTGGCCAAGGCCAAGCCCATCAGTGATGGTGGTTGTGCCTCTGGGGTAACAGATTTAAGAAGGGAAAAAAAGTTGCTGTGGCACAACTGCAGCTGTGAGAGAGGGGTGAGAACATGTGAGAGCACCAGCCCTGCAGAGCCCCAGGTCATGGGGAAGACCACAGTGAGGCAGGCTGTCCCCCTGCAGTCCATGGAGGTCCACCTTCAGCCTGGGGAGGAGCCCACGCCGGAGCAGGGGGATGCCCGAAGGAGACTGGGACCCTGGGGGAAGCCCAGGCTGGAGCAGGCTCCTGGCAGGACCTGCGGCCCCATGGAGAGAGGAGCCCAGGCTGGAGCAGGTTTTCTGGCAGGACTTGTGACCCCATGGGGGACCCACGCTGGAGCAGGCTGTGCCTGAAGGACTGCAGCCTGGGGAAGGGACCCGTGCTGGAGCAGTTCATGAGGAACTGCAGTCCATGGGAAGGACTCACATTGGAGAAGTTGGTGGAGGCCTGTCTCCCATGGGAGGAACCCCACGCTGGAGCAGGGGAAGAGTGAAGAGAACTCCCCTTGAGGACAAAGGAGTGGCAGAGACAATGTGGATGAACTGACCATAACCCTCATTCCCTGTCCCCCTGTGCTGCTGGGGGGAGGAGGTAGAGAATCCAGGAGTGAAGTTGTCCCTGGGAAGAAGGGAGTGGTGGGGGAAGGTGTTTTAAGATTTGGTTTTATTTCTCATTACCCTACTACAGTCGATTGGTAATAAATTAATTTTCCCCAAGGTGAGTCTGTTTTGCCCATGATAGTTATTGGTTGCATGATCTCTCCCTGTCTGTCTCTCGACCCACAAGCCCTTTGTTACATTTTCTCTCCCCTATCCAGCTGAGGTGGGATGGGGGGGTGATATTGTGGCTTTGGTAGGCACCTGGTGTCCAGCCAGGGTTAACCCACCACACATTATTTTTTCCCTTTATGCTTTTGGTAATTCAGGGCTAAATCTAATGAGAGGCTTGGAAGCCTGTGGGTTCAATGCTGCAGCACCTGCCCTGTGCTGAACAGTCCAGAGCTCAGTACTGCTGCTCCTCTGCATCCCCGGGAATGCTCATCCAAACTCATTTACTGAGCAGTAGCTGCTAGTGTGAGTCTCTAGATGATCTGGGACCAGGTAGTGTCTAATGTCCTGCCTTTCTCAAAAACGAGGCACTGGCAGGAATAAATTACATCTTTTAGGTGCTTCCTGCAGGTGGGACTGCTGGAGAAATTTAGGCAGAACACCTGATTTCTGGGACCTAATGAGGGGAGCTAAACCTTTGCAAGCTTTTGGATTTGTTGTAGGTTACTCAATTTAACCTGCCTTTTGTTGGGTCTAAACTTCCTGTATTGATAATACACCAGCTACATTTTTAGCATGTCTAGTGTGTGTTGGGACGGAAACATTTTTTATCATCTTTCTTGCAGTGTAGGTTGCATACCCGTGTTTGATCTATCTGTGTACGATCTGTGTGTACAAAAGTATCAAGTGGCTGGTAGGACCTTTTCCTCTCTGGAATTGAATTTAGAGGTAAGTAGAGCTTTTTATTTTTGTCTTTTTTCTTTATTTATTCTCCTTCCGTGGTTCATGTCAAGGATTAAATAACTTCAGGAAAAAAAAAGTTGGGTTTTTTTTTGGTGGAAAAGCACAAAAATTATCAATATTATATTCCAAAAAAATGTGAGAGCTTAAAGTACTCTCAAGCAGCATTCCCAGTGGCAATTTTTTACTTATCCAAACAGTACTCTACTGGGACTGTTGCACAAATTGCAATATGGTAAGAAAATGTTTACACCTGAGCTGGGTATTGTGCATTCTGAGCAACCAGTCCACAGCATGGTCCCACTCACAAGTATCTCTGTGGTGATGTCCTCAATAGTAGCTAGTTTTCTTCTTACTTCTAATCCAAAGTAAAGCAGTGAAAGTGATTTTCCCAGTGGTAGCTAATTAATTGTTTGGATGGTATCTTTCTGATGTTTTTGTTTGCTTCTGATCATGTCTGTCTTTATGACTGCAGAAATTACTGTAATGGCCTATGTCAGGAGATACCTGGATGGTGGAAATGAGCAACCAGGAGGGGAAGGGGACAGTTTAGACATTTTTTTCTGCTGATAAAAATCCTAGGGAGTGTGTGACCTCCAGAGCATGCAGCACAGTCTGTCAGCTCCATGCTCAGTGAGCCTTCCAAGCAGGCTCCTCAGCACGGCCCGCAGGAGCACTGTGCTGCCCAGGTTACATCTCGAGTTAATGTTAGGACTATTTCTTAGCTTCCCTTTCCCTGCACCAAGGCCCTCCGTGGCGTTTGTTTGAAAGTTTGCTTATTATTCACCGATTACTGTCAAGTGATTGTATTCTGCTTCTGAATACTACATGTCATCTTCCTGTTTTTCAGAAAAATGATGATGCAAGACGGGATGCTGTGGAAATCAAATGCATTGCTTAGTGTTGGCAGGTCCTTCTCACTGTTTTAGGAACAGCTTACACTCAGTAATGAATAACGTCAGGCTCTTGTTTAGCATCGGTTCAATTTGCAACAGGAAAATTTGCAGGTAGTTGACAAGTACCATGCTCTGTAAATAATGATTAAAAAGATTGCATTTATATTCATGTGCAGCTAGAGAAACATTTAAGAAAATACTTTATATTTGCATGCAGGCAACTGTGTGTGAAAGTAAGACGGGAGACTGCCTCCTCCAGGAGGAGAGTACAACAAATAGTACAGCAAATCTCTTGCAAAAGCCATTTCTGTATTCTTCAGATGATCATGTTGTGTTTCTGTGTCTGCTGTAGTCGCAAGATACTTGTGTAGATGCTTCCTTCCTTCTTCAGGACTGTTTCCTGCTGCTGGTTGCTCATATTTTGGGTTCTGTTGTTGAACTTAACTGTAAGATTTTAGGCCAAAGGGGAAAGGAGCAAGAAAAAAAACCAACAAACTTTCAAATCTAGCTTGATCAGTTTCTGAAAGAAAGAGTGACTGAACAAAGTTAGTGTCCTCACAGAACAGGGATTGATCTCTACCCTCTCCTCCCGTCTGTGAGGGAGCTCAGCACTGCAGCCCCACGGTTCACTGCATCTTAGGAAGTCGCTTAGAAAAGACCTGTGGGGAATACTAGAGTTTCTGCACATTGCTTCTGCTTCATCCTCAGTGCTGCCTGATTTAGGGCCAGGAGGTTTCCTTCAGAAAGGGGTAGGTGTAGATAATGAACACAACTTCTTTACCATCACGTGAAGGAGTGTAGGATGTGCTTCCTATGTAGTTAGAACTGAATCTTTGCTTTTCCCCAGTTCTTCCTGTCTGGGACGAGTTGTGCTTCAGAAGCTGGTTGCCATCTGCCCCTTTATTCAGTTGAGCAGAAGGAGTAAATCTAAGCCTCACCTTTGTGCATTTCAAGACATCTTATGTTGACCTCTTGGACACCTCAAGCCATGTGGGAGCAAGACACGGAGATCAAATGCATATTTATGCATTTCGGTGTCATGTATGGGCAAAGCTATACACTGAAAAGTGAACTCCTGGAAAAATTGTTATGAAAAATCAATATCCTGAGCAGCAAGGAGATGGGTGTGACTTGGTTTGTTGATGAACGGACATAACAGCTGTGAGCAGAGCTGGCAGTAGACCACGGTGAGTGCACAATGTTATCTCTGGAATGTATTTCTATGTGGAGATGTATGCCAATCTGATACAGTCTTTCCTGGATATGCCTTTAACTGGGTGTCGCCTAGCAGAGCATGTTTAATGCCCTATTAGATTTTATGCCTTGTCAGCACAGGATTAGCAACTGAAGTTTTGCAATGGCTGATGAGCAAGCGGTTGTGGTGTTGCTGTTCCTGAAAGGCTGCATGTCTCAGAAAGACAGTATGGTGTTTATGAGGATTTAAAATTTTTAACAAAATATTTAACTAATGAACTATTTAACTAATGAACTATTTAACTAATGAACTATTTAACTAACTATTTTTGAAAGAAGAAAATGCTTGTTCAGTGTCCCATTTACAAGATGTTTTCATTTACTTTTCAGGAATCTTTTAAAAGCACAGACTGCACATTTGGATCTTGATTTGAATCATTTGAGGTACTCATCTTAAAAGTGACAGGTTTGTTCTTAGGAAGTTCTTGTTGAGAAGAAACTCTGAATATTTCCACAGTAATTTTAATTTGAAGACGTCTTGTTATAGAATTCTAACTCTGCTTATTCAGTGAAAATCTAGTAAATGCAGTACATAGTTGATGCCAGCCCGGATGCATTTTTCAGTAGCAGTGTTTCCTTGATTTGTGTAACCGCAGCGTGCTTTCGCTGTACAAGGTGTAACCTTTCCTGGTGCTCACGATGACACTGCAGCCTTTTTTTTATTTTTAGCTTGTATTTGACACAAAGACTTTTTCAGGGAACTAGAAGAAAGATGGGAAGAGCAAGGCTCTGAAAACTACATTATATGAACCAGTAATTTATAAAGCCCAATTCATGGCTTGCTGGTCACTGTAACAAGAAACTAAAATTGTTAAGACTGAAGCCAACATGGAGTGCATGATGTGATCCTACTCATTATGTTGCTCACAAACAACAAGACATAGTAATCTTCTGTAAACTTTTAGTATATTGCTGCCTCCCGGTAGACTTCAATTTTAAACGAATTTTGTAGAGGCACTTTCATTTAAAAGGAAGCTAAGAAGAGGGGAAATGTGATTTCAATCCCACCCTCAATCTGAAGAATTCAAAACTATTTCTCCTGATTCCCAACAAACATTCTTAGTTATTGCTTGAAGACTCATATGCCAGAAGGAGAAAACAAGAATTTACTGCTAAGGCTAGTGAGAGTCACTCAAGACTCCTCTCTCTGTGTTTCATGTATTGACTAGTAAAGGTAAACTGCATGAATGTCTCGTAAGTACCTGCATCCTTTACTGGATCCAGGCTACAGAGTACTTCCAGGGATCATAAGCTTAGCCTTTGCCCTGTTTGTTTTCTGTTTTACATGATGAGGATTAATGGCAGTTACCACCTGTAGAGAATACTTTGACCTTTATCTAAAGCATGATCAGTGTTTACCGAGTACTGTTAGCTCTCTCTTTACCTTAACTTCCGCTGAAACCGTTTGCATAGTGCTATTACTAATTCCTCTCTGAAAAGTCTTTTATCATAAAACAATTATTTTTCTGATTATCATTATTTTCACATAAAAAAAATATGCATGGCAAAACGAATGCCTACTGTGTCAACCAGTAAGTAATGGACTCTTTGTGGACACAATCAGGAAATGTGCCTTTTGTTTTCCTGCACCTGTTGCAGTATTGCAAATAAAATCGCCCAATGTTTTATTAAATAAAATGAGAAGCCCTAATGAAATTGTACCAGCCATTACCAGGAAGTCTATTGAAAACAGTCAGCAGCTGCTTCAGTCTCAGTTCATTGACACTGATAGGATTGTTTTGTCCTTCTCCTTACACTCTAAGTGAGAAAGCTACAGTGCTGCGTTGGTGTACAGCAGGGCCTTGGACCATTTCACACCACTCTTCTCTAACTCCCTTTGAAGTATTTGATCAGAACCAGTGACAAATGCTCGACAGTGAAGGACCTATGACTTGTAGAAGTTTGTTAGAAGTCAGTGTCCTGGGTCTTAACAGCTAAGTGTTTTGCAAACACCAGTTTATATACCCTTACAGCACAGTGGTAAAGCAGGCAAAGCTCTACTGTATTATTCTGATTTTGTAGAGAGGGACTGATCAGAGAGGTTAAGAATCAAATCAGTCAACCCTTCTTTTTAGATGAAATAGCTAGGCAGCCTGAGGAATGCTCTGGAGCGAGCTGGGGGTCAGCCTTGTTCAATATAGTTAATATATCACCACTCCTTCTCTAAAGGTCCCTAACAGAATTGATCTCTCTGTCCCTTCTGTATTTAAAAGTCAATACATCTATCACACAGCTGTGCTGGCAAGTAGGTGGAGACTCTTCCATGGAACAAACTGTAGTTCCTACCAAGAGTTGCCTAATTTAAAAGAAAAGGTGACCTTAGCAATAATCTCCATGCTAAATGCTGAAGAGTAGATCTTACATTAAAGCCACTAAGAAGTTGCATCGTAACCACTCTGGATATTGGAAAATGTTTGATAAAAGACTTTCTGGTAGAAATAACATAATAAAGAATTTTGTTCAAACTTGCATGATTCAAACATTTCTAGGTTTGGTCTTAAAAATGCATGAGAAGTAGTTGGATGAAATGTCAGCCAAGCAGTAAATAATACAGCCTTCCCTTCCCACAGCAGCTAGGGCAGGAAGAGCTATGCCTGTGGGCAGAAGGTGCAGTACGAGGAGGCACAGCCCCTGAGCATCTCCTGCTGGAGTGTTCCTTTCTGACCACTGAGCGTGAGCAGAAGAATTACCACCAGAGTCCATCTCCTGTCCTGTTTTTTGTGATGTTACAAATTTGTGAATCTACTCTGGATTTATCCCAGTGCAACTCCATGAAGAATTTAGGCTCAAATATAAGACAGGCAGGCAAATACAAGCTTTCTAGAACTCAAAGAAATAATATGTATAGACTCTTCCTATCTGAAAGGTTGATCTGAAATTATATGCTGCAGTGTGCCTCAAGCAGTTGTTGGTGAATGGCTTTGGCATCCCCGGTCAGGCCTGCCATGAATAAAATCAAGCCAGGGACGCCACTCGCTCTAAGGGTCCTGTATCTGCTCCACTTCGCATTATTTCACAACCGGTCTTCTTGAGTGGGTCCTACTTGCGTTTTCAGCCACCTTGAGATGGCCCGTCTCGCCTTCTCTCTTCAAGCACTAACCTGAGGAGGAGTGAGAGGGAAGTGAATTTGGATGTTAGAAGGACTCAGCTCTTCCTTAACAAGTAAGTTAAGGCCAGAGCATCTTTCATGGGGTGCTCCAGGGCCAGCAGCGTTTTAAAATCACCAATTGTTGCCATTGGATCCATGCATTAGTATTCTGCACCTCTCTGCCTTACAGACTGAACTCCTCCCTGGTGCCAGTACCAAAAACAACCTAGCGCCTGGAGCCAAAGCCATGAGCTCCTTTGGCGCATCTGGCCCAGGGACTGTGCCTCAGGGCTCGCACAGAGTGGAGCCCGTGGCTGCTCTGAGAAAGGCAGAGCGTAGCGTTACTTGAAAATCCTGTCTTTTACCCCAAGCCAACGGCAGTGCGTAGCGACGTGAGGCACCTAGATCGGAATGAGGTGGATTTGAGGGAGAGGGAAGAGGGGAAGGACACGTCCCTGTTACAAACAGCTGGGCTGTGTCATCTACAGTCAGGCCCACAGGGACCAAGAGCTCGTTCAGGCTCTGGGACACCCAGTGATGGGGAAGCCAGTCTTCTGTCCTCACTGTGGCATCTCCAGGGAGGAAAACAGTAGGTACTGACACTTAACTCTTGCACAGGGGTCTTCCATCCCAGTGGTATTTAGGTGTATTTTATCTTGTAAATTGCTTAGGTTTGTGGCTGGAGTATATAAATTGTGGCGTCGGGATAGCAAGGGGTAAGCAGCTCAGCAACTGCAGTGAGGCGGATGAAAATGGTTCATTCTGTAAACTGAGCTCACTTGCACTGAATCTGCCAACAGATCCAAGAGGGATTCTGACGGGGACTTCCAACTGCTGCTGGTACAACAGCAGCATGAAGAGGATCTTTCTCTGTTGCCCAGTACTTTTGATGGCAGCTGAGAGGTTTGAGCCTTACTTTGCTCATTGTGACCCTGTTAGAAAAGCGTTACATGCTCAGAGGAGCTGGAGAGACCCTGCAAGGCTCTCGCAGCTTAGTGCCCCAGAGAGAACCGCAGGTGGTTGCAGCAGGGAGAAGAAGGGGCTAAGCCAGGTAGGTACATTTTCCGCATTTCTACATTTAATGTTTACATCGTCTACATTGAATGTTTACATAAGGCAGGTGCTTCTGTCAGCCTTTCTCCTGATCTAACAAAAGGAAGGCAAGTCCTGGTTAAAGTATAATTTTAGAGTTAACTGAGGAACTGAGACATGCTCCGTTTTTCTTTATCTGCCCTTCATGCTGTGTGGTGCTCTGTGAACTCCATCCAGTATTGATTTCAAACAGACACTGAAACAGGCTTAAATGAGCAATGTGTGTATATATATATATATCTCTATCTATCTCCTATAAAACATAATTATTAAAAAAAATCAGGAAAACTTGCTATATCATATATAGCAGGTGAAAGTAAATGTTCCCACTGAGCGGCTGCTACAAAGGTACTTTGCTATTACAAAGTTTCTTATCATCACATATACAATCATCCCCATCAGTGCCGTAACATTTCTACAGATAAAGAAATATGCGAGTTTGTCAAAGAGTAATTTTTAATTATTTAATTGCTAGAAAAATATCTGCCTTTGTTTAAGAACACCAGAACACCACCAGTGAGCTGAGTTTGTATCCATACCAGAGCAGAGCACACTTGGGTATAACATCTCCACTAAATACTGACCTGCATTTAACACTCATTTGTGTTTTACCAGTAATTATTTAGTTCCAAAAAAGTTAGGAACAATAATATTTTCTTGCAAAGAAAAATAATCAGAAATCTATATCGGGTATATAAAACACTGGAATACCAGTAAGACAACTGTAAAATCCTATTGCAGGAATGACATTTTAGTAACTAGTTATTTCAGTAACTTTCCACTAAATATATGTATGTATATACTGGTTTCCCTAAGGTCACCCTAGAGTCTGGAAATTAAAGGTCAAAATCAGTAAGAACTTTGAAACACCCGATACGAAAGTGGCCTGATAAGTAACTCAACGTGGCCAAGTACCTTTGTGATTTTCTCTCCTTGGACTGGAAGCGTATGTCAGGATACCATTAAGTCCACTCACAATTTTACTATGACTGGCACATTGTAATCACTTCTCTCATCTCATTCCAAAATAATTCTGAAGTATTTGGGGAATATTTGTAGAAAATGCTAGATTACAGGAATGCGGCATGGAGTCCCTTCCTTAACCACAGAACAGCTCTGACGAGATCTCTTTCTTCACGCTACTTCAGATGATTCAGTTGTTCACTGCAGATCAAGTCAAAGAGTTTAAGGCCAATTCAATTTCTACAGCTGTGAGAGCCTGGAACTCTATTAAGGTGACAGTACAAAGTTTTGATAGTTAATTTGGAGATCAAGACACTTGTCCCCAGGCAACAGGGGGATAGCACTGGCATATTGCCCACTTAACAGGAAGCAGAAGGCAACATTGCTAAAGTATTTATTATTTGAACATTTAAACTTTATTTTCTCATCAAGGCCCCCAAGACATTATTTCACTCCTAGGAGGAAACATACTTGAAACATAATTGAAATCCACTACATTGGTTTCTTTAAAAAGTGGCAGTGACTCAGCTGCCTGCTGCAAACCACTGCTAGAGACACTGCCAGTGCACGGGTTCTGCCATGTTCGGTGTGTGCTACTGCTCTCCCCCGTGCTCGTTTGTAAATGGCTTCTGAAGACAGGTATGCAAAAGGTCAGCCACCCTTGTTTTGGCTCCCACTGGAATTAGCAGGAATCTAAGGTAATGACCTGTGAGGATGCCTTCTGTACAGATATTTTTGTAACTCTGCACTTGCATGGTAAAAGGAAGAGGAGTTACCATGCAAGCTGTAGCACTAGCTCTTCAGGTCAGAGGTACTGTGAATGACAGTGCCAACAAGCTGAAGATTCTTGCACAGAAAGAAAGGCAGCTCTGTTCTCAACGCCAGACATGAAGATGTGAAATGCAAGCACCAAGGAAACCAGCCTCTGTATGAGCCAAGTGTTGAGAGCATCTTAAGCCAGCCGCGTGAGCGAGTGAAAAGGCAGCTGTTGGTCAAGATGCTTCATCATCACAGAACGCATACCCCAGTAAGGTATGGAAGGCAGCAACAGGACTTCATTAGCTATTTTCATCAGCAGTAACACACAAGTGTCCAGGAGTCAATCCCTTTAAGTAATGGGTCCTTTAATTTTTTGCTGTATTAATAAAAAAACTGATCCAATTTATCTGTTTCCTTATGGAGTAAATAATCTGGAGATTTAAGAAGCAAATACACCATATCCATGAAGTGTTTATCAATGCACCCGTTATGATGTATATATATTTGCATGATCCAAAAAATTAGTATCTTCATCCAAAATGCTGATGCTGGAAGGAAGGGGAAGCAATTTAGGATAGGAAAAGGAGTTCTCCAAGTCAGTTATTAAAACATCAAGCTTACCCTTATCTTCTCTGGGTGGGTTCGGGAGCCGATCCAATCTATAGTCAAAGTCACCTAGAGGAATGATGCCAAATCTTCACTTCTTCAGTGCTTAGTTAACTTAGTTAAGTGCTCAGTTAAATATACAGTACATCCTCCAAATGTCCAGCAGAAAGGGATGTGCAAGAGAAACTGCACAAACTACTCCAAGATATTTATAAACGAATTATTAACAGTCACTTCATATTAGCTTTGAGTTACCTACATTTCTGAACAGATGAATACTCTCCTGCCTCTTCCATTTAAAAAGTACTCCAGTTCCAGAATATAGAAAGTTTTAACATTAAGGCATACGTACAGCTATGTTGTTTGCTTTCATTTAATAAAGATCAATTTACTCATACTCAAATACATGGAATGTTGGCACAGAACTAAAGCTCTTGTGGAACAGCTACCAATCATACACAAATATTCTGTGAGGTCCTCTTGACTTGCACTTCTCTGATAGATACACCACAAAATGGCTTTAATAATACAAACTGAATGCTGGATCAAATCTCTAAATAATAAGTAGCAATTAAAGTAAATGGTTTGCTTTATTTGTAAATTATGTACAGAATACATTTTTTTAATTTTAATTATGATGGAGCAGGAGAAAGAAAACAGCCATAATTCCCAAACTGTGCTGCTTCCTTCACCTGCTGGAGATGACATCTTTCTCTGAACCAGATGTACAAAACCAGTTTGGATTTCCTCAGTTGCTGGCACACAGTCTGGAGACACAGAGAACACTGCAGCCAAATTCAGCACTACCAGCTTTTTATATTTTCAGCAAAATACTTCTCCTAAAACTAGTTTTCTTAGGAAAGTTTTCACAATTTTGAAAATACAATCAAGAAAATACCAAGAAAGCTGTGGGCTAAGAAGGGCTTTACCTAACTAGCTATCAAATGAGCATAACTAGGAATAATCTGAGATTTGGTCATTCAACTTTTAACTGTTTTACAAAAGCAAGTTTGAGAAGCTAAACTAATTGACCAGTTATGCAAGTACCAGAAAACTATGTTTTTCAGTATGTTTGAGGACGATCTGGGCAATCTATCAATCAATAGAAAACTTGTCAGATTGATAAAACTTCTGTCAATGGATATTAATGATTAACATAGTACCAAGTAATCAAGTTAATGGTTAAAAAAATGAAGGAACTAGATATAAAACTGTTTGGTAACATGTATATTTCAGCAAACAAAGATGCTACGGTACGGTCTATGTTTTGGTGATCAGCCAACAAAGAAAATCCAACCATTTGCACATACTTAGTCCCAAAACCACAGTGAGTTATGACTTTTCATGTGAAGGCCTACTTTCGGTATCTTCCTCCTCTTCCTCTTCACAATCCCCTTCATCTGTTTGCTGTTCCAGTTCCTCTTTTGTGATCATTTCAAAGTCGTTTCCATTTCCACTACTGTGCTGGGACCTGTCGTCTTCACGCCTGTCACTGTCAGTGTCTGAATGTCGCTCTCCTCCTGAGCCATCTGTTCCCGAGTTCCTCGTTGCTTCTGTTTTCCCATCGTCTTCTTCCTTCTTCTCACTATCTGATTTCTCCTCACTGTCGTGTTTTTGTTGCTTTTTGGATTCTGGTTTTTCCTCTTTCTTTAAGTCTGCTTTTGGTCCTTTGTATTCGTGTGTGTACAGGGGCCTGAAGGAGTCAATGAATCCCACGTCTGCTGTAAGATTTGGCAGGAACCAGAAGTGATGCCTTCCTCCAGTGATGAGCCAGATGATAAGGAAAAGGATGCAGCGAGCTGTATAAAAAAGGAAAAGGGAAATTTGGCGCTTTGTTATAAACAGCCACACTGTACAACTACAGTGTAAGAGATGCCCGCTACTAACACCCACCCCAGGCCAGGGACAGGGGTGACCTTGGGGGAAAATGTCTCTGCAATAGCACTGTGGAATAGTTTGCCCCCACCCTGTTAACCACGTATCTTATCTGTGATTTAGCTCTTAATCCCCTCGGCTACAGAAATACAAGCCAAAGAAAGGTTTAAAATCCTGGCCACACCATTCTCACCACTGAATCTGGTCTGATGTACAGTTCTTGGGTTCGTTTAGTCTTTTTTTTTTTTTTTTTTTTACAACGGAGGCAGTAAACAAGTCTCCACTCTACAGGAAGCACAAACAGGTGACACAAGCCTGCACTTGGTTTCTTTCTGTGGCACAACTCCGACACCCAGTGGCCAGGAGGGAAACACATACATGGAATCGGCCTGGCTGTGGCCAACAACAACGCCTCGGGAAGTGAGTGTGTCGCATCTCAGTCCAGCTTTAAGAAGCAGGCTGTCTATCCGCCCTTTTAGACTTCACCCACTGATAAAGCAAAGATGACTGACACTTACCAACGGCAAGAAGAAGAATACTGGCAACAAAACATCCTGCACCTACACTGAGGTAATAAACACCAACACGCATTTCTGCTGGCCAGAGTGGGAACAGAGTTGCAGCTATAACAGCAATCACTAAATAGGAAGATAAGAAGAGAAGCATGAGAAGTGTGATTAGTTTTTCGTGGTATACGCATAAAGGTTCTAGGCTTACCATTTATTCAAGGTACTGGCTTAGCATAGTATTGAATTACTGATAGTATTTTAGGCCTTGCCTGAAACCTTGTCTAGCTTCACTGCTCCCATTTTCATACTGGGTAGAGAGACGCCACATTCAGCAACACTATAATTCGCTGTGCTGAGTCAACAGCAGAGAGCACCTCTGAGGAGAGGGCACCAGCAAAAAGGTAAGCAGGGAGCTGCCTGTAACCAGGGCAGCAGGAAACAGGGGCAGGGAGCTGGGTGGAGATCATGGTGGCCGCAAGGACTGGTCCAAGGCCTGAATATGGCCCCAAGGGATGACAGGGATTCTTAGGAAAGATGGTTCTCTCAAGGTGAGGAGGCTGGAAGGTACAGGTCAAGGGTGTTAGACCCACAGTACAATGATCTGTTAGCTCACTGATGTCAGTTATCAATACTAATTTAGATGAAAAAAATAAAATTAGCTGATAGGGCTTATTCTACACAAATACAAGTTCTAGGGTCAGAAAGGTATCATTCATAGTTTGAAATAATTCCTTTTAACATCTTCCATATTTGTATATAACCCCCATTTGCCTACTGGACAACTTGCTCGTTAGCTTAAAGCAAGGGAAATAAACAGCTTGCAAACTTGTCCAAGTTCAGACACTTGCTAAATCATGTTTCAGCTTTCCTTCTACCATGTGTAGCCCCTCCACCCTGAGATCAAAATTCATATATGATTGGTATCAAATCATGATGAAAGTGAAGAGCAAAGCTTTGTCTAGGAAAAAGACAAACTTCCCCAAGGCTGCTGATACTATGCCTACATTTACAATGCGCTCACCAGTATCTACTCTTACTTACCAAGTACAAGTCCCATGGCAAAAGTTTTAAAGTGAACAGGGTCATAGATCCACACATACACCTACAACAGAAATAATCTGGTTTACACCTGGAAAACAAGCTCTCTGATAAACGATTTCATTTATTCCCTTATCTAAACACTTGCTGCCACACTGTAACACTTGGTGCTGAACAAATGGCCCCATGGTCAGCACCCTATTGGGGTAAAGGAGCAGGACAAGGGGGTTGCGTAGCGTAGGTAGAGCTATACTTTGAACAGGGCTTGAAAAGGTTTCTGCCAGTGAAAGAGGTACAAAAGGAGACAGCCAGCCAAGGGCCTGCACGCCTGTGTGCCCACAGCAACTGCCTTAGCTATGGGCTGATCTTCATCCGAGCCTCATGGCAGGAGGCCTAAAGACACCGTGCTGCTGAGGCAGGACACAACACAGAGCTGGGCAGGGCACTGGCTGTGCGGGAGGGGAAGAGGAAGGGAAGGAGTTCCCACACTGTGTAAGAAAATCAGTGCAAATCTCAGACCGGATCTCTCCAAGAGTTACTTCATGAAAGAAGCTGTACCCACAGTAACTTATGGGGGACGTAAAATCCCCGGGAACGCAGCCAGACAGTAAAACTGATGGGGAAACAGAAGATTCAGAAATATCACTGAATGAAGGGTTTTTTTCATTTTTCTTTATTCATTAATGTTGTTTGGCATGAAGCCAAATAACTTTTGTAAAGATAAAATTTCTCGGGTCCACCAAGC
This sequence comes from Elanus axillaris, assembly GCA_026212715.1. Lineage (NCBI taxonomy): Eukaryota > Metazoa > Chordata > Aves > Accipitriformes > Accipitridae > Elanus > Elanus axillaris. Next base: position 37,347,933 of record JANZLQ010000089.1, read on the forward strand.
GGAAACAAAAAAATACTTCTAGCTTTGAAGAGATTCCCTTAAAAGAAAACAACAGACTAAACATATGGAACAAAGCACCCAGCTGAAACGCTCAGTTCAGCTTCAGTCCCATTTGATGGCCTCAGACCAGCGTAACTGGTACCCGCTATTCCACAGCGCACTGTTATCTACATGTCTACAGTTGCAACACTCAGTACCAAATGTTTGTGTGAGAACTGTGGATCCATTTGAATCAGATTTGCTTAGCCTTATTAAAAAACCCCAGAACTTCTTGGTAAAGTGCAGGATTTTCTGAACTAGAAAACCAGGATTTTTTTTCTCTTACCAAACTAAGTAGTTTGAATCTCAGCTATTATTAACTGTGAAAAGAAGCTGCTGATTACTAGCAACCAGCAACCTCATAGCAGATGCCTTAATATGAACTACAAGGAGGACACCCTGGTACAGTTTTTCAGCATGATGAACAAGTATTTAATATTCTACTTCTCACAGGGTGTGAAAGGTGACCATACACAGGGGTAGCTCTGCTGCCAGTCAACTGTTCTGTGAGCCCAAACAAATGGACGATCATGACTGGTGACTGGGCAACTCAATGTTTTGTTTTTAAGTGCAAAATAATGAAGAAAACGGCAAAACCAGCTCTAATGTAAATACACAGGGATTGGCTCTAAATTAGCTACCACTGAAAAAAAAAGATTTTGGGGGTTGCAGTTCTTAAAAAAAATGCCAGATCATTAATAAACAAAAAAGTAAACAATGTTAAGACAAGAAGTAAATACTGTTATACTGCAAATACAGTACTGCACCCTCATTCTGAATGCTGCATCTCACCCTGGTTACTCCACGTAAAAGACAATAGGGAAGATCAGAGGCAGGTGTGATTCTATACAAGGTGGGATGAAACAGAATAAAGTAGGTTGTAAAAGAACTGACTGGGAAGAGTAAAATAAAGATACATAAAGGAAGGACATTTTCCGCACAAGTGATTTATTTACAGCGCTCACTGCCATGTATGTTTTATAACCAAAGGTATAATCTTAGGGGAGATTCCAGTTCAGTGACACACAGCATCAACACAGAGCATGGTATAATTTTGCTGAAGTAAAGACTTACCACTTACCCAAAGCTTAAAAGCACAAATATGACTCTGTACATTACAGAGCTGTTAAAGAACTAAATTTTTGTCTTCCAGGAAAGCAAGTACAGAGAAGTATTTAAGACCATAACTTCAGTGGTAAAGCCAGGATGAGAATTCAGGAATGCCTAAGCGTCACTTATCTGCTCGGATCACAAAGTCAGGCAGCCTCTGGGTGGCAGGTTTTTTTGATTTCCTCTCCTGTGATTGAGCATCCTGTTCTAAAGGGCTTGTGTTTTGTTTAGAAATATTTCAGCATGACAGTGGTCCCAGGATAATTTGGGCTGGAAGGGACCTCAGGGAGTCTCTAGTGCACCCTCCTGTACAAAGAAGGGTCAGCTGTGTGGCCAGTCCAGGTTCTCAGGGGCTTACCCAGTCCAGTCTTGAAAGCCTCTGGGCAGGGAGGCTGCAGAACAGCTCTGGGCAGCCTGCTCCAACGCCCCGTCACACCCTGAGGACGAACACTTCACCTCATGGCCGCTAACACGGAATCTACTGGCAATTAAGGTTTCTTTTAGATTTTTTAAGTTACTGTTCTACATTTATCTCCCTCCAACCTCCTTGCAAGCATCTAAAAATCTGATGTTTCAAGATCAGCCACCACAGTGCCATTAATTTTTCTTTCAACATGTCAAGAAAGAGTTTGCAGAAATCCAGTAAATTAACTTATAATCTGACAATAGTATACTGTCACTAAAAGTTAGAAAGCACCCATAAATCTTACCTCATTTCCATCCAAGAAAACTTGGTCTTCGTGTGGCTCAAGTTTAAATTTCCTCTTAGTTTCCTTTTTCTTGGGTGTTCCTGGGGTCTCATCCTGAGGACAAATGCAAATTATATACATTAAAAAAATAATTAAAAAAATTAAGAGGGTTTTAATTTATAGTATATTAATATATTGAGTCTGATAACTTATCAGAAACTTAACATCACATTCACACTCATTTTTTTTAAAAGTAAAGATGCACTATTTCCTCCTGTGCCCATTTATTACCAGCTGGGTACCTCAAAAATAAAGAAAAATTGTAAGGAAAGAGAAATTTTATTTTTAATTAGTGTCTAAGGACTAGACTATGACCTAAGGATTACATTATGTCTTCAAATGCATAGCAAAGCTCCACTATTATTAACAGAAAGTCTGCACAAAGACGAAGAACTGGGTATTATACTTCATAATCACTAACTTTATTATTTGGTACCTTGGTGCTATAGGGACCACATGGGCTTCCTTTCAGAGTCAGTTTCTGCCTGTTTATTCTCTATCCTCCTTAATCTCTTTCTGGATCTTGTGCTTCCTCTTCCTTGTCTCCTGCTTCCTTCTCTTTGCTCACTTCTTTGCTTGAAATTAACTTCCTAATTTTTGTCCTGTGTTGTTGTTCAAGTTACTGTCCACTGGCTTATATAATCCACCAAAATACCAGTTCAATAAATAATGGTTAGTTTAAAAATTAACATTACATTTAATAATGTAACTCTCCAGATGACAGGGAACTGGAGAAGTTTGTAACTTTCATAACCAGCATTTTAAAGTACCTCAAGAGTTAGGTAATCTACTGGCTTCTATGTTTAGACTGCCAGCAGGATTGTTTTAATTCTTTTATTAGCCATGTAGCTTTCTCCTGAGACCTAGACCTTTGTACATGTAGACTACCCTCTCACTAAATATGCTATTATTTCACTTAGGAATGTCTGAATGGGAGTAACTTTTGAGCACTATCGTACTACCCCTCACTGGATTCCTACCACTGCATATAGAAGAAAAAAGACATGCCCTCATCAAGCTTCTCCTGCAGATTCCTAACAGTTTAATTTAGGATTTCTGTTCTGCTAATAAATCAGGAATAAAAACATGAAAAGACACATGAAAACTTATACAGTAATAATAGTTTGAACTTTAAAGAAAGTAAATCAGAAGTCTGTGAAAGCTAGACATTATGCAGATTTGTGATGGAGCTGTCATACGCAAGAACAGCCCACTATTACAGAGCTATTTACAAGCACCAAGTATCAAATATTACATTCCAAGCATTCTTATTACCAAACAATGCAAAATTGTTTTTGTTTCACATGAGCAGCTGCACTGTTTTGAGACATCAGGTCACGTGTCTATGTGTCCTCTCTCTATGCTAAAGCAGACTTGTACAAAGCATCATTGCCCGCTACAGCTGAAGAGAAATAGGTTTTGATTAACTCAGCCCACATTAGAAGATGATGAGGTACACAAAGGCCCAAATGAAGCCTCTTTTTTTGATCTAGATCAAAATCAGAAAAAAAAGCGGCATATTTCAGAGATGAAAACAGGCAAAAAAAGGTATGTCACATTTTAGAACTAGCCATACTTTTAAGCCAATGTAACCTTAACAGTCAGTTAATGTATTCTCTGTTACAGATTTGTCTCTTCTCTTACTGACACTACTTACCTTCTTACACTCCTCTTTTTCACCATCCTTTTTCTTTTCCTTTTCTTTCTCCTTCTTAGTTTTTTCATCTTTGCCACTTTCCTTCTTGCTCTTTTTCTCCTCTTCTTTCCCACTCTCAGCCTTTCCTTTTTCCTTTTCTTTCTTTGCATCCTTGTCAGGTTTCATTTTCATCACTTTTAATGCTCGATGAAAGAACTGTTTCTTCAGGAGTCTTAATATGGAAAAAGTTAAATGATACATTTAAGTGTGGCTGTGATAATATTGTTTACACTCAATTATGTTATTAGATGCCATCCTAGATTATCTAATGAAATCATGGATAGTGTGATTGGAAGACAGAGGTCACCATCATCTGCTCTACTTACAACTAAATACACCTAATTATCCCGTCTCACCCCTTGCTTTGCTTTTTTTGTTCATCTGTTCAAAACTGGGTAAAAAACATACTTTTCTGTGGCAGCATTTTGCATAGATATAAATGAAGACACAAGATGTAGGATGGAGAAAGCCACCAGGTCAATTAAATTATCTTTCCCATTGGCGCAACTCCATCCAGTATTTATTTTCAAGTTCACGTCAATGTATTTCACAGCAAAAACAAGAAAGCGGACACACGGCTTATCAGGTTCTTTGGTAAGTGGTGCACAATGAATAAAATCACACTGTTGAAACTGTGGTACATATGCAATCATTCCATCCACGTCAGCTACAAACATACCTTATAGCAAGTGTATCTGTGGCCAGCATGGACTAAGAAGTAGTATCTGGTAGTCTTAAAGCTGTCACCAAGAAGTAACGTCCTTGAAAGGATCATAGTCAAAATAGGAAAAGCACTGCAGAATACCGCTCTTCAGACTGAGAGGAAGCAGTGGGGTGTGAAATCCAAGCACACACCCTGAAAATCCTGATCCTATGCATCAAATTGATTTGCTTTGTCCTTGATTTCTTTCATCTCTTGCTGCAGACCAGATCCTTATGCTGGACTGCTTGTTGAATTAGGAAAACTCGTTAAAGAGAGAGAAGTCATTCTACCAATTTAACTTATGTGCATGCTGACTATCAAGCAGAGTTGTTTCAGGTATGTAAAAAACCTTCCTTCAGACAACTGTTGACATGGATTCTCTTTCTAGCAACAGAAAATCTCTTGTTTGGGAGAAACTACTTTTCTTTGCAGTGGAAAGTTTAGAGGGTTCAGGTATTGAGCAGACCACAGGACAAGCCTGGCCTGCAGGACTGCTCTTTCACTTGCAGGAGCTACCTCTGCCTCTGATGGAAGACAAAAAGACAGTGCTGTGCAAGACCTACTGCTCAGAGCATGCAGCCATGGTATCAGTGCGGCCAACAGCCAGGTCCTGCAGCGGGACAGACCTTGATATGACTAATGAAGTCCAGATTGCTTGCCGATTCCCGACTTGTTAACCCTCTGTAGATCTGCTGAGCAAAGCATTACTGATGTAGCTTATTTGTGAACAAAACACCTCAAAAGAAAACTTACTGAACTTGGATCAATAAGTAAGTGTACCGGGAGACCTTATGTACTGGAACAGCATTATGAATTCAGTTAGTAACTTGTTTTAAATATGCAACTGATCAATGCAATTGATACAGAATGAAGGAACAGATTCTGGCATTTGTTATTTGTTTGACAGGGCAGGTAAAATAAGCAATAGCCTCACCAAGAGAGTTAAGGTACTTGTTTTTAATATTAATAAGGGCCAAAGCAGCCTCTTACACTGAAGGGATTATTTTTGTATTAAGATATTCCTCCACCCCTTCCAAAAGGCAAAGGAAGTAGACAGTGCTAATGTTTAAAACGCTTCATCAGGGCACGAAATGATACTGGTCATAAAGGTCAGTGCCAGGGAACAGAGGGTTGAACTGATTTTCTTTGCACGCCACACAGGCATTCTTCACACTGCTGGAGCTGAAGGACTTAACTAACTGTTGTCTCATCTGATGCTTTAGGAACTGAAGAACAAACACAGACTCCTGCCTCAGTCCAAAGACTCTGGAAGGGAAAACTTATTTTTACGCTTGCATTAAAATAATGTTTTCTTCTAAACTTTCTTGAAGAAATCAGCAAAACATTTAAAGTTCAAGCACAGAATCAGCCCTGCCTCAGCCCTTGAACTGCGTAGAAGAATCTCACCTTGCTGCATGGCTATCTAAATGAGGCCAGGAAAAAAAGCCTAAATATTAGCTACATCCTTCATTTCTAAATAGTTTTCACAGAACTCTCCAAGTGTAGACTGTCCTCTTAACCCTATGCGTTTGTCCCAAATGAGGTACAGTCAGAACATGCCATTCATCTAAACAAAGCACTTCAAGTACACCAAGCAGCAGGGACTCACCATTTGGGTGACATAAATTGAAAAATCCCAAGTCCAGCTCCTGCCACGATGGCAGACTAGGTACATGAGAAGGAGAGATTTGAGAGCTCTGACCCTACTAACTTAAAATAACTATAAAATTTAGGAAAATCTTTTTGTTCATCTTGCTGCCCTAAGCAGCACAATGAAAACATGAGAGAGTTTTGAGAACAAAGATGATGAAACTAGATTGTTTCCACCCTCAAACACAGTAATAAAAATACAATCGTTATTTTTTACATACAACCACAAATGTTTTATAGAATGCACGAGGCCTAAGTGAAATTGGTTCCTAAATAGCTATGACATCTTGACAAATATACTCATTAATAAAACTGATGAATTGGGCTAGGTCATACCTGTTGCAATAATCAACTACAGACTCTCGGGTTGTAAATAAAGCCTCTTCTCCTTTCTTTGCCTTTGCCCATTTAGAATCCAGGAGGCAATCCACGGCTTTTGAGGCTAGAGGAAAAAATGGAATTAAAAGTGCATTAAAATTAATGACATTTATTTTAACATTCAGTCTACATTCCTTGAACAAACCAACCAGTCAGTTGGTTCTGGTCATGTTCCACATCCTCTCAATCTTTAGAGTAAGACTATTCTGAAATACAGCACTCTTGACAACTACACACTTTTAAATCACAGAGCGAAAAGTTTATTGTGTTTACTTCAGGCTAGTATTAATTTTATGGCTATCTAATGCCTAAGTAAGTTTTCAAAACCAAACAGTAAGATCAGTACTTATTACATAAAGCACTAATAATAAAACCAAAACAGACACCCCACCCCACCCAGTACAATGCTAGAAGAAAGTTTAATTCTCTGGTTAGAAGTAACCCTACCAATAAAATAATCCACTCGGTGGCCCATCATGTTGGTGGATTTTGTTGGACAGTTGAAACGTAAGTATTTAGCAACAGCCTTCTCCTCTTTGAATGGCTCACCAACCTCCTACAATAGTAAAAGTGCAAAATTAATACAGTTTTAACCACATGGGAAAAACACTCATCTGGGGTCAAAAATCAGATATTGTAAAGTCCTCGTTATTTTATGGCAATATATAAACAAATAAAAGGTAAAAGATGTGAAAATAGGGCAAGTCATTTTTCCCAAGAACTTCCTGTCTACATAAAGTAAAAAAGCAGGAGTTCCTAAGTCAGGTGATCTGAAGGTAATGACTATGAACTCTTAACGGCTCTGTAAAAAGAGCAAACTGAAGGAGGAACAAAGAGGAAACACTGGGCACATAGAAAGCTGCTTAAGGCATATAAGCTTGGATGAAGACAGCTGGGAAGCTGAGAGCAAAGGAAAACAAGAGTGAGGAATGAGCATGTATGAAATGACAGCAACGCAGGCATATTGACAGAATACAAAGCAGCTTGAATTTCATGTGAAAGAGGAGAAAACCATGTTGAAAAGAAGTTGGCTAGAAAATTTCAGTGCCACTGCACGACTACAAAACGACTTAATTTCAGAGTACCACCGAGGAGATTCTTCCAATCTAGAGACTAGGAACATCAGTATGAAGCACAGCAGGATGAAGTACATGAAGGTCAAAACAGCCGTTTTAGGAAAAGGGAGCCCTTCGTCTGCACACATTCATAAATTCTGTACATTTACCAACTTGCAGAGAGGTAGCAGAATTCAAAGATTTATAAGACAGAAGGATGGAGACGGGCATTTTCAATTATGTAAAATTAAGACCTAATATTTGTAAGCAGGAAAGAAAGACCTTTCTAACGTTCCTGCTTCACAAAAACATCTGAAAAACATTTGGCATATTACACCAACTCACGCAAACTTCCTCAAAAATGCCCTTCTGTAAGAGTACTTTTAATCAGTAAGGCTTAATTCCTTATATCCCCCCACTACTTACAGATCAATAACAGAGAAACACTAAGACATCTTTTCAGACTGCCAGCACCTTTTCTCTACCTATTCTTCTCATGCTGCCCAAAGAAACAGATTACAGAAGCCACAAAACATATTGGTGTTTCACAGAATATATAGAATTCAAAGATTCTATCTAAAGACATGTTTTCAAAGGTCATTAAACATATACAACCTCCATTACCGCTTTTAAGATGTATAATCATAATACTGCAAGAAGCATGTTAAGTGGAAATGCAAGGTCAAATACGTTACACCAGAATAAAAACTTCAGACTGTGAGAGCTGTTAATTTTCAACAGTTTGCACAGCTAACTTTCAAAATCAACTGGTTAATGAATTATCCTTCTAGATGGCATTATTGCTCTTCCTATCTGAGTACAATTTTAAAGAGAATAATATAGACATAACATACCCAAATGACCAAAAGCACTCTATAGTTTGTTAGCTCTGAGATGACTGACATTTTTTAAAGCCTAAATTCTTTCTATGTATGCAGAAATACACTCACACTCACCAGTTAGACAGATTTACAAACATGCCTAAATTAAGCCAGATGACCCTAACAGTCCACATATAGATCAAATTAACACTTTCTCTATGTCCAATCCTCCCCCCGCCCCCAATTTTAAAAATCTGTACAGCTCATGGAAAACTATTCACTAACTGACAGTGCACGTATGCACATAATTTATATACTGTGGTTTGATGTTCCCTTATACGGTACAGTTGTACCAGTAATTGTAAATCACTGATGATGCTACCAAGTTTGGTACCAAAACAGATGTGGTTTAATAGCAACAGAATCAGTTACAATGCATTTAAAGAAAATGAGCGAACCTCTACCATCATTACCGTATGGCACACATGCTAAGCTACCATGGAGACTGATGACTACATACAGCAATTGTATTTCAAAATAATGCTTTTCTAGTATTTCCTACCACCAAATTAAACCTGGAACAACACCTCACAAGGCAAATGTTGTTCTTCACAGCACAGATAGTAAAACAGTCAGAGAAGAAGCTACAGATATTCACATCAATGTTAATTCGTCTTCTAGGTTTTGGTTTTTTCTTCCTAAAATATTTATGATTCTGCTAGGTCATGTGATGTGCTACACAGGCAGTGGCTGGCACCAGGAGATTTTTTTTTTTTTTGATTGCTCCTTACTATCTATTGCTTTGTCCTTTTCTGTGGGATAGTTTCATAACATCGCAAACAAAAAAAAGTTTCCCTGTGAGAGAGACTGCCACAGTTTAACTGAACTCATTCTGTGAAAGTTTCCCTTGCAATTTAATGCCCTTTTTTCATCCTATTTTCATCCCTTTTCTCTGCAGAGCCAGACATCTGTTACAATATTAACAGATGACTGACAGAAAATAATACTGCATTCCACCATAAAGTGAAATCAACAAAAGCACTGAAAAAGTCAGCATCCTAAGCAAAAAATTTTAAAGATGCAGTTCAACTGATCTTTATAATTCAGTTGTAAAAAAAACGAAACCCCAGGCATTTTAAGCCTCCTTATACATTCAAAAAAAGATTATACAAATTAAGTCAAGGGATAGTTCTCAATAAATTATAAGCTTTAAAATGGATGACACAGCCTTAAGAAGCACATGAAAACTTCCTGATATTTCAAGTTTTGCTTTTATAAGAAAGACAGAAAGATTCAAGAAACACCTCAGGCAATATGTTTCTGGAATGTTGTAAAATGTCTTCTCAGCTAAAATTCTATGATTAAACTGTTTTCCATTAATAAAAAATAGGATAGAGTCAAGCTTCAAAATATTTCTACTCTAGATTTTGGTTTAGACCCTTCCTTCTACTTTAATTTTATATATGCAGAAATGCATGCTGTCACTAGATAGCATGTAAAATTTAGAGATTTATGATCCCTGATAATTTACAAGTTCTGGAAGAATGCCGTTAAAAATAAAAATCAAACCCAATTTCTTATTTGTCTAGACAGAAGAACTCCATCTACAGGAAGACAGGAAAGGCAGTGCTCAGTCTACCTATTACTAGAAATGCATTAACATTTTAGAATTTTTAAAAATAATTCTCAAGCATTCCTATCAAAATTCTGCCCTATATGAACTCATAAAATGACACAAAGATTTTTCAAACCTAGGGACCTTCCAGACCCACTGAAGTGAAAGGAAAACTCTACTCAAATTCACTTTTTGTCATTATCTCCCAAATCAAAGTATAGCACAGTGCATTCTGAACTTCTTTCAGTACACTGATGTAGTTTCCCGTTAATTCAAACTTCCAACTGGGACTGCAGCAGAAGAAAGGTGTGTATACATTAAAAATAAAACCATCTGAACTGAGCTATTAAAACTAGTTTGCTCATGAGCTTCCTTCTCCCTCTTATCTCTACCTAAGTATGACTTATTCAGGTTCTCTTACTCCTCGGAATCACTCAATGGATGTCAAAAGGCCAGAGCATATTTGTGGTTTGAAATTTCACTCATTTTTTTTCCCCTCTGCATCACAGTTGCAAGAAGACTGGCACAACCCAAGACAGGAAGATTTCCTTCCACAACATTGTAAAGTAAACAAGGTTTCTGGAAAACCAGAACAGGGTAAACGATGATGACACTAATAAGTTATTTTGTGTGCAAACGCATTACAAGGCTTTATCTTCCTCTGTTTCAAAGGGTTCATCAAATTTATTTGATTTCAGTACAATTAATATCTACTTTACTTCTTTGCTTCTACTGAGAACTTCGATTTTCAGAACACCGTCCCTCAGAGAAGACTTCTGAAGCCTAATAGTTTATACAGTTTTCAGTTAAGGAAAAAAAGAAATTTAAGCGTATTTGTCACGTGCAGCCTGTTTTTCAAGCTGAGATGTTACCTCAAAAATGACACTATGTCAACCCATGTTCCATTCCTCATACCTCTCCTCATATTATAAGGACACGACAACTGCATTAGCGTTATCTTCTCTGAAGATGGTCTGAGCACATCAAAGCTTGGGTTGAATCGCAACATTTATCTTTTTCCTTTCCCTGTTGACTCTCAGGACCTTAGACTAGAAGATGTTGTGCGGTGTTGTGCGGCAAGAGAGCGGGGGGGCACTCATCCATCCTGCTGAAACATTTATACTTTGCCTAAAATAAATCAAGGTGCAGCAGGAGAGAGAAAAAGCACACAAACTAGCATAATTCAATGGAACACTGGGTGGGAGTGGGTAGGGGGAAACAAACACATTAGGGTCTTAAGACTTGCTCTTACGACTCCATCTGTATTTTCTTCAGTGACTAATAAACATAAAAGTTGTCCAACTCTTGCACAGCTGACCAGTACATGGATTGCCTGCGGCCTCTTAAAAGAAAATGCAGCAGAGCCATGCAGAGAAACCAGTTCTTCTGGATTACCATGGCTGTGTGCTAGCCACAAGACATTAACTTTTCTTCATAGAAAAAGATTAATGGATATTTATTTTTATAGGATATGTATAGGACAAAAAAGTATTTGTTTTCTTTCTTCTTTCTTTTCAGCCATCACCAATTTTTTTATCAAAACCTGTAAACATACAGAGTTCTAAAACACATGCCAAAGGAGCAATGTACAGTACTTTGAAACCAAAACATGCCAGCTTCAATCATCTTCTAACCCTAGGCCAGTTGCTTTGACTTTTTCCCTTCCTACCTCCAAAAACGTAACTCAGAATTTTCAAAAGACAGCAATTGTTGTTTTACTGACAAGTGGGGCCGCTACTTTTAGTTCTTACTTTCCTGTGGTTCCCCCCCCTCAATCTTTGTTTCTTCCTTATCACCTGATACCACTCACTTTCAAAGACGTTATTTAGCCATTCCCCTTTGTATTCATCCCACTCAGCTTTACTAGAATTTATGAGAAAATAAAGACAAATGGGCAAGCTGGACTAAAATCTGTGTTACTGGAAAACCATTGCACTGTCATTTCTGAAGATCCTTTCCATACTCATTCACAAAAAACTGTACCACAGGAAGCTGCAACGCAGCTGTTCCAAACTTTCCTTCCAGGCGAGCCCAAATCAAGACACAACAGAACTGTAGGCTACAACAGTTAATATTGACTAGACGTCCTTCATCAGGAGAATCTCAAAGCTTGAATCCAGTGAATCAAGAGAAAAAAAAAAAGTCAACAAGAAAGGCACGTGTCATTAATGGCATGTACATGGCATTGATGCCACCTCAGCCATCAATTTGCAGGGACACATTTGCCTAAGAACTGTTTTCTCTATTCATAAGGACAGTATTTATATGCATTAACACATCTAGAGCAGAGGACGAAGCACTAGGGTGGTATGCAAGTGCTATTAATTGCAAAGCAAAGATAAACAAAACTTCACATGGGCAGAATAAAATAGTGCACAATGGAATCCAGCCAATGTAATTAAAACTTAATGCCTACTTAACAGTCAAATTGCAGACCTGCCAACAAAGTGCCACGTGTTACCCAGCTGAACGCTTGTCAAAGTAACCAACTCTGAAGATTTTGTGCTTAAGTGAATATTCCAGGATAGCTATGGAACTGTATTTTTTTCCAAGGTATGAAATAGCTTTGATCAGGTTGCTGAATTTAACAGGCATTAGAAGACATCTCCCATCTTTCGAGATGTATCTGTCTAAAGAAAAAATATTAAACTAGCCATTAGACAACATATGTTGGTTTTCTTTTGATAAGTCCTTTATATACAGCAAGCATTCTCGATTTCAGAAATTTGAATCATGTGGGAGCCCACTGGCTTGAGCAATCTGGATCCTACAGACCAGTCTCCTTTCACCACTGCATGTCTGAAGTAATCTCCACGTTAATTACAGTTAAATTACCATCAGGAACGACACTTTGAAAGCTGTACCTCTAAAATGTCTTTACTCAAACTTTTGAAGTTAAGATTTCCGCAACTTCTGTAACTTGCAGCTTGTCACCAAAGGAAAAGTCTAAGCTATGCAATACAGGTTGGGCAATGTGTCTTCTTAGGAAAATGCATTCTATCAAGTAGATCTTGCCTGTTATAACTTCTGATGGAAAACACAGGCTTGACAGAACTTTGAACTATTTTATTGAGACTTTTTTCATGTGTCTCCTCATGTGTAGCTAGCTGACCTAACTACCATGATTCCAATCTTGATGGCAGACATAAAAACCTATCAAAATTACTGAGAACCCAGGTTCTGTACACATAGTATTTGTAATTGAACTCTATTACATCAGCCTCTTCCACAGCTAAACACACAGTCTCCTCCTAAGAACCTTAGTCTTGTCAAGAAATACAGCTCGACTTAATTACAATGGGGTATTCAAATGTCGACTTGCATGCAGTATGATAAATAATCTCTTTATTAAGGGTACACATCACCCTAAAATAAAGTACACACTTCTAATGCACTTGAAACACCTACACATAAATACCTACTTCATTTTAAAAGAAGAAACTTGCAGCATTATCCTGAAACATGATAATCATACTGTAACTATGCCAATAAAATTCAAAAAGCTTAAAAAAAACCCCACAAAACCAACTACCAAGAAAAATACATGTTGTTTTATTCAATGACTAGTTAAGAACACCCTTTGAGCATTCAACAGTATTCTTTATTCACTATCTTGCCTTCCCATTGTTGTTAGCATACACTGGGAAACTATTAAGATGCAATACACATTTATCTGCATAATTATATCACAAATTTAGGCCACAATATTAAACCTTAAGTGTTAACACCGAGACATCAATTTAATTACTAACAATCTGGGAAATAGTTTTACTGCTAACAGGCTGGAAATTAAGCATGTGCTTAAGCGCCTGCAAGACCACAGCCTTGGGTATTATACAAAACATTAAATTACATTTAATTTGTTTTTGATGGATGCTTTATTGAGCTGTTGTCATCCTTGGTAAGGGACAGTCTGTAATGATTATGAAAACAGAATAATTCTGTAATGTTCTATAATAATTCACTGAATACTTGTAATTGATAAAGCTTGCTTAACAAGATTTTGATTAATTACTCTTTGCATTTCTCCCCCC
>JANZLQ010000089.1:37363813-37420371 GCA_026212715.1 Elanus axillaris
GTCAGGCCCCCCCTGTAGCAGTCTGGTTAATCAGAAACTGCCCGCGGGGGAGATGCAGCCTCTCCTGCTGCCGTGCCCGGGCCTCACCCCGAAGTGCTCAGGCTCCACCGTCTAAAGTCCAACTCCCAAATCGGTATTGAGGACTTTTCGCCGCCCGGTTCCCTCGAAGGCAGCCTGGGCTGCGCGTCAGGGCCTACCCAGGGCAGGAGGCAGCGATCCAGCCGCGTCCCGGCCGTGTTGTCCGCTGGCTGGACGAAGCTGAGGTGCTCGTCAGCGCGCAGAGGTGTCCCTTGGTATCTGAAGAGCTAGCTTATCCTGCTGGAATAAAGGCACTCCAGGTTTTTGGCAGTAAAAAAGTAGACGTTTAGTTTTGTTACCCCTAAATAGGAAATTAGGCCTTAAAGATGCTCAGTGTAGCAGACAGGCCTTTGTTAGTTGTTACCTATTTAAACAGACTCTGATTGCTCTGACCTTCTTGTATACTTACAGAATTAGATTCAGAAGGCAACCTATATAAAGTAAAACGGCCTTTTGTCAGAGGTTGTCCCACATGGTTTCGCTATGAGGTCACTCAAGTTAGCAAAATGTATAATGGTTTATCCTGGCTCCATGTTTCCAAACCACACCCTGGCACTTTGGGATGGAAAAGCATGTGCAGTGCCGTATCATCTTGTCCAGACCTTTCAAATCTCATTGCCCCTTCCTGTTCCTATGATTTTGGAACCTCTCCGATTGAAAACTAGGTAACTAAGAACCTAAAATTGTTTCCAGCAGCTTATTTGACCCTGAGTCACCATGCCAGTTTTTGTGCTTTTTCTGGTACGACATCTTTTTCTTTGGAATGTTTTCTTCTTGCTGTTGCTGGGCAGAAAATCTATACAAGTTACAAATTAAGCTGACTGACTGCAGAGTGAATGAACTATAAAAGTGTAATTCAAAAGAAAAAAATTGTAGGTATAGGGAATTAAAGTTTTTATGGTTACAATAAAACAATGCCTTGTAAAAAGTAGGCAAACTGCATTTATTTAAAAAAATACATTTTTAAATTTGCAATCATTTTAACCATTGTTTCATGTGCTTAGCACATCTGAAATGGAGGCTTTCTTCCGGAAGAAGTTTTAGCCATCTGTAACTTATGGCTTGCTAATAATACACAAAGCCTGCAGTAAGGGTTTTAGCACAGCATAGCTCAGAGCCCCTCTGCTATCCCTATATAGGCACAAGCTGAACTTCAGCAGTGAAACTCCACCCTGTTCTATGGGAGAGGCTGTTTGGAACCACACTCCTGTCTGCTCCCTCCTCATGAAGACTGCAATTGCCTCGTGATGAGTCTCATTCCCGATCATCACCCCTCATACCTCTACTTTCACGCTCTTTTAAGGTCTTACTTCCATATGCCTTCTGTGTCTTGGAATCTACTGCTGATTCATAAACCTACCTTTAAGGCTTAGCTCTTAATTTTGCCTTTTTTTTTTTTTTTTTGACATGGTATATTTTCTGCAGTGCATCAAGCTGTTTGCTGACAGAAAAGCACTTTGGATTTCTGGTTAATCTCCATTTTCTTTTTTCCACAGAACTTTTAATTCATCTGAAGTTTGAGAAATACTAACTTGCAGGAGCTCTTCCCAGGACAGCTGGGCATGCAGCAGCAGACTGGTGTGCAGCACAGGGAGCAGACTGATCACTTCAAGAAGATCTGTAAGAAAGGACTGAGGGATGGAGAGTGGGCCAGGGAATGTGTCCTCCAGTGTGAGGCACTGGGTGGTGAACTTCCTGCCACTAGGGAGCACAGAGCCTATCAAGACTGAATCTTACATGGAACAAGTTTACTTGGAGTCATGAGTACAGCAGGAAAACAGGAGAGAAGCAAGTGGCTGAATCTCAAGAAAGCCAGGGAGTGGAAATGAATGTTCAAATGGCTTGCATTTAAGGTTAGTGTCTATGTCAACTGTAGAGCAGGCTGCAAAAAGAAGCATTTCAGAACCATGCAGTGAAGTCACAGCCTCTTAACTGCCAACCGCCATTTGATTAGAGTAGGGGTTTCAGAATCATGACCACTTAAATTACTGTTGTGAAGGATATTGCATGCAAATGGAGTGGTTTCCTTTTTCAACCGAAGCCAAACTGATGGCATTTCATAAACCTCTTTTCCCTCCTTCTCCTCCTATTTACGCCAACTGTGTGATCTAATGTGGCAGTATGGATGCTGGCAACTTATTTCAAAAAACAGCTGGATACGTTCATGAAACAAAAAAGCATCACGAGCTATTAAATATAAAAATGACTTCTGGTTGTCTGCAAGATAGGTCCCTGGAGATAAAGGAAGTATTCTGAAATGTTTGCTTTGTTCTTGTACTCTGCTTTTGGTATCCTCTCTTGGCCTCTGTGGCAGGGCACTGAGTTAGGTGGTGGTCTACTCCTTCTGGCACGTATTTTCTTATACCCTTATATTCACTTATTCCTGGCAATTTATTGGCATTTGTGCTGTTCATGATTTCATTGTTTTGGACTCAGTGTCAGTCATCCTGGATCCATAAGATGATGTGGTCTTACCACTATGGCATGGTTAGTAGGCGCCAGAAGTGCAAGACTGCACATTAGCAGTTGAACTACTGGCAAGCATGTCACAGATTATCTTTAGAGTCACACTGCCTTCTGCGATACAGAAATCGAAGTGACACTGCAAGTCTGAGCAAGTGTCTGTTCTGCTGAACAAACGATTCACTTGCCAGAAACTTACCCACTTGACCCATGGTTAATCCTTCTGGCTTTGGGGGAAGAGAGGGGAGAACAGAAATCACAGTTACTTCAACTATTATGTTGATGGGCAGGAGAGAAGGCAGGAAGGAGGGAAGGAAGGACAGAGCTTCCATAGAGGAATCCAAGGAGGATAGACAAATCCCCCAGCAGTAAGTTAGGAACCATTTCCTAGATCATCTACAGGTGGTAGCATGCTGCAGGCTCTGGAGTGACCTACCTTCTCATCCAGTCAGATTCGGCACTGAATATGGGTTCAAAATATAAGGAGTATGGCCTTGTACCATACAGCATCACATACTTCACGGCAGGTTCAGCTAAAATCCACCCACAAATACATGAGTCATAACTCAGAAGCACACTCCAGTGTAGACATATGCTGAGTCACTTCCATCTCAGAAGCTTATAAATATTTAGTTAGCCACTTAGCTTTTAATTTAACAGAACAACAAGGATTCATTAGACAAATCTCCAGAATTATCATTCACTAAGAAGCTTCTTAAATACTTTCACTCTTGCAAATTCCTTTTCATTTCTATACAGCTCAGAATTATTTGATACATATAACCTACAAAAAACATAGTTGAACTAAGAATTAATTTCTCTTGATTCTGGTCCTTTTGTAATTAATTGCATCTATTTCAAATACCAGCTCTGTTCATTGCAAGAATATATTTTCATTTTTTTCATTTTGGCAATAACTGGTGAACCCTAATAAGGACATGTCTCTCCTGATGTGAAGTGGCATATAGCTCTTCCTAAAGACCACTGTCAGTCTGGTCATCCAGCAGACCATGCTGGAGTCAGTGGGGATGTACCTGGACACATAAATATGTTAAATGGAAAATAAATTAATACATTTTTTGGAATAACCAGCTGAGGTTTTGGGGAAAAAAAATATTGAAAAAATGCTTCCTTGTTCCTCTGTATTTTTTGGCAGTGGCAGGAGGGGAGGGGAAGAATTAAGGATATAGCATTAGGAAAAACTAATAATAAAATCATAAATATGTTGTTATGACTACAAGTGTTTGAGTTAAAAAAATGTGTTATATAAAAATGTGATTCTTGAGTTTACATCTCTCCAGTTAACAGATTCAACCAGAAGCCAGTGATTGCTTTACAGACCATCTTTTGATGCAAACTGTTTACAGACTGCTGGAGTCCCATGAATCACAGACTGAGCAGCACTCCTCTAGCAGAGCTGTTTGAACCCTGTAACTGAAAGGTAATCAGCAAAAATGATAACTAGGTTGGCTTGATGCTTTGTTTTTTTCCCCTGGGTCACCAGTGCTTTTTCTGTTTGCTATTTTGGTTTGGTATTTTTATTTCAGTCATTCACACATGCAGATGACACATATATGTGTTTTTTAATTTTGATAAAGCAAAGCATCTATTCATGTCTTCGCTGTACCATGGGAAAAAATACTGTATCATTCTCTGTGCAACACAGACAATGGGTTCCTCTTTTCTGTGGTCTAGGTAAAAGACTTTGCATCCTCACCAACAGGGAAATTATTGGTTCAAGAAGAACATGTGGATAGTAGCAGAACTCATGTCAGTCTGAAACAATACAGACTTAGGTAAACTTGGCAATGGGACAAAGGAAAGGACTGTGTAAAGGCCAAGTCAACAGAATAATTCTTGTGGCCTCAATATAGGTGACGATAGTAGGAACAAAGCCTTCCTGAAGAAAGAAAAGAGCTTTGGAACTGCAAAGGCAGAAAGCAAACCACCCACCCCCTCAAAAAACTGCAAACCCTAAACAAAGGAAAAAGGAGAGGTGAGTTTTTCTCTTCCTATAACATGTATTCTTATTATACTGAGATTGCCATAGCAATATAGCTATAGCTATTTATTATAACATGAAGGGCTTGATCAAAACCAAGCACCACAGGTAGCAGAGCCCTGATGAACACCCAGCCTCATAGAGCTGACTTGTTATTTTCCAGGGAATAATAAAGGGCTTAGATAGAACATTTATTATGCCATTATCAGAACAAGGTATTAAATCAAGAGTTGTATCTAGTTTTTGGTGCATTCCTGTAAAATTCCTGATGTTGAAGGTGACTCAAAACGCTTACACAACCAATCAAAATTTTATTAGGGTACTTGGAAAGTCTAAAATATGAGAAGTTTCTACTTAGTTTAAAAAATAGAGGTGATTTAAAAAACTGGAGGTGATTATTTTTTCTGTTTCACATTCAAAGGATAGATTAACATTCTGAAAACTACTTTGTGGAGGGTTCACAATTGTATAAGATCTTAGAATACAAAGTTTTATAAAGTAGCTGGTGGCATAAGTACTAGTCGGTTTGAAATACCGCCGCCTGGTGGACCTAGCTGCCTGTTCTTGGTTTTTTGTGCTTGATTAGAATGACTGCCTGACTTGGACCAGGTGGAAATTCTGCCTAATTGTTGCATATTCACAGCACCTGGGGAACTGAGCAGACAATGATCTGTTTAGGTCAGTATGAATGTGTATTCCACACCATCATCATATGCAGCAATCCTGAGGTCAGAAACACAGGTTGTGGTAGGAAGGACAAGCCATTTCTTCCTTTTCAGGACTTTCCTAAATCTGTTTTTTATAGTACAGCACCATTTTGTTGTATGTTTGCTATACCTTTTTATTTATCTTGTCTTTAACCTTGGCCCTATCAAAAAAAGAAAGGGAAGTCCCTGTCCCTAGGAGCCTACACATGTAATGCAAATACAGACAAAATCAGATACTTCTACATCTCATAAAAAACATTCTCTTCTCCATTAACTGCATCACTATTACAGACTAATACAGCAATAGAAGTGAAATATTTCTAATGATGCCACACATATTAAAATGCATCATCTGCATCCCATTGTGATTTTAATGGCATAGCAGAAAAAATGAATGCACTGGTGGCATAGGCACCAGAAAGTTATTAAGTAGCACAGTTCTGCCAACTTTCTTAAGTACTTGTGATTGCTAGCTACACCTCTTTGCAGCTGGAATAAGCATTAAAAGTCAAAAAAGAACATGTAGCTGCTAAGAATCAGCAAGGCCTCAATGTTTACATATAAACATAATTCCTGAAAACACATCAAAATCTGAAAATACGGGTCTGTCTACTGATTCCACGTCTTTTTTAAATTTTTACCTTTTTTCCCCCCCCATTCTCTCTGAAGTGTTTGTAGGAGAGGAAACATTCATTACAAGTGGTATTTCCGTCATTAGAAATAGAATCGATTATGTCCATTTAGGTAAATCCCTTTCCTTCCTATTTCACTCTACATCTGTATGCAGTCCAGGCCTTACTGCATTTTGGCCAGTCTGGCATATCTAGCCCCGCCCCAGTACAGGAAGCCATGACGTCATTCTTTTTGTCATTTTGGGAAGAAGAGCCCATTATGTGCAAAGGATCCTCTGGGTTTATTTAATTGCAGAACTAGTACCAGACCGCAAAGTTTGCATCCTAGCTTTCTCTGCTTTTAGCATTGTTCATGTCTGAGCCATTTACAAAACTACTCACACTCTTCAGAACCAGATTTCAATCTTTCTTCCCTGGCATATGGAATTTCAAGTCAAGCTCCTTTGCTGTTACTTTAGAAAAACAAGTTCAGTTTCTTCATATCCTTGCTCTTAACAGGCTGCCTGTACTTCAGGTGTGCCGCATTTCACTTTGGAGGGGTAGTAGATAACCTCGCGTAGCTTTGCAGCGACATCTCGTGGCCTCATTGGCCTGGAAACGTATCGGAGGTTTCTAAGGTGGAGACGGTCTCATGTGGATTAAGTCAAATATTTCATAAAATTATGGAGGTAGGATGCCATTTGAAAACCAATTCATTAACTGTGTTTAATTAGGTAAGTGACATTGTCGACATGATCATCAATTGTACAAAAAAAAAAGTTAGAAGTTATTTCAGATGCTAAACAGAACTGGTGTCCTTGATTGATTGTTTGATTGATTGATTGATTTTAACAAGCACTTTTACTATATAAAAATATTTTATTTTTCCCTCACTGTATATGAACAGTCTACATCAAAATGAAATCACAAGAGTTAAATCTACTGTAAAACATTTTTTCTGGGGTAACTAATCTCAGATGTTACATCTTAAAGTAACGGGTAAAAGCATTTTGAACAGAATATGATTTTTTTTTACATGACAATTGTGTTTCAATCCAAAACCTGAAAAAGTAAACATTTACATTACCAAATTCAACATAAAACTCTCCAAGCTGCCTTACTAAGTTTTTAAAGCCATGGAAAAATGTAGAAAAGTTAATGAAGATAACAGAGGTTAACACTTCTCAAAATTAATTGAGGCAAAGTGAACAGCAAACTAATTGCCAGTCCAAGATTAATATTACTGTTGTACGCCTTTGAAACAGTCTTACAGAGTTATATTTAAACTTTCCAGCTTTAGGTTATAATTTTTCTTTTTTTGGAACACTAGTGAGTATTCAGTAAATAGTTCCTTATATGAAAAATGTCCACAGGTTGTGCATAAGATGTTATGCAGACTCTTGGGAAAGACTCCCATTATTTCACCAGATCACAAATGTAAAGGTCAGTGCTTCACTTAGGAGGGGATTACTTCAGGATATGTCTGCAACTTCGGAGTTTTTTGCTGCATAGCATACCATGCTTTTGCATTAGGCCTTACTGGGTTTTATCGATGATCCCTAAGGTCAAATACTCCAGTTGCAGTATTTGGAGATACATGCACAGAGCCCAAAACTGCCGTAACTCATGTCAGTGGCATTTTTCAGTGAAAGCAGAATCAGGCTCTACTCCTTTTACAGAAAGACCTTGCTACTTCAGAAAAGGAGTACTATAGATAGTTGCCCTTCTTCTCAAGGCTGCAAAGTTTGGATAGTATAGTAAGATGAACATCTTAAGTTGTTGTTGCAAACATCTAATCACATATTACCTAGTGCACAAGTATACCAAAGATATAAAATAATTTATCTCAGACTAAAGTAAAAGAACAAGAGCCCACAGTCTAAAATATGAGAATACTCCCTCTCCTCGTGAGTTTGGACACCATCTAAACAGCAGCGTACCTCTTGGTTTTTAAGTACTTGAGGCCACACAAACTAAACTAAGGGGAGAAAATCTAAAGTAGCAATATACAGCAAATCTGCAATCTATCAACCCTCAATTTACAGAAATTATTTTTATCAAAAATATTTGTGTGTTCTTTGGAGTAAAGAAGTGTTCTTGCAAGGAAGAGTGTGGAGTACGGCACTGTAGTACACTGACTTCCAAAGCCTCAGCGGAAGACCAGTGTGTGACCAAACCCCTAAAGAGGGAACAAAGATAATTCACACAGGAATCACAATAAAATGCTGGGGATTTATCCCTAGCTAAAAACTCTATTTTGTGGTTCTTTTTTGCCATGAGGTAATGTATCATCAGTAGCAGAAGTGAGGGGAAACCGTATTTTTGCAGAGTAAAGGGAGCTTTCAGGCTAGCATTGGTGGCCTCTTCCAAAATGAAGAACACTGAGCATTCTGCTTAGTGAAGGGCTTCCCATGTCTTGCCCAAGTGACCTGAAGGGCAGGGTGCTGCAGCAGAGGTTGGCAGGAACTGCCTGGCTTTGAGCCTGCTGCCTGCAGAAACGTTACTGTCCCAGTGACTGGTCTTCATGGCAGAGTCTGCTGATGCTTCCTCCTAAACTCAGCTCAGCTGTGCAATCACGCAAAGCAAATTCAAACCCCAGAATGCCTTGGAATAATTAAAATTGATGTTACACACCATATATTCATGTTCAGCCTTTAATCCATGTGTCTCGTCTATACCCTATATACCCTTCCCAGGCACTTAGAAAGGCTTAGTTCTAGAATAGCAATGGAATTAACTCAAATTGCTGAGTCTAGGGTGTATTTCTCTACATTTTGCAGGTAATTCCATACTCTCCCAATGAATTCCGTATAAATTTTCTGCGGAAGTCAGCTATGTGTGGAAGCTGTAACTTTTCCTTGTAGTTTCTCAGCAGGAACACGCTGTAAGACAGACAGTGCACTGAGTCTTTGACAGATTTCAGTGATCACACTGGACTTTAATGGAAAATTAGATTTATCTGTTAACTGTACTAGTATTCTTTTCAATGAATTGCACTTGAAAGTAATTGCACTAACATGTAGTTGCATTTTTAAAATGCTTTTCAGATACCATACTTCATGCTACATTTGCAGCTTATTTCATTCAGCCCCAGTCATACAGAGGTTTCAGACTGTAGCTATCTTCTCAAATGCTGCAACTAGAGGTTCCTGTATTATCAAAAATAGTTTATGTCCTAGACTCAGCTCAACTTTTCTGAAAAGTGATCATCTGGAAGTCAGCCTGAGATCCAGCTGTGTCACATGGGTTTTCCCTGCTTTCTGAAACAATCTGTTCCACTGCTTTTGAAGTTTCTGGGTCCTGAGAGCAGGGACTATCCAGCGTATCGCCACTGCTATTGCAGTGAAGAGGGGAGGCTATGTCAGAGGGCTGATCTGAGGGTTTGCCTGGAGCAGGTGGCAGGGGCACGGACAGAGGAAGATTCATCATGTAGAACACATTGCCCAGACGTCGGGACACCTTTAAAGACAAAAGCACAATTGCAGCAACTGCTTCTCAAGGTAGCATTAAAGCCATTAAATGTCAAGGCTGACTGTTGTGTAGCAATGCCAGGGATGTCCGGGAGATCCCAGCCATCTCAAAGGGTTATTAGTGGTTAGCAAAAGTGCAAAAATCTCATCCATTTTCCCTCTCATATTTTTCTAGGCCCAGGTTCTTGTGGAAGGGGCTTGGCAATACTCAGCTTGGGAAACAGCCCAGTGTGCTAGGCCTGACAGCAAGCTCCTCTTGCTCTCTAGGTGCTGTAGCACCCATGGGACAGAGGAGAGGCAAACTGCTAGCCAGGAGAGGGGAAGGTGGTTTTAGTGAGAGAAGAGTGAGAGCGAGCAAGGGGTTAAAGAAAAGGAAGAGAACCAGGCAGCAACAGAAACACACAGAGTTGATGTTACTGGATGAAATTAAGAGCAGAAAACTTTAAACATAGAGGGACAGCCTGTCTGTGAAACATGTACCATTATATTCCCAGAAAGACTGTAGACACCTCCACTTGGTATGTTCTAAAAGCCAGGCTGGAGCAAAAGCAAGTATCTATCAGAGCAGTTCTTACCAGCTGGGAAGGGAAAAGAGGAGTGAAACTGAATTAATTCGTCAAACACGTCTTTTCCATTTCAACCTCAGCATAGTCTCCAGTGTTGTATCCTGACTCGACTTGAAGTGTCTCTCAAACTGTGAGTCCTAACCTCCCCTTAGTGTCTCCCTGCATGCTGTTGTAACATGCAGAGAAGCAAAAGCAAACTATGCTGGAGTAATTTCTTTTCTCCAGATATTATGGTAGTCACTTTATCAGTGAGAAAAATGTGTTTTAGTTTGGAAAAATTTCATCCTGTTAGCTCTTAACTCTTTCACATCTCTGTGACTTGCCATCTTGGCATACATTCAATGATCATACCTGAGAGCGGATTTTTAATGCTGGTCCGAGTTTTAATCCCATTGTATCCAGGAGATGTTCCTCTGTTAGCAGTGGGAGGGTTTCTCCATCAATAGCGTGGTCTTTAAATATCTTATGAAATGATAAAACACATCATGGTGTGCTAAAACAGACTTCATTGGTTATTTTTTACACTTAATCCTGAGGCATAGACAATAAAAGGAGGAAATAATAATTTTACTGGTTTATCTTCGTATTTATCTCCTAACTGCAGCATGAAGTCTCTTGTTCAGGTGTGTGGATATCAGCACATTTGCCTGTAGTTTATCTACTTGTTCTTGGCAAGTGGGAACTTTGTAATGTTTCGATGTTACTTTTTTTTTTTTAAGGAAGTGAGCAGCCTGCTACCAATGAAAGAATAGTGTTGATGGTTAAGGCTTTACCAGGAATATACAAGATTTCAACCTCTTTGCTTGCATTTCTAATGATATTTCATTTTTCAAATGGAATGATGCCCGTAAGAGTGCAGGGTTGGTAGGTGGGTTATATCAATATCCAAGAATGCAAAATTGCTTTTATCTGCATAAAAATTGTGCAGGGCGTGTGGAGTGAAAAACTTAAGATACTTTTCTTATACTGTTGTTTTGCTGGTATGTATGATGACCAATCACTCCAGATTGCAGCAGAAGTGCATGTAACCTCTCAGAGCATGGACTGCCTTTCCCTTTAAGAAGCAAGTGGCTTCATGTGTTGAAGCACAATGAAAACTACTATTAGTTTGTAACTTTGCAACAACCAGTTAACCTCTAGCATTTACATTTGTTTGATGACCTTTAAATCTAGAAGGTCCTAAAGGCCTGAAAATATGGTGAATGTATATAATCACCTGGGCATAATCTGAACAGCCTGGGAGGCTAATGATGAAGTTGTATACATCATCAACAGTCCACTTGCGAATGTCTTCAATGGAAGAAATGTCTTCCCCATTCAGGATCAGGCCTTGTGCTCCTTTGAGGAAGAAACATAAATGTTATGTTTGTAGAACTTTGCTGGCAAATCAATAGGAAATTATTGTTAACATGAGAATTTTTACACTTCTCCAGAACCTAATATATTAACAGCAGTGTATAGTCACAGACAGATATGGGAGTCCTAGACACCAAAATCACCAGATAGTCAGTAGCAGCTGATTCTGGAGGTTTTTCTTCTGGTGGCTTCTTTTGTGTACTGCTGGCAGTGTACGTACCAGTCACTACACATACAAATCATAGTGCAGTATTTTCTCTAATGAGTACATTATCCAATGCTTTTGATTCTTTAGACTTTCTTGTTATTTTAACCTGACTAATATTTCAGTAGAACGGAACCAAGCCTTTGCTAGCCCATAGTGTCTACTGTGAGTTAGAAGGACATACAGAAAAGTTATGGGCAGAAGGCAGAGGCTAGCTTGCAATTTCATATAGCAATTTTGGTTTTTTGAATTGAAATTCCTTTTGCAGACAAGAACTGAATACTTAACATGCGTTTTAGGGACACAGTTTGACACATTTGACAGTGTTAGGTTTATGGTTGGATTCGATGATCTCAGAGGTCTTTTCCAACCTAAATGATTCTATGATTCTTTATTTTTCAGTGATACAGTATGTCTTTGGTAGGTGATCCTCAACCAACATCCCAGCCTGTTCTCATTTCAGGTAATGGAAAGTTTTGCAGGGCTCATCCACTGGCGCTGTTGCATTTAACAAGAGCTGTAAAGCTATAGAAACAATGATTCTTGCACAGTAGCTGGAGAGGCCTGTGTCATACGCTCTGTTCTTGGGGAGGTCTAGTCTCAGGGATAAGTTTTTTCCTAAATGGGTGCAGCTTCTAAGGGGATTCCTTGTCCTTTTTGACAAACACAGGGATTATGATTAGTATACTGTGTGCTGCTACATTTCCCCCCAACCACCAGAAAGAGAGGAGAGAATGTATCATGTTGAACAGAATTGCGGAGGACCTCAAAGTGCTGCTAACTCGACAGCCTAGGGGTGACAAGTGTGTTGTCCCCAAGGACTGATATAAACACAGGATGACATCCTGCAGCACTATAGTGCGTGGCACAGAGCGTTGAAAGTTAGGAGGCCACTTTGTGCATGCTGTGCAATTGCATTACCCTGCAAGGTAAAGCACTGCTACCTAAGATGCTGAAACCTCCATTATGCCAGCAAGCCTCACAGTTTGCAGGTAGGGAAAACCAATCTTTACCTTTGCTGACTTGGATTTACCAAGTTATTACTATTTGCAGCATATTAATTCTACATTTGGTTGCCATGACTCTATCATACAAAACTTTTGCTTAAAACAGAGGGAAGAAAAAAGAGAGCAAATTAGTAGAAAAAATAATATCAACATGCCACTCTGATTGTAATCTGGAGACTTGACAAACCTGAAGGTAGTAATGGGTTGCTGGGTACTGGAAATCCATATGGCAATGCTGAGAATGGGATTGCAGAAGGGTACATGTACTTCTCATCAAAAGCAGCACAGGAGCTGTTAGATTCCTTCTCATTTGTGTTGCTGCAGCTGTTGGTTTCAGTAGAAATTTCATGAGTAGCACAGTTTTTTCTCAAGCCTTGTTCAAACTCTTTACAGTTTTTGGCAACTGCAGATGGCTCAGTCTGGTTTTTGCTTTGTTCATGTTTGTTTGGTGTCTCCACCTCTGCTTCTTTCTTGTCTTCTTTCTCATCATCTGCTGCAGCTGAAGCAGGGTCCGTAGTTTTGTCATCAGCTTGGTTCTTTGCACCATTAGCACTACAGTCTGCAGTTTTATGATTTCCAGCTCTTCTCCCTGGTCGACGTGCCCTCTCCCTTTGCAAAGTGCTGACCGGAGGGTATGGGCTGGTTGCCATGAGCATAGCATTGCCATGAATTTCATCAAGGGTGGTACGATGAACATATAAGTCGCTGGGAATATGGCCTTCAGGTAGTCTGTGCCTGCCACGGAAAGCAATGGGACTAGCTGGCATCCCATGGTAAAGGAAAGGTGCTTCCAGGCCCAGTAGCCCTTTCCGATGAGCTTTCTCCATTTCTTTTTGCTGAAAAATAGCACTCATCTCCATTTCCATTCTAAGAGACACATAGAGTACAAGCAGTTAGGGCTGCTCAGTTCCCTCATCACCTCTTTTTTGCAGTAGCAGATTAAAACTCAGGTAATTGAATAGGCAAGAGTACTGCTTTTATTCTCCCTATATTGCTAGGTGTGAGAGGTGACAAACTGCAGATGGAACGGCAAACCTGGCTATATTTAATGTGCTGCCAGATACATATAGCAAACAAAAAGCAGGAGAAAAGACATCTCCCATGTGATACCTCTGGATAATATTTCAGACAAAAGAAGTGTTATTTGTATATTGGCAATCCAGGCATTATTACAGTGATTATGCTCACTTGGGATTTGGAAAATTGTCTCCAGAGTCATAAGGGTCAAAGACTAAAGAAAATAAGTGATATAGATTACTGATTAGAAAATTATACTGAAAATTAAAAAATGGCAGTGATATTGTAAGTGATAAAGAACTAGGATTATATTATCTATGAAACCTGTGCATACATTCAGAGTAAGCTAACATTAGTAAGTCTCTTGAGTGGCTCTCCATAGTGCCTGGCACCTGAACATGGCTCTGACAGTGTGAAAGGGTGAGATCCTGGTGGTAAGTTCAACCTGTTGGATAAAGCCAATGCTTCAGGGTCTGTGCCAGCTTTCTGCCCCTGGGATAGCGGGTGGGAGGGCTTACCAGTGAGATATGGAGAATAGAAGGAGTAACATCTGTCTCCATTGTACCAACCTTTGCTGGCATCAGCTTTCTCTGGAGCCAAGCTAGTGATCAAACAGAAAGCTGGAGCTCCCAGAGCTCCGCAGCTTCGGCTGGAGACGAGAGATGGGAGAAGCGAGCCAGTTTACCAGACACAAACCAGAAATGGTTCAGCCTGCCTTCCTTGCTATGAGGAGGTTTCAGTGGGACTTCCACATTCTTCTTTGGAAAAGGGCTTGTGGGGGCAGCCATGTCTTTAAAGCGCACCAAAATAGCTTGCTTAACACTGCAATTAGGATAACAGGTCAGAGAGAGTCTGACTTTTAGGAGACTTCTCATTAACGTAAAATTGTCAGGAAAGCAGTTATTCAGATGATTGTTGCAGGGAGGAATTAGTGGATGACCCCATAATGTTCAGAGCTTTTTCTCTGCCCTCTTTTCATCTTTGCAACAACCTCCAAATTACTGATTTTCTGCTTTCAGAGATCCAATGGAAGTGTTTTGTCTATGTACTATGTTCTTGTACATCTTGCCCAATTGTCATTACTCACACATAGCTCTTGAGGTGGAGATAAACAGCAAAGAGCATTACATTCCTGACTATGCCTCCAGATAAGATAGTCTGCTCCTCTGAGGACCAGCAGATGGGCAAGCACTGAACTTTGGTAAGAGGCAGAGTCCCTTGGAGAACAAGGATTTAGGCCCAGGTGCTCAGCAGCATGGCTGCAGCAAGTGCAGGAGATTGTTTGCCAACACCTGATTTCTATAAAGGGTGAAAGGAGCAAATCCACCTCTAAAGGTGGACTTTAAAGGTAGACTCTTTAAAGCAGTGTGAAGCTAGTGGAAATTGCTAGGATGTCAAAAGTCCAGGGTAAAAGGTTATCTCATGGATTTAGGCTGAGCTCTTTTACATTGGGGTTTTCTTGGGTTTGGTGAGCTGAGGGAAGAGCCTGAGCAGGTAGGACTAGCTTTGCGGTGGCTGAGTGTATATGTGATGGCCATGCTTGCTGCTAGCTATTTTAGTTGTTTTTCTCAGGGTTTTTGCCATGTGGCAAGAGCTATATGAAATGCATTGTTGATGCAAACCTTGTGCTTGGAGGAGTTCAGTAATCAAGCTTTGCTGACTGAAGAGCTCAAAACACTTCTGTCATAATTCTCTTAAGATGCCTACTCAGAATTTATCTGTTCTTTGCTCTTAATCTTACTGTGTGAGGGGTGCTGCCACTCAGTACTGTGCTGAAGCCCAGGGCAGGCATGGTTGAGGTTAGAATTCCTCTATGGAAATGGTGTGGCTGTGAGTGAGGGCACTGGTGGTTACTTAATCAGCTACTGATTACACTAAAACTGGTACAAATAACTGGACTTTCTATAGTTACCCTGACATTCAGACTATTTGGTTGAACTAGGAAAGCTGTCCACCCTGGTAGGGTAGAGATGTAGCTATTCAGCCCAAGGGCCCAACTGTAGAGGCCTAAAATGTTGTGTGTGATAGCACACAGCTGTAAAGTTTGAATTTGTTTCTGACTTCTTGTAACTTCAGGGTGTTTGGATCCAGAGTTCAGGGGTTTGGGCTGAAGTTGATGGCTTGTTTGTTACTTTAACCAAGTGGAGGGGTCTTTTTCTTTTTCTTCTATCATTTTAAGACTAAAAGCAGAATAGGGGCAAGCAGAAAGTCCTGTAGCTTCAGACCTTTAGAGATAATTAAAGGGCCTCTGCTTGTCTGGGTGACTTGAAAAAGTATCTAATCACTGTAAATAAAACCCCACAAAAGTCTGTGACTTAGTAATTTTCAACTGCCCTTGCTGCTCTAATCCTGGCATGCACCTCGGAGCAAAGCCTATTATTGATTACCTGGCAATATTTTGCTTTTGAACCAGTTCCTGTCTCCTGGCCACAGCTTCCATGGATTCTGGTTGCAGAAAGCTATATCCTTAAAGGGAAGGGGGGGAAAAAAAATCTTTAAAATTCACTTATTTCTGCAAGCAAATGCACAAACCCCAAAGCAATGCAGAGACACTTTAAAAAGCTTTTTAAGATTTAAACTATGTGCTTTGCCAGGAAGCTGATATGACTTCAAGTTAAATCTCATTTATGTTCATTGCTTTGGTGGGAATGTGTAGTAGAAATACTAAGTCCAGCATCAGGTGTTTGCAGGATCAGATCTGTAGTTAGGTATGGCTGCCATTATCCATAAAGGAAAGGGACAGCAGGGTAGTTTTACTTGGTGACTTAAGTCTTTGGAGTACATACAACTGCTCAGAAAATAATAACCAACAGTTAAGCAAAGCAAACCTGCTCCTTCAAGGCTGTTTTCAGCCTGTATGCTGTGTAATTTTAAATTACATTTTCTCTTGAGGAAATCTTTTATCCGAAAGCTACATTGGGGGGGCGGGGGGGAAGCTGAAGCCGGGAATTCTTGTTCATAGATCTTCGTGGCTTTGAGAATTTATTCACTCATGTCTAAGAAGAAACCTTAAGGTATTACCTCTTTGTATAAAGAGATATGTAAATTTATGTGCAGCATGATATGCTTGCCACAGTTGTGTTGCCATGCTGTGATATCCAGCCTTCCCCTTAGAGCTCTGCCCTGTAATTTTGAGCTTTTATTGAAAGGACTTGTAGTTGCCCTACATGAGTAAAGTAGCATGTGATATTATGATTAAAGAATATGATCAGTAAAGTAGTTTTAAAAAAGCTGATGCTCGTATGTGAGCAAGAGTTAAATGTAGCAAAAATTGTTGTTGATTGAACTGATTTGTTTAGCTACGGCTTTCTGTTTAGGTGTGAAAATGCTTGAAAAATACAAAAAGAAAAGGAGACAACAAAACCATGCAAATGATCTTGGAAACAGTGTATTTAACAAAAAACCCCAATGGATGTGTTTAGACTTAAACTAGCACAGTTTAGAATCTCTGGTAGGCAGGCTGCCTCCTTTTACTGAGACTGTTTTTCCAGAGAAAATAAACTGTTATTGACAGTACCGATAAACCCATGAAAAACTAGTTGGTGCAGTTTGCTTTCTAATTTACATGCTATCACTTTTCAGGATGCAGACAATGCTTCATTACCTGGGCCTGGGTAAACACGGTTGGACAATATGTTTGGCATGTTTGTGTGCTGTGGGACTGTGGGTCCAAGGTGGGATGCGATGTGGATTTGTCTTGGATCAGCTGATGCCATTATTTCAGTTGAAGGTAACAGATCTCTGAGAGGAAAAAAATACATTCAGACAAGCAAAGGACATTGTATCGTTAAGAATAATGTAAGATCTTTATATACTCAGGTACAGCACGTGCACAGTTATTCTTTAACTGCAGTGTTACAGTAGAGAAGTGGTGCAAAATACCTGTCTACCAGTCGAGGCTCAAACTGGGAGGGAATTGCCTGCATTCTTTGCTGGCCTGTGCCCATTAGCTGAGGGTTTACTGCCATCAACTGATTTCTCATTAGCATCTCTTGCCGCTGCCGCAGTTCTGATAAAGAGCATATATTCTGTGTCAGTGTAGTAAGTTAGACAGTGATTATGTCTGCAGTATAACTTTACCAGAAAAAAAATTTTTTTTTCAAGTGACAGCATTGTAGTAAGTTAGCAAATCACACTTTTTTTTAATAGCAGTCACTAAAAAAGAATACATTTCCACTGCCATCTTAACCACATTGTTTAAATAATGTAAAAATAAGAAGGATGTGCATAGTCAAGGGTACAAAAGGATAATTTACAATCAACAATATTTCACATATCATTATTAAACAGGAGAGAATAGCCATGAATTTTAGGTTCTCTGCTTAAGAGACTTTTGATTTCTAATACAAGGTTGGTTTTTTTTTTGAAAAATCTTATTAGCTAGAACCTGCCTTGTCATGAGACAGCAGCTCTAGAAAGAAGAGCCTGCAGTGGTGAGCCAGAACCTCATAATGTCCAGCTATGGCTTTTGTTGCTGGGTTCCTGTGTGACCTTGACTCTCCAGATGCTTAGCATCTCTTGATCAAATTGTGAATGCCAAGAGTCCCCCATGTTAACTTCTAATAAGGGAAATGTTTCTCCAGTTACTCCTAAGACTAATTTGAGATACTTCTTAAAGACTTTAAACCTGTTGCTGGTTGTTTTTTACACATTGTACAGATACTAGCAATGCTACAAACAAATGCGCAGTTAGGTTTCTTCCTGCTTACCTCCTGCTGCCATGCCACTTGCTAATCGATATAAGTGCTTTTCTTCTAGTGTTCCTTGTTCTCCTAGGATAGATATTTTTCTCATGTGATCTCGTGGAGTCATGCTGCAAAGGGACAGCAACAACTTTTCTGTTGTAAAGAACAGAATCAGCAGGCCCAAATAAAAGAATAAGACATTCAAAACTGTAAGAAACAGAGCGGGTTATACAAGTTAATTTCTCAGATTAGCAGGTAGTCCTTCTGCCACTCACAGCTGTACCTTCAGTGCTTGTGGATTGCATTGGTTACATATAGAAACTTTCAGTTTTCAGGACAATGCAAATGTTGCTCTAGTTTATACTGAGTTGTTCAGTGTCCTTGGGTCTTACTATGCAAGGAAAGTCAGGATTTGGGGAAATACCAGCTGTTCAGAAGGACATAATTAAGCCAAAGTTGTTTGCCTGAAGCCCTGAGAACAGTAACATGTGCTCATACTCAGGAAGGCAGGTATCTCTGGTTTTATTTGGGAATTGTAATAGTTAGGAGCCCTGTCTACTGTAAACTAAGTGAAACAGATGGAAAGAAATGATAGAAATAAGTTGTTCCAAATGACATCAGCCCCTTAAGACTGCCAAATAAAGTAAAAAAAAAAAAAGGTAAAAGAACATGCTTTATAGTGATGAAAACAGTGATAAAAACAGCTAGGCTCAGATTAATTATGCATATATGTACAGGTAAATAAAGCCAGATGAAGAGTAGAAATCTAGACTAAGACCTAATGCACTACAAATGCATAGTTGAACAGCTGTAGTGTCATTGAAGTGGATTGCATCAGCATTTCTTAAATCTATCTGAAGAAGCAGGTGACTAGATTACAAATGATCCTGATACCAGGGGAGTAAGTAACCACAGTATGCCCTGCTCAGTATTTTAGGAGAATGATCTACAGCAGGATTATTTGTGCAGATAGGTCATAAAGGAAGTAAGTCCTGTAACCCACAGCCTGGATGTTAAAAAGCTATCCTGTGTGGGAGGTTTTAGGCTGAGGGGTTGACAGAGGGAGCAGGCTAGCTCTAAAGGCAGGAGGGGCATCTGTACATTTGTTTCAAACTAGATTTGCACAGCAAATGATTGATTTTTTTTTAAAGTAAATTGAAATTAAGGAGTTTAATTTTGTTCCCCATTAGCTCTGATGAAATGGATTCTTTCTGTCTCCTTAAAGATGGAAGCTGTAATGCTTAAGTGTTCTCATCCTGTAGATAGTGACAGCTGTGTGAGTTCAGCCAGAATTTGGTATAGATAACAGTGAGGAATGCCTTAGAAATGCAAAGAGAGAAGCACAGAGAATCTACCAAAGCCAAAGAGAGCTCAAGTGTATTGTGCCTTTCTAAACCTTTCCATGAAAGCCATCAAACAGGAATCATTGAGAAACAAGAAAGAGAGGACTGACTTTGCCATGAAGGACAGCAGATTCCTTTCTGCTGGGTCTAGTTTGGGACATGAATCCCATGGCAGGGAAGCCATCACTGACGAATTCCCTGACAGCAGCTATCTCATTTCAGCTCGGTGCTGGTAACTGCTGAATACATATTAATAATCACTCCACAAAGATGTGATCTCCGATGCACAAATGGTCAAAAACATCTAGAGCTTTGGATGGTTTGACTTTTTATGGCTTACTTGCCAATTTGCCTTTAGCATGTTGTGATGAAGCTATTACATTAAAATCCCAACGTTCTCTGAGAACTCTAACTACCTTTTGCTCAAGTCTTTCTCATGTATGTTCACATTTATGCCAAACTTGCTTACTTTGCAGGCTGAAACATATTTTCATTTTTATACCATGTTGCCCCTGCTTCTAGCTGTAGTAAGTCAATGCCCATGATTAAAGGCACTGATGTGATAAAATCCAACTGTGGGACCAGTTGTGCATATGGGACCACTGCAAAGGCAGTGGTGCTGTACAAGTAACAGCGAGACCAAACACAGTTTGAGATGTTAGCATTGTTATGAGTACAAGATGGATCCAATTGCCAGGTGGTTTATTGACCTTTAAACCATCTACCTGGGATACAGAAATTCCTTAGAAATGGTAAGCATGAACAACCAAAATTCCCTTTTTCACAGCCAGTCCTTCTCTGAAACAGAACCAAACTTTAAAAACTGTTCCTTATCCAAAATCTGATGGAAGCCAAATTCTATATTTTGTAACCCGAGTAATTTATAAATTAGAGTAATCATTATAACTCCTTTTATTGCCTTTGACCTATTGAAGAGTTACAATAAAATTTTAAGGGAAAGCTATCAATCTAATTCACATGCTTCAGAAATTTACCATTTCCTTTGTATGGTGAAGATACTTGGTCTCAGCCTCAAAATGAGTTTTCCAAAAGGTAGACAAGTTAGTGATTTTCAGCCATTCAGACTGAGAGTAGACACTATACTTGGACCACACCACTGGTGTTCCCGCAAAATAAGAAGTTCTTTACCTTTGTAAATGTTGTAAATACTAGATTCTTTGTTGGCCAAGATTCAGGTCTTCCTGGAAGCAGACAAGCCAGTAAAATCCAAGAACAGCATCATGTGCTTTGTTCTTGACATATGTATCTGCACATGTACCACTGGACATGTTTCCATTTGCCTTTTTTTTTTTTTTTTTAGGATACTTTAGACTTAAAGAGGTTTAGGATGCTGGGTGCTTCATGAAGAGCATTTGAGCTGCCAAAGTGCTTCTGAGCTGCTAAAGCATTTTAAAGCTCAGTACTAAAGCGATTTAGTGCTGAACTAAACTTTACAGCAGCTCAAAAAATAGATGGCAACTGGATGATGGTATTTGCCGTACCATATTGGTCTGTTGGACCATTTAGGTGGTTTCCTTTCACAGATGAGTGGCCATATATTAAATATTCTGGAAAACAAAGCTGCAATTTTAAACTTCATGCTAACCTCCTTACAGCCTGGCCTTTGGCCTTTGCCTGGTGCACCTGGCTAAAGAATATGAAGGTACAAAGCAACCAGCAGATAGACATAATGGAAAAAACAGGAGGTTTTAACCTTTTTATTCTAGTAAATCAGAAAAAAAATAAAATTAAAAGCTAGTATTAACACTAACAAAGTTTTGTCTGTCAGATGACTGACAAGCTGTACCACTTTTGCTTTTTAGGAACCGCTAGAATGCTTCAATCCCCTGTTTTAAGGACAGTTGTGAATGCACTTTATTCTGGGGAAGCTGTCCCTGTGTGGGGAGAGGGACATACATGTAAAAGACACTTTTATTCTTCTGACTCTTTTACAGTTGTAGGAACGCCCCTCACTCCAATCCCCCCCTAAAATCACACCCGTGACTAAATTTTTTTGATAGAACTTTAAAATGTAGATTGATGGAAAACCTAGCTGGAAAAGACCCATCTATTCTAAC
Source organism: Elanus axillaris (assembly GCA_026212715.1). Taxonomy (NCBI): domain Eukaryota; kingdom Metazoa; phylum Chordata; class Aves; order Accipitriformes; family Accipitridae; genus Elanus; species Elanus axillaris. The sequence goes on from JANZLQ010000089.1 coordinate 37,385,402, forward strand.
CCAAATCCACAACCTCCACATGGGATCCCAATATACCCTGCCTGTTCTGACAAACATCTACCAACAACCAAGCAGCAGTAACTGTGGTTAGAAACTCGTAGCACCAATATCCCTGTGGTGTTCTCTGTTTAGTCTGTGCAGTTCCCAAAACAAGTCTGGATTTTGTGTTGGATGTGAGGTATGTTACACTGTCTGTTAACAGGTTGTCTCTCACATAGCCTCCTTTCAGAGCTGAAGCAGAAATGATTTAAGACTGTTCTTAAAATCTTTCTTTTTAAAAGTGAGGTTTTCTTTTAAATGCTGGCATTTTCACTGAATGTCAGGTACCATATACAGCAGCAACCATAGTGGAGTTGATCCGTATTTATTGGTAGGTTATTATCCACTAGATGACCAAGATTCACAGAGCATCACTTCAGGCAACATTCATCGCTTCAGGCAATGTGCATCACATAAGCAACTTATCCTTGCAGTGGTAGACTAGGTGGTCTGTTGGTTTGACATGGAGAAGATACAGTATTGAAAAAAGTCATGGAATAATATGACTTGAAAGTTCATTGGTATCTTCTTCCACTAAAGCTGTAGCTTACTGCTTCCACTGACCCAGTTTTTGAGCCATCATGAGCCAAAAGGAGGGTTTGATTCCTTAATGACGTTTTCACTGGAGTTGCTCCATGAAAGCATTCTGGTTTTCTTCATTGGTGTCCCAGTCAATCCTATCTAACTTAGCTTGGATTTGTTCTCAGATACATAGAAATAACTCTGGTATTTTTAATAACTCTGGTAAAAATTTTCAGATGTTATATCCACTGAAATTCTAATCTATATTCCCTAGCTGAATGTTAGAATATCAATATAGTGTACATTTTAATTACAGGACACATTTTTTATGTATATGTCATCCACATTTAATTATTTATTTATTTCCCTTAATTTTCTGTTCAGGGAAGTATTGAATTGATCAGGTAGGATAAATAGTTAGCTTAATAGCCCTATATAAAGACTTGTACGTAACCCTGTGTCAGGGGGAGATACTGAATTTGACTAATCTATGTTATTCCATTTGGATAAACACCTTTTTTGATTACTTAGCTGGGGTTCTGACTTGCAGGTCAAATTTAGGGTACTTAAGGTTCATATTATTTCCATAAAAACTAGCATATCAGAAACCAACATCAGCAAAACAAGATCTCTGAGGGAACAGGGAAAGTATACTTCTGATACATATATTAGCTGGGATTTGTGCGTAGCTCAAAATCTTGCATCAGAGTTCATATAAATTCATACACACCAGCTGTTCAGTGTTACATTCATATATGGCTGATCCTATTGCACAAATCCTGGCTGTACAGCACATTACAGGGATGAAGACAAGTTAATCTCTACCTTTAGAGTCTTACCCTTAGCAAACCCTTCTTGGCAGCAGGCAGAACCACTCACCAAGTACTAATTCTGTCTCAATTTATTAGATGAGAAGTGGCAAGACACGAACTTCATGAACCACAAGCATTTGCAAATCTAATCATGCAATATGCAGTTTCAGAATGTCTATAGCAGTCTGTGTGTCAGTATTATTAATTGCATTGGCAAAATACAGTATAGTCTTATGTGTAATATAGACTTGTTGGAAGACTTGTTTTTTTAGTTAAATGCATTAAGATTTCAGTAACTAATACTGCTTTTATTTACATCAAACACATGGAATTAGCATTTTTTAAAAGCAATGTTTAGTATGCCTTTGCAGTGGCTCCACAGATTGTTTGGAAGAAGCTGAGTATTGTTTAAAATGCTCAGATAAGTCTGTGTCAGAGAAATCAGTTAAACGTATAATATAAACATGTATACATGTTTATGAGTGAAATATATGAATAAACTCATACATGGCCTCATTTTAATTTCCATTGGCTCCCTTTTTAGCAAGAGCTCTCCCGATTACTTGAGAAATCAGATGCTGCTTTAAAAAACAGATAAATATTCCAATATTATTAATACTCTAATGTTATTAACTCTAGTATCGAGGGTTCATGCCCTAAACCTATGCTAAGAGTCATAAATGGAGAGATTGTACTTAGTCAAGAATCCCCAGTCTGCAAAATAAATTAATTTTGGAAAGCAAGAAAGCAATTATACCAGCATTATGTCATAGAGGACCATGAACTATGTCTTCTTAACTGGGGTAAGGTACCACTGGAGAGGCTATAGGGCTGAATTCTAATCCTAGATACGTGGGCACAGACTGCTCAGAGACTGAGATTAGAGTGTAATCCTAAAACTGGATTGAGAACGATACATTCCCTAAAGAAAGGAAAATAACTATATTTATACTGTGTATGTCAGCCAGTAGAGTTTGCATTGCATACCTTTACACTGAAATGAAGACATGGACATGTGTGTTTCACCATTTTTGACCTAGCTAATTGGTAAGATTGCAAGCAGCAAGTCACTAGTATGTTTTTAAACACACTGGTCTCAGGAAGAAATCATGGCTTAGTATTGGCATACTTGGTCCTTCAGGAACTAAACTAGGTTCATAATAGAAGTTCATCTTGTTCTCTCTGGAATAGCTGGGGGCAAGGAGAAACTGTTACTCCTGTGCCACTGAGGCAACAGTCAGTTTAATGCATTGACTAAAACCAAGGGTGTAGATGCCTTGTGCTGAACACAAAACACACAGCAAGAGCCCTCAAAGCCTGCTAGGTGAGACAGACAGATGGTGAAGGAAAAAGAAGCAGTCCTGCTACTTGATACGGCCTTGGAGGCATATAGATACAGGAGAGTAAGCAGCTGAGGTGGGAATTGTGCTTAGCACTTCTCACTCTCAGCTCAGTGCTGTAACCACAGGACCAGTTTCTGCAGAACTATAGTGCTAATATTGCTTATTTGTGTGTGGCAGCACACAGAGACTCCAAGTGGGATCACACTGAGTGCTTTAACTATGCTTTTTAAAAAAACAAGTAAAATAACTAATCAAGAACTAATGAAAATAGTGGTTGTAGCAGAGCAAGCGTGCAGGTGCACACATACACGTGTGTAACATTGTCCACCCACCCTGTATCCTGACAAGCTGGTACATGGAGAAGCTGTTTACAAGGGATGGGCCTCTCTATTATATCGGTTATATACACAGAGATAAAAGCATGATGTAATTTGTTTTCCTTGTGGTTTTATTTCATAATTAGGGATGACATTTGAAACATTATCCTCTTGTCTTTGATTCTTTCAGAAGCCTAAAGATTGCAAAATGTGGCATAAGTGGGATCAGTTAAGGGGAAACTAATCTCTGTATTTTTTACTTTTTAATCATTTTTACTTTTAAAGCATAAAAAAGAAGTTTTTTCTTTTTCTATTTTTAAATACTGGAAGTGGAAGTCTTGGAATGGAAAGCTTTCTGACAGTTGGAGAGCAAGGCTGCTATTTCCAAATTAAATACAGTTGAATTTTAGTGGGATTTGTGTCTCACTTCAATGTGAAATACTAGTGCAAATGACAACACTCCCAGTGCCAAAAGAAACCAGGTAGTCTAAAGAGGAATGGGTCTTACGAAGGCTATTTAAAAGTGGTTTTATTTAATAACTCCTTAACACCACTGACTAACTAAGAGTTTCAATCTAGAAAACTCGTACTGAATCCTCAGTACTTTTCCTTTTCAGTTAGGATATTAAATATTGCAGCAGTATCCCTCAAACTTCCCCAAGTCCTCTGATAAAACGGAAAAAAATGCATTTGATGTGTCTTATGCCACTAAGGTAAAAAAGATGGTGTGGGTTTTTATCATTAATTGTTTCAGGTTAGCTTTATTACAAAGCAAAAGACAGCACACACTTGTCTTAAAAATATTTGCAAGTATGTTAAAATATATGTAAACCACAGATGTCAGATACTAAAACTACTTTAAATTCTTATATGAATTCACAAGTTTTAATACAAACGTTTTCCCCTTGCAAGATTAACGTGAAATTGCACACCTGATCCTGTAAACAGACTCAGAAATCAGCATCTTTAACAGACGGAACATTTTCATCTCCAATTTGAAGGATCAGACCATGATAAAATTATTTGATTCAGGATTGCCTCTCTCTCTCTCTTTCTGTATCTCTGGGGCACCAGAGAGAAAAAGAAATTCACATATTCTGTAACTGAGGAACTTGAAATTTTAGCCCTGAAGGCAATATTATAGTGCCCAAGCCTTTCTCAGTCTACAGTTAATTCTGCCCACATATTCAGGTAATACCAAGACGTAAGGAACCCTCATCATGTTATGATATTATTTTTACAAAATATATCACACCACATATGTTGGTGTTCCACAAAGCTGCTAGCACGGGGGTGTGTTACAATGGGTATGCACACAAGCAAAGTTTTAATTAGGTAAATCTAATGCAGGTACATCAGACTGAAACAGTCAAATACATCTGTGTGTTGACAGCCTTGATTAATTCTGATTGCATGCTGAGTTAGAAAATCTGTTGCTCCAGGAAGTAACTGTAAAATACTGAGGTTTTCCCCTTGTACTTTAAAAAGATAAATTAGCACAAAGATTAAGCTCTATGTATTAACAACGAGTTAGCTTTTAGGAATATTTTGTTACAGTCAGACAAGAAAGTGAAACATCTGTGCATATACATTAAGCAACTCAATCTGTATCCAGAGTGTTCTAGAAAAATACTGAATATTCAGTGACAAGCGTTCCCAAAGTAAAATCATCTATTTGTGAAATAGCTCTTTAAATGTTTCTAAAAGGATCAAGTTTATGTCAGAAGAAAATACAGTGTTTGCACCTGAATATGCAGGATTATTTACCCGTAAGAATACATATAGCAGATTGCTGAGAAATCAGAACATAATTACTTACATACTTTACTTCTTCTGCATCACCCCTGCCAATTCCCAACTACTCTCTGTAGTTCAGTGCTGCTTTTAAAGAGAAACACCATGAAGAAGTCTGCTTTGATCTGTGCTGTTTCTATAGTGAGGTAAATCGTTCCTATCAAAATCTGAAAAATCATACACCTCTTGGTATTGCTTAGCATCACCATTTACATTAAAAACTAGCACTTTTTATTTTTATTTCATGTATACTTACATCTATTGTGAAGACCTTAGTTTGGGGTAAAATGAAGACACCGTGAACATCCAAAAGTATGTGCCTTCACTGTAAGTCTTCTTTTCAAGCTGCCTCAGTAATGTGATTGACAGCTTTTAAAACACATCAAGATTAACATGTCAAAAACTGCCTTAACTAACGCTGACTTTACTTTAAATACAAATTGAACTTATCTTGATTAGCCCTCATCCCTGCTTCTAAGCCCTACCCACTCTGACATCACAAGCCCTTCTCCAATACCATCCTCTAACCAGGCTGTAAAAACATAATTACAAGAAGAGCACTACACTGATCTGATAAACCTATTTCACATTTAACCTGCTAAGCTGTTGTTAGCTTTTAAGATGCTTGATGCATTCACTTAAAATCTTCCTGTTCCAACAAGAAATATGAGAGAAGGTTAACAATTGCCTAGCCCTCGTGCATTGTGTTACCTGTCTATGCTGATTTTTAGAAAGGGCGTCCTTCTGACCATTGGCAAGCAGTTACCCCACAACTGTGTTATCCTAAAACTGTATCCGATTGGATTGGGGGGAACTAGAAGGTGGAAATCCTGTTAAGCATATTGTGAGGCTAACACAGGGATCAGATGGTTATACTGCTCAAGCCAGCAATTTACTCTTTAATTCTCACTGTCAGTGAGTTAGGTCTCAGAATGACTGCATAGTAAATGGCAGATTTTAAAATGTCAGAGAGTGGTTAGTTTCTTCTAATATCCATGTCAGCTGATGGGATGTCAGGTTGATGTTTGTTAATCCCTTATTCACTTGCCTAAAGTTCATCAATTGCAACAACAAAAAATTGCCCCTCATACTCTCTCAGATGCTAACACAATGTCTAAACCTGGAGAAAATGGACTCACTGAAAATTGCTGTCAGGGAAGTGTTATATCGTTAGCAAAGGGATGTAATTCTGCTATAGTTCAGCATGTCCTTACAGAAAACAAACTATTTCTTATAAAGTAACACAAAATACATATATAGTATCTACTGTGGGATTTTTTTTTTTTAAGTGACTGTGACTCTGTAAATATTTTTGTTGTAAATGCTATCATGACTATTTTTTTTGCTGTCTGGACCTTCTTTATAAAGAAGAAAATCACACCCAGAATCATTCTTTAAAAAAAATATTCCAATATTAAGTTTTAAAAATAATTTTAGGACTCCCTTTAAAAATATAATTCAAGACCAGCTACAATGACCTAGGAATAATGTTCATGTGGTTGTCCAAATCTTTGCATGTGCAGGCAATCAAGGATTCAAAGGAGCATTCTAGGCTTAAAGATAATATTGGCTTGTGTGCAGTCTACTCGGTCTGTAACTGCCTCCAGAAGCCTGTAACTTGAAATGTAATGAGTAGATACAGCCTTGAAAAAATTTCCTCTGCTGGGATTTTTCCAGATTGTCTGGGAGAGGCTGAAGCAAATCTTTTGTAAGATATGGGGTTACTCAAATAAGAAGCAAAGTCTTGCATCAGCATCCATTTTTCATCAGATGTTTTAGTCCATGTGAATCATGTTTCAGGAAAACCACAAGAAGTTTAATACCAGGAAAAATTACTTCCTGAGGTAGAAACAAAACCAGCAATATAATAAGGGTATATATTTATTTTTTCCTGTTTAACCTAATGAGGGAAGTTTGGAGAGAGAGCACACTACTTCGCAAGACCCCTGGCATCTTGCCTTTGGTTTCTGGCATAGAAGCAGGATTGCTGTGTGCTGTAGTGAAGTGTGACAACCACAATTCATAAAGATACTTTAATGGTCCCTCTCAGGAGAAGATCTAGTTGTTCTTAACTGAATTTCACAGGCTTCAGGCAGGGGTGTATTTCTGGATCATGCAGTGGTCTGCGTGTCTCTCAGTAGTCCTGTTTCTGCTGGTCATCTTCACCAACAGGAAAAACGGCAAAGCAGCAGAGAGGGAGGGAAAGGGACATGGGAGATGAGTTATGAATAGAACAAAGTAATACAGAGTATATCAAATTGATCTGGGCCTTGGTTTGGCAGTCAGTATCACTGTTAGCTGAGATGGTTTAGGACAGTGTAGTCCCACATTATGCCCTTTGCACAGAGGAATCTGAGAGTGGGGAAACACCAACATTCAGATTCCTGTGTGCAAAGGGGATAACTGTAGCCTGACATCTTCCACCCACAATCTGGTGTTTGTCGCCTGAGCTACTGGCACCAGATATATTCTAATGTGAAAGATGGAGCTGGAGTCACACCACCTTCTGTACATTCTTACTCAGACTTATTGCCTGGGGTTACATCTACGGCAAGCAGTGAAGGAGTTTCAAAACTGGGATTTGACCCAGCTGGTATAGAATGCCCCAAGAGAGTATCGCTTCATCATAGACCACAAGGAGTTGGAAGAACACTACCAAAAAACCCAACAGTTTTTGGCAGTTTACATACTATTCTAAAGCTGAATTAAGAACGAAGAGACTCTTTTTCTCAATTCATTTCAAAAGAAATGTTAACTACTTCACATCTTTCACAATTCCTGAAGTACCAGAATGGGTTATCAGCGTGGAATCAGCTCCATGCACTAAGGTAGATATTGTCTTACTGTTGTCACCAGACATTTTATCAGCACTGATTTGGGTCAGAACTTTCTTTGTTCCCTTTTGACAAAATCAATGACAGACATGGCTCAGCTGATGGGATTTATAGTCTTCAAAAATGGAAAGCAAAAAATTGTATTAGGCAATTTTATTATCAGTTCAAGAATTATGTTGTTTGCCAAAATGCAGTGCTGGAATGGATTTGTATAAGTAGAGAACCTGCTAAACTAGAGCCTAAGCAGGTTTTAATCCACTGTTTCTAAACACTGTCTGTCATAAGTGAGAAATCTGTGAAAGAGTAATAATCCTTATTTCTTCTCCTTATGAAGTTCCCTGAAGCAAGATACACTTCAATGGAGACTTGTTTCTGTATGATGAAATGACCTGGACTGATACAGAACTTGGTAAATGGCTTATTCATCACAAATTACTGTTTCTTTTTCTAGAATGAAATCTGTGTTCAGACATATCAAATTCTACAGCTAAACCTCACTTCCTTCCATGTTTTCCCCAAAAGTTCTAAACTAGAAGAATAGAGTGCCCACAAGCATAGGGGAGGAAAGGGTGGTCTGATGATTGGGTTAGGAAGTCTGGGACTGGTAGGCTGGGAATAGTAAGAATGAGCTTGAACAAGAAGCAGTGGTCTAGAATCCTGGGGTTAGAAACAATTAGACTCTACAGTGACACAGCTGGCTTAGAAACACACAGGATCTTGCCTTTGGGTCCACTTACAAGAAACTGAAAAATAACCAGAGAAGGGAATGGGCAGAGTTGTGTGTCAGTGTCACTGTAATCATTTGATGTCTTGGGTATGCAGAATATCCTTTAAGCTATAGGACTCCTTGAGAGTTTTTGGTTTTTTTTCCAATTCTCAGCCCTTTGCTTGGTTGCAGGGTCAGTGTTCTAGTTCCTTCTTGAGTTGCAGGAGGCTCTGAAGAGGGAAGTGCCCAACTTTAGTGTTCACCTGTACTAAATACATACTGACAAGATCAGCAAATACTTACTGGAAAGGTAACAGGTTGTAACACAATTGGCTGTTCAATGGAAAAGCATTACATTTACCACAGGTCTTGAGAGGAGTTTGGAGAGGCTAGGTGGATTACACAGCTGTCTCATTCCCAGTGGAAATCTGGGCATTAATCAAAGAGAACTAAACCCAAACAGGGACAAAACTGAAGCTACTGAATTTTACTTAGCATGGCTGATCACAATTCCAAAAGCCAACGAGTGAATCTAAGTGATGAAATGTGACTAACCATTAAGTTCCTTTGAAAATTAAATATACAAACATTGTATATTGAAAGAAGACTGGATTTTATGTGTCCCTGAACCAAAATGTTTGGAAAAGTCTGGATTTAAAACCATACAAGTTGAGTTTTCAAAGAGCTGGGTTTTTGTTTGGCTAACAGGACTGAAACATTTTGGTCAAAATTTTCAAACTGGCCGCATGCTGAAAGAGCAAATTAGTTAGTAAAATTATATTACCGTTTCCGCACATGCACACCAGAGGAAATGGAATCTGCGCTCTACTGTGTTTGTGTCATGTATGGAATTTCACTCTTTTCACTCTGGACATGCATTTTTTCATTGGAGTAATAATTAACAAAGCAAATGACAATAGACACATTTTCTTTAATTAAGCTATTTTATGGCATATGTTCATATTTGCTTGTTTGGGGATTTTTTTTCATTAGCCTGTGTATGGATTTAGGGTATTTTTGGATGTAGAAAGGCCAATTACGACTGCATTGGTATCATATTCAAAAAGAAAACTTGAGTAAATACTCTTTTTTGAACTAACTTATGAAATAATATCTAGAAATACAGGGACTCAGATGCTGTCATTTAGGATGACCCTAAAAATGCTTTACAGACAGCTCACATATCAGGATAAATTTGCTCTCTCTGGCAACACATATTCAGGTTGAAGTTCCACAGAATGCAATCAGGAGTTTTGCTGAACTATCCAGACCCATTGTACCAGATGGTACCGTATGGAAGTAACACTGATCCTTTGACTCTGTTGATTTCTAATTAGGTTTCTAGTAATTAATATAGTTTGCAGGCCTTGCATGAACTCTGAAGATTACCTATTCATGTAAATGATTAACTGAAAGGGGATTAATCCTGGCATAAGTTCAACCAAAAAGAAATTTCCAGCCTGAAAATCTTCTCTATCAGACTAGTATATTGTAACAGAGAATGAAACATTAAGTTTGTATTTGTGTAGTTCCATTCAAAAAAAAAGTAACTCAGCATCAAAGTGTTAAAAATATCTGCATTGTGGTTGTAAATATACATTTGCTGCAATAGATCTTTTAGTCATGCTTTTTATGGAATCAAAATGCATATTCAGTATGAGATAGTTGGAAAAATCTACTTATCATTGCTATTATTTTATAGTAGATAAGGTAAATTCTGGCTTTGAAAAAAAGAATATGTTTTAGAATTCTACAGTTCATGTTTAGCAGCTTGTGCTGGTATATGCAAGGTTGAAATTCTTCTAACTATAAAAAATCAGTGGCAATAGAGGCCGTCACACACCTCTGCTCACAACCAGTTCATCCAGCACATGCACTTACAAGATTGTCCTGGCAAGTGTGCAGCCCCTTCAGGTCAGGCAGAGCCCACCTTTGCATGCTAGCATCAAAGTTTCATAACTTGACTTTCTGTTATGTTTTAAAGTGTAAAAGTACAGTGAAGAATCAAAATCTTCCTCAGTCTTTCCACCCATGAAAAGTCTCGCTGAGTTTAGGTGACTTTAAGGTTACTCAGAGGTGTATGCATTTCTGAACCCAAAGTTTTTAGTTGGTTTTGTATGTTCTCCATGCCTCTTCAAACCCCTCCTGTTATCAGTGTATGGTTGTACATAAACACGGAATGAGGCGGGTGGATTTAGTTTTCATAACCCAGTGCAATGTATTTTAAACAGCTGCCTACTGTAGGCTGATGGGCTATTAAAATCAGAAGGTCTAATATTTACTTTGTGGGAAACGATGAGGATACTCGGACACTTTGGACCAAATAGAATCCTCAGGCATGCACACTGATCTCAGTGTAGGGAAGTCTGGAATGAGTTTGCTCCAGGGAAGTGCAAGTGTTGCACAATATTTCTGAGAATATAAGAATATATGGAAAAAGTGTTTATCCACATGGCAGCACACTGCTGAGCAGTACCTGGAAGCCCAAGCTATGGTTCCTAACCTAGGCTCTGCAGGGCACTTGCCGCTAGTGAGTGCAGCTACATCTATTCATTCATCCTCGGGGAATGGTCCTTCCAGCCCAACATGTGTGCAGTGTCTTCTGAAGGTTTTTGTCTGGCCTTAAAGCCAATCCCTACTGCTTTGTGAATTGCCTGGGTGTAAAGAGAGTCAACATCAAATTAGTGGATGACACAGATATTGTGGCGCTAGCAGAATACCATCAGTGCCAGCTGAAGGCTTCTCAGCTGTGTAGGCAAGACTGAATTTTGCTGCCTCAGTTATAAGGGGTCAGAACTTGGTGAAAGTCAGAGGATGAAGGGAAGGGACAGAGCAGGAGAGAGAGAATGGAAGGAGCTGTGGAGGGCATGGTTTGATGCACGTAGCTGGCAAAGATGAGGGCAGTGAACCTGGTACTGGAGCAGGCCACTCTTTCCCTGCCCTCTTTGGCAGCAGCTCCTGGCACAGATATTCTGAGTCAGCACAGCTCAAGAGAAAGTCATGTGGCACTGGTAGTCAGCAGTGGGGCAATAAGCATTTTTCCACCCCTAGCAATTTCTTGGCCCATGCACAGCCCTCTTCACCTAGGCAGCTTGCAGCAAATCGAGCCAAGCAAAAGAAGCTCATGGAGGCTGCTGCAGGCAGTGACAGTCATGCAGAAAGGGGAAACAGAGCAGCAGAGACACGTGCTAAGGAAAGGGAGGAAAAATAACATGGCAGTGATTCAGTCTCCTTCTCCCACAGAGACAACAGTGGCTTCACTGGGTGTGAGCAAAGGTGGGAAAGGGAACTGCCTTAGAAGCAAACAAGGGTCACTGTGTTACTACATGCTACAGGATTCAGAATATTAAAAATCCCTAGCAGATAGATAATCCAAAGTCATTACATTCTGTATAATGGCCCATATTGGGCCAAGTGCTTCCCTGATATACCTGCAACAATTGTATGACAGCAAGGATGGGTTTAGGCCAGTGTGTTTATATTCTGTATTATTTTAACCAGATGCTTGGTGTTTTGTTTTACTTTAATGGATAAGGGCCATCCAAAACAGAGTTGCTACTTTTCTGGGGTTTCATTGAAAGAGACACTACTAAAGGGAGAGGAAATCCCCAAAATGATACTCGGTGATTAAGTACATAGAACATAGGATTTCAGTGTTTGCAAATCCTTTTTTTCAAATGAACTTGTGGCACTAATCCTCTAATGGCATTATTTCTTTGGAATATATGTGGGATTAAGGAGTCACAATGAGGCAAAGTACAAAAATCCACATTAATCTCTCACCAGTGGATGCTGTGTGGGATGCAACTTTAACTATTTTGTTCCAGAATTGGTTCTGTTCCTAACCTTGCCCCAGGTCTACACAGAAGGAAGAGTAGATATAAACAAGTGTGACACTGAGCACTTGGCAGATGGTCACAAACCATTTAACTGGATAGAAAGGGGAAGGCATTTATTATTTTTAAACTCCAAAAGCTAAGCCTGGCCTGTGCTGTCCATGACGTACTGCAAGAAGCAGACGCACAAGTCTGCAAGGCAGGAGCAGGACACGTGTTCAGAAGTATGCCATGGAGGAGACAGCAACTGACACAGCAAGGCCCAGTCTAGCAGCTAATGGCGGCATGGCTGGGCCTGGCTGTCGTGACATATTGCATCTTCACAGCACAGCCAGGGCCGATTGCAAAGTAATGCTCATGTTTGCAGTCCACCTCACTCTAGTTATGCTGCTTTGTTTTGGGATAACCCTGGTGTCCCCTCTTCCCTCATAGCTGCTGTAAAAAAAAGTTAAAGATTTGCTTTCTAGGAAGAGGAAACTAGGTCACTGCAAAACTACATTTACCTTCTCACCAGATTACAGGGATGCTGTCATGCTGCCATGAGGTATTCTCACTATCATTCAACAGTCTAAAGTTGTGAAAGAATTTCTGAATGGGCAACATATTGCCTAACATACTGATGTCAGAACATTCAGGTTAGGCCAGCCTAACCATTGTAATTGGTGCTTAACATGCTTAAGGATTTCCCCAGTTCCAGGGAGTGGAGATTATCAGATATTCCCATTCCACGTTCTCATTGAACTGCAGTGGGCATCGAATGTTTTGGGCCAGCAGAGCCTGTTCCTGTGTTCAGGAACATGGGTTGCTTTGTCTCCGTTTCATCCCTAGCCACTCCATTGTTAAGCACAAGTAGAAAAGAGCTGTCAAATTCAATGAGTTCCTTACCAACAGAAAAGCTTGGGATTTTCAACAGACTGCGTAGCTGAGATGCCTGAACATGTGAAGTGAGTTAGCACACAGGGAGGTGATCTGTCCCAGTGGATACAGATCTGTAGCAAGATGCTAGTTTCAGAAATTGGGACATGACAGCCACTGCTGGTGTCAGAAAACCCTAAAATCAACTTGGAGATCCTTTGGGGGGGGGAAAAGAAATGTGCCCTCCATTCCTGCAGGGAAAGATGGTTCATCACAGTGTTTTTGTGCATTTTCTCCTACTGTAAATGTTTCCCAGCGTGGTACTTCTCATGGGCAGGAAGATTTTCCTGATGTTCACTTTAAGTTTTTTTTCCCCTTAATCTCATCCTGTTGGCTCCTAGCAGCAGCTCGTGCCTCATTCCACCCTGTCTGAATCGTTTGTAGGTTGACACTGAGTCAAGCCTGTCCTCACAGCTGGTGTCTGCTCTGCTGCTTTTAAAGAAATCATTAGCTTTGTTGACCAGCTTTATCATTCCCCACCAAAAGCACTCCAGTTTGCATATGTCTTTAGTGTATACATACCAGTGGATGGTCCCTTGTACTTAAGGAAGTATAAATTATATTGTAACAGGTGCAGATAAAGGTGAGCAGGAAGCGATAAGAGAAATGGAGCCTCCACTTGAGGGGAAACAAGAAGAGTTTGGTCAGTTTAGCCTACAAAAGTGAAGACCTCATAGGTTAAAAAGAATCATCAAAGCTAAAGAGATTCAGCATAAATGGCCATGAGTATGTTTAAGCTAGAAATTGTAACATTTGCCATCATGGAAATAAGATTCCAGGGCAGACAGACAGACAAAAAAGGTATGGTGAAGTTTGATGTATGTATTGCATCATAACGTCATAACATACAAGCAGATTGTGTGGGATGATGCAGTATGACGTCTTACATCTCCTGTTGCCCTAAAAGGAACAGGAGTGTGCTATTCCGCTGTATTCCTTTTTTCTTACTGAACTATGCAACATCCTGCTGACAGCACAGCTTTGCTCAGCCTCCAGCAGTATTTCTGACCAGTATGGACAAAAGGGGTGGGAAAACAAAGAGCTTTTCTTCAGGTAGTCTTGTAACCTGATCTATAAGGTGACTCAGCCTCTTCTAACAACAGCTGTTTCAGGGACGTGCAGTGGTTAGCCTGCAGTATCAAAGTCTGTGCTGCCACTTCCTGATTTCTGCCTTGTGAGTGCTCAGAGCTGGGACATGATCAGAGCATTTAAATGGACTTCTCAACCCCCTCCCCAAAAAGAGAGGCCAGGGACAGCAGGCTGACACTGGGCGACAGTACAGAGGAATAGAGGCATTCGGAAAGAGCCCACAAACCACTTGTGCAGAGTTGCTGCTATCAAACTGATGAAGACAGAAACTCTTGAAAGAAAACTACGTGGAAAGTCCTATTAGGGAAAGAAGTGAGGTTTTGTTTGCCTATCACAACTCACTTCTGCAAGCCCTGAAAGTACTGTAGAACGTGAAAGATCCTCAGGTGTGCCAATGGAAAAGACAGGTATGTTTCTTTGTCTGTTTAAAATAATACCACTCTACAGCATGAAAACACAGCCAGAGTAACCAGCATTGCTTTACAGTTCAGTAAATGTGCATGTACATCTATGTACATTGTTTTGTATAATTTTTGTACTTATAAGAAATACAGTTGTGACAGGCTATCAAGAGCAAGACTTTAAACAATGTATCAGCTTTTTGTAATTTTAAGTGCTCTACCCTTGAACACCGGTATCTTGGCAGATAACTTCCAACACAGTAAGAAAATATACATACATTTATATACAACAGTATATATACGCACATTTTTATATATATATACACACACAAAGAAAAGTATGTGTATATAAAAACTCCATTTGCTTTATTTTGACATTTTCCCCCTGACCCAACTCTTGCTATAACAACATGAAAACTATCTATGCAAGTCATAGGGTTCCTGATGCTTCTTCATGTTTCTCTTTTTCGGAAAGTTGATGCCAGTGATATTCTGTATAACTGATGATTATTAAAATGATTGAGTTCATGTACTCTATGGATGACAGCAAATTGTGGAATGAGTTCTGTGTGGGTCTGTACTGGGGAAGGGGGAATTTGTGCGAGCACAGAAATCCATTCATGAGCTCCAGTGTATTACAGGATGGAGGTCCGAGCACAGGTCATTCCCCCTGCAGTCAACGGCACACAGTAGGACTTGAGACATTTCTTTTCCACACAGTCCTCACAAAGCAAAAGTCAATGAATGCCTGCTTAGTTTTTATGACTGCTCCATCAAAAGCATGTGTGTGTGGGCGAAGGCTAGCATTAAAACTAAAGAAAGAGCATTAAATTAATATTTAGAGAAAAACAAAGCAGCTTCAGAATCACCAGATGATGCTATAGCTTGTGTAGTAAGAACAGAAATAAGGAAAGAATGTGTATAAATTATAAAGTCAAACTTTAATTTGCCTGTGAATTAGTCACTGAAACTGAGGTCACTATACTACTGAACTGTTCCAAACAAGTTATCTGGGGGGCTTGTATTCTTCCAGCAGTGGCACACTCCCAGTGTTCATAGCTACAATATCTTGTTGTTTTCTGCACTATCACTTCAGCTTTGCTCTAAGGTTAATGGGGTTTCATTTCCATGTTCCACCCTGAGCTTGGGAGTGTGTGATATTGTTCAGGCAAGGGTGTCCTTGCACTCCTTGTTGCACACTTCTTCCTCTCACCTTCCTGACTGATGGACTAGCCTTTGGCATGAAGAATCACTTTGGTATCAAACTTAACCTGGCATTCCCTCAGAACGGGGACATCTCAGACTTGCTTCTTTAATGTGGCCACAAGACTATGAATTGAACCTGGTGATTAAATGGTAGGGCAAGCAGCAGGTTAGTCCTTTAGTGCTTGGTGGTCAGGTGGGGTGGCCTTAAGGGCAGTCAGTCTGCATTAACAAAACAGCAGAAAGTGATACTTGTACCATGGAGAATTGGGACCAGTGAGTCTGCTGTGCTAACACTGAGCATTACCAGTTCGTTTTGAAGGAGGAGAAATGAGTTCAGAATGTGGTCTACTAAACAGTGCTTTTCTGGTATTAGCATGGAGGGAATGGTAGGAAATTCTCAGTGCATCTGCCATTATGAAAGAAGGTAAGCAACAGTGTTAGTAAACTACTTCTATATCTGCTGATTCCCTGAAAGATGACATTCAGAGCTGCCAGGATAAGCATGAAGAGGACATCCTGAAGAGTTCCCCATTTGACTTTGTTATAAAACAGTTCCAAGGGAAGAGATCCTCTCCTGGAAAAAGAAAAGAGCAGCCTTCAGCCATCAAAAAATTCTTCAGCGGCTTTGACTTTGGGAAATCTGAAGGCAAGGACAGAAGGGAAATTGAAGAAACAGAAATAAACAACTCTGGCACTGATGATCAGAGTGAGAAGCAAGATCTCTCTGTAGAAGGTAATGCTGCTACAATAGTGAAATACATATGCGTGTGTATATATTTTAATTTCATAGAAAATCAGTTGCTTTTTTTGCTAGCCAAAGTCCTGTATTTTGCTGCCTACACTTTAGCCTTTAGCCAGGATTTGCTTCTGATTGGAACATTATCAAGGATGTGCTCTCTGATTTGATAGGTGCCAAGCAAGGAGTGAGATCCATATTGCTGAGGAGGGATAAAGCTTTTGGGTGACCTCTCTCTTGATCTCCAATGTGAGAGGTCAGTGCTAGAGTCAGCTCATTAGTTACAGAGCTTATTTGGTTTCAAAGCCAAGCTTTGAGCAGTAGCTTTGCTTGTTGTATTTAAGATTGGTCTCTGTCCGTCCTGCTGCTAAAGCAATCTGAAGACAACAAGAGCAGATGTTTCCTACCACTTGACACTGGTGAGGGGGAGGGGAAGGGAATGGAAATTTATCATGTATGTTGTTTTGCACGCACAAGAATACTCTTTACATCCGCACCTTAGAAAATGAGGCTATTTCTAAAGAGGAACTGGGACGTGAGGCTTAGAACGCCATCATTTTGTCCTAAGAGTTTTGGGTAGGTTTGGGGAAACATGGAGATGACAGCTGCTGAGAGTGGGATTGCTATTTTGTGTAATTTTTGGCTTCTTTTTTCCACCTATTAGATGAAATTACTGATTTGTTAAAGGGCTTAGCAGTGAATGTAAATGCAATTTTCCTTGCTGTACAAACTTCATGGAAGAAGAAGGTAAGTGGGGGTTGCTTTGCAAAGCCAAGAAAAGCAGGATCTGCCCTACACAGAGAATGTATGGAAATGAACACAGGCTGTCATGAAGGAAGCAGCAGATTCATCACACAGTTCCAGGGCCACTTGGTGCTAACTGATCAAGAACAGACTGTATTGCAGCAGCGTGGCTACAGCGCAGGCACACAGAGGTGGTTATATGACTTGTGCATCCAGAATAACTGCAGTACAGAGTTTTGCATGAATTTAATGTCCTTGAACTGGTGGTGCAAACATCCAAAGTCACTGGCATAAGTTACTGTGGAGATGTGCAACAGAATTCTTTTCTCACTCTGCATCAGATCTATAGTGATCTTATCACTCAGGTTATTGGTCCACATTGATCAAAAATAGAGTCTGGTTTACTGACAGATATAGTTCTTTTCCTAAGTCTTCACCCAACAGCCACAGACAGGTTTTACACTTGTGTCAGTAGCAGCGGTAACCAGGGCCCTATTTCTTTGTTACTCAGATGGACTTTCACATCTCATTTCTGAAGCGGAGTCACCATCTGGTGAGCAGAGATTTAACCAGTTCATGCAGAAACTGGGAAAGAAACCCAACAGCAAGAATCTGGATCTAAATAATTGTGCATTAAGTGCAGCAGATGTGACAGAGCTGGGTAAATACACATTTTATTCAACTAGTCACTTCATACATATATTTAATACTTATTTGCCTATTCAGTTATTCACTCTCCTCTTTTCTTTTCCCTTTTTTCTATAGAGGCCTGGCTTTATTTAACATTTCATCTGATGGTCCCAGGTCCCCGAGAAATGTTAGTTAATGAATTATGTAAATTATGTAATATATATATATATATGAATATAAAAATCATACAGGTCTGTGAAGCAGATGAATGTCCTTACATTCAAATTACAGATAAGAAAACTGAGGTACAAATTGTCATGGCTTTATAATGCTGTATTGGTTGTAGAAAACATGTCTGTATTAAGATGTATTGACATCCACTGTGTGCAAATAACATGCATGCAGAATATGCTTTTTCTTTTTCTTTTTTTTTTTTTTTTACAGCTTCTTTATTGCCATTTCTCCCAGAGCTGGAAGAGATCAGCCTGTCCTGGAATGGCTGTGTTGGTGGGACTTTGAAAGCTCTCACTGTTCACCTTCATCATGTGAACCTGCTAAGAGTCCTTCGACTTAACAACTGCAGGCTGACAGCTGAGGATGTCACCTCCTTAGGTACAGGATTTCATTTACATTTACTTCCAGACAGCTTGGGTCTAACGTAATCCATCTCATCTCTTCCTACATCCTACTCCTGCTGCTTCGATGCTGGGCAATGTAAACCGCTGTGAAACAGTAGAAAGCACTTGGGCTGATGAGAGATCTTACACATTTGAGTAGCTCTGCCAAGTTCATTCCTCATGGTGTGAAGCTTTCACATTCAGAAGGGAACAGAATTCAGTCCTATTTGCAGGAAAGCATGTTTTCAATTTCGATAAGTATTTTTTAGTTAGCTTTGATATCTAATGGTAGACAGAAGAACTGAAACAGAGTCACTCATAATAGGGTCAGCTTAGGTCTTCATGCTGCAGGACAGATGAGTGCTTATCACAAAAAAAAGTCATGTTCTTTTGGAAGAGACTTAAAACTGGAAGTGCTGCCTTGGAGCTTTATGACTTGGTTTTGCAAATCTGAGAGAAGCTTACTCCTCTGCTTGCTGCTTTGCTTGGAGTGCCTGCAACCCTGCTTTCTGCAAAGCATGAGATTTAAAGGTTTTAAAGGTTTTAAAGGTGATGTTATGCACTCAGGTTCTGATGCTCAGTAACTTACCTCTGGGCCTGGAGCTTACTCTGGGGTCAGTCTGTGATATGTATCTAAAAGAAGGGCAAACTCAATCAGCTAGGAATTATAAAAACTGCTGCTTATTTTGCAAGTTCTAAAAACTGGTCTGAGTTATAAAGCTGGGGTTTATGTCATTCATATCCAGGCTTTTTCCAGGAAAGGCTCAAAAATAAAATTACATATATGGTAGTAGCTCAAAAGTGGGTCAACTATCTGTTAGGGAGGAAAATGCATCTCTACAAAAGCTGGTGAAAGTAATTGATCTGTTTCTGATGAGGGTAAAATCCGTGTTTCATTTTCTATCATATTTTTTCAACTTTATTTCATTCTTTTTTCAAACCCTTTTCTCGTACTTTTTTTCTCTTTAGTTTTATTGGTTATATTTCCAATTGATTTATTCTGCCTGGTTCTCCTGTGCTGTTTTCTTCCCTCTTCTGGTTTGGTCTCTGCTGAGACAGACACAAAACTGATCATAGGACTTGAATTTATAGTCAAAATGTGATGCCCTTGACATGTGGAATAGCAACAGTCAGTTTGCATTGATTTTGCCTGCAATTTTGAAAATAGCATGTGTATTTAGGCTGATACTGCCCATTTGAATATGTCCACATCTATCTGTGGAAATGTGGCCACTTGTGGATTCAGTGCATTCTGCTTAGAAATCAATGCCTCAAATATAACCATAATATCAACCTTTCATATGTGGTTGCTCAGAACTGTGACTGCAAGAAGTGGTAGGAAGCCATTCCTGGAGTTATAGTCATTTATTTATCTTCTGGGTGGCATGGTGTCTGGAATGCTAGTCCCCATGTCAAACAGAAACAGGCTATGCTGCAGAGGCAAAACTACTTCTCGACTGTAGAGCGTTGCTCAGTATTCAAGATTCAGGCAATAATTTAAAATAAATGCAAAAATAAAAATTAAGACCTATCCTTTTCTCTCAAACCTGGATATTCACTTACAACAGCAGAAATAATTATTTTTCTATTATAAATCTTTTGTAAAGAATTAATTATGAAAACACACACAGACATGAAGTGTTTTTATTATTAAAATACAATTCTTAATTATTAGGTCGATGACAAGACTTTAGATCAAAAATTTGTGTAAGACACTTTGCAATTGTATTTGAATATGGTCTGATTAGTTGATCTTTCTTGGGAATGAGTTTATGCAAATATACATCTACCTCCCTCCTCTACAAAGAAAGTTAGGAAGCTGGATTTTGCAGTGGGATGTTAGTATTACAAAGAAGTACTAACACAGTCCACATTGGCAGGTGCATCAAGCCTGGAAAAGGCTAATTTTTCTGAATGTAATCAAAATCAGTGCTGTCTGCCTTGAAATAATGGGAAAGTTAGTTTGGGTCAAAACAATGCTCATTGTGATTCCTTATAAAGTGAGTCAGAAATTCCTGTCAGAAATAAAACTTTTACCTTTCAGAAATAGTTGTGAGAGGATGTCTTTCATCCCCTCCAAAATGACCTGTAGACACAGTACAGAGGAAGTTTGACAACTAAAATAGAGCAGAACTATACAGGACAGTAAATGCAGACTTGGCACTTGTACTGATTTCCCTATAGTCTAGGCTTTCTGGATCCTACAACAGTGGCCAAACAGTCTGATGAGGATTTGGGAACCTGAATAAATTTCAGGTCTGTGTGTACTGTGACAATGACTTGTGATCTGTATTGCTCCTTAGACAAGCTGAGAATTTATAAAACATTGCTGCAGTAGCAACAATTCATGGCATAGACCAATTTTCCTGGCAAGCCGTTCAAAATATAATAATTTGAGAACTAAGTGGCTAACCTTCTTCCTTAATATATTCCAAACCTCTATTTTTGTCTTGCACTGAAATTGATACCTAGAATGAATCACCTTAGACTTCTATTACAGGAGAGGTATTTGAAATTGTTTCTCAACTGGAAGAACTGGATTTATCATGGAACACTAACATAGGTGGAAAACTATCACTCCTGACAAAAAAGCTCCAGAAAGGATGCAAGTTAAAACTTCTGAAGATTACAGACTGTAACCTGACAGCAAAAGATGGAGAATCCCTTGGTATGTGTATCCATCTAGCTGGACAGAGACTGGCTTCACAAAAGTGTAACTTGTTTGACTTAGATGATGGCTGTATTGAGCTCAATATTAGAGGAAAGTTACTTTATTTCAGGCTGTGCATTGTAACGGTATTTGCCACACAGTGTTGGGATTTAATGCACATTCTTCCAAAGAAGAAAGTTGTTCTCTCTAATCATGTGAGGTAAGGTTGAGAAGAATAGCTAGACCTGAACCATAGTCTGGCTGCCTCAGTGGTCCAGGGTTGCTGGATCCATTGAGACCCTGAGCAACTCATGTGTGCCAGAATTTGCAACACTGATTGCTTAAAATTAAGCAGCCAAATATGTAGTTAGTTATGGGATGGGAAAGAAGGCCTGAGGGATGGGAATTCAGGCTGAGTTGGCAACCACTGATCACCCCTCCCCTCATTCTTCTTACCACAGCTTAATCCTGTGTGGTCTTTTGATCTGATACTCTGATTTAAAAGATATTTTCTCCCTAAAGAGAAGCTCCTGTGCTCTTATCTCCACCGCAGGAGATGGCCCACATGCAACATACAGTCCTATATCTTTTAATTAGAAATTTTTCTTTCTCTTTGTATTCCTGCTTTTTATTCCCCTGTGTTTTTCTAACTGTCCTTGTATTGTTTCACCTTTATTTTCATACAGATTTTTCACTGGTTTTCTTGATGCCCATCCAGTCTTTGTTTTGCTGTATTTTTTAAGTAGAACAGGAACTTAGTAAGTCTAAACCACACATATAGGCAAACCCAGCCTACCTCTTCCTGTTTGTCATGGTGCTATATTTTAATAGGGTTCATCTGTATATGTGCCAGACAATTACCAATTCTGGTTTTCTTTTCTTTTTTTCCCAGCTGAAATTCTAAAAGTGATCCCAAACCTTGAAGTATTAGATCTCTCTATCAACAAACACATCGGCTGCAGCATGAAGGTTATTGCTCAGGATCTGAAAAATGTGCCAGGCTTGAAAGAGTTAAACTTGCACATGTGTGGATTAAAGCAAGACAGCCTCCAGGGCTTAGGTTAGACTTTATGTTCAGAAACACTTTCATTCTGAAGAAATTGTACATCTGAAAACCATTTAAGAAAGGCAATGAGGTGGGATTTTGCTGATGGTTTGGCAGTATTAATGGCCAATCATTATTTGCTGTTTGAGGATTGATAAAAGACTACAGAGACTTTCAGCAGGAGTAGCATTTATCTTCCCTGAGCTCAAGCATGTGAAATTCAGTAGGGAGAGTCACCCTCCACACCATTTATCTGAGACACATCTTAGGGCAGATTAGTGGCTCTCTGGACATGCTTCTTCTCTCCCCAGACAGAACATAGACAAGGGCACCAACAGGCTAGCTGATTTCTAACAAGCTAATCCTGCTCTCAGAAGGAAATCCAAATTCACCATTATTACTTAATGAGTGTCCAGTGAAGCCATATGAAATAGGCTTATTATCTGTGTCTCTCCCTAGTGGCGATTTTATCCATCAAATAAAAACAACTGGCACAAACTAGCACATCTAGTAATTTCAGCAGAAGGCTGGGGAGCAAATGGATCTGGAGGATGACCTGGCCTCACCTTCACCTGCTCTTTCAGAGAAGAATGGAGTTGCATGGGATATTACTGTATGTCCACTGTGATTATACGCTGAAGCTTAGTGTAGGAGCTTTGCCTGCAGTACCTTGTGCAAACTTTGATGTTAAAGTAAATAAATGATGAAGCCATGACCTGTGCTACAGTAGCAGCCGGTGACCAGCATGCTTCCTTTTCCATTTCAGACACTGCTTTACAGCACCTTGCAGAGCTAAGAAAATTAGACATATCATGTAACAAAGAGATTGGTGGTGGCTTTAGAGACTCAACAGCTCATTTGTCCAGCTTGAAAAACCTTGAAGTCCTTGATCTCCACCAGTGCTGTGTAACAGAAGAGGACGTGACCGTTTTGTGTAAGGACGTATTGAGGAAATCCATTAAGAATCTAGGTTTTGACTTCTGAAAATATCTCAAAGGCGTAAGAGATTCTGCCTAACCTAGTCTAGCAGATCTCAGTATGTTTTTCATGAGGCAGTTCTGGAAATGCATTGTGGAGGACAGATTTCTTGGTCAGTATGGAATGTTATTTTTGCTGAATCAAAGGTAATCTCATAGTGTCTGATCTCACGTGGAGCTAAGGACCTGAATCTGCCATGATTCAGACCCATGATGAGAATGTAGGAGCTGCCATCAAGCACTGCTATTTTGATAATCAGTAATTTTGGAAATATCCAGCAACAGTTCCCCTGCTGGTATAAATTGTCATGGATCCAAGGTGCATATGTGCACATAAATGTAACTGCCTAAAACTTGCTTAGTGAACTGTACATCGAGTAGAGAGTCATGTTAGGAGATCTTGCATTGCTGCTGCTGTATGCTTTATAGAAAAGCTGAAGACTACAGTCTCCATGCTGAATTGATCCAACTCATAAATACTATTAGGAAGAGAAAGACATTTCCCATTCAGTCAGTAAGACAGTTTGTTTTTCTGTATGCATTATAACAATTTTTTTGACACTGGTTTTTAGTCTTTAGAACAACAACAACAAAAAATCCCACGACTCAAAGCCTATATTGCCCACATCTTATTTTCCATGATAAAGAAGGTTATTTGAAAAGCTGCTGCTGAAGCATTGGGAAATAATAACTATTAGTAATAGCAGTCATGGTTTATTTTTAATTTATTGACTAATAGAGAATAACATTAATATAAAGGAATTTCAGTTAGCAGTGAAGACATTTGGAAGTAACCCCCATCTCATTTAATGTTAAATTCCCTGCTTCACCTAGAAAATTTCAACAGGATGCCGTCTTCTGACAACCTTCCACACAGTATGTAATACCTAATTTCTTAAACATTCCTACTGAAAATGGCAAGGCTATTTATGGACTAAGATATTACTCACCATAAATTTGAGTGTCAAAACCTGGCCTCGACCTTTCGATTGATTTATAAAAAAAAGAAATTATGTCAAGCAAATATACAACTACATATTTGTTCTGGATCGGTGACTGTCTAATAAATATTTCATGTTTTCATAGCCCAGGTGATACCTTTGCTCTCCAGTCTTCAAGAACTGAATTTATCCTCAAATAAAAGTGTAGGAGTCTCATCTGATCCTCTTCTGGGCAGGCTCAGGTTTTTACCGAAGCTGAAATCTGTGGCCATCAGCAATTGTGGTTTAGGCGAAGAGTCGTTTTCATCACTAGGTAGGAATGGTTTTTTAAAGTATGTCTATTCTCTGTGTATCCTCATGGGACAAAAGCACTTCATTCTCCTTTGGCTGAACTCCACAGGTCCCAAGTGAAAAAGCCTGTGATGAAACCAGTGCTTCATGGGACCTGCTTGCAAGGGAAGACCATTGTATGTCTTCCCCCATTATACCTGACTGGATTAAGTCCTTTTAGGCCTTTGTCTGATAGTGAGCTTTCATATACTGCCTAATTTTGGAAGAGAAAGGAAAACATGTTTTCATATTATGCTGTAATTATCATTTGGATGTGAAACTGCATTTGCAATTTAGTGGGGTAAAGTTTTGACTGAAGGATTTTCACCTCACTGCAGGTGAAAGTTCTGTAGAAACTTTATGAGATAGAGTTAAGCATAGGGCAAAGGAGAAACTGAGGCAATGACTGCAGTAGTGGAAAAGATATTGCACAGCCATGAAGGAAAGTCCAGTCTAACAGAGGATATGTAAATTCAGCCTCTTTTGCCTACTTATTGCAAATCTCAGTGGATTAGCGGGTACACTGTCCCTTTGACAGGTGTTCCATATGGCATATGAAATCTAAGTACAGAGGGGTCTGTTAGTTACTGTGTATTGTGCACTTACAATATATTTTGTACTGTTTACTAGTGACATTGAAACTTGACTGCTTTCAGCAGAAGCAGTAGCAAGCTAAACTGATCTGAGGTTCCCGCAGAAAGAGTACTATATTTATATCCTTACAATTATGTAAGAGTGACATCATGGAAATTGGTGTTGTCAAAAGATACAGAGCATTTCACCTTGCATGGTGAATTCACAGCAAAAATTGCTCTCTTTAAATTGATATTAAATGCTTTAAAAACAAGCTGTTAAATTAAATTGACTTCAGTGGGACATAGTTAAGCCAATAACATGAACAGAAAGACAAGAAACCCCTCCGCAGAATCCCTAAAGATTCTACAGACAGGCCCTTTGTGTATTCTTTAAAGAGCACAGAAGATATTTTTTGTCTGACTTATTAGGATAAAGTAAGTCATTCTAAGCACAGGCAGGCAGCCTGTTAGGAGCCTATTTACAGGTGAATTGCCGGTGAGGTGTCTATTGAGGCCATGTTGTTTTCTCTTAGTAAGCAGAAGTTGCTGGTCTTAATCTTTTCAGCTGAGGCTGCCCTTCACCTTCCTGAACTGGAGATATTAGACCTTTCTTGGAATAAGTGCGTTGGTGGGAACCTAAAGCTGCTTTTGGGAGCACTAAAGCTTGCAACGGAGATTCAAGTGTTAAGACTGAGCAGCTGTAACTTGGTGGCTGAAGATTTGGCACTTCTAAGTACGTATAACATGGCATTTACTAGCAGTCAAAGAGTCAGGGCATTTAGACCACAATTCAGAAGGGACTTGTTCAATGGGCTGAGCACGTTTTTGCATAAATCAAATGAAAAGATGGAAAATACAGCAGTATTTTTCCCAGAAAGGGTTTAATTTTGCTGAAGACTGTGTCCTGTACATGCACAGTGCAAAAGCTGAAAAGGATAAAATGCAAAGAATCTTTCAGCAGTTTTATCTGTTAATACAAAAAAGCAGCCCTTAGAAAACATAGGTTTTGCATCTGTTTTTTATATCAGATATTTAAAGCTGCCTGTGAAAAGTTTTATTTTGCTCAGTTGCTGGTTTGGGGTTCAGTAATTTATAGAAAACGTACGTGCTGACAGCCAGTAATACAGGCACTACCAGCTCTCAGTCCATTAGGTGTGTTTCTGGAGTCAAACTATTGTGGGAGAACTAAAACAGAAATATTTCCACCCACCTCTTAGCAGCTGCTGAGGAATACTGGAAGATGGGAACCTGATGAGGGAATAGATTCTAGGATCCTTTTACAAACCTGTTTATTTTGTAATCGTCCTTGTGATTCTGTGGGCCTGACTCATGGGTTTTGAGTGTCTGAGATTGGCAATAACTGTGTGACAGCTATTAAGGCTCTGTAATCTGAAGGCTGGTGAGATGAAGCCTGAGTATTTTTGACTTTACAAACATCACGTTTGATGGGTGTCTCCTTTGCCAATCATACCTTAAGGAACCCAGTTCCCTTTAGGGTATATTAGGCCCATTACCCTCCCACAGTGAGAGGTGGCTGTTTTAATCATGCAACCTCATCTAGTTTTCCTTTCTTCTTTCTAAATCTCCATGTAAAGCCTCTCTGCCTATTTTAATTGGCACTTATAACCTCCTTCCAACTGACTCAAGGCTTTTCAGGTTGCGATACAATTTTAACCCATTATTCCTGTTCCTTTTGAATTACTTGTGTTTAAAATGTTGTACACTCCTTCAGCTGTGATAAAACAGTCTTTCTGAGATCAACAGCAAGTGATTTTATGTTGCTGAGGAGCTGAATCTTGCTGTTTAACTACTGAACATCCTTAAATAATATGGTACTCTTCTTACTTATAAGCTTTTAAAGCAATTGCCAGGATATATTAGTTGTGTTTGTGTTTGTTGTTTCTTGCAGAGTTACTGACGGAGGATGGCCATCTAGCCAGATTACGGAAGCTGGATTTGAGTTATAACAACAACATCTCTGATGAAGGGTGGGTCGTTTTCTGTCAAGGCCTAGCAGTATTCAAAGAACTCTCAGAACTGGATGTCAGTCTTCGCCCATTGTCCTGCCGTGACTGTGGGATGTGGTTCAACGAGTTGTTAGCAGCCCTGACAAAGCTGCCTGTCTTGACAGAGCTGGGGATGCAAAGATGGGTCCTTTCAGAATCACAGCGAAAACAACTGGAAAGCTTTAATCAAGACAACAAAAGAAACATTCGTTTTGACTGTTGATGGAGGTTGAAGGTTTCTGGAAGGCCTTTCACAAGCAGCACATGAACCAAGTATTACATGTCTCTGACTTAGAAGACTGCCCAGTTTTTAGTTATCTCATCTCATGAGAGCTCTTGAAATAGTTCCACAATTACAGAAAACTGTTATTTAACATTCTGCATGCATAGATCATTCCATTTAACATATTCTTTCAGATTCTCTGGGCCATGCTCGCACTACTATATACGCTTAATCTTTGTGTTGTGAATACCACAATGACTACTGTCAAAAGAGCAATGATGATTTCACATGGACACACTGCAGGTTTGCCAATGGAGGAAAGTGGCCGGGGTGTGTGCTAATGGAGGTGGCTGGGCAGTGTGAATGTGGCCTCCTGTATATAAGGAAGATGCTTTTAATGTGGTAGTACTTGAAACCTCTATGTTTTAAATTTTAGTTTCTTCTCCCCCAAAACTTTTGCCTCTTTGTGAATGCATTAAATCTACATAATTGTGATATTTGCAAAGCATCCCAACAACTCAAGATTATATGTTAATCCACTAAGGAGAATAGAGAAGGGGCTGTTCTGCCTCTGCTCTGGCTGTTAATGCCATCTCATAGCGTAGATAAGTCCTGTGTGCAGAATCAGCATAAAATCAAGGTAAGAAACAGTTGACTGATGTCTTAGCAGGTGTCAGGGGAAAGGGAAATGCTGTAGTAGGTTAAATCAGAGATATGTCCTGCTACCTTAGCAAGGATTTTGGACACAGAGCAATCCATAGGCATTCTGGATAAGGCTATACGAAGACTTTGAATACTTCAGGGATGCTCCTTCTCATCCAGAGCTGTTTCAGCCTTACCCAGACTGCACTTTCTGTACAAACTCTTTTATGACATGCAGCACAAAACCAAACTTCCAGATCTAAGAGTCTGATCTAAGGCATATGGAAGCCAGTGGGAGACCCTGGAGTGCCTTCATGCTTCCTGCATTCAGGATTAGTCCATTAACCTTCACAACACCTTGTGACATAGACAGTGTTCTTATCCTTACCTTAAAGGAGAGGGAAATAAGCAAAGTCAATTTTTCAAAGCCACAGGGCAGCTTCTAGTTAAGAGCACTGTACTCTGCTTTGTGCCCAAGACTTGTTAGAAAAAGCACCAACTTGGGACATGTAAGTGGCTCCTCCTTTTTTTATTTGATAATTTCTTATTTGGCATTTTATTGTATTTGCTTACACATAGCTAAATTCTGGCATAGTCACTCGTGTCATGAAGCTTGTTAACCCACACGTGAGCTCAAAGACTGCAGTGGGATTATTCATTGGTAAGGTATTTTAGGAAGTAAATATATTAGATCTGCCCACTGAGTGAGGAGTCTTAGAGAAATCCTGAGGCAGCTTGAGGGATAAAGTACTGCTCAATTAGCTGTGAGTATATCTATATGCTGCAGCAATCTGGAGGAGAGGCACAACAGGATCATTCAGTGGCAATTTCCTAACTTGCTAGGGCCCCTCTCAGCAAGTTCTCCCATGCAGATGTAGATCAGTATTCCAAGTTTCAGTTCAAGTCACCCTTCCAACATCAACTTCTGGCTGGTCAGGGTTATAACCAGCAGCTGACCATGCTGTGCTGATACCCCTTGATCATTTAATCCATGATTTCATGTAAGGGTCTCCATGGACTTCCTGGTTCCAGTTTCAGTTCCACTTGAAAAGTGCACTTGGTTCCCCCAGCTCTGAGAAATGCGAGGTGAACTGGAGTGTCTTGATCAGAGGTAGCAGGGAATTGCTGCAGTGCAGGATCAGTTATCTTCTACAGTGATCCTCAACCTCTGAAGTGAAGCAAGGAGCCCCTGTTTCATACAGGGCTAACAAGAGAGACTTTCAAGCAGTGACTTAAGCCAGGAGAGTTATTCTAATGTGCAAGTACCATCATCTCTGTTTAACAGAAGCACACCAATCTCTTCTCTTAATCACTTGCCTTCCTGTGAGTTTCCTCCTCAGATTTGCCTTTGGTCCAGCTGGGAAACTGATTCTTTATCTGTTCTGTGAGTATGTCTCAATCACTCCTTTCCCACTTGAACCTCTCTCTCTAATTCAGTACAGCAGCTGGCCCGCTTAATGTCAGGTGTCTGTTGTAATCTTACTGACTGAAATGGACTTCAGTGTTGGTGTTTCTTGTTTTGTCATAGTTGGGCCCCTCATTCTCAGCTCCAGAGCACAGTATGGGCTCACTGCTAGAAACCTCTCCATTTGCTGTTCATGATCCCCTTCTCAGTCCTTTGCCCTCTCATGATTCTGTCATACCTGTTGTGCCACTAAAAAGCTTTTATTAAATAATTTCTATTAAATGTCCTGTCTTCCTGGAGATCTCTCTCTTTCAATGATTTCCTCCTCGGTAGTCTCTGAATCATGCTTCTCTCTGTTCCTCTTTGCCTTCACTTAGGGGGAAAAAATTTCATAAGACACCTCCAAACAATCAAACCAGCATCAATTACCTATTAAAATGGAAAATCAAAACCAGCCATCCCACTTTTCTGCACTCCCAGCTCTCTCCTGCCAACAAGCGTATTAATGAGGTTTCAGTATCAATCGATTCAAGAGCCAAACCGAAATAAGATCCATACCCTGCATGCAGATGTAGCTGCAGCATTCAGAGGTGGAGCTCTAGGAAGAGCTGGGTCTCGGTGACCCTGCCTTCAGCACCTCCTTCAGGATGCCACCACCTTCCCTCAGGCAACTCAGACAAGAGGAGGGAGAGAAGGACTGCAGCTCTGACCAGCCAATTAAACTAAATAAAGGGGTTTGCTCCCACCCACTCGTGCCTTTTGAATCTGCACAATGGCTGGTCCCTGTCCAGCTCTGTGCTTTATGTATGCTGCAAATGAAACTCTGGAGGAGTTTAAGGAGTAACTGAGCAATACAGAATAAAATCTAGACAAGGACATCAGCTGTCTAGGACAAACAGCTGTCTGTAAAGTGCTGTGGAAGGACACGGTTGCAAGTAAATCTGGCATGCTAGAATTACAGTAAGGAGTGTTTGTCATGGTTCTTCTGAATAACAAAGCTGTTATGACATGCCAGGACCCAGAATCATTGCAGAATATTGCATTCTGCAGACTCCCTGCTTTCAAATAAGCCTGTTGTACACAGATGTCTGTTTTACAGTCACCAGGCTATTTCAGAGATGAGCTATAACACTAAGGATTTGACAGCTTGCAGTCATTCAAAGTACTATAACTACAGATTGTCAAAACATCAGTGAACAGTTTTGCAAAAGCGTGGAGATACTTTCAAAACAGCTTGTTACACCTCTGTAAGTCAGGATGGTAATACAGGTTCTGGTAGAAGTGCATGTGTTCTGACTGCCTGGAATCCTCCTCCATATTTCCAAACAAGGTACTGATCATTTCTGAACATAAAACTCATTAAATAACTGCTAGTAAGTGGGGCCACAAATATTGTTTCACTCTAGATATGGCTCTACCTCACTGAGTGGAAAACAGATTTCTAAGAACTGCATGTAAAATACTTTGGGATTCAGAACAAAGAACACTTCATTGCACCAGATTCCTACAGATTAGACTAATTTGCAGTTAATCAGATACCTTTATGCTTTGAGATAACATGCATTCAGAATGAGATATCTCAAGAATATTTCAGAATCTGCCTGATTCAGCTGGAGTCAATGTTGACAAAAACACAAAAACAAACCTCAAAAAAATCATCTGTTTTCATTGTAACACTCACTGATTCAAATGCTTTAATACTGCTTATCTCTGACTCCCTTATCTCTGCTCACATTTGCCCTTCTTGTAAATGAAAAGAGCCCTGTGCATTTTTCTGCCTAAATATCACTTTTTGGCTTTTGAGGCTTTTACAGGCTTCTCTTTTCCCTTTCCTTTTCCTTTCGTTTCCTTCTTTCTTTTTTCGTTAGATGTTTAAGTGTCAAGAAAGGTCCAATCCCCTTCTGATTCATTGATCCATGTCACAAACATTGGATCTGAAAAAGAGAGAAGAACAATCTGGTTACCTGGAGGAAAAGGCTAAAAGCAAAGTCATGTGGAACAGTATAACTGTTGGATATTCTTGATGCAAAAAGCATTGCAGTCTCCAAAAAAACCTTTTATTCTGTATTAGACTACATTGTGTTCAGCTAAGATACACTGCCAGCCACCTGACTTTTACTCTGTGTTATTTTTTTTTCCAAGAGGAATTTCTTACCAGGGAGGAAACTAACACCATAGTCCTCCAGACTCTTTAATTAAGAGTAGTAAATTACTGTGTCTACGCATTTTTAAATGTCACCTTTTAGTTCACAAACAGTTTGGGAGAAACACAGTAGTTCATGAAAAAATTACAGACATTACAGAAAGAGGGGAATAATTTAGGTTCAGAAGAATCAAAGACTGAGGATTTGCCTTTCCTTCCCTGTATTTTTTCTGACTAAATTAATTCCATGGCCTACTGGTGATACGGACATGCTCTTTTGGGAAAACAAACAAACAAACAAAACCCCAAACAACCAAAAAAACCCAAAACAAACAAGTCACAAAAAATGTGGTTTTTTTCCAATGTGTTTGCCCAATGGATCTTTAACTCTCTACAGTCAAAATACAGTCAGGAAGAGTGAAGATGCCACCTGCAGTTAGTTTCATCTTAAATCAATGCCTTGACTTAGAGGATCTGCCTCATTTTCAGACACATGAACCATTTTCCTTCCACTGGACAAGGAACTAAGGAAAGCTCCCTTGCAAACTGTGACGGCTGTTCTGTGCCTGCTGATCGTGACCTGACCCCTATATCCTACCTTAACATCATCAGTGATAGAAGTACTGCTCTGCCATAGCTAATGCAAACGGTGGTTTAAGATGTTTTTGATGTAGCATAAAGTGCCCTGTAAGTTGTTCTACAAAGTATCTGTTGCTAAAAACATGTATGTATATTGTGGTGGCTTTCTTACTACCCCTACCTTTAGGTTCATAGCCTTTTTATGCCTTTCTCCTGTAAGCATTCCCAGATGGCAAATATCCCCTAACAGCACACTTCAGTCAGAGGGTCTGTCATAGGGTTTCTCATCCACAAGAACCAGCTCCAGCTGCTGAAGACTGTCCAAATCCTCAGGCAGCTGGGACAGGTGATTGTTCTGAATGAGCAGTTTTTGCTAACCTGAATACACAAAAGCAAACAGCTGCAGCATAAGGAACAGGAATGATGTGGAGCATTCCTGTGTGCTCCCCATAAACAGCACATGGATGAGGCACAAACAATTCAGTCTGTGCATGTAATGAATGTGTGTATTGAACATCTCACCAGAGCATTTCAAATTCAAAGTATCTGCTCCCGTATATAGAAGGATGGAACTTGGGCTCTCCTAGGAAAGCGTTTGCCTCACCAGGTGAAGACTATTCACCCGGCAGCCAGGTGGCTAAATTCAGCTTTCAAAAGGCCTGCCACTTGGCCCTCCAGCAGTGCTAGTGAAGTTAGCTAGACAGAGATGCAGTGGAGAACTGGGGAAGATAGAAAAACTGGGCTGGGGAACACCCCTGGAGAGCCAGTTCCACACCACTACGCTGGAGTTGCTGGTGCTGACCTGGTGGGTCTTCTCACATCAGGGGGTCTGCTTTGAGCTGAGCTCTGGGAAACATCTTTTTCCCCAGACCCTGAGGTTGAGGTAGGTTGTGGATGAGGACCTCCTGTCCACTTGGCTTGGGTACAGTGCTTCCCCCAGCCTCCTAGTTCCTAACTTTTATCCTATTTGGTTCCCTTACAAATACAGGAAGAGCCCTGAACAATGCACTGTATTCCTTCCTTTCCTTCTCTTTCTCCTTCTTCCAAAATGCTTACTGATGCTTGTGTCCTTAGGGCTACAAACGCCAAGACTATATTTCACCTTGTATTTGGCATACGGAGTCTGGGAGCTGTTTAAGGAGATTGTTATGACAGTCAAATATTTTCAAGTGGGTCAACGAGCTGATGGCTGTGGGCAGGTACTCCAGACAATTACTCTCTGTATGCAGTTTTTTCAGATTCTGGAAAAGATATGTGTGCAAGTTTTAATAGTTAAAGGATTTTTTCCTTAGCTTGATATATAGTCAAGGGACAGAGAATATCAGTAAGTGTAGAAGCAAGGTTTATAACCTGAGATACTGTTGGGATGACTACTAAACACAAAGAGAGAACATGAGTTTCAAATGCTGAGTTTTGATATTATTCCTCTTCTGACAGTCCTGGCCTGATGCTGCACCATGTACCTAAAGAGATTAGGAGATCCTTCAGTCCTGCATTTGTGAGAAGCTGAAGTCCACAGAAGTGCTATGCCATAGCAGATCAAGACCTTCTCCCTCCTACTGCTCCTACCCACAGTTTGCTGATGTCTTCTGGCAGACCTGTGAATTTAATTGCTTTATTTTGTCCCAGGTATGATTTCTGTAATGACTCCAGGAGAAAGGTTTCCTTTGGAATGATACTGAATTGATTTTCAGACAGGCTAAGGCATTTCAAATTTGTCAGTTCTTTCACCTCCACAGGTTTCTAGACACAGTCATTAAAAAGAGACATTATGTCAATTAAATGGTAATCTTTGGGATTTTGTTATTGGGGAAACATCTCCAAGAAAATGCTGTGGAGCTGCGTTACCAATGATGGATAAACACAGAATATTCTACTCATTAATATAACATTATACCTCACAGTATGGTGGAAATTTTGGGAAAATCCATGTTGTTTCCTCCACTGGAAAGATTTCTTATGGGGTTAATTTTATTTCTTAGCAGAAACATTAATCTGCTGCTTCATTTCCTTTGTAAGCACAGTGCAGGGGAGAGTAATTTAAATGAATGAAATCTGAAAGTGATTCTTTTGCATAAATTACTACTTCTGTACATGTAACCTTCAAGAAAATTGGACAAGTGAAAATCTCTGTGGAAAAGAAGAGTTGCATTATATAAAAAGGAATGTGTGTTCTAAGCCCTAAAACTAGTATGTCCATGAATACCATTAGACTTATAATAACACAGCTTTAGGGTACATAATTGTTCATTATAAAATGAACAGCAAATATTAATGGTGTTAAAGGCATTAACAATATGACATCCATTTTTAAATTGCCCTCTGTTCTGTTTCAGTTTGTGATGTATTGATTCTATGCAAATGCAGCTCTTATTTTCCAGTGTCCACAGAAAAAAAGATGCAAAAAGACTGAAACAATCCCTCTGGTCAGTATATTGTCTTTACGATTCAAAAAAAAGGTCAGTGTTTCCATGTTCTTGCTGTTCTCTCACTGCCTGAATACTCAGATATCAGTGATAATGAGTAACCTTGGCTCAGGTGCATACCAAGTGGAACATGCCTTCTCACTGTACCAGGGAAAGGTGGCACTCAGTTGTAATGAAGAACTCAGATTTTGCAAAAAGGAGGTATCAATAAAATAAAAATTAAAACAAAGGAACAAATACCTCCTGTATCTGATTGTCATCCAGGGCCAATACTTCCAGATTTTTGATAGTGCATCTTCCTTTAGGAATATCATCAAAGCAGTTTTCACTCAGATCTAGTATCCTGATACTGGTTAATCTGGTGAAGGACCTGGGTACTGTGTGCAGTCTGGTGTTTCTTAGATAAATATGTGTTGTGGTTTAACCCCAGCCAGCTGCTAAGCACCACACAGCTGCTCGCTCACTCCTTCCCCCCTCCTAGTGGGAT